>OY787628.1:1602337-2802337 GCA_963678935.1 Umbilicus rupestris | reverse complement strand
AAGGCTAGAACAAACTCAACGAGTTCTGATCTCCTCTACACTCAACACAACTTTGTAGAACTACCTTGTAGTCTTTGTTCTTTGCCCGTGCGTTTATCGTTGTGCTCTACAGGATGTTGTAGCAACTTCTAGTACCAAGTTGTTGTAGTTTGTTGCTGTTTTGTCATTCCTCAGATTGTGCTAAAGCTGCAAATCTTCCGGGAGTGCTGTAGAAGTTTCTTGTGCAGTTTTGTCAAGGATGTCATACCTCAACATAAAAGGGACATTCAACGTACTCTGATTATCCAAACTGAATAATGTGATGCTCGTGAACGGATTAAAGGCAAGTCTCATCAGCATAAGTCAGTTATGTGAAGGTACTCACTTTGTAAAGTTTACTGAGAAATAATGTCAAGTGTTAGATACAGGGGAAAGTGCTTGATGAATGGCACGAGGTCTGCCAACAATTGCTATTTGATAGAAGATGCTGCAGCAACCTCTGTATCAACCTGTCTAATGTCAAAATCCGAGGAGCACCTAAACCTGAGAACTCTAAGAAATCTTGCTGCAGATCAACTAATTTAAGGAATCCCAGATGTCAGAGGAGAGACAAACTCAATTTGTGAGGAACAAGTAAAATTTTGTTGGAACAAGTAAAGATTATTGTCCACCTGGTTAATCAATTGGAACAAGTAAAGAGTGGCCTCCATAAGAAGTGACCATGGGTGGGAATTTGAGAATGAGGCCATGTAAAAATTCTGTTGTGATAGAGGTATCACCCATCAGTACTCATCTCCTATCACCCCTCACTAGAATGGCATAGTGGAACGCAAGAACAAAACCATACAGGAGATGGCCAGAGTAATGATACATGCCAAGAAGGTCCCTTTACGCTTTTAATCTGAGGCGATGAACACAGCATGCTACATCATTTACAGAGTGTCCATCAGAAAAGGAACAAACCAAACCTGCTATGAACTTTGGAGACAAAAAAGCCTAATGTGAAACATTTTCATGTCTTCGGAAGTGAATGTTATATTCAAAGAGACCGTGATTATCGGAAGAAGCTAGACCCGAAGAGTGACAAAGGATTTCTGGGATATTCTATGAACAGCAAGGCATATCGTGTGAACAATCAATGGACATAGACAGTTCAAGAATCCATCAATGTTACTGTCAAAGATACAATTGAAGACAAAGGAAGTCCACCTTATGTTGAAAGTGATGAAGATTCTGAAGCAGATGATCAAAAATCAGCGTCAACCTCAGAAAGAGGAAGGAGTTGCATCACAGATGCTACAGCAAACGCTTCTGATCCAACAATTAAAGTAGATGACTCAGAACCAAGCACTAAACTAGCTCCCATTTCTGCTGAGCCAGCTCGGGTACCTCCGAAGAAAATTCAGAAGGATCATCCTCTCACGAATGTCATTGGTGATCCCACTGAAGGGAGACGCACATGAGGTACCTCTCACGCCAGTTTACGTGATATGATTAGTAACTCTTGCTTTTTGTCTAGCGTTGAACCAAAGAACATCAAAGAAGCACATATGAATTTTGGATCGCTGCAATGCAAGAAGAACTCACTGAGTTTGAAAGAAATGATGTGTGGGACTTGGTACCACAACCTGGAGGAGTGAACATTATTGGCATAAAATGGATATACAAAGACTTAGGGGAGGATTTGGAAGGCAGCATTATCGTGTGGGAATCAAGGAGAATTCGGAAGGTAGAATTATCCTTGGGAAAACTGGTCGAGTTGCAGAAGCTATATGAGCAGGAAAAGATCGAAGCAACAAATGCGATGAAGAATCAAAGAAAACTGTTTACCCACTGAGCAGAGATCCAAGCAGAGAGTGCTGAAGCGTGAGTTGTGTGAGAGCAAAGGAGTAATTTGGACTGGAGTAGTCTGATTACTATATTGACTCGAGGCAGTCGACTGGAGTGGAGTCTCGGTTGACAGGCTGAACGGCAGACAGTCGCGGAGTGGAGCTTGCGCGGACTGACCAAGCGTGCTCCTTATTAGTGACTAGAGGTCATTGATTGAGGGGGAGCAGTGCCATGTGTCCATCTACTCAGCCAGAAGTTCTTGGAGAGTTCGTCGACAGAAGGGTCAACAACTAGGCGGAAGAAGTTGCTGTAGCATCCGTTGTAACATATTGTAATAAGATAAGCTGAGTCTGTGATTTTAGGTCGTTAGCTATCTATTACTTGAAGTGTGTTGATAGTGTAGGCTAGTCTGTGTTGACAGATTTAGCAAAGACTTCGGCTAGGTTAGAAGTAGTGGTTAGACTAGCGGTGGCTGAGTTGTTGGAAACCATTGTACTCTAGCTGTGATAGTGAAGTCTTGAGCGCCAAGAGCAGTCGTCCCCAGACGTAGGCCGTTGCCGAATTGGGTGAACAAATCCATGTGTGATTTTCCAATTTTGAGCGAAGCTAAGCGTCAGCAAACCGTGGAGTTTTGCTTTCATTTACGTAGTGCTAATTTCACACAGCTTCCTGCTAGTCTTCTTTTTTATCTTCAAGACTAGATACCTTGGTATTTAGATCCATGTTGATTTCAATCACTTCCAGCCACTTCTGATGCATTAGGGAGAAGTTTTCAGTGAGGCATTCCTCCTTGAGTTCTTCATCATAACTGCTATCTAAATCTGAAAGATTTTGCATGGTATCTTTTCTATCGTAGTTGAGGTCTAATACAGATGCCAGAGCCAGATTGTTCCTAGGATTAGCTTCATGCTCACTGATAGAGCCTATTTATACGCATTATTTAGATCATAACCCCGTGCTTGTTTGCATTATTTTATGTACAAGATTACTGGTTTCCAGTGTTTTTGTATTTTAGGACAAAACAAGGGCCTAAGTCGGATACGCGCTAACAGGCAGCGTTTAGGACGCGCAGCACACAGCCTGCGGAGCTAGCGGCGCAAACAGAAGAAATGGCGAGAGACAGCAGAGTTGCGCCGACCAATGCGCTAAGCAGTATGCCGTGCACCAAGCGCAGAGTCCAGTATTTCCTAATCCTGACATGACCAGATTTGGAAGTTGCCAAGGATGGACCTCTCGAGCAGTATATAAAGGGGAGGAGGTCTAGGGTTTAAGAGAGACACACAGAGAGGCAACACCCCACATCAGAGGGCCACGAGAGAGCGAAAGAGCGGCAATCTGGAAAACACACGGACTTGTTGAGAGGACTTGCGCCAGCCGACTGCGCCAGCCGAGAGACATACTGCATGCACTGTTTGCTACTTTTTTCTCAGATACATTAGACCTTATTTTACTATTCTATGATGTTTATCACTAGCATGTCTAGCTAAACGCCTCGGTTGGACATGAATCTATGAGTATTTCCTTTGAGACTTGCACTTAATGCATAACTTGCTTGCTTATATTAATTCTGTGCACATTACTGGCAGCTTGTTGCATGAGTAGGGGAAGCCTTAAACCGCAATCTTACTCTTGTTGCTTGTTGTTGTTTGTTAAACTAGTTGAATAGCCTGACGGTGCCAACTAGGAGTAACGCGCTAGGATAGGCAATTACTACCTTGATCGGATTCGTAGTTGTTTAAGTCTAGTGTAAGAATTAATAGCACATGAACTTTGATCGGAACATGCGCACATGTTAGGAAGCCTTGATCGGACACTAACATTAGCAACTCGAGCTATAGACATTTAGAGTCAATGATAAGGAATACACTCATAGAGGATTGTCTGCGCCGATACTTCTCATAGTCATAGTACTTAATCTCTACTGCCTGCGCACGTCTAGTGCAAGTTCCTGCGTTACGAAACCACTGTTTACTCACGCACTGCGCAACTCACTCACTCACCCCCCCAATCTTCGTAAGTGTAGGTCACTGGCTAGAACTGAACTACTTGCTCCCTGTGGAGATCGACCCTTACTTAACCGCTGTACTAGTGGAAGAGGAAGGAATTAATTTGACGCGCACAACGACGCGCGATCACTCACTATCTTCTGAGTCTTCATCACTCCATTTGGCCGCATAGGACTTATTGTTCTTCTTTTGGTTGCTAGGGCATTCTGATTGCCTGTGGATGAAACCTTCACATTCCAGCAGCGAATTCTCTTTTGCTTGTTGACGTTGGCGTTTTAGGCAAGCAAAATGAAGTGCTATTCTAGTCACGCAAATATCAAACAATATTTATAACCGAGTGACCTCGGATCGAACCCAAGGGAAAAGCTTAGACTAATTGACAACTAATCAATGCTACTATCGTAAGTCTACGGTTTTTTTTTGGGGGGGGGGGGGATATGTCCTCCTATAGAGGTATCTCTAGCAAGCGCTAAAGATAAATGATGTTCTTGAGTTCTACTTAATGAATAAAAAGGGTGACTAGGGATTCAACTTCTCTTCTAAGATATGAGGAAATGAAATAACTCACTAATACATGCATGAACTACATTTGGTTGATAAAAGCAAGGCTAATGCATCATCCGCTCTAGGTTCAACTCTCGCTCCTTCCCTAGAATGGAGAGGATACATAAATGACAAGGTTCTCAAACTCTCATTCTATTGAACCGTGTAGAATTTGAGTCCCATAACCGCACCCTCTCGGTCTATTGGCCGGTTACTCAAATCCGCTCAAAACTTAGCCTAATGTCAAGAATGCATGTCGCTCTCACGCACGAACACTCCATCTATGATCATACAATAGCTATGAAACATCCTAAGTTCAACTCTCGCTCCTTCCTTAGGGGTTCTAACCAAGCATACTCACTTAAGCATTTCGTCAAACACTTGGTGTGCATACAATGATTACATAGCTAGGGCACAATAAAATCAAACCAACCTTCATTCAATGCAATAAATTAGAGTTCTACATCATATCCAATCCTAGGGGATCCATTTAATCCTCAACCACAAAAGTAACTACTCACTCATAATGAGTGTGCACAAATACATGACAACTAAGGGAAGCATAAATGTAAATACAAAGCTAGGGTTTAGGAGAGGATGATGTAGAATCTTCAATCCAAGCTTCAATCTTCCATCAAGCTTGGTCTTCTTTTAGTTTTTTGTCGCCTAGGGTTGCAAAAAGTGGAAGCTCTTTTTTAGGGTTGAGAAAGTATGCAAGCTCTTTTTCTTTACTTCTATCTCCTTCTATTTATACTTTGTGAAGATTTCCAAAGAGAGCCCGAAGTGACCGAATCACTTGATTCGGTCAATGTCCATGTGATTCGCTCGAAGCTTTTGTTCAGTGGTGTCTTGAGTTTGGGCGAATCAATTATCCTGGCCGAATCACTTTTGATTCGGTCAAACGTCTTTGTTTTGATACGGTCAAACGTCTTATGGAGCTAAACTGATTCGGGCACCTCTGGGCGAATCACCTCTGATTCGGCCGAATCATCTGTTCAGTGGTGGTCTCGGACTGGGCGAATCACTTTTCTTGGCCGAATCACTTTTGATTCGGTCACACCCATTATGCGATTCGGTCAAATCTTCAGGACTTCCCCGGATCAGGTCAATTCGCGCAGCTGAGGGTGATTCGGTCAGGCTGGTGGGCGAATCACTAGTGATTCGGCCGAATCATTTCTGCAGTTTGCTTAGCCTTTCTTCTTTTGATCTCCATCGACCAGAATTCGTCTAGATTTTCTTCGGGCCACTTCGTATCGTGAGATATATAATTTTAACCTGAAATGGACAAAGAAATCATCAAATGGCTTTATAGAATTGCGAAACAAACAAGAAGTAAGGGAAAAATGTGGACAAATAAAAGGTTATTTGTCCGCTCATCACTTGTCCTTTCCCTCAGCACTACTTGGTTTAGCATTTCTGTTCTTCCTAGAAAAGTTGCCTCCTGTTTTGGACTGATTTCTAGGATCAAACCATTGACCAGTATATGAGGGCTTCTGGTCAAGTTTTTCATAATCTTTCCCAAATTTTGGCCAGCAATGCGAGTTGCTACATCATCTCCTCCCGAATATCTTGCTTCTCATCTGTTTTAGCTTTCAATCCAATGTTCTTCCAACGAGATGGTGGAGCTTTCTCTAGCAGCTTCATCTCAAATTATTTTAGTGAACCGATTAGTGCTTCCAGTCTCATGTTCTTGATATATTGCGCTTCCTCTATTGCGGTAACTTTCATAGCAAACCTTGGAGGCAATGATCTAAGTACCTTCATGCATAAGCTTGCATTAAAATCTGTTATGGTTTCTTCTGCATGCATCCTCAGGTTCTCAAACTTTGAGATGATCATCTGGATCCTCGACATCTTAACTTTGTCTGTGCCCTCATGAGCTGTCTTCATGCACCTACTATAACAAATATGGCGTTGAGAAGCTTTTAAGTTCTCGGATGCTATAGCTTCTTCTTCAATAGTCCATCGATCTTCAGATTTCTTATGTGCTACTCCTGTACTATCTAATACCAGTGGATGCGCCCATTTTGAGATTATAGCTCTTCAAGACTTCTCATCTATGTTCTTTAAGAATGCTTTCCTACGTGCTTTCCAATATCCATTGTTTCCTCCTTCAAGCAACGGTGGTCTACTTGTGCTTTGACCTTCCGCCATGATTGTCATAGCAGTCAGCCACACGTCCGGATTCCACTCTGTGAAGAGTAACCATCTCTGATACCAATTGAAATTGATGTGTTGTCGGTGTCTATATCAGTCAAGTTGCTAAAGCAACCTACCACGACAACTGCGGAATCAAGTAGCTAAGACAAAAGCGTAAATCACACAAGCACTTGATCACATAGTTCGGTCAGTGTCTCCGTCTGGAGAGGAATTCTCTTCATTCCTCAAAATTCCACTATAACCAACTAAAGTACAAAGGTACCAGTTCTCAACCTATGCTTGAATAACCTCTACTTCTAACCTAGCTAGAATCTTAGCTCAGACTGATCACACAGACTAGCCGACTCTGTCAACTACACAATAAAGTGTGTGATAGAATGCTACAACAATTTACTGAGTTAAGCTGCTCTTCAGTAACAAGATTCTACAACAACTTACTTGGTCAAGTTTCTCTTCAGTAGCATAGGTCTCAGACTCTTCGCTCTCTTTCAGAAGCTTAGTCTGACCTCCGCAAGTTCTCACAACTTTGGTGATGCTACCCCTTGATCAATGACCTCCGGAAGGTATTCGGGAGCATGACTCGGCACTTTGATCAATCGGTCTTTAGCTTGGTAGCTACTTGATCTTCAACGAGACTCCTCTCCAGTTGAACTCCATGATCAAGCATCGATCAGACTCATCCAGTCCTGATCTCACTCAGCTCTACCAGTGATATCACTTATGAGCGAACAAATGACCTTATATTTGTCCATAATTTTCCCCTTACTTCCGGTTTGTTACGTTATTTTATAAAGTCATTTGATGTTTTCTTTGTCCATTTCAGGTTGAAAATGTGTACTACATGATACGAAGTGGCCCGAAGAAAATTTGGATGAATTCCGATCGATCGAGATCAAAAACAGCAAAACTGGGCAAGATTGCAGAAGTGACTCGCCCGAACCACAAAGTGATTCACCCACCAGCAAGGCCGAATCACCTCAGCTGCACAAATCAAATTGACTCGGGGAGAACTTGAGTGGTTTGACCGAATCACATGTGAGGTTGACCGAATCAGAAAGTGATTCGGCCAAGAAAAGTGATTCGCCCAAGCAGAAGACAGCACTGAGTATATGATACGGCCAAATCAGAAAGTGATTCACCTAGGTTTCCGAATCACCTCAGCTCTATAAGGATCTTGCCCGAATCAAATAACGGTTGACCGAATCAAAAAGTGATTCGGCCAGGACAAAGTGATTCGCCCACCTCAAAATAGCACTAACTAAATGATTCGGACACCCTGTCCGAATCAGTTTATTTAAGCCTTGCCCGAATAGAGTGATTCGGGCACTGCGGGTAAAATTTGGAAATTTTCGAAGGGTATAAATAGAATGAGATACAAAATTAGAATCTCTCTCTTGCAGAAGTCGAAACCCTAGGCGATTAGCTCTTGGAGAAGTTGGAGAATTGTCAAAGAGACACGCAATTGGAGATCCTACATCAACCCTCTACTCATCACTACTCTTTTGCATCCAATTGGTGAACAATTTCAATTTGAATATCATGTTTTGTTTCAAACTCACCATGAGTGAGTAGTCCCATTGTAGTTGGGATCCTTATGGATCCCTTAGGTTTAATTGTAATGCAAGACTTGTCTTTTTATCTATATGAATGAAGTTTGGTTGAAAATTCTCTTGCTTGTTCTTCATATTAATTTTGTGCACAACAAGTGCTTGACGAAATACCTAAGTGAGTACGAATTGGTAGAACACCTAGGGATGGAATGAGAGTTGAACCTAGGTTGTTTAGAAGATCAAACATGATTATTTTAGGTTGCGTTTGTGTGCGAGAGTGACATATGCATTCCACTAGGCTAAGTATTGAGCAACTTTAATTAACTATCAATAGACCGAGAGGTTGAGATCAGGAGACTTTTGTTCTACGCGGTTCAATAGAGCGAGAGTTTGAGAACCGTACTATTTAGGTATTATTCCCATTCTAGAGAAGGAGCGAGAGTTGAATTTAGAATGTGTGATATTTTAGCCTAGAACCATCACTCGAAATTATTCATGATTTAGACAAGTTTTGTGTTGCTAATCGCTTGACCTAGGGGTGAAGTAGGATTCCGTCTACGCTTTTTCTATTATTTTCTGTTAGACCATATTTCATATTGTCTTTAGTATTCACTAGAGATACCTCACCTAGAGGGAAACCCCCCCCCCCCCCCCCCCCCCCTTTATTTAGTAGACTTGCATTAGGCATTACTAGCTAGCTTTAGACTAATCTAGGCTTTTTTCTTGGGTTCGACTTGAGGTCACTCGGATATAAATATTGTTTGAACACCGTGGTTGGACTAGTATTTTTACTACCGCAATTTCGACAACGTTCAAAATGGCGCCTTGTTGCCGGGGATTAGCCATTAGACTAGTTTCCTATTTAGTATTGCTTTAGTTAGTCTACTTTATTTTTTTTTCTTTACTTTGTTGATCGTGATTGCGTGTTTGCGTGCTATTCTTGCCTACTCTAATTTAAGTTCACACTTACTAACGCTTTCTTCGATCGCTTGGTAGGTGTTTGAATGCAAACTCGATCACGCACTAAAAAGGCACAAGACGCTTCCTCGTCAACACCAAAATGTGATACCCCCCTCCTCAAATTCAAGTTGATTATTATGGACCAACCACCAGCAAGAATTGCAGATCAACCGAATCCGAGGAGGCTAGGGAATGCCGCTCGTCCGCAAGAGGACGATGAGAGACCGGTTGGGGAATACATTGCCCCAACCATTGGACATTACGGATTACCCATTTATTTAGAAGAGGGTGACGATAAGGAATTCGAAATAAAGTCGGCCCTTCTCCACATGGTAGCCGCGAATCAATTTGAAGGGTATGGAAACCCTAATGCGCATTTAGCTCAATTCACAGAATTATGCCGCACTTACAAAGTGCAGGGGATCAGACCGGAGGCCATATATATGAAGGTATATCCATTCTCGCTAAGCGGAAAAGCCAAGGATTGGCTAATGAGTCACGAGCCGAATACCTTCCACACATGGGAACAACTTGCCCGAGCCTTCCTAATTCAATTCTTCCCGCCGGCAAAGACTAAGAAAATCCGGGATAGAATATGTCAATTCACACAACAAGATGACGAGAATTTTCATGAGGCATATGAGCGCTTCAAAGAGCTACAAGGAGATTGTCCGCATCACGGATTCAGCAAATGGCAGCTCATGCAAAGCTTCTATGATGGAATGGATCAAGACGCGAGAAACCATATGGACCAAGCTAGCGGAGGAGCAATGATGGACTTGAGAGCCTCTGATGGATTCAAGATTATTAACAAAATCGCACGAAATTCACATCAATGGGGTGGAGAAAGGAACCACCTAAAAAAGGAAAGGAAGGAGCATACCTCCAAAGCCGTGACAAAAGAAGATTTCAATTCCCTAGCAAAGACGGTGAATTCCTTGGCATCTTAAATTGGAAATTTAAATCTCAACAAAAAGAGAGAAAACCAGCAAGTTTGTGGTATTTGTTCTAGCCCGGCGCATAATGATGACTCGTGCACCGCAAAGCACGCGGAAGAGTGTGAGGATATTAATTAGTTGGTCCAAAATCAAGGATGAGAATATGCGCCACCACAAGCTAGCGGTTATCAGCCAAGGAACCCTCCAGCCCATGTGAGATTCCATGAAGATCCAAAGTTTCCAAGAAGACCGCCGCTGAATATAGAGCCCAAACCAGCGCCGCCAGGATTTGTTCCAAGAAATCAGAATCAAGGAACTCCCTCCAACACATATCGGCCGAGGAATAATTATCAAAGCGGAAATTATCAAAGACTAAACAATTTCAGCCATCAAAATCAGGGAACGCACCAAAGGCACGAAGAGAAACAAAGCAACGAGGAGTCATCCCTGATTTCTATTGTTGCCCAGTTGGCCGCAACTCAAGCCCAGCAGCAAAAAGACAACCAGCTTATTCTTTAAAGGCTAGATCAATTGCAAGCGCTTAATAAAATGCTCGAAATGCAGATTGCGCAACAAGCTGGCTCGTCTTCGAAATATCAAGGGAAGCTGCCCTCGCAACCCGATGTGAACGCCTCCGAGACGATCAACTCAATTACACTCAAGAGTGGGAGAGTTCTAGAGGGGCCGCAGCCAAAGGCCAAAGTGGGAAAGGTAGCAGATTGAGTTGTCGAAGAAGTGTCTTTGCCGCAGAATTCGAGTGATGTACGGGAGAAGGAAAAGCCACAGGAGCTAGCACCTTATGTACCTCGGATTCCTTTCCCTCAAAGGCTGAAAAAGAAGGAGGATGCGCATTTCAAGCGCTTTACGGAGATGCTGAAAAAGCTGCAAGTGACTTTGCCATTTACGGAGGTACTCACTTAAATGCCTACCTATACTAAATTTTTGAAGGATATTATGTCTCATAGAAGGGAAATGCATGATTTAGACCATGTGGCTTTAGACGCAAATTGTAGTGCTATAATTCAGGGTGCCATGCCTAGGAAGCTTAGCAATCATGGGTCATTTTCTATTCCTATTTCTATTGGACAAATTAGCATAGCTAGTGCATTGTGTGATTTAGGTGCTAGCATATCTTTAATGCCTTATTCACTTTTTAATAAGCTAGATATGGGGGAATTTACTCCAACCACGGTTAATTTGAGATTACCGGATCATTCTTCTGGAGCACCTAAGGGTATCCTAGAAGACGTTCCCATTAAGGTTGGACAATTATATGTTCCGGTTGATTTTTACGTGTTAGACATGGATGAAGATAAGGAAATCCCCATAATTCTAGGTAGACCATTTTTGAACTCGGTTAAGGCTATTATAGATTGCGGGAAAGGTACAATCGAATTAAATTTTGGTAGTGAAAAGATCAAATTCGATTTGAAAAGCATGCTTAGGACACCTAGTAATTCTATGGATTGTCACTTGATTGAATCATATGATGCGTATAATGTTTTTGACTCTCTTGGTGAACTAACGAGCCTTGAGTATGAGTTGCTTGCACAAGAGGAAAATAGCTCGTTGTTCAGCTCTATAATGGAAATTGATGAGGATCCCGCTGATTTTAATGATGGTGCGAAAGGAATAAATGAGGCGCCAAAAGGTAAGGAATTCGGTGAGGGGTTGAAACCTCTTCCACCGAATCTAAGGTATGAATTCTTGGGACCAAACGAATCTTTACCCTTTATCGTAGAAGCTTCTTTGAATGATGTTGAAACTTTTAAATTGATGAATGTGTTGCATGAATATAAAGGTGCCATTGGGCACATCATTGATGATTTGAAGGGGATTAACCCCGATGTTTGCATCCATAGAATTCGTTTAGAAGATAATGCGAAGCCTAGTCGTGAGTTCCTTAGGCGTTTAAATCCTAAGCTAGGAGAAATTGTATTGAAGAAAGTCACGAAATTGCGAAATGCAGGGATTATTTATGCTGTCCCAGATTCTGAATGGGTGAGCCCAATTCATGTGGTGCCAAAAAAAGGCGGGCTCACCGTGGTTAGAAATGAGAAGAATATGTTGATACCCACGGTTACGGTCACGGGGTGGAGAATGTGCGTAGACTGTATGAAGTTAAACTCAGCCACTAAGAAAGATCACTTTCCCATTCCCTTTATAGATCAAATGTTAGAACGTCTAGCGGGATATGAATATTTCTGTTTTCTTGATGGGTATAGTGGCTTCTTTCAAATTCCTATCCACCCCGATGACCAAGAAAAACCTCATTTACTTGCCCCTACGGCACATTTGCATATAGGAGGATGCCCTTTGGTCTTTGTAATGCACCAGGAACTTTTCAACGTTGTATGATGTCCATTTTTGCTGAGTTCTTAGAGACTTCTATGGAAGTATTTATGGACGATTTTTCTGTGCATGGTTACTTATTTGATGATTGTCTCACAAATTTGTCTCGTGTGTTGGCTAGGTGTATTGAGATGGACCTAGTACTAAATTGGGAGAAATGCCATTTTATGGTCAAAGAAGGCATTGTGTTGGGACACCTTGTGTCAAAAAGAGGAATTGAGGTCGATAGGGCCAAAATTGATGTTATTGAGAAGCTGCCACCGCCGAGAGATGCGAAAGGAATAAGGAATTTTCTCGGGCACGCTGGATTTTATAGGAGGTTCATCAAGTACTTCTCGAAAATTGCTAAACCTCTTACAAATCATCTATGTAATGAGGTAAAATTTAATTTCGATGAACCATGCCATCAAGCGTTTCAAACGCTAAAGACAGCTTTGGTGTCCGCCCCGATAATTCAACCACCGAATTGGGAAATTCCATTTAAACTAATGTGTGACGCTAGCGATAGCGCTATTGGAGCGGTATTGGGTCAAAGGGTAGACAAGCGCTTGCACGTGATTTATTATGTGAGTAAAGCCCTTGACTCTACATAAGAAAATTATTCGACCACAGAAAAAGAGATGCTTGCTATTGTTTATGCCTTCGAAAAATTCAGACAATACTTGATCGGGTCAAAAACAATTGTCTACACGGACCATGCAGCGATTAAATATCTTATGGCAAAGAAGGAGGCAAAGCCGAGACTAATTCGCTGGATTCTCCTTTTACAAGAGTTCGATGTTGAAATTAAAGATAAGAAAGGAGTGGAAAATGTGGTCTTGGATCAGCTATCGATGCTCGAGCAAATCAGTGGTGATGATGCCAAGAGTGTGCCGATTGAAGACTCTTTTATTGGCGAATATTTGCTGAGCATTGAGACGACGCAAGCCCCTTGGCATACTGAATTCGTAAATTTTCTTGCTTGTGGTATTCTACCGGAAGGGGCAAATCACAATCAAAGGAAGAAATTTTTCCATGACGTGAACCGTTATTATTGGGATGAGCCATTTCTTTATAGGCTACGCGTTGATGGGTTATGTCGGTCATGCATCGCGGAGGAGGATCAAAAGGGTATTTTGCGAAGTTGCCACTCTTCCCCATATGGTGGACATGGCTCTAGCTCCAAAACAGCCGCGAAGGTTCTACAATGCGGTTTTTATTGGCCTACGTTGTCTAAGGACGCGTATGAATTTGTAAAATCTTATGATGCATGCCAACGTACGGGAAATATTTCTAAGCGTGACGAGATGCCGCAGAAGGGAATCCTTGAGGTTGAAATATTTGATGTTTGGGGGATAGACTTCATGGGACCGTTCCCATCATCAAATGGGAACAAAAATTGGTTGCCGTCGATTATGTCTCTAAGTGGGTGGAAGCCGCCGCTGCCCCTTCTTATGATGCTAATGTGGTAAAGAGACTTTTCACCAAAATAATATTTCCAAGGTTCGGTGCGCCAAGGACAGTGATTAGCAATAATGGATCGTACTTTAAAGAAAAATAGTTCGAGGCATTACTCCGAAAATATGGTGTCCACCACAAGCTAGCGACGCCGTATCACCCTCAAACCAGCGGGTAAGTTGAAGTCTCTAATCGCGAGATCAAGGCAATAATGGAGAAAATGGTTAGTAGTTCTCGCAAGAATTGGTCGTCAAAGCTTGATGAAGCATTATGGGCTTACCGAACGGCGTTTAAGACACCAATCGGTATGTCCCCTTATAGACTCATGTACGGGAAACCTTGCCATCTCCCCGTGGAACTCGAATATAAAGCCATGTGGGCCGTAAAAAAGCTGAATTTCGACTTGAAATCAGCAGGGGAAAAGAGGCTGCTCCAGCTTAATGAGCTAGATGAAATCAGACTTGACTCGTATGAAAATGCCAGAATTTATAAGGAGAAGACCAAGCTGTGGCACGACAAGAAAATTCAGAGGAGAACTTTCTCGAAGGGAGATAGCTTGTTACTTTTCAACTCTAGACTTAGACTATTCCCGGAAAAGCTGAAATCAAAGTGGTCGGGACCTTTCAAGGTCGAAAAAGTGTACGAAGATGGCCACTTCGAATTGATGAACAAAGAAGGTGAAACTTTCAAAGTGAATGGCCATCGAATTAAAGCGTACCATGGAGACAAGCAAAGCTTGGAGCTTGGACACTTCAAGCTTGATGATTCTACCTAATTCCCAAATTATTGCATGCCACTTGAGAGGGGATCCTCGCAAAGGACTTCTCAAGTGTGTTTCTTATGAAGAAAGGAATCGGCTACATATTAGCCAAGACGCTAAACTAGGCTGGTGAGTATTTGTGCCTTTGCTTCTACTTGTTGGTAGTGTAGAGTTATTTTTGACTTTGTGGTGCGCCATGCCTATATTAAGTTAGAGGTTTTAGGGATATTGTGTTTGAGTGCACTCGAATTACCCCTTTTGGTTTAATTATCTATGTGTAGAAATTTTTAAGTGTGGGGTGTTTTGAGTGAGTATTAGGGATATTTAAGTGATTGTGGCATCTGGTGCATTTCTGTGAAAATTTTTAGGCAGAGTGGCTGTTAACACACAACAGTTGATTCGGCCAAATCAATTTTCTGGCTTGCCCGAATCAGTTGACTCGTGCAGCCTGAAACTTCTCAAGACAGCACTGAGTAAATGATTCGGGCGAATCACTTTTAGCCACCTCGAATCATTTTCGATTCGGGCAAAGTCTGCGAACCAGTTTTGGTTCGGACAGGGGGCCAGCGAATCAGTTGATTCGTGTAGCCTCAAAGCAGCACTGAGTAAATGATTCGGCCAAATCAAGTCTGATTCGGGCAACAACCCTTCACTCACCCTTGACCAAATCAAATTTTATTCGGGCATATATCCCAAATCAGCCTTTGTTTCCTTTCATTTTTCTCCCGAACCGCGAACCCTAAAATCTCTCCCACTCCGTCCGACCCCGTCCGTCGCCAGTCTCCTTCCTTCCGACCTAGCTTTCCGTCCCCAACACTTCCCTCCCGAGCAAACCCTAAAATGCAGCCTCCGTCCGACCTAGCCGCACCCGTCCCGCTTCGCCCGTGCCCGACTCAGCTCTAATCCGGCCGACTCACTCTCTACCTGCCCTGCTCCCATGGCTCGCACCAATACGAACACAGTTGGGAAACCAACACAGCCTCCCACTAAGAAACTGTCCTCAGCTCAGAAAGGGAAGGGACTTGCTAAACCTAAAGCCCCAGCCAAAACCAAGCCAAAGCCGAGGCGAGCTGCAGGAGGCATTGTCTTCCGCTCCTCTCCCCAGCCGTCTCCAGCCAGTACATCATCATCATCCTCCTCCGAGGAATACAGACCTATGGGAGAATCATCTCGTGCACGAACCAGCTTAGCCATCGTCCCACATTCGAGCGCAGAAAGGGCAAGGACACCCTTTCCTTTTAGTGGAGAAATTCAGGCTGCCGATGCTCAGATGAAGGCCCTATTGGCGCAGCACAACAGCTATGAGGTACTAGCTCCCATTTACCCGCATCGTCCCACACTAAATGAGCTCAAAATCTTTGATGAAATCAGCCATTATCTAAGTGTTAGTGATTTTCACTATATATTGATGAGTGACCCGGGTACTTACCTGAGGCTGGTTAAGGAATTTATGGCCTCGTTTTCAGCGACTTGGGAAGATCGTCAATATGATTCAAATTGCAAAGGCAAGAGGAAGCGCTTTGTGCAATTTTGGAACTTCCGTTTGGGCGGCCAGACCTTTGACATGCCAATCGTTGATATCAGAAAAGCATTTGGGTGCACTAAGTATGGGGAATATGCGACATTCAGGGAAAGCGAACGGTACAAGTTCTGGAAGGAAATTACTGGGCAGGACATTTTCTTCACCCCACCTCAGCCAGCATCGATGATTCAGTCCCCAGTTTGGCGGCTGATCCATCACTTTATTGCGACGTTTATTCACATCCGCAAAGATTTGGGCCGAAATGTGAACAACGAAGATATGGACCTCCTGCTTCAAATTCGTTCTGGCTGGCCGGTTTGCATTGTCCACACTTTAATTCTCCAGTTCGAGTCTTATCAGAATCCTCAATACAAGGGGCGTGCCTTAGGTGGAGGATCGTTCATTACGCTTCTCGCGAAGCACTTGGGCTTCACATTGGACCCGGGCACGCCTCTGCTCGCAAGGAAGTCCCGAAACATCTAGAGAAACGGATAGCGAAGAAGAGAAAAGAACATGGGGCTCCTCGACTTCCAACACCGCCTAGAGCAGCCAACGAGCAGCTTCCAGCACATGAACCTTCCCCTGCCCCCGTCTCAGCACAGTCATATAACAATATTTCAATTTGTGCACAGTCATATAACAATATTTCAATTTGTGCATGACCTTCCTAATCATGCTTTCGACATATTAGAGCTTGGTAAGCTTAATTCCAGCACATGCATAACACATAAATCATTGAATATAGCTCTATAAGAAGCCTTAAACCATTCACATTCACCCAAGTAAACAACCAATGCAACATCCATAACATACATGAACATAAAACATAAGAACTAAAAGAAGAAGTTAAGAATCCTACTTGTTTTTCTTGGCAAAGCTGACTGTCCAGAATCTCCTAGAAAGTGAGTTTCTATCTCCTCTTTTTGGTGAAAAAAAGAATGACTTCTACCAAAGTCATTAAGTTGCATGCATGGGTGGTAAGTCTGGGTGAAGACAAGTGGCTGCCACTTGTCTTCACCAAGTAAATTATGTCATCTCTTCTTCTTCTTCTTCTTCTTCTTCTTCTTCTTCTTCTTTTTTAACTAATGCAAGCATAACAAAAATAAGATTATAAATTCAGGCTCTTACATTCTTCCCTCCTAACAAAAAATTTCGTCCTCGAAATTGAAGTACACTCAACTTGTGAAAAGATAAGGATACTTCTCTTGCATCTCTGATTGTAATTCCCAAGTTGCTTCTTCATTTTCATGATATTCCCATAATATCTTGACTAGAGGAATTACCTTATTCCACAATATTCGATCTTTCTGGTGAAGGATTATACTGGGTTTTTCTTCATAAGACATGTCTTCGTCCAGTCATAATCCTTTCCATTCAATGCGTTGAGAATCATCAGGTACACATTCCTTAACATCGAGATGTGAAAGACATTATGAATTCGAAAAAACTCTGATGGTAATGATAGTCGATATGCAACCTCACCAATTTTTTCGAGAATGTCGAAAGGTCCAATGTATCTAGGAGCAAGCTTTCCTTTTGAATAAAATCTAATCAAACCTTTCATAGGGATTACCTTTAGCAAAAAAAAAGTCTCCTACAGAAAATTCAAGTGGTCTTCTCCTCTTGTCAACGTAATTCTTTTGTCGACTTTGAGTTGTTATTAACCTCTTGCGAATTTGAGCCACCTTTTTTGTCGTTTCTTCAATAATTTCTGGTCCAGTAAACTGTTTCTCTCCCACTTTCGCCCAACATAATGGAGAACGACAAGGTCTATCGTACAGCGCTTCGTATGGTGCCATTTTCAACGAAGACTGGAAACTGTTATTATAAGCGAATTCTACTAGCGGTAGATGTTCGACTCAACTTCCCTTGAAATCCAATACACAAGCTCTTAACATGTCTTCTAGGATTTGAATAACTCGCTCAGATTGTCCATCAGTTTGAGGATGAAACGCTGTGCTAAAGTATAGATTTGTCCCATGGGCTCTTTGAAAAGCTTTCCAAAATAGAGATGTAAATCTTGGATCTCTGTCGGAGACAATCGACCGTGGGACACCATGAAGTCTAACGATTTCCTTCACATATAATCGGCTTAGAGTATCAACCGAGTCTGTCACTTTCATTGCTAAGAATTGCGCTGATTTTGTGAGTCTATCAACTACTACCCAAATAGCGTTGTGCCCACAACTTGTTCTAGGTAATCCTGTGACAAAATCCATCGTGATATGATCCCATTTCCACTCGACTATTGCTAAGGGTTGTAGCAATCCTCCAGGTTTTTGATGCTCAACTTTTATTTTCTTGCAAGTCATGCACTTCGCAATATATTCGGCAATATCCCTTTTCATGCCCTTCCACCAAAAGTGTCTTTTTAGATCTTGATACATCTTAGTACTCCCCGGATGAATTGTATACTTGGAATGTTGTGCCTCTTGAAGCAGTTCTTCTTTCAGTATCTTATTATTAGGCACTACCAATCTGTTCTGGCAGCAAAGTCCTCGCTCCTCATGAATCGTCCAACCGTCTACATTCTCTCCATTAGACATTTTCGTTCGGATGTTTCCCGATTCTGTATCGTTCAGCTGGTTTTCTACGATCTTTGATACGATGGTAGACTCTACTATGATATTATGCACATAAACTGTATTAATATCTTCAACCAATTGCAAGTTATAAGATTCAACAACTTCTCCAGTTTTCCTCATATCCAACATCGTGCAAGCTAAAAGTGCCTTTGTCTCCTTACTCAGAACGTCAGCTACCACATTAGCCTTTCCAGGATGATAATGAAGAGAAAACTGATAGTCTTCGAGATACTCCATCCATCTCCTCTATCGTAGATTTAAATCCTTTTGAGTGAATATATGTTTTAAGCTCTTATGGTCGGAATATACTTCGAAATCAGTGCCGTAAAGGTAGCATCGCCAAATTTTCAATGCAAAAACAATTACAGAAAGTTCTAAATCGTGGGTGGGTTAATTCAATTCGTGAGACTTGAGCTGTCTTGACCCATAAGCCACTACTTTACCTTGTTGCATCAGAACACAACCGATACCTTTTAGGGATGCATCACAATATACTACATATTTCACTTCACTCGATGGAATTGTAAGCATTGGAGCTGTTGTTAGTTTAACCGTAAGTTCCTCAAATGACTTCCCACAAGCTTCATCCCATTCAAATTTAACTCCTTTCCTAGTCAACCGTGTCAAAGGGTTTGCTAGCCTAGCAAAATTCTCAATGAATCTTCGATAATAACCGGCCAATCCAAGAAAACTCTAAATCTCAAATACTGTTTTTGGAGTCTTCCAATCAAATATCGCTTCTACTTTTATCGGATCTACAGATATTCCTTCTTTTGATATAACATATTCTAGAAACTTGATCTCTGATGTCCAAAAATCACATTTCTCTAATTTTGCATAAAGTTTATGCTCTCTTAGGGTTTGAAGAACAGCTCTTAAATGATGCTCATGCTACTCTCGTGACTTTGAATAAATCAATATGTCATCAATAAATACGATCACAAATTTGTCTAGAAAAGGCTTTAGAACTTGATTCATAAGTTCCATAAAAGCAGCTGGGGCTTTAGTTAATCCAAAAGACATTACTAAGAATTCAAAATGTCCGCATCGAGATCTGACTGATGTTTTAGGAATGTCTTCTTCTTTAATCCGAACCGTAAGTCTATTTTTGAGAAACATGAGGATCCTCTTAGTTGGTTAAGCAAATCATCGATTCGTGGAAGGGGATATTTGTTTTTTATTGTTACTTGATTAAGCTTTCGATAGTCTATGCACAATCTAAGCGATCCATCCTTCTTCTTAACGAAAAATACAGGAGCTCCCCAAGGTGAAGTGCTTGGTCGAATAAATCCTTGTTCCAAAAGTTTCTCGATTTGTATTTTCAAGTCTTTAAGTTCCACATGAGCCATATGATATGGTGAAATAAACACTGGAGCAGTACCAGGATAGATATTGATAGAAAAGTTAACTTCTCTTTTTCGTGGCAATGACGTAAGCTCCTTCGAGAATACATCAATAAATTCACAAACAATTGAAATTGAACATTGAGGTTGATCTTCTTCGGATTCTAACTTCATGGACATCAGTAACTTAGAAATTCCGTCACCTCTAAGAACTCGAGCGTTAGAAAATAGATTTGGGTAAGGTGGAGAAATTTCTTTTGCTCCAAAGAAATGAAGTTCCTTTCCTTCTTCGGTTAAAATACTTAATTTCTTTCGGTGGCAATCCATTATTGCCTGATACTTGGACAACCAATTCATTCCAAGTATTACATCGTAGCCGGACATCCTTAACCATATCAAATCTATCTCAGTATCATGTTCAACTATCTTTATTACACATCCCTTAGACACCCGGTTTGTTTATATATTATGTTCTAATGGTGTTGCAACGTGTAGGGATGTGTTAAGTGATTCCAGAGATAAGTCCAAGGTTGATGCAAATGATGCAGCTATGAATGAACGTGTAGCACCGGTATCAAATAAAATTTTAGCCAAAGAATTGTAAACTGGAAAAGTACCTTCAATAACCGCATTTGTTAACGGATTCTCATCTGCCGAGATCGAGAAAACTCTTGCACCAGTTTTAGATCTTTGCCCATTGTTATTGGATCTCCGTCTATGTTGAATAACCAGAGCTAAAAATTCAGGAGCTTGAAGTTGAGGTCTTAGAGAATTAAACTAGTTAATAGAAGCTCCTTGTTTAATTTGTTGTGGATATGTAGATTATCGTTGAGAAGAATCTCCGGATGGACAATTTCTTTTGATATGGCCCGACTTTCCACAGTTAAAAACACTTCGGGACGTAACCATTCATGCTAGCTTGTGGAGCTCTCCATGATGAAAATTGAGATGATGTCTGATGTCTCTTATTCGGCATGCTACCTTGATGAGCAACCCTTTTCTGGTCTCTCCCTTGGCGAAGGATTTGAGAATTATTTATTTGTTGTTCCACTAAAGAAGCACTTTCCACCACATCTGGATAAGTACGAAGCCTTAGAGCTACTAATTTTTCTTGAATGAAGGGGTACAAACCTCTTTTAGATCTCTTCATGGGTTCAATTGCCACTAGCGAAGGAGCAAAACGAGAGAGTTCTGCAAATTTGGACTCATACTGAGCAACAGACATGTTGCGCTGAATAAGTTGAACAAATTCCTCCATCTTTGCATCTCTTGCCGACTCTCGAAAATACTTCCAAAAGAAGAGTTCCTCAAATTTTTCTCATGTCATTGTTTCGGTATCATGACTTGACTTTATAAAGTCCCATCAGTAATCCCCCTCTCCCTCAAGCAAGTGTGAGGTTAGAATTACTCGAGAATCTGTAGGTATTGCTAGTAAGTCCAGTAACTTCTTGATTTGCTTGATCCATTTATCAGCCAAATCTGGATTAGGATCACCTAGGAACGTTGGGGGGATTCATTCTCTTGAGTTCCCTTAATAGCTTGATTCTTTGCTTCATCTTTTCGTTCCCCGACTCAAGAAACTTCCCCCGATCATTTCCACTAGCATTTTGTTTCTCTATTACCGTCGTTAAGTCTTTTAGCACATTACAAATGATGGCTACCTCGGGATTATTTCCTTGGTTTGATGAACTGTTTTCTCGTTTGAATTCATTTTCTTTGTTTTCTCTAATCATGAAGTAACATAAAGAGTTAGGGTATAGATTTTTATTTAATCTTTTTTATGCATGACTGTTTGTGCAAAACGCTAAAGTGTTCTAGGTAAAGCATAAAACAAACATAGAGTATGCACACAACTTAACAAACATCCAAATTAAACAGACAAACAAACAGCCAATTCAGATAATTTAAAGCATTTTATTCATACCTTTTCTCAGCATCTAATGTCTCCTGCCTAACATTGATAACTTTTATGCAACAGTCAGTAAGCACGCGAGTAGGATAATATTTCTTAGGATTAGGTCTTTTTGCCCAAGTATTTCCCTTTTCAATTTTCTCATATGTTGTTATTTCGTCATTGGGTTTACTATCCGTAGGCCTAAGAGCCTTACTAAATCTGTGCCAAATCCTAAAAGGATGATGCCCTTTTATCATTTTCTTCCCAGTTATCTCTAAGTTAACACGATCAGGAATGATGAATGAGCACTCCAAGAATGTTGTAAATGTCAAAGGCGGCATTATATATCCTAACATATTAAAATCATGAAGAATAGTATTAGAAAAGAATAACATAGTTTTAATATACAATATAATTATTTAAACTCCAACTCTTATCATATATATGTGTTTCTCTAACTCTCTCCCCATTAGATCTAATAATTGGCTCTGATCCCATTAATTGTCACGCCCCGAAACCCCATGAGCGTGAGTTATAAACTTTAATCTTTACTAACACAACCTTACATATATATTTACAATCATTTTTCCTTAAACTCCCCATTTTTATACACAAAATGGGTTACATAAGAAATCACTAACAACTAACGACTAAAATCATACATCACATTATATTACACCCGAGATGCCCTAACCCAAAAATATTCGTCGCTTTGGAACTTCAATTTAACTCTAGAAATTCCCTGTAAAATATTTAGGAGTGAGATTATACAACTTAGTAGGCAGACTTAATTTCAACTGTTAGCTGCATAAGTTTTATATTCACACAAAAAGGCATATGCAATGATCGTGATGTATGCACATTTACTCTATGTCAATCACAATATTAACTATTGATAGACTTTCCAACTCAGAAAGCTATCGGCCACGTTTCCCACCGGCCTGGCCCCAACCATCATCCCTCTCGCGGGATCTTCCTACAGGGTTTACGAACTTTAACCCAAGGATAACTCGTATCCCGATTCACATCCTTTCTTTCGTAATACCTTCCTTGTAGTTTGCGACTATCATGTATGAATACTTATGTCATGGGATAAAAAATATAATTCATGAACAAAGTCCTCACAAAATATATCAAGGCTAACATCATAGATTGAATAGTAAAACAATACATTTGACATAAAATCCATAAGTAATAATCAATATCATTTGACTAGAAAGACTTCCCCATATAAATTCCCTATTTAAATAATCATCTAAGATTAATCTCCTTTTATACACCTTGATCAACCCTTAAGCCTTAGAAATATGAACCTAGGTAAACTACTCTTTAAGCTAGCACAGAAGTCATTCTAGGATGTAAATCAAAAATTCAGATTTGACATCACATGTTTCATCAACTGTAACAAACTCCAAATTTCATATCAATTAGTTTTTAACTTGTCTTTCCAATCTAGAACTTGACTAAATGAACAGAGTACATGCTTGTCCACATTTGAAGCATTCATGGCTATTTTATTAAGGTAATGAAACATGCACAGCCATATAACAATATTTCAATTTGTGTTCCTAATCATGCTTTCGACATATTAGAGCTTGGTAAGCTTAATTCCATCACATGCACAACACATAAATCATTGAATATAGCTCTAAAAGAAGCCTTAAACCATTCACATTCACCCAAGTAAACAACCAATGCAACATCCATAACATACATGAACATAAAACATAAGAACTAAAAGAATCCTACTTGTTTTCTCTTGGCAAAGGTGGCTGTCCAGAATCTCCTAGAAAGTGGGTTTCTATCTCCTCTTTTTGGTGAAAAAAAGAATGACTTCTACAAAAGTCATTAAGTTGCATGCATGGGTTGTAAGTTTGGGCGTTGTGTCCTCTCTTCTTCTTCTTTTTTTTTTTTTTAAACTAATGCAAACATAAAAAAAATAAGATTATAAATTCAGGTTCTTACACAAACATTTGAGATTTCCCGAATACTTGTTGGGAATTGAAGTTGCTTGATCTGATTGTGGCATTCTTATTCATCAAAGGAAATAAGCACTAGGTTTAATGAAGGACAGCGGTCCCCTGGGTTGCAAGCCTTATAAGGACATACTTTGGCTTTGTCTTCAGCACATCCATTGTCTCATCGTGGACATCTTTTTTGGCTGTAGGATGACAGCTTGTTGGACTACAACTTAATTTCATGTGCAAAACAAAGTGTTTTTATGTAGTTCCTCGCAAAAAGCCTGATTCTGTAAGCTATTTATTCCCACAAAACCAAATCCTGCTTAGGTTATTCATGATTCTTAGATAGTCCCTAAGAGAAATAGTTCCATTCTCAGTTGCTATATTCAACTACGTGTAAAATAAGGTAGTCATATTTCTCATATCTATAATTTAGCTGCTGACACTTGAGTTGTTTTGCCTTCAAGAGCTGTTGTTTATTGAACATCTTTTAGCAAAATTCAGTTTCTCTGTTTGCCCAACACAGTGCAATTGGTCTGACATACATAGATGCGTTTATATACAACCCACAATTTACATTGCATCTCTGCTAGCCTTCTAGTTTGATTGTAACACTAGTCCTGAAATTTTCTGATGCCACTCATCTTGAAGAGTGCGAGAGGAATCTTCAACTCAGAAACAGGACGGCTTACTGGAAACTTTCAAAATGGATGCAACTTTGACCAAATTGGACTTTGCCACATCTAGATATGGATCAGTTTGGAATGCCTTCTCAAAGCAATATTTGGCCCCCTCCAATCGGCCTTCCGCAGCAAAAACAAGACCCAAGTTATTGAATGCAGGAGCATAACCGGGCCGCAATTCAAGTGCTTTTGAGAACATTGCTTTGGCACTGTCGTATTGTTTCTTAAGTCGATATAAGATTCCAAGATTGGAAAATATGGCGTGGGCTTGTTGGGGTGCTGCCAAAGACAGGGCTCGTTTGAGGACTTTTTCAGCTTGAAATGGGTCTTCAGAGAGCAGCAATGACACACCTGCATTGTACGTGTTTTATATATGTAGTTGTCACAGCTGAAAATTTTAACAAGAATATCACAGTAGACAAAAACAACAAATACCTAGATTTGACCAAATGTAGCTACAGTCCCTCAAACGGCTTATAGCAGTTTTCAGATATTTTTCCGATTCTTGGAATTGCTGGGTACAAAGACTGTGAAGTCCAAGTTGGTGCCATTGTAATGCGTCATCCGGGTTTTCAGCCACAGCCTGATCAAGATACATACTTTAGTGAACAAATATATAAAAATGGACATGTAAATTGAAAACAGAAATATGTCATAAAGCAAACTTATCCATTCACAATGTGCCACTTCAGTTGAAAACGATGCATTTAATATCAAGTCAGGTCAACTGAAAAAGAGAAGAGTAGCCAAATGGACCTGCTTCAAGCAGAATGCAGCACGCTCTGAGAACTCAGATACGCTGTCCCTGATCCATCTAGACTCATATGTTGTAGCAATCTCATGTTGTGTCTTGTGAACCAAAGCAAGTCCGGACCATGCTATAGCTGGTTCGATCATACTAGGATCCCCTTCCCTCAATATTGAAGCCATTTCATTTCCTGCCCAAGAGATCTGTTCGTTTGGATCTTGAGATCTCTCAGTTTCTTTGATTCGTAGAATGGCAACAGCATATCGTATTGACATGCAACTAGGGTCCAACTTTGCTGCCTGGAAAACCATCCAACAAAATATATTCGACAGACTTCCATTTAAAATTTTTAAAAAATGAAAATTCAACATAAGATACTGCTCTACAGCAAAAGAAATCCCACGATACACTATATTTTATCAGAGTTATGTGAAGAATAAGACCCAAGTTTTGTAGAGAAGAACCTGAGTAATTTGCTCATTAAAACTAGAGGGAAATTATAGTAAGCCAAACAACATAAATTACCTTTTCCAAGCATCTGCTAGAACTTCTATAGTCACCAACAGTATAATATGAGTTACCAAGATTTGCCCAGAGATGTGCTGATTTAGGATTTGACTTCATGGTAGCTAATAAACAATCCTTCGCAACATTGATAGATGCTACTTGATTGGCTGACAATCCCTCATCACTACCTGCTCCAGGACCTGAGTAGAAAAAGCACAATCAAATAACTTCGTGAATTATAATTGCTTAATGGAAAAAAGTAGGTCAAGTATCGACACCAACGCAGCCTAATCAATAATGTACTTCTCAGTGATCTCCATCGAGAATCATACCAGCAACTACTGACCCATGTTTGCATAGAAGCAGAGCCGCATAGTTGATCAACGCAGCTGGATGGTTCTGATCCTTTAAGAGTAGTTGTAGAAAGCATTTTTCCGAAAGTTCCAGATTCCCACTGTCATGAAGAACAGTTAATGCTAAGACGCCACTGATTAAAAAATAGCTTATATAAATCTAAGGCCAAGAAAGCTGATCGAATATTGAGTTACAATAGCTTATATACAGCTGGAAGTCAATAAGATTTACAAGTTTCCACGTACAAGGCATCACTAAAGAGATTTGTATCTTGCTATTCTATTTCAATTTAACTACATGTCCACATCAATAGGGTCAGACTGCAAAAAATATAAATAACTAATTTGCATCACTCAAGACTAAGGGTGTGTTCTTTTGGACTCATATTTTGTGCTTAAACTTATTGCTTTACTTATATTTACTTATATTTATTTATATGTACTTATATTTACTTATATTTACTTATATGTACTTATATTTACTTATATGTACTTATGTTTACTTATACGTACTTATATGTACTATTAATCACCATCATCACAAAAACACACACCACCAATAAAAAAAATCTAACTTAACTTATATAAGCTTAGCTTAACTTAACTTGACTTAATTTAAGTAAACTAAACTTAACTTGATTTGACTTTTAATTTAACTTGATTTAACTTAACTTAACTCCACCAACAACACCATCACTCCACTACCACCACCATTATCACAACACCACCACCACCATCACAACAACAACCCACCACCACCACAACATCATTACTACCACCACCACCACAATATCAGTTCCACCACACCACTACCCCCGCCCCCCCCCCCAATATTTTATAAAAAATTATTTTTTAATTATTTTTTTAATTAGTTTTAAATAAATATTAATAAATCCATACAATCTTATTTTGTGACTCCCCTCTCTCGATCCGCCACTGACTACTACCACCATTACCATGACACTTTCAAAATCACAACAATTCACCAAAACAAAAATAACACATCACTAATAAAAAATAAAAATTTAACTTAATTTAATTTAAATTACTTAACTTAAAATAATGAAAGAGATGATAAATAGTGGTTGTGGTGGTGTGTTGATGAAAAAGATGATGAATAGTGGTGATGTGTTGATGAAAGAGATGATGAATAGTGGTGGTGGTGTTGTTATGGTGGTGGTGGCGGTGATGAATAAGGGTGGTGGTGTGTTGATGAAAGAGATGATGAATAGTAGTGGTTGTGGTGGTGGTGTTGTTGTTATGGTGGTGGTGATGAATAGTGGTGGTGGGCTTTTGATGAAAGAGATGATGAATAGTAGTGGTTGTGGTGGTGGTGTTGTTGTTATGGTGGTGGTGATGAATAGTGGTGGTGGGTTGTTGATGAAAGAGATGATGAATAGTAGTGGTTGTGGTGGTGGTGTTGTTGTTATGGTGGTGGGTTGTTGATGAAAGAGATGATGAATACTAGTGGTTGTGGTGGTGGTGATGAATAGTGGTGGTGGGTTGATGAAAGAGATGATGAATAGTAGTGGTTGTGGTGGTGGTGGGTTGTTATGGTGGTGGGTTGTTGATGAAAGAGATGATGAATAGTAGTAGTTGTGGTGGTGGTGTTGTTGTTATGGTGGTGGGTTGTTGATGAAAGAGATGATGAATAGTAGTGGTTGTGGTGGTGGTGATGAATAGTGGTGGTGGGTTGTTGATGAAAGAGATGATGAATAGTAGTGGTTGTGGTGGTGGTGATGAATAGTGGTGGTGGGTTGTTGATGAAAGAGATGATGAATAGTAGTGGTTGTGGTGGTGGTATTGTTGTTATGGTGGTGGTGATGAATAGTAGTGGTGGGTTGTTGATGAAAGAAATGATGAATAATTATATTTACTTATATATACTTATATTTACTGATATTTACTGATATGTACTTATATTTACTTATATTTACTTATATGTACTTAAATAAGCACTTTATAAGTCCAAAAGAACATAGCCTAATACTGATATTATCAATATAAACTGAACGAGTAAAAATTGAAGTGATTGATATGGTAGAATAATTGAATCTTATAATCTAAAGATGTTGTTCTATCTTTTATTACCATATTTGAGAAACATAAAGAATCATGCACAATTTTATCCACATATGCATGAAGTTTTAATATCAACGAACTTTTTTGTACTCTTGAGATTTTATTTTAAATAAAGAAATAAAAAATGAATGAGAATCGTTAGCAGGGTTGTGGCTTCCGACACTACTCTTCTTGTAACAGGGGAAAAACAGCTAGGAAAATAAGCAAACCATATAAAATACAGACCTTTGAAGGTAGCATAATCCGAGGTTGCAAATACAATCAAGATTGTCAGGGACCACAGCCGTCAGAGATGATAAAATTGAAATAGCGTTCTACAAACAGAGAAAAAAGATAGCTAATATAGCACATCACACGTGTGAACAAGGAATCAACGCTTTGATTATAGATCATTGGTACCTGCACGCGATTGCTTTTGAAGAGAATAAATCCTAGAGTATTCCATACAGCCGTTTGTCTAACATCTCTTTGCACTGACTCCTTCATTTTAGAAATAGTTTCTTCAATCACCTCAGGTTCAAGTTCTTTGTCTGATCCGTAGTCTCCCATACTTCCTAGCAAAATGCACTATACCATTTTTTTGAATAGTGTTATCCAGATTAGCTACTAGCATGAGCTAAATGTTCATAACCACAAACTCTATATAACATTTAAATACTTTATCATCTGTAGATTATTTACAAACAAACCTGTGCTTGGTGAAGTTGAACCAATGAGAGAAACTCAGGCCTGTCTATTTCCTCATCGCACTTAAGTAGTATCTCAGAGGCTTTTTCATATGCAGTGACTGCCTAAAATATCCCAAAAGAGATTGCAGTAGCTCGGACATGTTCCACACTTTGGCAAAAGCAAGTGTTTGAATTAGATTTGACGTACCTTCAAAGGCTGACCTAATCTTTGATACATTAACCCAAGTATGAAATGAGCATGAGCATTCTTGGGCATCTTCCTTGCAACATGCACTAACCCCTAAATAATTCATCCAGTAAATATCAGGCTTTGATAGATAAATCTTACAGATCAAAAGTCTATAACAAAAAAAAAAAAAAAAACTGATGAGAAAAAAGAAGAAAACCAAACATAATTCTGTAATTAAACATTGAAACTTACTGTTTTAAGGCTGCTAACTTTTTCCTCACGAGACGCAGGCCCTTGACTATGCTGCTCACCGTCCGCCTCAGTCGCACCATCAAGAGGCAGCTCAACCTTATTTCTACTCCGGGATTTTCCCAATTTGTTCAACCTTTTGCTATCTTCATCCACACTATCCCCTTCATTACATGTTGCATTGCTTTTATCTTGACTATTCTCATCATTCACCAACCCAGTCGTACTCACCAAACTACAGCAAATAATCTCAGAATGTTATGCTGTGTAAAACAACAACAACGTGTATCATAAATGCACAGCTCCACTCGAGAGCTCAGAATTAACAATATTAAATTAGAGTTCTGCTTAATAATATAAAGAAACAAAGCAAACTGAAAGGAATCTGAGGTACCTAGAAAAGTCGGGAGCAAGGATTACGTCCTCGTCGACGTCGGGAGGATTATCGTTAAGGTCTGCAAGAACGGGCTTGGAGGAGATGCGTAACTTGGAGGCTTGGCTGACATAGATTTCTTCTTCAGCTGCTACCACACTCATCTTGTCCCCAGATTCATGTGACAGCTCTATATGATTATCCGACATCGCGGAAATCGTGGGATGTAATTGAGTCAGCGGAGTCTCGATTAGGGTCGGAACTTCTTCTAATCGTAAAAGCTGGTCAACTGTAGTCAATTGAATCCTCACTTTGAAATAGATTAAACTGCTTTGAATCTCAAACCATAATATTTTCTTTGATTAGTATTCGGTTCACCAGATTAGTATTCGGTTCACCAGATTAGTATTCGGTTCACCAACTCAAATTATAAAATAAAGAAATTGCATTAATTTTTTATCTGAATATTTTTTCTTTCAATTTACTTTCATTTTCTTGTCAATCTATATAATTCCAAGGGTTAATGTTTAATTTTGAATTATTTTGAAAAAAAAATCACATTGGATGAAAATCAAACATTCCGAGCATAATCAATGTCAAGCAAGATCATCACTTTCATCCATTGATTAACAACGATGAATTATTCGCAACCTAACATCTTCTTACTGGATTCGAGACATGTATCCAAAATGATACCCTTTGAAATTTTTATCCTCAAAATGACATTTTTCTTAAAAAATTTAGTTATGCCACTTTTTTAGCATATTGTTATTTGTCGATAGTAATTTATTTTTTTTTTTTTGTTTGATGGCCAACTTGCCGGCTAGGCGCTGAGTTCGCATCTAATATGACCGAAAAAGAATAAAGCACCAATGTAATGTGATTATGAAAATAATCACAAAGGCTATCACAAATGGACCTAAATAATTCCTTTGAACTTATGAGAGAAGAGCATTTTTACATGACAAGGTCATCTCAAAAGAGCATTTTTACACGAACAAGGTTGAAATTTGCATTGCGTTATTGTTGACGAGAAACCATAGGTTGCTGACACTTTGGCCAAATCTGAAATACACACCAGATTTGTTCACCAAGTTGTCTGGGGAGGACAACTCTCAATCCTCAAGATTCCACTATTCCTGGTTAAAGTACAAAGGATCCCGTTCTCAGCCTATGCTAGAACAACCTCTACTTCTAACCTAGCTGGAATATGCGCTCAATCTGATCACACAGATTTGCTACATAGATAATGTACTTTCAATAATAGATAGCTGGTAGTTCTACAACTCTCAGCCTATCCTATTACAAAGTGTACCTAGATGATGCTGCAGCAACTTCTTCCGCCAAGTTGCTGACGCTTATGTCGACGACTCTTCTATTAACCTTCTGCTGATTTAGTGCTCCCCCTCGATAAATGACCTCCCGTCACTATCCAGGAGCACGCTCAGACAGCCTGCGCATGTCACACTCCGCTCCTGTCTTTCACACGGTCGCTCGGTTTGTCAACGAGGTTTCGCTCTAGTTGATTCTCTCAAATCAGTGGTGGTTCAGACTTCTTCAGTCCTGATCACTCTTCTGCTCTCACACAATCAACGCTCCAGCACTCTCTGCTTCGGTGGATTTTGATCTTCTCTTTGTGTGTGTACTTGATTCGATGCTTGTTGCTTCGATCTCTATCTGCATATAGGGCTTCAGCACCTTAGCAACTTAGAAACTTCAGTCGGACTAGACTTAGGAAATTGTCCCAAACCATAATGGCACGATCCGAATCCTCCGCTGGATTCATGGAAGTTGTTGAGATTTTGTTTCCAACAACACAACTTAGAAACAAATCTTGTTTGCCTTCATTCGAGCCTTTCCTGAAGATCTCTGATCAACTGGAACTCTCTCTGATCGTTCCAACCCCGACAGCAATCACCCGGACATCCTCCGAGCTCCTCCAGATTGAACGGCTACAAAGACACTCTCTTGATGCTTTAGCCTTGAATCTTCAGGAGATGTTATAGCCTCTTCTGGTTCTTGTCTTGATCGCTCTACTTTGTTGTTGTTTTGTCAATCTTCAGATTGTGCTCCAGCTACATTCTTCAGGAAGTGCTATAGCATCTTCTTGTGCAGTTTTGTCAAGGATGATATCCTCAACAAAGATCATCTCAAACAATGTTCTAACTACTCATGAGCTCTCGCAGTTTGTCAATTCGCAGTAAGGCAGTGACTATTTATGGAACATGTTCTTCATGTCATATTTGAAATTCCTTGACTATTCAATTAATGCCAAATTAGAAATGTTTTCACCAAAATGGTAAGATCAACAATTATAAGAAAGAATTTTTTGTTTGTTTCTTATCTTCTTGGTAAATGTTAATGGTAAAAGGCTATATTGCGATAAATTACAACAATTGTGTGAGAATAATAAAAGAATAAATGTTGGAATTAAATATTGGTTATATAGTCAAAATAAGAAGTCGAGACTCGTTAGACGATCTCTTTAAAGTGTTATTGGCCTCCCTTCTGTGTTGGAATATTTAGTCAATCGCTTCCAGCGACTCTGAGAAACTCTTCTTCAGTCTCGGGCGTCGCGTGAGTGCTCGTTAATGTTTTTAAAAGTCATTTACTCACTCAGGTGTCGCCTCAACATTGAACCTCAGGCGACGCCACAACCTTAAATGACATTAAATGTATTTATGTCACTCAGGGGTCGCCTTTTTTAAGCCCAAAACTCAGGCGACGCCTGAATCTTCAAGCATCGCTTCCAAGTTATGTCGAAGTGTCGCCTCAAGTAATATGCTCAAAATTAAAATACTTGGGTAGAAAAGAGTGCAAAAGAGCTTGTGCATATGCGACGAAATTGATTGACCATTCTCGTCTCATATGTCACGGGTGCATATATTAGACCCATGTTCTGAACCTAATCCAGCTCATGATTTGCACCCTCTACGCACCCGCGCGTAGAGAGAGCCTCATTGATTACTATCTTACCAAGTACGTAGATTGAGTTTATATATAAACTCACATTTTATTCATTTTTCAAGCAATGTGGGTTACTTGCACTTTACTTTTATTTCTCCTCCAGAAGATTGAGTGTTTTATTCTCAATAGACTCAACATTCCATTATTTTAGATCATTCTTTGAGCCTCAGTATCTCATTCAACTTAACTTACATGTTTGCTTATTAATATTCAATTATATACATCTCAACTCAAGGTACTTAAATTATGACTAATTCAATTAAATCCGAGGTGTACTCCATCCTCAAATTTGCCTCACAAAATGAGTTCGCACTACCATTTTCTTCACATTTACCTTCCCTTGGGAAGGCATATCTTCTTTACTGACTAGTGAGTAGACGCGATATCCTTGAACTGTTCATTGAATAGTATAAACAAAATACATATCTCCGACATATATATTTCTGACACAAGCTCAGTTCTCATGATTTGGTTCATTAATGGCCATTTACCCTTCTTGGTTATGTGAGAATTTCTAAAGAATTAAGCCCTTTAATTATCCTTTGAAGCGGCCTCACTTCTTTCTCACATGGGTGATTCTTTTAATATCAAGTAAGCCCGCATTACTTGTCGGAATCTCAACATCCAAATTTTCAAAATCATTAAAAGCTTCAAGCTTAACCTCGTGCAAGGAACGAGATCTAGAGTTAACCCCTATAGTGACCACACTTAGTTTTAGCGGTTAGTCTGCCCATTTGAACTAAGATTTTGGGATCTCCAATCAACATGGTTGGATTTTTCGTTAATTTTTATGGGATTTTAGTCCCGTTCCCTTGGACGTTCTTTCTACTTGGTCCCTATTTAATCATCTAGGGAATGGATCCATAATGTTTTCTTTTAATCTCACATAGTCATTACTTATGACTCATGTGAATAGAAGTTGTCTAATGGTATTATGTCGTCAACGTATGTGTCTCGACTTATCATTATACAATACACTCTATGTTCTACCAATTGCATATTGATTATCACAGTATAAACATATTGTTGCCACATGTTTTGTGCAATTGGGAATATCCTCCCAAAGTTCTTTAACCGCTCAGCTTCTTCGCGAAACTTATCTAATGCAACGAATTCAACTTTTAGTGGATCTGGTTATCAACGTTTATTTATAGGATTTTAAAGACACGCCTCCCAATATGAATTCATATCCACTGGTGGCCTTAGAATCATGTATATCTATCCAACTTGCGTTAGTGAATCCTTCAATGACTACAAGATATCTGGTATAATGCAGACCATATTTACGAGTGAATCATAGATACCTCAATATTCTCATCAAAGCATTGTTCTGATTTGGGCTGCAACCGAGCCAATACACTCGTGAGCAGCTCGCGAACAAGTTCGGTCAAAGCTTGGCTCGATTTTAAACAAGCCAAGTATGAACATGATAATTGGGCTCATTTATTAAACAAGTCAAGCATGAACAAAGTGGTACTCGGCTAGTTAGATTCGCGAACAACTCATTTATTTATTCGATTAAAACTCGTTTATAAACTCGATTATAGCTTGTCTATATACTCGTTCATTTAATCATTTAAACTTGATTAAAGTTATATACTTATTTTTATTTTATAATTACTTAATATTTTGGACTATTGTTATATGCCCAGCGCAGCCGACCAACCCAATTAAGTTCTAGTTGAAGAATGCCTACTTTTTTAGTCATTCAAACGATTCGTCTCCTAGTCATTCTCTCATGAGAAGTGAGACCTAGTTTTTGTTGCTATGATGACGAAGGTTGAAGATGATGCCAAAAACGACATCCAAATGATTCGTCTCCTAGTCATTGTCCATTTTTAAAGTTTGTTGCTAGAAAAATACACTTCAACTATAATGAAGTAAACTACTCGTTTATAGCTCGAGTTCGGCCAGAACTCGTGGAAATTAAATAAGTAAAGCTCCAAGTGTTTTTTAAGCTCCTGACTACTCGGCTCGAGCTCGAGTTCGTAAAAAAAGTTAACAAGCCGAGCTTGAACACTATGATACTCGGCTAGTTTGCAGCCCTAGTTCTGATCCTGGATTACTCGTATACCTTGCAAGTCATTTTATAGTAAAAGCAATATCGGATCTTGTATAATTCATTAAGTACATCAGACTGCGTATCACTCTTGCATGTTTCACTTGGGAGATGATTTCGGCCTTGTTCTTAGACAAGTGTTGACTTATGCCGACCAGAGTTCTAGATATATGATGGATCGTATTTATACGACCATTGAATCAACTAACTAAATGAATTTGTACATCCTTTATGTCCAAGATTACTTGCTTTGCATGGTTTTGTATTTCAGGTGTACTGAAGATGCTTAGGAAGAAATGCGGAAAAAGAAGGATTCTAGGGGCCGTCTGGACCTATTACGATTCAAGCACTCGCTGCGCACTCGAGACTTGTCTGATGAAAACGAGATACATGACATTGCGAAGCTAACTCGAGAGGCTACAACTCAATTGTTTATGTCGAGCACTAATTCACATTCGAAGAGCATCAAAATCGAGCCACACAGCAGACTGCGCTTAAGCTAGGAGAAGAATTGGGCTAAGACCAATCCCGTGAGCGACTTTTACAAACCAGGAGCACCTAAGCCGATCGCGGGAATCCTTAAAGCAGCGCTCACGATGACATCAGCATGACATCATAATCACGTCACAACCGAATATTCACCTTGCCCAATTTTCAGAAGATGCAACCTTCCTCATCTGATCCCCACTGAGCAGTATAAATACATGGGATCAATCTAGGTTTAAACACACAAGACACACACATAATACTTAGACAAAGGAAGAAGGCGGAAGTGACTACGACCAATTTTTGGTTTCGCCTTCGACATTCATTTTTTTCTTACTCAATTCTTATTTATGATATTGACGCTAGCCATCATGTCTAGCTAAACTTCTTATTCGATTTGGATCATGAACTTGTGAAGAAATATTTTGAGACTTGTTCATATTGCTTTGATGTATTCTTCTAATTGCTCTCTATTTTATACTACGAAACTGAATTGCTAGGTTAAGTGAGTTTTTGCCGATAACATCTTTCTCTTGTGATTCATACTTTGCCGTAATAACAAGTATTAACATCTAGGTCTTAACACTACTTTTGCCGGAGTGTGCAAACCTAGGAGAGCTAGTAAGCATATCACTTTTGCCGAGATATGCGCATGAATATTACCTTTGCCGGGATAGGATGCATGAGTACATGATTGATTATTAGTGTCTATAATAAACATAATTCACAAGTGATTGGTCTGAATCGATCTTCGTCTATAAGAAAACTCTCGTTCTTTTACTCGCAGCGTTATTTCTAGTAACTATAACTCTTTTCATGTGACAACCCCATTGTTCTAAACCATTTCCAAGGTACTTCCCCTTTTCAGTTCCTTGTGGATCGACCCTGTTTGCCACTGTTCTATGTGTCGAGAAAGACTACAAATAACAAATTTGTCGCGTACAACAACGCGCGGTCAAATTTTGGCACCGTTTTCATGGAACTGACAACAAAGGGAAGTTCTTTGTTTCTTTTTCCTTTTTGTTTTATTTTCGGCTCTGACAAAAATTGCTTATGAAGTACATTTCATACAACCCGCGATCAACCTTATTTTGACTAAGGTCGCGGTTTTCGAATTCTATTACGGTCGCGGGATTCGTCAGACCACAGTACTATTTTAGTTTGCATCAGTAATTTTTTATTTGCTTTAGTTCACAGAAATTTCTCTTATTCATCATGGCTAACAATGCTGTTGTGATACCAATAAACGATAATAGTGATGAAGAGAGTTATGCAGAAGGACAATTACGAGAACCACCAATACCACAGCAGAGGAGGCAGCCTCGTAATCGTAATCCAGTTTATGTCCCCCATCTAGAAGAGGAAATAAGAGAAAGACAAAAGATGAGGGAGATGTCTGCACCAACGTTCCAAACCCAACCATGGTGCAAATTCCACGGTATGCAAAATTCCTTAAAGAACTATGGACAAATCGTCAACGCTCTTCAGATACAACTTAGGTCCTCTTTGAAGAGAGGAGCATAGGGAGCTTTCTAATTTCAACTCTTCCCAGAAGCACCTACCTGCCGCAACAAGTCAGCTATAAGAAAATACTGTCGGCCACAAGATAATGATGTTTTGGAAGGTGGGTCTCCTTATCTCTAACGAGTACTTCCTATTCTGTTTTTGATGGGGCCGGCAAAGAAGGTGTAGTAGAGCAGCAGACTATCGATCAATCCAGAATCAATCTGCACGGAGAATTGAGCAGAGCGAAGACTGATCATCACTCATTGAGTAGAGCGTGCGCACAGAGCAGGAGTGATTGTGAAGCAGAGACTAATCGAGACTTGCAGAGTCGGATCAGTGCTTGATCGGAGAAGATTAGTTGGAGCAGGAGACTCACTGATTGATCAAGGAGAGTCGAGGGATCGTCGTGAGTGTCTGAGGAACTCGAACGACGGCAGAAGACTCGTTCTCATCAGTGACAAGTGGTCACAAAGCAAGGGGAAGTATTTCGAAGTGTGTAGCACTCGCGGAACAGTTCGATTGGCTCAGCAAAAGACTTGGAGCAATGTGAACAAAATTGGCACAAGCTATACGCACAAGATTGTGCTATAGCAACCTACGGTAATTGCTGTCTTAATTCGAATAGGCTATGTCTGTGAGCAGAATAGCTATTGTAATAAGTCGAGTGAGTAGTAGGTAGTGCAGGCTGATCTAATGTGCTTAGGTCGGGCCCTGATTCACAGTAGCATGGTTAGAAGTAGAGATTGTTCGAGCGTAGGCTGAACTGAATCGTTGTACTAGAAACCGAGGCTAGTGAATCGTTGAGGACTCATGAGAAGTCTTCCCAGACGAAGGCAGTTGGCCGAACTGAGTGACCAACTTCGTGTGTGCTCTCTTTCATTCGATGTACAAGCTTATTTATGCACAATGGTACAAGAGGTTGCTATTCCAACCTGCTAGTACACTCTCAGCAAACGAATGCGTTGTAATTTCAATTGGTATCAGAGCCGGAACTCGACACACAGAGTGAAGATCCTGAGCGCATTGTTGAGAAGATAAAGCAAAGATGAAAGAAGGTCAAAGCACAAGTCGGCCGCCTCTGTTGAAAGAAAGCAACTATGGGTATTGGAAGACAAGGATGAAGGCCTTTCTCAAGGCTATTGATGAGAAGACCTGGAGAGCAGTTGTCTCTGAATGCTCATACCCCCTGACCATTGATGAAAAAGGAGTTCCCCGGAAGAAACCCAAGGAGACATGAACAACTAAAGAGGAAGCGATAGCAACCGGAAACTCCAAGGCTTTAAACGCTATATTTGCTGCTATTGATGCTAGCAATTTCAAGTTGATCTCAAATTGTGACATAGCTAAACAAGCTTGGGAGATGCTTCAAACAGCACATGAAGGGACAAGGTGAAGCCTCCAGAATGCAGATGATCACATCTCAGTTCAAGAACTTGAAGATGCTGAAAGCTGACACAATCAACGAGTTCAATGCCAAGCTATGTGATATGTCCAATGAGGTACATGCCCTATGAGAGCCTATATCATGAGAGAAACTGATAAGAAAGGTTCTCAGATCACTGCCTCCCAGATTTGAAATGAAGGTAACAGCCATCGAAGAAGCTCAGAACGTCAAGAACATGAGGTTGGAAGAGCTGATTGGATTCCTCAAGCAGTTTGAGATGAAGCTGATCAAAGATGATCCTCCAGCAAAAAGCAAAAGTGTGGGGCAAAAAGCTGAAGCAGAAAAGAAGCCTTTAACTGAAGATCAACTCGGTCTGATAGTAAAGAACTTCAGCAGAGTCCTGAAGAAGATGGAATCCAAACCTGGTCATTCCTCAAATTTTGGAAGGCAACCCAAAAGAGGTGGGAACGACCAGATGAAAGAGAAAGATCCTGCTCAAAATGATGAAGAGAAGAAGGAAAGGAGGAAAGCTATCCAGTGCTTGGCATGCAAAGGATATGGCACCGAGAAGCCGACTGTCCAAGCAACCAGAAGAAGAGCTCCGAGAAGAAAAGAAACAACTCCCTCATAGCAAAATGGAGTGATGATGACACAGACAAAAGCGAGGATGAATGCAACATAGCTAGATCCAGAGCATCCAAAGGATTTGGAAAAATCACTAAACAAGGGATACCAAGAAATTTGAACAAGAGGATGCTACTGCAACCCCTGTACCAACCGCCTGAAGCTGAGATGAAGCCGAGAAATAAAAATCGAAGATGCTACTCCTGTGGCCAAAAGGGACACATTAGGAGGAACTGCCCGATTCGGAATGTTGGACACCACGAAGACAGGAAAGGTCTGTACATTATGCCCTTGTCAGCATTTCAAGTTTAACAAAAGAGGGAAGCTGGTACTTTGATATCGGTTGCTCGGGACACATGACTGAGGAAAGATCTTTCCTGATGAACATCAAACCCTGCTGAGAACAACTAGTAAAGTTTGGCAACGGTCTAAAAGGAAGGGTTCTAGGTAAAGGAACACTAGATGTTCAAGGTCTGCCCAAACTAAGGAATGTAAAGCTCGTGGACGGATTAAAGGTGAACCTCATCATCATTGACCAGCTGTGTGATGGCACACATTGGGTACATTTCACTCATGACTCTTGTCAAGTTCTCAACAAAATTGGATCATGTATAATGGATGGCACAAGATTTGAAGGTTGGTACAACAACCCCTTAACCAACCTGTCTGATGACCAACATGGATGAGATGAATCTGTGGCACAAGTGGATGGGGCACATCAACCTAAGAACCCTAAAGAAAATTTCAAATTCTCGCAGTGCCTCTGAGTTGCAGATTGTGTACAAGCAGTTGCTACAGCACACTCTTGAACACCCAAACCTGATGCAGCAAGATAGAACAAGGGACAATGGTTTGTTCACCCAATTCGGACAATCAGCCTACGTCAGGAAAGGGCTGAACTCCAACCCTTAATCCACTAGCTTCTCAGGTCCACAGTACAACATGGTTCGACGCACGACACCTATGCATCCTGACCTAAACTAATCACAAATAAGAACAAGCTCTGACTTGTGTATTGCACACCTACAGACTTGAAATAATTCAGAATAGCTACAACTGTGATCCCACAGACTCAGCCTATTCTAATTAATTTAATGTTACCTGCAGGTTACTATAGCACCTGCTGTAGCACACAGCTAGTATCTAAACTATCAGCGTCGCTCCAAGCATTCTACTGAGCCGCTCGAACCTCTCCATGAGCGGTGCACACTCTGGAGCACTAACCCTCACTCAGTGACCACCTGTCACCAGTGAGATTAGCCGTCAAGTCAAACCGAGTTCGTCCACTCGTCAATACCTCCGCGGCCTCCGTTGATCAACCAACAAGCAACCGTTGCTTTGAATTGGCTTCCTCATCAAGCTATGATCAGACTCTGCAAGTCCTGATCACACTCTGCTTCAATCACCTCAGCTCTACACTCACGCTCTGCTTTCGGTGATGATCAAAGATCCTCTCGCACTTGAATTCCACCCTCACGGTATTCTGTGTATGCTCTGGTGTTTGCTATCTTGTCTTCGATGCCTTTGATGCTCTGCCCAACCTTTTTTAAATAGGAACTCCAAGTTCCATCAATATCAATTTTTGGAAATTTCTTAAAGATCTCAACAAGATCTTATCTCCTAATTTGTAGGAGATTAGATTTGATTTGGCAATCAAATCTTCCACAAACTAATCTTCACCTGGGCACGAGAAGCTTCACTGGGATATTCCATCTGAATATTTTAGAAGCTCTCCGTCGCTCTGCTGCTCCTTGTTGAACCTTTAAAAGCTGCCTAAGAAGAATGCGGAACTGGTGCTACAGCTCCCTGCTACAGCTGCTGCTTTAGCACTGGGCTTGTTCACCTTTGCTTGTTTTGTACCAGCTACTGCCTTCACACGAGCAGCTGTATCATCTTTCTTTCAATTCACAATACTTTACCGACCTGTTGCGATGCTAGCAGCAACCCTCCGCGCGTTCTTTAGGCGGCTCCAAGTTGATCGGCATGCTGCTGACTCTGGGAATCTTCTAAATTGCATTTAGAAAGCTTCCGTTGCTCTTCTCTTCAATTCTGGGCAGCTTGTTTTTCACACGGAAATCTGCTATTTAGGATGCTACAACTCTCTACTACACAAGTTGTTGTAGCAACCCCTTGTGCACTCTGCTTGTTCACTCTGGAATGCTCTGCACGAGCTGCTGTCTTCACACGCTTGCTATAGCAGACTCTTGTGCACCTTGTAGGAGTTTGTCAATGATGCCACATATCTTAACAATCTCCCCCTTGGCATTTTTGACAAAATCCAAGGACCCTTCTGATCTTAGGCAATCCTCTTCAGACTCCTTCTCTAACAACTTCCTCAGCTTCTTCGGATTCATCACAATTCAGGGACTCTGCTGATCTCAATCTATCTCTAGCTTGTCTTCTGGCTTCTTCTCAAGTGGTGTCTTCAGATAGCTTCTGCTAACATCGGATGGTGTACCAACTTCTTTCTCTTTGTTGTTTTGTCAGTCTTTGGAAGAAGCTCCAGCATCAATCTTGCGGGATGCTGTAGCAACTTCTTACGCTGGCTTTGTCAAGGATGCCATAACCTTAACAATCTCCCCCTTGGCATTTTTGACAAAACCTGAGCATCTTCTGCAGGGGCTCCTCCGCTCCCTCAGGGGTCGACTAACAAAACCTGCCACATAATACAAACGACAGAACACATCTCGCAGAACACATCTTCTCCCCCTTTTTGTCACAAATGATAAAGGGAGGGCCTCAAGCTAAACTCAGAATAAGCCAACGCCTCTTCTCTATCCACCAAAGAAAGGGAGCTCTTGGTGTCTCAGCATGTGTCTCTTCTGATGATTTTGGGGGACTATCATCACTGCTTGCTCCGGCTTCCATATCCAACCTTTGCGAGCTCTGTTGTGTCCAGTAACTCTTTCTTTCCTTCCGGCATTGTTTCGTGGTCTCACCCGATCTCTGCCAGTGTCCTTTGCAATCCTCATTCTCCAGTTCCTGGTCGCTCCAACGTATCTGATGTTTTCTTACACAACTAGACAGTGACAGTCCTTCACCAGCTTTGATGAGATGGAGGTCACCTGCGTGCCACGTCTAATCCTTGGCTTCATCCGGCATTGTCAGTCTATGGTTTGTCTCTGAGGTCTGCAATACTTGTTCAGGATCGGGCATCTCCTCTGAATGTGTCCCTTCTGATCACAAAAATAGCATCTGCGGCCATCACTTCTGGCCTTCTTCTCAGCTATAGGTTTTTGACACAGAGGTTGCTATAGCATCCTCTTTTTCATCCTTCTAGGCACCTTCTTCTGAACTGGTTTCTGGGACAGGACCGGTTTCTCCACGGCATTCCCAGCATCTTCTGGCTCCGTAGCTTTGACAAATACCATTATCCCAGTATTTTCTTCACCAGTGTATCCAAGACCAGAGTAGCCTCCTCCATATCTTTGGCATGCTAGAATATCTTCAAGATTGCTTGAGCCACTATTAAGCATCTTTGCGGTCTTCCTGTAAAGGTTGAGCTCTTCCTTCTCTGCTGCAAACTTCTCTTCTTGCTGGGCAGCCTGATCCGTAAGAGAAGTGATCGTATTCAGCAGCTCCTCTCGTTCTTCTTCCAGATCTGATACTTTGGCAGCCAATCCTTTGTTGATCTCGATGACTTGCAGCCACTCTTTGTGCAACAGGGCAAAGTTTCTTGCAATGACTCCTCAGTGATTTCCTCATCATCACTACTGTCTAACTCCTCAACACCATGAACAATTTCTGGCTTTGTTGAAACGGTGTTTTTCATATTAGTTGTAATTATCAGAGCAACATTGCTCGCTTGAGAGTCTTCTTCACTGTCTTCGTCTCTCCAGTTTGCAACATGAGACTTATTCATTTCATGAGCCATCTGGAGGATCTCCCACGCTTGCTTGGCAACTTCACAGTTGGAGATCAGCTTGAAATTATTTGCGTCAACAGCGGCAAATATCGCGTTCAAGGCTTTGAAGTTAATGGTTGCTACAGCTTCTTCTTCAGCTGTCCATGTCTCTTCTGGTTTTTTCCGTGTAACTCCTTTGTCGTCGATGGTCAGTAGGTGTTACCACTCAGACACTACTGCTCTCCAAGTCTTCTCATCCATTGCCTTTAGGAAAGTCTCCATTCTCGCCTTCCAACAACTATAGTTTCCCACTTCCAGTAGGGGCGGCCGACTTGTGCTTTGTCTCTCTTTCATCTTTGCTTGATGAACTCAGCAAGGCGCTTAGGATCTTTACCCTGTGTGTCGAGTTCCCGCTCTGATACCGCAACGCCTCTGAGTTGCAAATTGTATACAAGCAGTTGCTACATCAAACTCTTGAACACCCAAATCTGATGCAGCAAGAAAGAACAAGAAACAATGGTTTGTTCTCCCAGTTCTCCCAATCAGCCTACATCGAGGAAGGGCTGACTCCAACCCTTAATCCAATAGCTTCTCAGGTCCACAGCAACACGGTTCGACGCATGACACCTATGCATCCTAACCTAAACTAGTCACACAATCAAAACAAGCTCTAACTTGTGTATTGCACACCCACAGACTTGAAATAATTTAGAATAGCTACAACTCTGATCCCACAGACTCAGCCTATTCTAATTAATTCAAAGTTACCTGTAGGTTGCTATAACACCCGCTGTAGCACACAACTGGTCTCTAAACTATCCGGGTCGCTCCAAGCCTTCTGCTGAGCAGATCGAACCTCTCCACGAGCGCTGCACACTCTGGAGCACTCACCCTCACTCAGTGACCACCTGTCACTAGTGAGATTAGCCGTCCAGTCACTTGACCGAGTTCGTCCACTAGTCAATACCTTTGCGGCCTCCCTTGATCAACCAACAAGCAACCGCTGCTCTGAATTGGCTTCCTAATCAAGCTATGATCAGACTCTGCAAGTTCTGATCACACTCTGCAAGTTCTGATCACACTCTGCTTCAATCACCTCAGCTCTGCGCTCACGCTCTGCTCTCGGTGATGATCAAAGATCCTCTCGCACTTGAATTCCACCCTCACGGTATTCTGTGTATGCTCTGGTGTTTGCTATCTTGTCTTCGATGCCTTTGATGCTCTGCCCAACCTTTTTTAAATAGAAACTCCAAGTTCCATCAATATCAGTTTTTGGAAATTCCTTAAAGATCTCAACAAGATCTTATCTCCTAATTCGTAGGAGATTAGATTTTATTTGGCAATCAAATCTTCCACAAACTAATCTTCACCTGGGCATGAGAATCTTCACTGGAATATTCCATCTTGAAATTGCAGTGTGCAGGATGATGAGAACTTGTCCAGCTTGTTGTCCAGATTCCTTCCCTGAACAAGTTACGCAGCGGAATAAAATGCGACAGAATTAAAAGCTACAGCTAAGGACACAAAGATGGTGACCCAGTTCGGCTAAACCAGCCTACGTCTAGGGGGCTTATCCCAAGCCCGTGGGAACCGATTCACTAGTTCGCGATCAAGTACAAGGACGTTACAGAACAACGGACTCCCTCCCTATTCTAACCTCTACTCATCTACTAATGATCGACACTCAGGCTCCCCCTGAATGTGAGACCTCCCGTCACTTCCCACTATGCACTCAGGCTCCCCCTGAATGTTTATTGACAGCTTTGTATGCACCCGAACTTCCCAGAACCAGCTTGCCGTCTTTCCGTTTTTCCCACAGCTAGTGTCTGCACAATTGTATGCTTCGAACACTCATGAACCAGCTGCCGTGTATATGTGTATTTTTCTCCAGATGATCGATAATCACAGCTGCATGAGTTCCTCTTATTTAACCTAGGAGACGCACAAATCTCTCAAGTTGTTATGATCTCTAAGTTTGTTGAGGACGATCTCTTCGTGGTTGTTTGTTTTGATTTTGTTGCTATCCGATTGTTTGTTGGGATCCTGGAGATAAGAGTATCTTCAATGTCATCCTTATCATGATCTTTAACTCCTTATCTTTATCGCGGATTTTGTGCACCAGAAAACAACTGGATCGTTTAGGATGAGTTTGTTCAACTTCGACGCCTGGATAACTTCTTGTACAGTTTTGTGCAAGCATGCCATATGCATCCACAATCTCCCCCTTGGCATTTGCATCAAAACTCCATGTCTGTTTCCGTGACTCCACCGTCAGATTTTCCAGATATGCTCATACTTATACTGCACAGGTTGCTTGGACAAAGTCTTGGACAATCTGTTGTTACTTTTGTCGGCATGTCATGCTAACGTAGCCACAATCTCCCCCTTGGTATTTGCGACAAAAATAACAACAGATTCATCAACAAGATGATATGCTCATCCACGCCATGTCATCTTCTTCTCCCCCTTTTTGTCACAAATCCAAGGGGTAGCATTCACCAGGTTCTGTGCGGATCGGATACTTCATGTTCATGATCAGGTCAATGGGTTATCCTAGATGTTGTTCTACCATGTTCCCATGTGGTCACTTGCTCCGTCTTGGACACTTCATTATCAATGCAATAACCTGCCATATACTATCCTGCTTCCTTAATGTCCAAGAGAAACGAAGATACCTTTCTCTCCCCCTTTTTGGTGTAAATGCCACAAGCCTTTAAGCGTTTGGAGGAGGCTGCGCTGGATACTTCATGTGTGCCTGCTGCATTGTTTGGAATTTACTCTTCATCTGTCCACAAATTGTTCCACCAACTCCTGTGAGGTTGATTATGCCGCGATAATTTATTCTAGGATTGCCTCCTTTTGTGTGTTGTTCCTCTTCGATCATTTCTTCCATCTGTACTGGATCATTTGTTCGAACAGTTTCTTGTACATCCTGATTTTCTTCCTCTGCTGGCTCCCTAGACTTCTTCTCAATGTGTGCGGTCATACTATGGGCAACGAGACAGGTGTCTCTCTTCTCCTTTGCTCTCCAGACCCACTTGTTGTTCCGTCGAGTGCCTGAATCCATTCTTCTGATGTGACAATTTCTTCTGATATGTCCAGTGAGGTGACAGTAATAGCACATTCTTTTCTCCTTCCATGCTGCTGATTGTTCTGCTCGTCTAGATGTGACTGGAGAGGTCTTCTCTGCTTCCCTGACAAACACCATCTTGTTAGTTGCCTTGAATCCATTGAATCCAATGCCTCTCGTGTCTTTACTTGGTCTTTGCATGGATAGGATAGAGTCCAGCTTCTCGGTTCCAGGGTTGAGCATTTTTTGAAACTTCTTGAGAGAGCTCAGCTCTTCTGTAACTTCAGCAAGTTCTTGTTGCAGCCGGTTGATGATTCTGCAGTGCTCAGCTTTTCTTTGTCCAGGATGTTGTTCTGGCTCTGTAGTTGAGCATTCTTCTCTTTTAAGTTGCAGATCGTGGTGTTGAGCTTGGTGTTGATGCTGACTACTTCAGTCCACTTTGTGTACAAGAGGGAGAATTTTTCGATGATGCATTCTTTGCTGGGTTCATCATCTTCACTGTTTTCATTGTCCAGCTCTTCACTTGAACAACTGCTGGTACAGATTTCTGAAATTGTAGAGGTCAGGGCCACAATGTTGTTGTTCTCCTCAGGCATATCCTCTTCAGAATCTCCATCACTCCATGTAGCTGTCAAGGACTTGTTCCTTTTGCGAGTATTTGCACACTCTGCCTGAATGTGACCGTATCCCTCGCATTCTCTGCATTGAATCCCCTTAGGATGACTTTGTTCCTTTGAGTCCAGCTGTCTACCTCTAGTCTGGGAATTTCCTCTGGATCTGTACTGGCCGTTGTACTGAGTAGACTGTCCCACCACTTTCTTGTTCAACTTGTTCATGAACTTTTCAAACTTCTTACTCAAGAGATCCATTGCTCCTGAGATTTCTTCTCCACTATCATAGTCTGCTGCCTCAGCTTTTAATCAAATAGTCTTGTCTTTGAATGCAGATCGGTTGCTATCTATCTGCTTGCACACATCTGAATATTTTAGAAGCTCTCCGTCGCTATGCTGCTCCTTGTTGAACCTTTAAAAGCTGCCAAAGAAGAATGCGGAAATGGTGCTACAGCTCCCTACTACAGCTACTGCTTTAGCACTGGGCTCGTTCACCTTTGCTGGTTTTGTACCAGCTATTGTCTTCACACGAGCAGCTGTATCATCTTGCTTTCAATTCACGATACTCTATCGACCTGTTGCGATACTGGCAGCAATCCTCGATGCGTTCTTTGGGCGGCTCCAAGTCGATCGGCATGCTGCTGACTCTGGGAATCTTCTAAATTGCATTTAGAAAGCTTCCTTTGCTCTTCTCTTCAATTCTGGGCAGCTTGTTTTTCACACGAAAATCTGCTATTTAGGATGCTACAACTCTCTGCTACCCAGGTTGCTGTAGCAACCCCTTGTGCTCTGCTTGTTCACTCTGGAATGCTCTGCACTAGCTGTTGTCTTCATACGCTTACTGTAGCAGACTCTTGTGCACCTTGTAGAAGTTTGTCAATGATGCCACGTACCTTAACAAAATTGACGTTGAAGGATTGGTCCGAGGGTCCCAGAGATCCAAGGAGAGGTGAATAATATTTGCGGGGAATGTCAGATAGGCAAGCAGAAGAAGGTCCCTCACCCGAGAGTTGCAAACATCAACACACCCAGACCAGTACAATTGCTACACATGGATCTGATATGACAATTGGAAGTAGAAAGCTGTGGAAGAAAGAGGTACGCTTTTGTATGTGTTGACGACTTCACAAGATACACTTGGATAGACTTTATCAGGGAGAAGTCCGATACGGTGGGAGTGGTTGTGACATTAGCCTCCTGGCTAGAACAAGAAAAGGATCTCAGAATAGCTGCCATCAGAATTGATCATGGGAAGGAGTTTGAAAATGAAGCCATGGACAGTTTCTGCAGCAAACAAAGAATTACTCATCAGTATTCATCTCATATTACTCTGCAGGAAAATGGTGTAGTAGAAAAGAAGAATCGAACAATCCAGGAGATGGCTCGTGTCATGCTCCATGCTAAGAAGGTGACACTAAGGATCTGGGCTGAGGCAATGAACACCGCCTGTTATATCATCAAGCGGGTCTACATCAGGAAGGGAACCAATCAGACAAGCTATGAGTTGTGGAATCTGAGGAAGCCCACCATCAAGTACTTCCATATATTTGGGAGTGAATGCTACATTTTGCGAGATCGGGAGTATAGAAAAAAATTTGATGCAAAAAGCGACTGATCGCGCGTCGTTGTACGAGTCAAATATAATCCTTCCTATTCCACTTAGTACAGCGGTTAAGTCGGGGTCGATCTCCACAGGGAGCAAGCAGTTCAGTTTTAACCAGTGACCTACACTTACGAAAACTGGGGGTGTGAGTGATTGGGGGTTTTGCGCGATGCGCGAGTAAACAGTCGTAAACGCAGGAATTGCACTAGACGTGCGCAGGCAGTAGAGATTAAGTACTAGGACTATGAGAAGTATCGGCGCAGACAATCCTCTATGAGTGTATTCCTTATCATTGACTCTAAATGTCTATAGTTTGATTCGCTAATGTTAGTGTCCGATCAAGGCTTCCTAACATGTGCGCATGTTCCGATCAAAGTTCATGAGCTATTAATTCTTGAACTAGACTAAAAAACTACGAATCCGATCAAGGTAGTAATTGCTTATCCTAGCGCGTTACTCCTAGTTGGCACCGTCAGGCTATTTGATCACGCGTCGTTGTGCGCGTCAAATATAATCCTTCCTCTTCCACTAGTACAGCGGTTAAGTAAGGGTCGATCTCCACAGGGAGCAAGCAGTTCAGTTTTAGCCAGTAACCTACACTTATGAAATTGGGGGTGAGTGATTGGTTTGCGCGATGCGCGAGTAAACAGTGGTATCGTAACGCAGGAATTTGCACTAGACGTGCGCAGGCAATAGAGATTAAGTACTATGACTATGATAGGTATCGGCGCAGACAATCCTCTATGAGTGTATTCCTTATCATCGATTCTAAATGTCTATAGTTTAGTTTGCTAATGTTAGTGTCCGATCAAGGCTTCCTAACATGTGCGCATGTTCCGATCAAAGTTCATGTGCTATTAATTCTTACACTAGACTAAACAACTACGAATCCGATCAAGGTAGTAATTGCCTATCCTAGCGCGTTACTCCTAGTTGGCACCGTCAGGCTATTCAACTAGTTTAACAAACAACAACAAGCAACAAGAGTAAGATTGCGGTTCAAGGCTTCCCCTACTCATGTAACAAGCTGCCAGTAATGTGCACAGAATTAATATAAGCAAGCAAGCTATGCATTAGGCGCAAGTCTCAAAGGAAATACTCATAGATTCATGTCCAACCGATACTAAGCGTTTAGCTAGACATGCTAGTGATAAACATCATAGAAACAGTAAATAATAACTAGAGTGTCCAGGAAAACAATAGCAAACAGTGCGTGCAGGTTACTGTCTTGGCTAGCGCAGTCGGCTGGCGCAGATCCTCTCAACAAGCTCGTGTGTTTTCCAGTCCTGCCGCGCAGTGCCTCCTGGGTGTACGAATTGTGAATCCTAAGAATCCTCTTTTTAACCCTAGCCTCCCTCTCTTCTTTATATACTGCTCAGGGGCTCATCCTTGGCAACTTCCAAATCTGGTCGTGTCAGAATTTGGAAACACCACCATCTGCGCCTGGCGCACGGCATCTGCTTAGCGCAATTGGTTAGCGCACTGTGGTTGACTCTGCCAATTCTTCTGTTTGCGCCGCTAGCTCCGCAGGCTGTGTGATGCGCGTCCTAAACGCTGCCTGTTAGCGCGTATCCGAGTTAGGCCCTTGTTTTGCCCTGAAATACAAAAACACTAGGAACCAGTAATCTTGTACATAAAATATCGCAAACAAGCATAAGGTTGTGATCTAAATAATGCGTATAAATAGGCTCTATCAAACCCCCCACACTTGCCCCTTGTTCGTCCTCGAACACGCACTCAAGCACGGATACTACTACCTCTCTGGAGTCTAGCGCACAGTCTTGCTCTCTGGCGCGATCTGCACTACTGATCATCTTGCGCTGCTCTACCACCTGCGCACAACTGCTGTCAACAGTTTAAGTATAGTGATTTCGAAATTCATTACCTCTCAGCTGGGATGAAGATCATTTCGGATGGCTGAGAGATAGCTCTTTATAGGCGCCAGGTTGTCAGCTCTAACTCCGAGGATGGGTATATGGTTAACAGCGCCAGCTTCTTCCCGCGCGTGATTCTTCCGCACACTTCCTGGGAACTCAAGCCTTTTGATGATTTTCTGTGGATTTTGCGCTCGCTGGTACTTGCGCGCATGCTGATTCTTTTGTAGCGCATATCATCTGCTGGTATTTTTTCTTTTGTACAGCTTTGTCTATGATTCCTATCTTTCCCAGAACGGTTCCAGTCTCGGCCTCCGGATAACAGCTATGGAACACCGCCCCGCTCTCCCTCCTTGGTCTGTCTGCGCAGGTTGGCACACGCGTTTACACCCGCGCCCGCCTTCCTAGGCTCGACTTCCAGAGGGAAGGTGGTCTGTTTTCCCACCTCAACACGCTTTTGGGTACTCGCCTTCGGCATCTGCGTGACTGAGCGTACTCTCTTGTTCCGAAGGTCGCGAAGCACAGGCCTCCACTCGCGCTCTCGACCATATACCTCTCCTCTGAAGCGCGAACGACTAACCGCCTCTCTAGAGCGTTTCTGTCAACTCCACATCCCCTGTATATCCCAACTAACAGGTATACTAAAAACAGTTTGATAGCGCACGGCGCAAAATGAGTAGCGCAAACAAGCTGAACAGTGCGCGCAGCCCGCACTCAAGCGCACTACTGCTACTGTTTCCTTCAATTAAACTAAGCTACACTTAAAATGCTAAAAAAAACGTGAAATGTACATGTAGCGCTCCCCCCCCCCACACTTAAACAGAGACGTGTCCCCACGACTCAAGCTCAAGCGCACGGAAAACGCGCACATGCAGAACATATGCATGCAAGCAAAATAAAGAACATAAAAACTAAGAACATAAAGTCAAAGCAGCGCAAATATAGCATAGGGACACAAAATGTAGCACAGGAGTTTAGCACACAAATATAGCAACAGAATATGAAATAAAGTTCAGCATATAAAAGAAAATAGACACCACCCGAAAGAAATAATGCGCTCCCCCCCACACAACTATGCGCCTCCTCCTCTGAAGAATCCGTCATATATTCGGAGCTGGAGGAAGGCGGTACAACTGATAGGGCGACAGGCTGTGCCTCGTCGTCATCCTCTGGGACGGGGTCCCATAGCGAGTCTGAGCTGGTGCTAAGGATGGGTTTGGCTATAGGGGACCTTGGAATGGACGGCTGGGCAGGGGAAGGTGCAGGTGCGGGTACTTGTTCTGGTTCGGGGGTGGGTTCTGCTGGTGCTGCTGGTGCTGGGAAGGGCTCTGCTGGATGCACTGGGGGCTGAGTAAGAGGGCTGGCTGGTTGGTGCGGTGTACTGGGAGACCCTGGAGGTGGTCGGTGTAGGCTGAGGAGAGGGGGAATTGCGTCTCCAAATCTCCACCCTGATGGTGGGCTCATGCTTAAGTCCGCCCCCTCTGGCGCTAAATATTCGAGCACGCGCATGACGTTGAACATCATGCGCTGCTCTGCGGACGCTTCCTCAGGCGCCGCCTCAGCCTCAGTCCTTGGGCGCTTCCCTGGGGCACGCGGGGGAGAATCCTCGATGGAAATGGTGACTGGCTCCCCCTGTGGTGCGCGGGCCCTCCGGTGCGCTGTAGTCTGCGCGCGGGTCCTCGCGCGCCTGACTGGAGGCACACTTTGCTCTGGGACTTCATCCTCCTCCATCTCCTGTGCGGCCTCTGCTGCTTGCGCACTGCTTTCTGCTCTTGGCCGCGACACTCTGGCCGGCTGCTGGCGGTAACACCACTCCAATGTGCCATCTTCCTTCAAGGCTACTGCCCTGATCTGCAGCATGTGGGCGCGGTCCAGAGGGACGGCCGGCACCAATGTGTGCTCTGGCACCTCAGGCTCTCCATGTAACGCCCGCAGCAGGTGCGTAATAATACCTCCGCAAGTCAGCGGCCCCTTGGTGCTGACTCGGCTTCAGTGGTGCACCATGTTCAGAACAAAGAGCACCCTCTTCCCATAATAAAACCCCTTTAAGATCTCCATATCCAGCAAACTGATCTTCGGCGCACCATTAAAATGCCCAATGATGGCATAGGCGACCAGGCGCCACAAGTAGAACATCCACGGGTCACGCAGCTCTCGTCCCCTGCTGCGCCCCGCGGCAAACACTGGACCGGTAGCCATCTCGCGCCAAGCCTCCTGGTTGGTGTGCGCGTCTACGTCAGCTTCTCGCACCCTAGCGCACCTTAATGTGCGCTTCAGCCTCTTGGCCGAGGCGATGTACCCCACCCCTCGGTGCCGGTACCTTATCTCCATCTCTGTTGGCTCTAATGACGCCAGGAACTCGCAGGTGTCATCCCTGTCTGCGGCGCTGTTGAGTTCCAACAGCGCCGCCCAGCCCGCCAGCGCGAGCCTCTCCAAAATGAAGTCCTCCAAACCGACTTCCCGTAGGAACTCCCGACTGATGCACGGAATCCCGTACATCTCGAGCCTCAGGAAGGCCGCGTACATGCTGGCGAAGCGAGCTGGGGTAGCTTTGTCCTCGGCAGGCTGCATGTTTCTGGTCAACTCTGGTCAACTCTGGTCAACACTCCACAAACACTCCAAAAATCCAAACTCTCACCAATGGAGCGCCTACTGCTCGCCTACAAAACCCTCTAAACAGTACTCCAATCGGCGAACTCTAGCCTGGTGCGATTTCAAAACCCTAGAACACTCCTCCACCGCACAAACCCTACTAAAAGCTGCTTAAATCTGGGGGAATGGTTACCTGAGGGGAGTGCGGCTGTGTGCTCCGCAAATCTCTCTAAACTGGAGCTGGGTTGGGCGCCGGACATTTGCTGACTGTGTACGGTCCAGTCCATTTGCTGCGCAGCTTGCCAGGCATGAGTTTCAGGCGTGATGAGAATAATAATACTTGGTCTCCTGGCTCAAAAGTGCGTCTGAGGATATGCTTGTCATGAAACGCCTTTGTCCGCTCCTTGTAATCGCGCAGTCCCTCATAGGCATCCAGGCGCAGCTCTTCTAATTCGCTCAGCTCAAACGCGCGCTCCTTTCCAGCCTCATCTAAGTTTAGGTTGCAAATGCGTAAGGCCCAATATGCTTTGTGTTCTAACTCTACTGGCAGGTGGCATGCTTTTCCGTAGACCAACCGAAACAGTGAAGTCCCGATTGGTGTCTTATGCGCAGTGCGGTATGCCCACAGCGCATCGTCCAAGCGCTGGCTCCAATCCTTGCGCGATGGTCTCACAGTCTTCTCCAGGATATGCTTGATTTCTCTGTTAGAGACCTCGGCCTGTCCATTTGTCTGAGGATGATAAGCAGTGGACGTCTTGTGGCGCACCCCATAATGCTTGAAAACTTGCGCCACGATCCTGTTGCAAAAGCGCGTCCCCTGGTCGCTGATGATTGCCTTAGGCACCCCGTACCTGCAAAAGATGTTAGTTTTCAGAAATTCAGCGACCGTCTTACCATCATCCTTCCGTGTGGCCTTAGCTTCGACCCATTTGGAGACATAGTCCACCGCGACCAATATGTACTTGCATCCTGCAGACGGAGGAAATGGCCCCATGAAGTCAATTCCCCATACATCAAACACTTCATCCACTAGAATTGGCGTCTACGGCATCTCATTGCGCGCTGATATGCCTCCTGTGCGCTGGCACCTATCACAATTCCTGCAATAGTCATATGCGTCTCTAAACAGGTGCGGCCAATAAAATCCGCAGTCCAGGACCTTCCTGCTGGTGCGCTTGGGACCAAAGTGTCCTCCACATGCGTGCGCATGACAAACATCAAAACAGAGTTAAATTCATGGTCAGGCACGCAGCGCCTCAATATCTGATCTGGTCCTATTCTAAGCATATAAGGATCATCCCAAATATAATGCTTGGACTCATGTTTCAATCTCATGCACTGGGTTTTATTGAAATGCGGAGGAAACGTAACTGTGACCAGGTAATTCGCAATGTGCGCATACCATGGTACCTTACCTGTCAGCGCCATCAGATGCTCGTCAGGAAATGTTTCAGTGATCTGCCCTGGCTCCTCCTCCTTCACGATCCTGCTCAGGTGGTCCGCAACTGTGTTCTCTGTGCCATACTTATCCTTGATCTCCAGGTCGAATTCCTGCAGTAGGAGCACCCAGCGCATCAGGCGCGGCTTAGTTTCTTTCTTGGCCATTAGGTAGCGGATGGCTACATGGTCAGTGTATATGATGACCCTTGCGCCGCGTCCAGTGTGCGCGATGCATAATAGATGGCGTGCGGTTTCTTGTCCACTCGCTGCCCCAGAACTGCACCAACTGCATAGTCGCTTGCGTCGCACATCAGTTCAAATGGCAGGTTCAAGTCTGGTGCGCGCATCACTAGCGCACTGGTCAGCGCTTCCTTCAGCTTATCAAACGCGGCCCTGCACTCATCAGTAAAATCGAAGCACACATCTTTTTGCAAGAGGTTAGACAGGGGTATACAAATTTTAGAAAAATTCTTTATGAAGCGCCTGTAAAACCCAGCGTGCCCGAGGAATGACTTCACATCGCGCACGCTAGTGGCATAAGGTAGATTAGAAATAAGGTCTATCTTAGCTTTGTGTACCTTGATCCCCTCCTCTGAGATGATGTGTCCTAGCACTACACCATGCGTTACCATGAAATGGCATTTTTCATAATTAAGCACTAGGTTCTTAGAAATGCAGCGCTCTAAAACCTTATCTAGATGAGTTAAGCACGCATCAAAGGTACCTCCATATACAGTAAAATCATCCATGAACACTTCTATGCATATACCAATCATATCAGAGAAAATGCTCATGACAAGGCGTTGGAACGTACCTGGCGCGTTACACAGCCCAAATGACATGCGCCGAAACGCAAATGTACCAAACGGGCAGGTGAACGTGGTCTTCTCCTAATCCTCCGCAGCTATGGGTATCTGGTTGTACCCTGAATATCTGTCCAAGAAACAAAAATAAGGCTTACCTGCTAATCTGTCCAGCATCTGATCCATAAAGGGTAGCGGGAAATGATCCTTGCGCGTTACTGCGTTAAGCTTCCTGTAGTCGATGCACATGCGCCATCCAGTCTGAATGCGCTTAGGAACTAACTCGCCCTGCGCATTCTCTTCCACTGTGATTCCTCCCTTCTTAGGCACAACGTGCACTGGACTGACCCATTTGCTGTCCGAGATGGGGTAAATGACTCCTGCGTCAAGCAACTTTAGAATTTCCTTCTGCACTACCTCCATCATATTTGGGTTCAATCTGCGCTGAGCCTCCCTGGATGGTTTGGCACCATCTTCCAACAGAATTCTATGCATGCATACGTCTGGGCTCACTCCACGCAGATCTGCCAGTGTCCATCCTATAGCGCGCTGGTTCCTGCGCAGCACCTGCTGTAAACGCACTTCCTGCTCCTCTTATAATCCTTTCTTTATGATCACTGGCAGGGTGTCCTCATTTCCCAAGAAAATGTATTTGAGGTGCTCTGGAAGTGGCTTCTGCTCGACCTTGGGTGCCTGTTCAATAGAGGGCAAGATTTTAGGGGCAGTGCAAATATGAACTATATCGTGTACCTGTTTGAGTTCTGGTTCGGCACTGCTCAGCTCGTCGTCCTACTCCTCCAACTCTGCCTGTGCCAGTGGCTCTGATCCTACCGTTGCGCTTGCGCATTGCCCATCTGAGACTAATTCGTCAATGCTGTCCATCGCGTGCACTGTGGCATCCTCGTGTGGGTGCTGCATCCCCTTGAATATATTGAAATGGATTTCTTCACCATTAACCTCCATGGAGAGCGTGCCCCTCCACACGTCTATCTTCGTGCGCGCGGTCATCAGGAAAGGTCTGCCCAGTAGGATCTGCGCACTGCTGGTGCTTGATTCCCCCTCCATTTCCAGCACATAAAAATCTGCGGGGAACACCAGCTCTCCTACTCGCACAAGAACATCCTCTATCATGCCTGCAGGTTGTTTGCAAGACCAATCTGCTAGCTGAATAGTGAGACCTGCAGGCTTTAGTGGTCCAAGGCGCAATGTCGCATATAGGGAATAAGGTAACAAATTGATAGATGCGCCTAAATCAATCATGTAGTTGCTCACTGTGGTTTTGCCTAAAGTGCAAGGGATAGTGAACGTACCTGGGTCTCGGCACTTAGGTGGTACCTTATGTTGCACGATCGCTGAGGCCTGAGCATTGAGCATTACCTGTGCGCATTCGCCTTTCCTCCTCTTGTTTGTGCACAGCTCCTTTAAAAACTTGGCGTACCTGGGAATCTGCCGAACTGCTTCGATAAGGGGAATGTTGATTTCCACCTTGCTGAATAACTCGTACAGCTCTTTGTCCTGCGCTTCCTTCCTAGCCAAGGGTGCCTGCACAGGGAAAGGTGCAGGTATATTAGTACGATTCGTGCCCTTGTCGTTTATTTGTGTTATACCTGGCGCTTCGCCCTGCTGGCTTGTGACTGGTACTTCTGGTTGCGCATTCTGTTCTGCTGGATCCGGGACTTGCGCAGCTGGTTGCGCGGGCGCCTTCGAGGTCTGCTCTGCTCCTATAGTCCTCAGTGTCACTGCGTTCACTCCTCCTTTGGGGTTCTGAATCACTTGCGAAGGCAGGTTGCCATCGCTCTTTTTTAGCTCATATACCGTGGTAGCGATTTGTGATAGCTGCTTTTCAATGGACTCGAACCTTTTGTCATACTTCTCGTCATTTTTGCGCACTGTGTCTGCTAGCTGCCCCACGATATCTTCTAAAGATCGCCTCGGTTGCTGGTTGTTATGCGCTGGTGCGTCAGTGCGGCGATGCAGTGGATTGTAGGGCGCAGCTTGTTGCGTCTGCTGTGGTGCGCGCTGATCTGTGGACTGCCTCTGGAAATTGTTTTCCTCCTTCCATCTGAATCCATTTGCTGCCAGTCCAAAGCGCGGCTGATTCTGTCTTTGTGGTCCTCTATTATCCCATCCTCCAAGAGCATTGACATCTCCAGATTCCTCGAAAAGTGTGGGACATTCATCAGTTTTGTGCTCGGTTGACCTGCAGAATTCACATACCTTTGGCGCAACTGGTTGTGCACTTTGCGCACTCATCAACTTCTGCAGCATGGCCTTCATTTCCTTGATCTCAGCGCTTGTTTCCACCTGATGCACAAAACGAGTACGACTATTTTCAAGTGTTAGCTGATGTCTTACCTGACCAGCAGAGTCTTCTATCAGCTGCAACGCGTCTTCTGGATACATGTTGCAAATGTCGCCTTCTGCGCATGCGTTCAATAACCTCAGCTCCATGGGTAGCAGTCCATTCAGGGAGTTCTCTATCAGCACATTCTGGGGCAGGCCATGATTGTAGCAGTTGGCCTCTAGCTCCCTGAAACGCTCGTAATACTCTGACAGTGACTCTCCTGCGCTCTGCCTCGGCGCGGCCAGTTCTCTCCTGAGTAGCGCGATCTTTGCTGCTGGATAGAATTTGTCCAGGAACTTCTTCTGCAGCTGCTCCCAAGTGTGAATTGATCCGGCTGGTAAGTTCATCAACCAATGTCTGGCTGTGTCACATAGTGAAAATGGGAATGCCTTCATCTACAGCGCCTCATCGCTTTCCCCTTCGGTCTTCATGTTCTCGCAAATGACTAAGAACTCTCGCACATGCTTGACTGGATTTTCATTGTTCATCCCGTGGAACTTGGGCATGTGATGAATGAGCGAGCTTCTTAGTTCAAAATGACCGCCTGGCGGAAGCACGATGCACCATGGCTGGTTAACTGTGAGTGGGGCTGACATCTCGCGCATTGTTCTGCGTCGCGCGGCCTGTTGCACGGGTGGCGCATGATACACTTCAACGGCCCTCCTTGCTTCAACCTCGTGCTGCACTTCCTCTCTGAACAGGGCTGCGCGGTTATGTGCTCTTGCTTCCTCTGGGGTTCTGTCCCCTAAGTTGCCCCCAACGACACTGTTATCCTCCATGACCTGTTCTAAATCTCAAAGAAAATGAAATTAAAAGATAACTAATGCTGCTCATCTGTCAGTGCGCAACTAGAATCTGCGCAGCGCAACTGTTTCAAGGTTGCGCAGGCTGATGGTGATTGCGCGCTGTCAAAAACAACAACGAGAAAACAAAACAAACTGAAAATAACTAGTTCCTAAAAAGGAAAAACATAAACTAGCTAGAACTTAGCTGTGTTGCTCCCCGGTAACGGCGCCAAAATTTGATCGCGCGTCGTTGTGCGCGTCAAATATAATCCTTCCTCTTCCATTAGTACAGCGGTTAAGTAAGGGTCGATCTCCACAGGGAGCAAGCAGTTCAGTTTTAGCCAGTAACCTACACTTATGAAATTAGAGGTGAGTGATTGGTTTGCGCGATGCGCGAGTAAACAGTGGTATCGTAACGCAGGAATTTGCACTAGACGTGCGCAGGCAATAGAGATTAAGTACTATGACTATGATAGGTATCGGCGCAGACAATCCTCTATGAGTGTATTCCTTATCATCGACTCTAAATGTCTATAGTTTGGTTTGCTAATGTTAGTGTCCGATCAAGGCTTCCTACCATGTGCGCATGTTCCGATCAAAGTTCATGTGCTATTAATTCTTACACTAGACTAAACAACTACGAATCCGATCAAGGTAGTAATTGCCTATCCTAGCGCGTTACTCCTAGTTGGCACCGTCAGGCTATTCAACTAGTTTAACAAACAACAACAAGCAACAAGAGTAAGATTGCGGTTCAAGGCTTCCCCTACTCATGTAACAAGCTGCCAGTAATGTGCACAGAATTAATATAAGCAAGCAAGCTATGCATTAGGCGCAAGTCTCAAAGGAAATACTCATAGATTCATGTCCAACTGATACTAAGCGTTTAGCTAGACATGCTAGTGATAAACATCATAGAAACAGTAAATAATAACTAGAGTGTCCAGGAAAACAATAGCAAACAGTGCGTGCAGGTTGCTGTCTTGGCTGGCGCAGTCGGCTGGCGCAGATCCTCTCAACAAGCTCGTGTGTTTTCCAGTCCTGCTGCGCAGTGCCTCCTGGGTGTACGAATTGTGAATCCTGAGAATCATCTCTCAACCTTAGCCTCCCTCTCTTCTTTATATACTGCTCAGGGGCTCATCCTTGGCAACTTCCAAATCTGGTCGTGTCAGGATTTGGAAACACCACCATCTGCGCCTGGCGCACGGCATCTGCTTAGCGCAATTGGTTAGCGCACCGTGGTTGACTCTGCCAATTCTTCTCTTTGCGCCGCTAGCTCCGCAGGCTGTGTGATGCGCGTCCTAAACGCTGCCTGTTAGCGCGTATCCGACTTAGGCCCTTGTTTTGCCCTGAAATACAAAAACACTGGGAACCAGTAATCTTGTACATAAAATATCGCAAACAAGCATAGGGTTGTGATCTAAATAATGCGTATAAATAGGCTCTATCACTTTTCAACTTGTTTAACATACAATAACAAGAGTAAGATTGCGGTTCAAGGCTTCCCCTACTCATGTAACAAGCTGCCAGCAATGTGCACAGAATTAATATATAAGCAAACAAGCTATGCATTAAGCGCAAGTGTCAAAGGAAATACTCATAGATTCATGCCCAACCGATACTAAGCGTTTAGCTAGACATGCTAGTGGTAAACTTCATAGAAACAGTAAATAATAACTAAAGTGTCCAAGAAAACAATAGCAAACAGTGCGTGCAGATTGGAGTCTCGGCTGGCGCAGTCGGCTGGCGCAGGTCCTCTCAACAAGTTCGTGTGTTTTCCAGTTCTGCCGCTCTCTCGCGTGTTGATGATCCTCTCTCTATGAATCTCGTGATATGAGCGTCTCTCTAAACCCTAGACTTCCTCTTCTTTATATACTGCTCAGAGGCTCATCCTTGGCAACTTCCAAATCTGGTCATGTCAAGATTTGGAAACACCACCATCTGCGCCTGGCGCACGGCTTCTGCTTAGCGCACCGTTGTCGACTCTGCCAATTCTTCTGTTTGCGCCGCTAGCTCCGCAGGCTGGGTGATGCGCGTCCTAAACGCTGCCTGTTAGCGCGTATCCGACTTAGGCCCTCGTTTTGCCCTGAAATACAAAAACACTAGAAACCAGTAATCTCGTACATAAAATAATGCAAACAAGCATAGGGTTATGATCTAAATACTGTGTAGAAATAGGCTCTATCAAACCCCCCACACTTGCCCCTTGTTCGTCCTCGAACAAGCACTCAAGCACGGATACCATTACCTCTTTGGAGTCTAGCGCGCAGTCTTGCACTCTGGTGCGATCTGCACTACTGATCACCTTGCGCTGCTCTACCACCTGCGCACAACTGCATTAAACAGTTCTTAATATAATGATTTCGCAATTCATTACCTCTCAGCTGGGATGAAAATCATTTCGGATGGCTGGGAGATAGCTCTTCATAGGCTCCAGGCTGCCAGCTCTCACTCTGAGGAGGGGCATATGGTTAACAGCGCAAGCTTCTTCCCGTGCGTGATTCTTCCGCGCACTTCCTGGGAACTCAAGCCTTTTGATGATTTTCTTTGTGGATTGTGCGCACGCTGGTGCTTACTTGTGCGCATGCTGATTCTTTTGTAGCGCATCTCATCTGCTGATATTTTTCTTTTGTACAGCTATTTCTATGGTTCTTATCTTTCCCAGAACGGTTCCAGTCTCGGCCTCCGGATAACAGCTATGGAACACCGCCCCGCTCTCCCTCCTTGGTCTATCTGCGGAGGTCGGCGCACGCGTTTACACCCGCGCCCGCCTTCGTTAGCTCGACTACCAGGGAGAAGGTGGTCTGTTTTCCCACCTCGCCACGCTTTTGGGTATTCGCCTTCGGCATCTGCGTGACTGAGCGCGCTCTCTTGTTCCGAAGGTCGCGAAGCACAGGCCTCCACTCGCGCTCTCGACCATATACCTCACTTCCGAAGCGCGAACGACTAACCGCCTTTCTAGAGCGTTTCTGTCAACTCCACATCCCCTGTATATCCCAACTAACAGGAGCAGAAAAAATGAAAAAATATACTAAAAACAGTTGATAGCAGCGCACGCAGTAAGGGTAGCGCAAACAAGCTGAACAGTGCGCGCAACCCGCACTCAAGCGCACTACTGCTACTGTTTCCTTCAATTAAACTAAGCTACACTAAAAAGCTCAAAAAAACGTGAAATGTAAATGTAACGCTCCCCCCCCCCCCACACTTAAACAGAGACGTGTCCCCACGACTCAAGCTCAAGCGCACAGGGAACTCGCACAAGCATGCAAGCAAAATAAAGAACATAAAAACTAAGAACATATAGTCAAAGCAGCGCAAATATAGCATAGGGACACAAAATGTAGCACAGGAGTTCAGCACACAAATATAGCAACATAATATCGAATAATGTTCAGCATATAAAGGAAAATAGACACCACCCGAAAGAAATAACGCCCCCCCCCCCGCAGCTGTAGAAGTCATCTGAGCTGGACGCAGCCGCTGAACTATGCGCCTCCTCCTCTGAAGAATCCGTCATATATTCGGAGCTGGAGGAAGGCGGAACAACAGAAAGGGTGGCAGGCTGCGCCACGACGTCATCCTCTGAGACGGGGTCCCATAACGAGTCTGAGCTGGTGCTAATGATGGGTTCGGCTATAGGGGACCTTGGAATGGACGGCTGGGCAGGGGAAGGTGCAGGTGCTGGTATTTGTTCTGGTTCGGGGGTGGGCTCTGTTTCTGGGGCTGCTGGTGCTGGTGCTGGTGCTGGCTTTGGTGCTGGTCCTGGGATGGGAGAGGGGTCTGCTGGATGCACTAGGGGCTTAGTAAGAGGGCTGGCTGGCTGGTGCGGTCCGCTGGGAGAACCTGGAGGAGGTCAGTGCAGGCTGAGGAGAGGGGGAATCGCGTCTCCAAATCTCCACCCTGATGGTGGGCTCATGCTTAAGTCCGCCCCCTAGAGCGCTAAATACTCAAGCACGCGCATGACGTTGAACATCATGCGCTGCTCTGCTGATGCTTCCTCAGGCGCCGCCTCAGCCTCAGTCCGTGGGCGCTTCCCTTGGGCACCCGGGGGAGAATCCTCGATGGAAATGGTAACTGGCTCCCCCTGCGGTGCGCTCCAGTCTGCGCGCGGGTCCTTGCGCGCCTGACTGGAGGCACAACTTGCTCCGAGACTTCATCCTCCTCCATCTCCTGCGTTGCCTCTGCTGCTTGCACACTGCTCTCTGCTCTTGGCCGCGGCACTCTGGCCGGCTGCAGGCGGTAGCACCATTCCAATGTGCCATCTTCCTTCATGGCTACCGCCCTGATCTGTAGCATGTGGGCGCGGTCCAGAGGAACGGCCGGTAACATTGTGTGCTCTGGCACCTCGGGCTCTCCATGTAACGCCCGCAGCAGGTGCGTAATAATTCCTCCGCAAGTCAGCGGCCCCTTGGTGCTGACTCGGCTCCAGTGGTGCACCATGTTCAGAACAAAGAGCACCCTCTTCCCATAATAAAACCCCTTTAAGATCTCCATATCCAGCAAACTGATCTTCGGCGCACCATTAAAGCGCCCAATGATGGCATAGGCGACCAGGCGCCACAAGTAGAACATCCACGGGTCACGCAGCTCTCGTCCCCTGCTGCGCCCCGTGGCAAACACTGGCCCGGTTGCCATCTCGCGCCACGCCTCTTGGTTCGTGCGCGCGTCCATGTCAGCTTCTCGCACCTTAGCGCACCTCAGTGTGCGCTTCAGCCTCTTAGTCGAGGCAATGTACCACACCCCTCGGTGCCGGTACCTTATCTCCATCTCTCCTGGCTCTAATGACGCCAAAAATTCGTAGGTGTCCTCCCTGTCTGACGTTTTTGATCTCCAACAGCGCCTCCCAGCCTGCTAACGCGAGCGTCTCCAAAATGAAGTCCTCCAAACCGACCTCCCGCAGGAACTCCCTGTTGATGCACGGAGTCCCGTACATCTCGAGCCTCAGGAAGGCCGCGTACATGCTGGCAAAGTGAGCTGGGGTAGCTTGGTCCTCGGCAGGCTGCATTTCTGTGGTCAACTCTGGTCAACACTCCACCAAACACTCCAAAAATCCAAACTCCTCCGAATGCCCTGAAACTTTCACCAATGGGGCGCCTACCGCTCGCCTACAAAACCCTCTAACCAACACTCCAATCGGTGCACTCTAGCCTGGTGCGATTTCAAAACCCTAGAGCACTCCTCTACCGCACAAACCCTACTGAAATCTGCTCAAATCTGGGTGAAGGTTACCTGGGGGGAGTGCGGCCGTGTGCTCCTCAAATCTCTCTAAACTGATGCTAGGTTGAGCGCCGGACAGTGGGCGGAGGTGTGAAGGCGGGAGCTGCTTGCAACGGTCGAGTGTGAAAAAGTGCTGAAATTTTCTAAGTCCTGCCCTTATATACCCCCCTGACTGGCGCAGCGGTCCTGCGCACTGCTACTTGACTAAAAAACTACAAGACCTAAACTAACTAAAAGACACTAGAAAAACTGAAAGAAAGACATGTAAAAGTAAAACGAGTCGGGTTACCTCCCGACAAGTGCCTTTGTTTAACGTCGTTGGCTCGACTGTACCTCGTTACGTGCCCAAATGTGTGCCAGCGACCTCCCCCACTCTTGCTCCTGAGTGATCCTGCGCTTGTGCATGTGCTGTGCTCTTATTTGTCCTGCGCAAAGGTTCGGGCGGGTGGTCAGCATGGTTATTATAAGTAACGAAGGTAGGTAAAAAGGGAGAAGAAATATGAGCAATAGTCCCCTGTTCTCCCTCTGGCGCGTCTGGTGATGACTCTGGCGCAGCAACCTGCGCATCTGCTATCTCAGGTTCTTCCAAGTCAATGTCGCGCGCTGTGCTATCCCAAGGTTCTCCTAAATACCGTTTGACTCTCTGCCCATTGACCTAAAAACGATGCCGGTGCTCGTTTTCTAACTCGATTGTTCCGTAGGGTAAAACCTTGGTGACTGTGTACGGTCCCGTCCATTTGCTGCGCAGCTTTCCAGGCATGAGCTTCAGGCGTGATGAGAATAATAATACCTGGTCTCCTGGCTCAAAAGTGCGTCTGAGGATATGCTTATCATGAAACGCCTTTGTCCGCTCCTTGTAATTGCGCAGTCCCTCATAGGCATCCAGGCGCAGCTCTTCTAATTCGCTCAGCTCAAATGCGCGCTCCTTTCGGGCCTCATCTAAGTTCAGGTTGCAAATGCGTAAGGCCTAGTATGCTTTGTGCTTTAACTCCACTGGCAGGTGGCATGCTTTTCCGGAGACCAACCGAAACGGTGAAGTCCCAATTGGTGTCTTATGCGCAGTGCGGTATGCCCACAGCGCGTCTTCCAGGCGCTGGCTCCAATCTTTGCGCGATGGTCTCACAGTCTTCTCCAGGATGCGCTTGATCTCTCTGTTGGAAACCTCGGCCTGTCCATTTGTCTGAGGATGATAAGCAGTGGACGTCTTGTGGCGCACTCCATAATGCTTGAAAACTTGCGCCACGATCCTGTTGCAAAAATGCGTCCCCTGGTCGCTGATGATCGCCTTAGGTACCCCGTACCTGCAAAAGATGTTAGTTCTCAAAAAATTAGCGACTGTCTTACCGTCATCCTTTCTTGTGGCCTTAGCTTCGACCCATTTGGAGACATAATCCACTGCGACCAGTATGTACTCGTAGCCGGCAGATGGGGGAAATGGTCCCATGAAGTCAATTCCCCATATATCAAACACTTCATCCACTAGAATTGGCATCTGCGGCATCTCGTTGCGCGCCGATATGCCTCCTGTGCGCTGGCACCTGTCACAATTCCTGCAGTAGTCATATGCGTCTCTAAACAGGTGCGGCCAATAAAATCCGCAGTCCAGGACCTTTCTGCTCGTGCGCTTTGGGCCGAAGTGTCCTCCACATGCGTGCGCATGACAAAACATCAAAACACAGTTAAACTCATGGTCAGGCACGCAGCGCCTTAAGATCTGATCAGGTCCTATTCTGAGCCTATATGGATCATCCCAAAGGTAATGCTTGGACTCATGTTTCAATCTCATGCACTGGGTTTTATTGAAATGCGGAGGAAACGTACCTATGACCAGGTAATTCTCATTGTGCGCATACCATGGTACCTTACCTGTCAGCGCCATCAGATGCTCGTCAGGAAATGTCTCCGTGATCTACCCTGGCTCCTCCTCTTTTACGATCCGGGTCAGGTGGTCCGCAACTGTGTTCTCTGTGCCCTTCTTATCCTTGATCTCCAGGTCAAATTCCTGCAGTAAGAGCACCCAGCGCATCAGGCGCGGCTTAGTTTCTTTCTTGGACATTAGGTAGCGGATGGCTCCGTGGTCTGTGTATATGATGACCCTAGCGCCTAGAACATATGCACGGAACTTCTCTAGCGCAAACACAATTGCCAGAAGCTCCTTCTCCGTAGTGGTGTAGTTCCTCTGCGCAGCGTCCAGTGTGCGCGATGCATAATAAATGGCGTGCGGCTTCTTGTCCACTCGCTGCCCCAGGACTGCACCTACTGCATAATCGCTTGCGTCGCACATCAGTTCATTTGGCAGGTTCCAGTCTGGTGCGAGCATCACTGGCGCACTGGTCAGCGCCTCCTTCAGCTTATCAAATGCGGCCCTGCACTCATCAGTAAAGTCGAAGCACACATCCTTTTGCAAGAGGTTAAACAGGGGTATGCAAATTTTAGAGAAGTCTTTTATAAAACGCCTGTAAAATCCGGCATGACCTAAGAATGACTTCACATCGCGCACGTTCATGGCATAAGGTAGATTAGAAATAATATCAATTTTAGCTTTATCTACCTTGATCCCCTCCTCTGAGATGATATGTCCTAGCACTACACCATGCGTTACCATGAAATGGCATTTTTCATAAGTAAGCACTAGGTTCTTAGAAATGCAGCGCGCTAAGACCTTGTCAAGATGTGTTAAGCATGCATCAAAGGTACCTCCATATACAGTAAAATCATCCATGAACACTTCTATGCAGATACCAATCATATAAGAAAAAATGCTCATGACAAGGCGTTGGAACGTACCTGGCGCGTTACACAGCCCAAATGACATGCGCCGAAACGCAAACGTACCGAACGGGCAGGTGAACTTGGTCTTCTCCTGATCCTCCGCAGCTATGGGTATTTGATTGTACCCTGAATATCCGTCCAAGAAACAAAAATAGGGCTTACCTACTAATCGATCTAGCATCTGGTCCATAAAGGGTAGCGGGAAATGGTCCTTGCGCGTGAGTGCGTTAAGCTTCCTGTAGTCGATGCACATGCGCCATCCAGTTTGTATGCGCTTGGGAACTAGCTCGCTCTGCGCATTCTCTTCCACTGTGATTCCTCCCTTCTTCGGCACAACGTGCACTGGACTGACCCATTTGCTGTCCGAGATGGGGTAAATGACTTCTGCGTCAAGCAACTTTAGAATCTCCTTCTGCACTACCTCCATCATATTTGGGTTCAATCTGCGCTGAGCCTCCCTAGATGGTTTGGCACCATCTTCCAACAGAATTCTATGCTTGCATACGTCTGGGCTTACTCCACACAGATCAGCAAGTGTCCATCCTATAGCGCGCTGGTTCCTGCGCAGCACTTGCCGTAAGCGCGCTTCCTGCTCCTCTTCTAATCCTTTCTTTATGATCACTGGCAGGGTGCCCTCATTTCCTAAGAAAATGTATTTGAGGTGCTCTGGAAGTTGCTTCAGCTCGACCTTGGGTGCCTGTTCAATAGAGGGCAAGATTTTATTAGCAGTGCAAATATGAACTATAGTGTGTACTTGTCTGAGTTCTGGTTCAGCACTGCTCAGCTCGTCCTCCTGCTCCTCCAACTCTGCCTGCGCCAGTGTCTCAGGACCCTTTTCTGTGCTTGCGCATTGCGCATCTGCGACCAAGTCGTCTATGCTGTCCATCGCGTGCACTGTGGCGTCCTCATGTGGATGCTACATCCCCTTAAATATGTTGAAATGGATTTCTTCGCCGTCAACCTCCATGGAGAGCGTGCCCCTCCACACGTCTATCTTTGTGCGCGCGGTCATCAGAAAAGGTCTGCCCAGTAGGATCTGCGCACTGCTGGTGCTTGATTCACCCTCCATTTCTAGCACATAAAAATCTGCTGGGAACATCCTCTATCATGCCTGCAGGTTGTTTGCAAGACCGATCTTCTAGCTGAATGGTGAGACCTGCAGGCTTTAGTGGTCCAAGGCGTAATGTCGCATATAGGGAATAAGGTAACAAATTGATGGATGCGCCTAAATCAATCATGCAATTGCTTACTGTGGTTTTACCTAAAGTGCATGGGATAGTGAACGTACCTGGGTCTCGGCACTTAGGTGGTACCTTATGTTGCACGATCGCTGAGGCTTGCGCATTTAGCATTACCTGTGCGCACTCGCCTTTCCTTCTCTTGTTTGTGCACAGCTCTTTCAAAAACTTGGCGTACCTAGGGATCTGCCGAACTACTTCGATAAGGGGAATGTTTATTTCCACCTTGCTGAATAACTCGTATAGCTCCTTATCCAGCGCTTCCTTTCTAGCCGATGGTGCCTGCACAGGAAAAGGTGCAGGTATATTAGTACGATTCATGCCCTTGTCGTTTAATTGTGTTATACCTGGCGCTTCGCCCTGCTGGCTTGTGGCTGGCACTTCTGGTTGCGCATCTTGCTCTGGTTGCGCATTCTGTTCTGTTGGATCCGGGACTTGCGCAACTGGTTGCGCGGGCGCCTTCGTGGTCTGTTCTGCTCCTATTGTGCGCTGATAGAGCCTATGCTTGTTTGCGATATTTTATGTACAAGATTACTGGTTTCCAGTGTTTTTGTATTTCAGGGCAAAACAAGGGCCTAAGTCAGATACGCGCTAACAGGCAGCGTTTAGGACGCGCATCACACAGCCTGCGGAGCTAGCGGCGCAAACAGAAGAATCGGCAGAGTCAACAACGGTGCGCTAACCAATTGCGCTAAGCAAATGCCGTGCGCCAGGCGCAGATGGTGGTGTTTCCAAATCCTGACACGACCAGATTTGGAAGTTGCCAAGGATGAGCCCCTGAGCAATATATAAAGAAGAGAGGGACGCTAGGGTTGAGAGACGATTCTCAGGATTCACAATTCGTACACCCAGGAGGCACTACGCAGCAGGACTGGAAAACACACGAGCTTGTTGAGAGGATCTGCGCCAGCCCAGACTGCAACCTGCACGCACTGTTTGCTATTGTTTTCTTGGACACTCTAGTTATTATTTACTGTTTCTATGATGTTTATCACTAGCATGTCTAGCTAAACGCTTAGTATCGGTTGGACATGAATCTATGAGTATTTCCTTTGAGACTTGCGCCTAATGCATAGCTTGCTTGCTTATATTAATTCTGTGCACATTACTGGCAGCTTGTTGCATGAGTAGGGGAAGCCTTGAACCGCAATCTTACTCTTGTTGCTTGTTGTTGTTTGTTAAACTAGTTGAATAGCCTGACGGTGCCAACTAGGAGTAACGCGCTAGGATAGGCAATTACTACCTTGATCGGATTCGTAGTTGTTTAGTCTAGTGTAAGAATTAATAGCACATGAACTTTGATCGGAACATGCGCACATGTTAGGAAGCCTTGATCGGACACTAACATTAGCAAACCAAACTATAGACATTTAGAGTCGATGATAAGGAATACACTCATAGAGGATTGTCTGCGCCAATACTTCTCATAGTCATAGTACTTAATCTCTATTGCCTGCGCACGTCTAGTGCAATTTTCTACGTTACGATACCACTGTTACTTGCGCATCGCGCAACCCCAATCACTCACCCCCAATCTTCGTAAGTGTAGGTTAGTGGCTAGAACTGAACTACTTGCTCCCTGTGGAGATCGACCCTTACTTAACCGCTGTACTAGTGGAAGAGGAAGGAATTAATTTGACGCGCACAACGACGCGCGATCAAATTTTGGCGCCGTTGCCGGGGAGCAACACAACTAAGTTTTAGCTAGTTTACGTTTTTTCCTTTTTTTAAGTAACTAGTTATTTTCAGTTTGTTTTGTTTTCTCGTTGTTGTTTCTGACAGCGCGCAATCAACATCAACCCGCGCAACCTTGAAACAGTTGCGCTGCGCAGATTCTAGTTGCGCACTGACGGACGTAGCAGCATTAGTTATCTTTTAATTTCGTGTTCTTTGAGATTTATAACAGGTCATGGAGGATAACAGTGTCGTTGGGGACAACTTAGGGGACAGAACCCCAGAGGAAGCAAGAGCACATAACCGCGCAGCCCTGTTCAGAGAGGAAGTGCAGCGCGAGGTTGAAGCAAGGAGGGCCGCTGAAGTGTATCATGGGCCACCCGTGCAACAGGCCGCGCGACGCAGAACAGTGCGCGAGATGTCAGCCCCACTCACAGTTAACCAGCCATGGTGCATCATGCTTCCGCCAGGCGGTCATTTTGAACTAAGAAGCTCGCTCATTCATCACATGCCCAAGTTCCACGGGATGAACAATGAAAATCCAGTCAAGCATGTGCGAGAGTTCTTAGTCATTTGCGAGAACATGAAGACCGAAGGGGAAAGCGATGAGGCGCTGAAGATGAAGGCATTCCCATTTTCACTGTGTGACACGGCCAGACATTGGTTGATGAACTTACCAGCCTGATCAATTCACACATGGGAGCAGCTGCAGAAGAAGTTCCTGGACAAATTTTATCCCGCAGCAAAGATCGCGCTACTCAGGAGAGAACTGGCCGCGCCGAGGCAGAGCGCAGGAGAGTCACTGTCAGAGTATTACGAGCGTTTCAGGGAGCTAGAGGCCAACTGCTACAATCATGGCCTGCCCCAGAATGTGCTGATAGAGAACTTCCTGAATGGACTGCTACCCATGGAGCTGAGGTTATTGAACGCATGCGCAGGAGGCGACATTTGCAACATGTATCCAGAAGACGCGTGACAGCTGATAGAAGACTCTGCTGGTCAGGTAAGACATCAGCTAACACTTGAAAATAGTCGTACTCGTTCTGTGCATCAGGTAGAAACAAGCGCTGAGATCAAGGAAATGAAGGCCATGCTGCAGAAGTTGATAAGTGCGCAAAGCGCACAACCAGTTGCGCCAAAGGTATGTGAATTCTGCAGGTCAACCGAACACAAGACTGATGAATGTCCCACACTTTTCGAGGAATCTGGAGATGTCAATGCTCTTGGAGGATGGGATAACAGAGGACCACAGAGGCAGAATCAGCCGCGCTTTGGACTTGCTGCAAATGGGTTTAGATGGAAGGAGGAAAATAATTTCCAGAGGCAGTCCACAGATCAGCGCGCACCACAGCAGACGCAACAAGCTGCGCCGTACAATCCGCCGCATCGCCGCACTGACGCACCAGCGCATAACAACCAGAAACCGAGGCGATCTTTGGAAGATATCGTGGGGCAGCTAGCAGACACAGTGCGCAAGAATGACGAGAAGTATGACAAGGGGTTCGAGTCCATTGAAAAGCAGCTATCACAGATTGCTACCACGGTATATGAGCTGAAAAAGAGCGATGGCAACCTGCCTTCGCAAGTGATTCAGAACCCCAAAGGAGGAGTCAATGCAGTGACACTGAGGACTGGGCGCACAATAGGAGCAGAGCAGACCACGAAGGCGCCCGCGCAACCAGCTGCGCAAGTCCCGGATCCAGCAGAACAGAATGCGCAACCAGAGCAAGATGCGCAACTAGAAGTGCCAGCCACAAGCCAGCAGGGCGAGGCGCCAGGTATAACACAAATAAACGACAAGGGCACGAATCGTACTAATATACCTGCACCTTTTCCTGTGCAGGCACCATCGGCTAGAAAGGAAGCGCTGGACAAAGAGCTGTACGAGTTATTCAGCAAGATGGAAATCAACATTCCCCTTATCGAAGCAGTTCGGAAGATTCCCAGGTACGCCAAGTTTTTAAAGGAGCTGTGCACAAACAAGAGGAGGAAAGGCGAATGCGCACAGGTAATGCTCAATGCGCAGGCCTCAGCGATCGTGCAACATAAGGTACCACCTAAGTGCCGAGACCCAGGTACGTTCACTATCCCTTGCACTTTAGGTAAGACCACAGTGAGCAACTGCATGATTGATTTAGGCGCATCCATCAATTTGTTACCTTATTCCCTATATGCGACATTGCGCCTTGGACCACTAAAGCCTGCAGGTCTCACTATTCAGCTAGCAGATCGGTCTTGCAAACAACCTGCAGGCATGATAGAGGATGTTCTCGTGCGAGTAGGAGAGCTGGTGTTCCCAGCAGATTTTTATGTGCTAGAAATGGAGGGTGAATCAAGCACCAGCAGTGCGCAGATCCTACTGGGCAGACCTTTCCTGATGACCGCGCGCACGAAGATAGATGTGTGGAGGGGCACACTCTCCATGGAGGTTGACGGCGAAGAAATCCATTTCAATATATTCAAGGGGATGCAGCACCCACACGAGGACGCCACAGTGCACGCGATGGACAGCATTGACGATTTAGTCTCAGATGCGCAATGTGCAAGCGCAACAATAGAACCAGAGCCACTGGCACAGGCAGAGTTAGAGGAGCAGGACGAGGAGCTGAGCAGTGCTGAACCAGAATCCAAACAGGTACACGATATAGTTCATATTTGCACTGCTAATAAAATCTTGCCCTCTATTGAACAGGCACCCACGGTCGAGTTGAAGCAACTTCCAGAGCACCTCAAATACATTTTCTTAGGAAATGAGGACACCCTGCCAGTGATCATAAAGAAAGGATTAGAAGAGGAGCAGGCAGTGCGTTTACAGCAGGTGCTGCGCAGGAACCAGCGCGCTATAGGATGGACACTGGCAGATCTGCGTGGAGTGAGCCCAGACGTATGCATGCATAGTATTCTGTTGGAAGATGGTGCCAAACCATCCAGAGAGGCTCAGCGCAGATTGAACCCAAATATGATGGAGGTAGTGCAGAAGGAAATTCTAAAGTTGCTTGACGTAGGAGTCATTTACCCCATCTCGGACAACAAATGGGTCAGTCCAGTGCACGTTGTGCCTAAGAAGGGAGGAATCACAGTGGAAGAGAATGCGCAGGGCGAGCTAGTTCCTAAGCGCATCCAGACTGGATGGCGCATGTGCATCGACTACAGGAAGCTTAACGCAGTAACGCGCAAGGACCATTTCCCGCTACCCTTAATGGACCAGATGCTGGACAGATTAGCAGGTAAGCCCTATTTTTGTTTCTTGGACGGATATTCAGGGTACAACCAGATACCCATAGATGCGGAGGATCAAGAGAAGACCACGTTCACCTGCCATGTCATTTGGGCTGTGTAATGCGCCAGGTACGTTCCAACGCCTTGTCAAGAGCATTTTCTCTGATATGATTGGTATATGCATAGAAGTGTTCATGGATGATTTTACTGTATATGGAGGTACCTTTGATGCGTGCTTAACTCATCTAGATAAGGTCTTAGCGTGCTGCATTTCTAAGAACCTAGTGCTTAATTATGAAAAATGCCATTTCATGGTAACGCATGGTGTAGTGCTAGGACACATCATCTCAGAGGAGGGGATCAAGGTAGACAAAGCTAAGATAGACCTTATTTCTAATCTACCTTATGCCACTAGCGTGCGCGATGTGAAGTCGTTCCTCGGGCACGCTGGGTTTTACAGGTGCTTCATAAAGGATTTTTCTAAAATTTGTATACCCCTGTCTAACCTCTTGCAAAAGGATGTATGTTTCGATTTTACTGATGAGTGTAGGGCCGCATTTGATAAGCTGAAGGAAGCGCTGACCAGTGCGCCAGTGATGTGCGCACCAGACTGGAACCTGCCATTTGAACTGATGTGCGACGCAAGCGACTATGCAGTGGGTGCAGTTCTGGGGCAGCGAGTGGACAAGAAACCGCACGCCATCTATTATGCATCGCGCACACTGGACGCGGCGCAGAGGAACTACACCACCACGGAGAAGGAGCTTCTGGCAATCGTGTTTGCGCTAGAGAAGTTTCGTGCATATGTTCTAGGCGCCAGGGTCATCATATACACAGACTATGCAGCCATCCGCTACCTAATGTCCAAGAAAGAAACTAAGCCACGCCTGATGCGCTGGGTGCTCCTACTGCAGGAATTCGACCTGGAGATCAAGGATAAGAAGGGCACGGAGAACACAGTTGCTGACCACCTGAGCAGGATCGTGAAGGAGGAGGAGCCAGGGCAGATCACTGAGACTTTTCCTGACGAGCATCTGATGGCGCTGATAGGTAAGGTACCATGGTATGCGCACATTGCGAATTACCTGGTCACAGGTACGTTTCCTCCGCATTTCAATAAAACCCAGTGCATGAGATTGAAACATGAGTCCAAGCATTATATTTGGGATGATCCTTATATGCTTAGAATAGGACCAGATCAGATATTGAGGCGCTGCGTGCCTGACCATGAATTTAACTCTGTTTTGATATTTTGTCATGCGCACGCATGTGGAGGACACTTTGGTCCCAAGCGCACTAGCAGGAAGGTCCTGGACTGCGGATTTTATTGGCCGCACCTGTTTAGAGACGCATATGACTATTGCAGGAATTGTGACAGGTGCCAGCGCACAGGAGGCATATCAGCGCACAACGAGATGCCGCAGACGCCAATTCTAGTGGATGAAGTGTTTGACATATGGTGAATTGACTTCATGGGGCCTTTTCCCCCGTCTGCAGGATATGAATACATATTGGTCGCGGTGGACTATGTCTCCAAATGGGTCAAAGCTAAGGCCACACGGAAGGATGATGGTAAGACGGTCGCTGAATTTCTGAAAACTAACATCTTTTGCAGGTACGGGGTGCCTAAGGCAATCATCAGCGACCAGGGGACGCACTTTTGCAACAGGATCGTGGCGCAAGTTTTCAAGCATTATGGGGTGCGCCACAAGACGTCCACTGCTTATCATCCTCAGACAAATGGACAGGCCGAGGTCTCTAACAGAGAAATCAAGCGTATCCTGGAGAAGACTGTGAGACCATCGCGCAAGGATTGGAGCCAGCGCCTGGACGATGCGATGTGGGCATACCGCACAGCGCATAAGACACCAATCGGGACTTCACCGTTTCGGTTGGTCTACGGAAAAGCATGCCACCTGCCAGTAGAGTTAGAACACAAAGCATATTGGGCCTTACGCATTTGCAACCTAAACTTAGATGAGGCTGCAAAGGAGCGCGCGTTTGAGCTGAGCGAATTAGAAGAGCTGCGCCTGGATGCCTATGAGGGACTGCGCGATTACAAGGAGCGGACAAAGGCGTTTCATGACAAGCATATCCTCAGACGCACTTTTGAGCCAGGAGACCAGGTATTATTATTCTCATCACGCCTGAAGCTCATGCCTGGAAAGCTGCGCAGCAAATGGACTGGACCGTACATAGTCCCCAAGGTTTTCCCCTATGGAACAATCGAGTTAGAAAACGAGCACCGGCATCGTTTTCAGGTCAATGGGCAGAGAGTCAAACGGTATCTAGGAGAACCTTGGGACGACGCAGTGCGCGACATTGACTTGGCAGAACCTGCGATAGCAGATGCGCCAGCTGCGGCGCCAGAGGCACCACCAGATGCACCAGAGGGAGAACTGGAAACTATTGCTCACATTTCTTCTTCCTCTTCATCTACCCTCGTTACTGTAGACTTCTCACATATTATCCATGTTGACTACCCTTCTCACCCTTTGCGCAGGACCAAGCAGAACACAGCACATGCACAAGCGCAGAGTCACTCAGGAGCAAGAGTGGGGGAGGTCGCTGGCACACATTTGGGCACGTAACGAGGTACAGTCGAGCCAACGACGTTAAACAAAGGCACTTGTCGGGAGGTAACCCGGCTCGTTTTACTTTTATGTGTCTTTCTTTTAGTCTTTATAGTGTCTTTTAGTTAGTTTAGGTCTTGTAGTGTTTAGTCGAGCAGCAGTGCGCAGGACCGCTGCGCCAGTCAGGGGGGTATATAAGGGCAGGACTTAGAAAATTTCAGCACTTTTCACACTCGACCGTTACCAGCAGCTCCCGCCTTCACACCTCCGCCCGCTGTCCGGCGCCCAACCCAGCTCCAGTTTAGTGAGATTTGCAGAGCACACAGCCGCACTCCCCTCAGGTAACCTTTCCCCCAGATTTGAGCAGATTTTAGTAGGGTTTGTGCGGTGGAGGAGTGTTCTAGGGTTTTGAAATCGCACCAGGCTAGAATGCGCCGATTGGAGTACTGTTTAGGGGGTTTTGTAGGCGAGCAGTAGGCGCTCCATTGGTGAGAGTTTCAGGGCATTCAGAGGAGTTTGGATTTTTGGAGTGTTTGTGGAGTGTTGACCAGAGTTGACCAGAGACATGCAGCCTGCCGAGGACCAAGCCACCCCAGCTCGCTTCGCCAACATGTACGCGGCCTTCCTGAGGCTCGAGATGTACGGGACTCCGTGCATCAGTCGGGAGTTCCTACGGGAAGTCGGTTTGGAGAAATTCATTTTGGAGAGGCTCGCGCTGGCGGGCTGGGAGGCGCTATTAGGACTCAACAGCGCCACAGACAGGGAGGACACCTGCGAGTTCCTGGTGTCATTAGAGCCAGGAGAGATGGAGATAAGGTACCGGCACCGAGGGGTGTGGTACATCGCCTCGGCCAAGAGGCTGAAGCACACATTAAGGTGCGTTAGGGTGCGAGAAGCTGACGTAGACGCGCACACCAACCAGGAGGCTTGGCGCGAGATGGCTACCGAGCCAGTGTTTGCCGCGGGGCGCAGCAGGGGACGAGAGCTGCGTGACCCGTGGATGTTCTACTTGTGGCGACTGGTCGCCTATGCCATCATTGGGAGTTTTAATGGTGCGCCGAAGATCAGTTTGCTGGATATGGAGATCTTAAAGGGTTTTATTATGGGAAGAGGGTGCTCTTTGTTCTGAACATGGTGCACCACTGGAGCCGAGTCAGCACCAAGGGGCCGCTGACTTGCGGAGGTATTATTACGCACCTGCTGCGGGCGTTACATGGAGAGCCTGAGGTGCCAGAGCACACATTGGTGCCGGCCGTCCCTTTGGACCGCGCCCACATGCTGCAGATCAGGGCGGTAGCCGTGAAGGAAGATGGCACATTGGAGTGGTGCTACCGCCAGCAGCCGGCCAGAGTGCCGCGGCCAAGAGCAGAAAGCAGTGCGCAAGCAGCAGAGGCCGCGCAGGAGATGGAGGAGGATGAAGTTCCAGAACAAGTGGTGCCTCTAGTCAGGCGACTGAAGCGCACCGGAGGGCCCGCGCACCAAAGGGGGAGCCAGTCACCATTTCCATCGAGGATTCTCCCCCGCGTGCCCCAGGGAAGCGCCCAAGGACTGAGGCTGAGGCGGCGCCTGAGGAAGCATCAGCAGAGCAGCGCATGATGTTCAACGTCATGCGCGTGCTCGAATATTTAGCGCCAGAGGGGGCGGACTTAAGCATGAGCCCACCATCAGGGTGGAGATTTGGAGACGCAATTCCCCCTCTCCTCAGCCTGCACCGACCACCTCCAGGGTCTCCCAGTACGCCGCACCAACCAGCCAGCCCTCTTACTCAGCCCCCAGTGCATCCAGCAGAGCCCTTCCCAGCACCAGCAGCACCAGCACAAGCAGAACCCACCCCCGAACCAGAACAAGTACCCGCACCTGCACCCTCCCCTGCCTAGCCGTCCATTCCAAGGTCCCCTATAGCCGAACCCATCCTTAGCACCAGCTCAGACTCGCTATGGGACCCCGTTCCAGAGGATGACGACGAGGCGCAGCCTGTCGCCCTATCAGTTGTACCGCCTTCCTCCAGCTCCGAATATATGACGGATTCTTCAGAGGAGGAGGCGCATAGTTCAGCGGTTGCGTCCAGCTCAGATGACCTCTAGAGCTGCGGGGGGGGGGGGGGGAGCGCATTATTTCTTTCGGGTGGTGTCTATTTTCCTTTATATGCTGAACTTTATTTGATATTCTGTTGCTATATTTGTGTGCTAAACTCCCGTGATACATATTTTGTGCCCCTGTATATTTGTGTACTATTTGTTCTTAGTTTGTATGTTCTTTATTTTGCTTGCATGCATCTGTTTTGCATGTGCGCGTCCTCCGTGCGCTTGAGCTTGAGTCGTGGGGACACGTCTCTGTTTAAGTGTGGGGGGGGGAGCGTTACATGAACATTTCACGTTTTTTTAGCATTTTTAGTGTAGCTTAGTTTAATTGAAGGAAACAGTAGCAGTAGTGCGCTTGAGTGCGGGCTGCGCGCACTGTTCAGCTTGTTTGCGCTACCCATTTTGCGCCGTGCGCTATCAACTATTTTTAGTATATTTTTTCGTTTTTCTGCTCCTGTTAGTTGGGATATACAGGGGATGTGGAGTTGACAGAAACGCTCTAGAGAGGCGGTAGTCGTTCGCGCTTCAGAGGAGAGGTATATGGTCGAGAGCGCGAGTGGAGGCCGGCGCTTCGCGACCTTCAGAACAAGAGAGCGCGCTCAGTCACGCAGATGTCAAAGGCAAGTACCCAAAAGCGTGGCGAGGTGGGAAAATAGACCACCTTCCCTCTGGAAGTCGAGCCTGGGAAGGCGGGTGATCGCGCGTCGTTGTGCGCGTCAAATATAATTCCTTCCTCTCCCACTAGTACAGCGGTTAAGTAAGGGTCGATCTCCACAGGGAGCAAGCAGTGAGTCTTAGCCAGTAACCTACACTTAAGAAAACGGGGGTTGCGTGAGTGATTGGGGGTTTTGCGCGATGCGCGAGTAGCAGTGAATACCGTAACGCAGGAAATTGCACTAGACGTGCGCAAGCAGTAGAGATGAAGTACTATCTTTATGAGAAGTGCTGGGCAGACAATCCTCTATGAATGCATTCCTTATCATCGACTCTAAACATCTATAGCTTGTGGTTTACTTGGGTTAGTGTCCGGTAAAGGCTTCCTAACACGTGCGCATGTTCCGTTCAAAGTTCATGTGCTATTAATCCTAGAACTAGACTAAACAGCTGCGAATCCTGTCACAGTAGCAACTGCCTACCCTAACTCGTTACTCCTAATTGTCACGGTAAGTTTGCGGTTCAAGGCTTCCCCTACGCATGCAACTAGTTTAACAGTTGACAAGCAAGCAACACAAGTAAGATTGCGGTTCAAGGCTTCCCCTACTCATGCAACTAACTGTCTCAGTACGCACAGAATTAATACAAGTAAATAAACTATGCATTAAGCTCAAGTCTCAAAGGTAATACATCATAGGTTCATGCCCGACCAACACTAAGTGTTTAGCTAGACATGCTAGTGGTAAACATCATAAAATAGTAAATAACAACTACTGAATCCAAGAAAACGGTAGCAAACAGTGCGTGCAGTGTCTTCTCTCGGCTGGCGCAGTCGGCTGGCGCAAATCTCCTCAATAAGTCCGTGTGTTTTCCAGTTCTGCCGCACAGTGCCTCCTTGCGTCCTCTGGTGCCTCTGGAACAACAGTTGTTTCGAACTCTCTGAAACCCTAGACTTACTTCCTTTATATAGGAGGTTCAACTTTCGGCAACTTCCAAATCTGGTCACTGGGACTTTTGCGCCTGGCGCACAGCATTGATTGGCGCAATCGGGTAGCGCACCTCTGCTGTCTTTCGCCATTTCTTCTTCTGTTTGCGCCCCTAGCTCCGCAGGCTGATCTTTCACTCCTAGAACGCTGCCTGTTAGCGCGTATCCGACTCAAGGACTCGTTCTGACCTGATATACAAAAACATTGGAAACGAGTAATCTTGCTCATGAAATATTGCAAACAAGCACAGGGTTATGACCTAAATAATGTGTATAACTAGGCTCTATCAAACCCCCCACACTTGCCCCTTGTTCGTCCCGAACAAGTACTGAAACGCGGATACAATTACCTTTTCTGGAGACTAGCGCACAGCCTTGCATTCTAGCGCAAAATGCACAGTTGCTCAACTTGTGCTGCTCTATCACCTGCGCACAACTGCACTCAATAGTTCTAATATAATAATCCCAAAATTTCATTACCTCTCAGCCGGGATGAAGATCTTTGGATGACTGGGAGATAGCTCTTCTTAGGCTCCTGGTTGTCAGCTCTCGCTCCGAAGATAGGTATATGGTTTCTTGCGCGAGCTTCTTCCAGTGCGTGATTCGTTCGCACACTTCCTGGGAACCTGAGCCTTTGATGATATCCTTTTGGTCTTGCGCATGCAGGTACTAAGTAGTGCGCATGCTGATTCTTTGTAACGCAAATCATCTGCTTCTGCTGGTATTTTTCTTTTGTACAGCTTCCTTTCCAATTTTTTTTTTCATTCCCAGAACAGTTCCAATCTCAGCCTTCGGATAGCAGCTATGGAACTCGTTCCGCTCTCCCTCCTTGGTTTGTCTGCGCCGGTCAGCGCACGCGTTTACATCCGCGCCCGCTTTCCTTAGCTTGATTTCCAGAGAGAAGGTGGTCTGTTTTCCCACCTCGCCACGCTTTGGGTACTTTGCCTTTTTTGCATCTGCGTGACTGAGCGCGCTCTGTTGTTCCGAAGGTTGCGAAGCACCGGCCTCCACTCGCGCACTCGACCATATACCTCGCCTTCGAAGCACTAGCGACTAACCGCCTCTCTGGAGCATTTCTATCAACTCCACATCCCCTGTATATCCCAACTGACAGGAGCAGAAAAAAACGAAAAAATTATGCTAAAACAGTAGAGAACGGCGCACGCAATACGGATAGCGCAACACAAGCTGGAGCGCATGCGCATCCTGCACCTTAGCGCACTACTGCTACTAATTCTCTTCAACTTAAACTAAGCTATACTAAAAATGCTCAAAACATGAAATGTAAGAGTAACGCCCCCCCCCCCCCCCCCCACACTTGAACAGAGACGTGTCCCCACGACTCAAGCTCAAGCGCACGGAGGCTGCGCACATGCATGCAATGCAACGAAAATAAAGAACAGAAAAGGGAACACAAATAGTCATACAAAATATAGCAAGGGAGTCACAGAATGTATGGCACAAATATTCAGCACACATAATAGTCAACTAGACGCAGCAAAAATAAAAGACACCACCCTAAAGAAAATCACTGCGCCTGCCCAAGGCCTTAGAAGTCCTCCGAGCTAGAATCAGCCTCTGAATCATGCACCTCCTCCTCTGAAGAATCTTGCAAGGAATCGGTGCTGGAGGCTGGTGGTACTATGGTGAGGGGGTCAGGCTGCTCGTCCTCGGAAAGTGACTCCCATATGGAATCGGAGTCTACGCAGGGAAAGTTAATGGGGGACTCCGGAACAGAAGGCCGGGCAGGGGAAGCTACTGGTGATGGTACCGGTGCTGGTTCAGGTTCAGGGGTGGGCTCTGCTGCTGGGGCTGCTGGTTCTGGTGCGGGCTCTGCTGGGGCTGGGGCTGGGGCTGGTGCTGGAGAGGGCGCTGCTGGGGCTTCTGGGGTTCGGGTAGGAGGTGGATGGTGCAGGCTGAGGAGAGGGGGAATCGCATCTCCAAATTTCCACCCGGATGGTGGACTCATACTTAAATCTGCCCCCTCTGGCGCTAAGTATTCGAGCACGCGCATGACGTTGAACAACATGCGCTGCTCGGCAGTGGCTTCCTCAGGCGCCTCCTCAGTCTCGGTCCTTGGGCGCTTGGCAGGTGCACGAGGGGGAGAATCCTCGATGGAAATGGTCACTGGCTCCCCCTGTGGTGCGCGGGCCCGCTGGTGCGCTCCAGTCTGCGCCCGGGTCCTTGGGCGCCTGACTAGAGGCACCTCTGGTTCTAGGGCCTCCTCCATCTCTTCATCTGCTGCGGCGGCTGCTGCGCCCTGTGCACTGCTCTCTGCTCTGGCCCGCGGTGGTCTGGCTGGCTGCAGACGGTAGCACCACTCTAGTGTGCCATCGTCCCGAACGGCTACCGCCCTGATTTGCAGCATGTGGGCGCGGTCCAGAGGTATAGGCTGCACCAAGGTGTGCTCTGGCACCTCGGGCTCTCCATGTAAGGCCCGCAGCAGGTGCGTGATAAGGCCTCCACACGTCAGCGGCCCCCTCATGCTGACGCGGCTCCAATGGTGCACCATGTTCAAGATGAACAGCACCTTCCGCTCATAATACAGCCCCGTCAAAATCTCCATATCCAGGAGGCTGATCTTTGGCGCGCCGTTGAAACGGCCAATGACTGCATAGGCGACTATGCGCCACAAGTAGAACAGCCACGGGTCGCGCAGCTCGCGGCCCCTGCTGCGCCCCGCGGCGAATGCTGGCCCTGTTGCCATGTCCCTCCAAGCCTCCTGGTTATTGTGCGTGTCTAACTCCTCCTCACGCACCTTGGCGCACCCGAATGCGCGCCTCAGCCTCCTTTCCGAGGCTATGAACCAGACACCCCTGTGTCTATATCTGATCTCCCTGTCCCCTGCCTCCATAGACGCCAGGAACTCACACGTATCTTCCTGGTCTGATGCGCTGCGGAGGTCCATAAGCGCCTCCCAGCCGGCGATCGCTAGCCTCTGCGCCACGAGGTCCTCCAATCCTACCTCGCGCAGGAAGTCTCGGCATATGTACGGTGTCCCGTACATGTCCAGGCTGATGAATGCTGCATACTTGTTAGCGAAAGCCGCTGGGGTCACCTGGTCTGCGGCGGGTCTCATCTTGCGCTGGGCTCCGGTCAATCGCGGTCAATGCTCCCCAAAACCCTAAAAATCGAAACTGCCCAGAATCCTCTGAAACTTGCACCGAACGAGCGCCTACAGGTCGCCTACTCAACGCACAAAACAGCACTCCAAGCTGCGCACTCTAGCCTGGTGCGATTTCAAAACCCTAAAAACTGTCTCCTCCGCGCAAACCCTAACAGAAGCGGCTCAAAGCGGGATCGGGGGTTACCTGGGTGCTGTGCGGTCGTGTTGTCCTTGAATCTCTCTAGACGGACGGTGGGTTGGGCGCTGATCGACGGCAGAGGTCTGAGGGCGGGAGCTTGTGTGTAACGGTCGAGTGAAAAAGTGCTGGGAATTTTTCTAAGTCTGGCCTTATATACCCCCCTCTGGCTAGCGCAACGGACCTGCGCAGTGATAGGCGCACCGTCCTGCGCACTTGTGTGACTAAAAACTACCAAACCCTAATCTAACTAAAAAAACACTCAAAAAACAAAACAAGCAGAATAAAATGTGCCAAATTAAGACGTGTCGGGTTACCTCCCGACAAGTGCCTTTGTTTAACGTCGTTGGCTCGACGGTACCTCGTTACGTGCCAAGAAGTGCGTCTGCAGCCCCCCCCCCCCCCCCACTCTTGCTCCTGAGTGTCCTTGCGCCAGTGCTTGTGTTACGATCTCATTGGTCCTGCGCAAAGGATACAAGGGAGGGTCAGCATGTGATACATTATTCGTAATGAAGGTAGATGCAGAGGAAGAGGAGATATAGGCGATGGGTGCTAGTTCTCCCTCTGAAACATCTGGTGGTGTGTCTGGCGCAGCAGCTTGCGCGTCCACTATCTCTGGCTCGGCCAAGTCAATGTTGCGTGTTGCGCCATCCCAAGGTTCGCCCAAGTACCGTTTGACTCTCTGCCCGTTAACCTGAAAACGATGCTGGTGCCCGTCTTCTAATTCAATTGTGCCGTAGGGGAAAACCTTGGTGACGGTGTATGGTCCCGTCCACTTGTTGCGCAACTTCCCAGGCATGAGCTTCAGGCGCGATGAAAATAACAGTACCTGGTCTCCTGGTTCAAATGTGCGCCGGAGGATATGCCTGTCATGAAACGCCTTGGTGCGCGCTTTGTAATCGCGCAGTCCCTCATAGGCGTCTAGGCGCAGCTCTTCGAGTTCGCTCAGCTCAAATGCGTGTTCCTTTCCTGCCTCCTCCAAGTTCAAGTTGCAAATACGTAAAGCCCAATATGCCTTGTGCTCGAGCTCTACTGGCAGGTGGCATGCCTTCCCATAGACCAGCCGGAATGGTGAGGTTCCAATGGGCGTCTTGTGTGCAGTGCGGTATGCCCATAGCGCATCATCCAGGCGCTGGCTCCAATCCTTGCGCGACGGCCTAACAGTCTTTTCCAAGATGCGCTTGATCTCTCTGTTAGAAACTTCGGCCTGTCCATTTGTCTGCGGATGGTAAGCGGTGGACGTCTTGTGGCGCACCCCATAGTGCTTGAAAACTTGCGCCACAACCCTGTTGCAGAAGTGCGTCCCCTGGTCGCTGATAACTGCCTTAGGCACTCCGTACCTGCAAAATATGTTAGTTCTGAGAAAATCAGCGACAGCCTTACCATCATCCTTGCGCGTGGCCTTAGCTTCGACCCATTTGGATACGTAATCCACGGCCACCAAAATGTACTCGTAGCCGGCAGATGGGGGAAATGGACCCATGAAGTCGATTCCCCAAACATCGAACACTTCGTCCACCAGAATCGGGGTCTGCGGCATCTCGTTGCGCGCGGAGATTCCTCCAGTGCGCTGGCACCTGTCACACTTCCTGCAGTGGTCATAGGCATCTCTCAATAGGTGTGGCCAGTAGAATCCGCAGTCCAAGATCTTCCTGCTCGTGCGCTTGGGACCGAAATGTCCTCCACAGGCGTGCGCATGACAAAACATCAACACAGAATTAATCTCATGGTCAGGCACGCAACGTCTTAATATCCGATCTGGACCTATTCTAAGCATGTAAGGATCATCCCAAAGATAATGCTTGGACTCATGTTTCAATCGCATGCACTGAGTCTTATTGAAATGAGGAGGGAACGCACCTGTGACCAGGTAATTTGCGATATGCGCATACCATGGTACCTTACCTGTTAGCGCCATCAGATGCTCGTCAGGGAATGTCTCCTTGATCTGCCCTGGCTCCTCATCCTTTACGATCCTGCTCAGGTGATCAGCGACGGTATTTTCTGTGCCCTTCTTATCTTTGATCTCTAAGTCGAATTCCTGAAGCAGAAGTACCCAGCGCATCAGGCGCGGCTTGGTCTCTTTCTTGGACATGAGGTAGCGGATAGCTGCGTGGTCCGTGTAGATGATGACTCTGGCGCCTAGAACATATGCTCGGAACTTCTCCAGCGCAAATACAATTGCCAGAAGCTCCTTCTCCGTGGTGGTGTAGTTCTTCTGCGCGGAGTCCAGTGTGCGCGATGCATAGTAGATGGCATGCGGCTTCTTGTCCTCGTGCTGCCCCAAGACTGCTCCTACTGCGTAGTCACTTGCGTCACACATCAGCTCGAATGACAGGTTCCAGTCTGGTGCGCGCATCACTGGCGCACTGGTCAGCGCTCCTTTCAGCTTATCGAACGCCGCCCTGCACTCATCAGTAAAATCGAAGCACACGTCTTTTTGCAACAGGTTAGACAGGGGGATGCAAATTTTAGAGAAATCCTTAATAAAACGCCTGTAAAACCCAGCATGTCCTAAGACCGATTTCACGTCGCGCACGTTGGTGGCATAAGGCAGATTAGAAATAATATCTATCTTAGCCTTGTCTACCTTAATACCCTCCTCTGAAATGATATGACCTAGTACTACTCCGTGCGTTACCATGAAATGACATTTTTCGTAGTTTAGCACTAAGTTCTTAGAGATGCAGCGCGCTAAGACTTTATCTAGATGTGTTAAGCATGCATCAAAGGTATTCCCATATACAGTGAAATCATCCATGAACACTTCTATGCATATACCAATCATATCCGAGAAAATGCTCATGACAAGGCGTTGGAACGTACCTGGCGCGTTGCACAGCCCAAAAGACATACGCCGAAACGCAAACGTTCCGAAGGGGCATGTGAACGTGGTCTTCTCTTGATCCTCCGCAGCTATGGGTATCTGATTGTAACCTGAATATCCGTCCAAAAAACAAAAGTAAGGCTTACCTGCCAAGCGATCCAGCATCTGGTCCATGAAGGGTAGCGGGAAGTGGTCCTTGCGCGTTACAGCGTTCAGCTTCCTGTAGTCGATGCACATGCGCCAGCCAGTTTGTATGCGCTTGGGAACTAGCTCGCCCTGCGCATTCTCCTCCACCGTGATTCCTCCTTTCTTTGGCACAACGTGCACCGGGCTGACCCATTTGCTGTCTGAGATTGGGTAAATGACCCCTGCGTCAAGCAACTTCAGGACTTCCTTTTGCACTACCTCCATCATATTTGGGTTTAACCTGCGTTGAGCCTCCCTGGATGGTTTAGCACCATCTTCCAACAGAATTCGGTGCATGCACACGTCTGGGCTCACTCCGCGCAGATCAGCAAGAGTCCATCCAATAGCGCGCTGGTTCCTGCGCAGCACCTGTTGTAAACGCGCCTCCTGCTCTTTTTCCAATCCCTTCTTGATGATCACTGGCAGGGTGTCCTCATCTCCCAAGAAAATGTACTTGAGGTGCTCCGGGAGTTGCTTCAGTTTGATCTTGGGTGCCTGTTCAATAGAGGGCAAGATTTTGTTAGCGGTGCAAATATGAACTATATCAAGTACCTGTGTGGGTGCTGGTTCAGCACTGCTTAGCTCCTCCTCTTGCTCCTCCAGCTCTGCCTGTGTCAGTAGCTCTAGTCCTATGGTTGCGCTCGCACACTGCGCTTCTGTGACTAAATCGTCAAAGCTGTCCATTGCGTGCACAGTAGCGTCCTCATGTGGGTGCTGCATCCCTTCGAAGATGTTGAAATGGATTTCTTCGCCATCTACCTCCATGGAGAGCGTGCCCCTCCACACGTCTATCTTTATGCGCGCAGTCATCAGAAACGGTCTGCCTAGGAGGATCTGCGCACCGCTGGCGCTTGATTCACCCTCCATTTCGAGCACATAAAAGTCTGCTGGGAACACCAGCTCTCCTACTCGAACTAGGACATCTTCTATCATGCCTGCAGGTTGTTTGCACGATCTATCTGCTAGCTGAATTGTGAGACCTGCAGGTTTTAGTGGTCCAAGGCGCAAGGTCGCATAGAGAGAATATGGTAATAAATTGATTGATGCGCCTAAATCGATCATGCAGTTGCTTACCGTGGTTTTACCTAAGGTGCAAGGGATAGTGAATGTACCTGGATCTCGGCACTTAGGTGGTACCTTTTGTTGCACGATTGCTGAGGCCTGCGCATTTAGCATTAACTGTGCGCATTCGCCTGTCCTTCTTTTATTTGTGCACAGCTCTTTTAAAAACTTCGCATACCTGGGAATCTGTCGAATAGCTTCTATGAGAGGTATGTTGATTTCCACCTTGCTGAACAGCTCATATAGTTCCTTGTCCAGTGCTTCTTTTCTCGCCAGTGGTGCCTGCACAGGGAAAGGAGCAGGTATGTTAGTACAATTTTTGTCCTTGTTTTTCGAGTGAGACATACCTGGCGCTTTGCCCTGCTGGTTCGTGGTTGGCGCTTCTGATTGCGCCTCTGGCTCTGGTTGCGCACTCTGAGCTGCTGGATCTGGGACTTGCGCAACTGGTTGCGCGGGCGCCTGCGCGGTCTGCTCTGTTCCCACTGTGCGCCCAGTCCTCAGTGTTACTGCATTAACTCCTCCCTTAGGGTTCTGAATCACTTGCGAAGGCAGGTTGCCATCGCTCTTTTTCAGCTCATACACCGTGGTTGCAATTTGTGATAGATGCTTTTCTATGGATTCGAACCTCTTGTCATATTTTTCGTCATTCTTGCGCACTGTGTCTGCTAGCTGCCCCATGATATCTTCCAAGGATCGCTTTGGTTGCTGATTGTTCTGTGCTGGTGCGTCTGTGCGGCGATGCGGTGGATTGTAGGGTGCAGCTTGTTGCGTCTGCTGTGGCGTGCGCTGATCAGTGGGCTGCCTCTGGAAATTGTTCTCTTCTCTCCATCTGAATCCATTTGCAGCAAGCCCAAAGCGCGGCTGATTCTGCCTCTGCGGTCCTCTGTTGTCCCATCCTCCAAGGGCATTTACGTCTCCAGTTTCTTCAAAAAGTGTTGGGCATTCGTCTGTCTTGTGCTCAGTGGACCTGCAGAATTCACATACCTTTGGCGCAACTGGTTGTGCGCTCTGCGCACTCATCAGCTTCTGTAGCATGGCCTTCATTTCTTGGATCTCAGCGCTTGCCTCTACCTGATGCACAGAACGATTACGACTACTTTCAAGTGTCAATTGATGTCTTACCTTCCCAGCAGAATCTTCTATCAGCTGCCATGCATCCTCCGGGTACATGTTGCAAATGTCCCCTCCTGCGCATGCATTCAGTAGTCGCAGCTCCATGGGCAGCAGTCCATTCAGAAAGTTCTCTATCAGCACATTCTGGGGAAGCCCGTGATTGTAGCAGTTGGCTTCTAGCTCCCTGAAACGCTCGTAGTATTCTGACAGAGACTCCCCTGCGCTCTGCCTTGGCGCGGCCAATTCCCTTCTGAGCAGCGCAATCTTCGCTGCTGGATAAAATTTGTCTAAGAACTTCTTCTGCAGCTGTTCCCATGTGTGAATAGATCCTGCAGGTAGGCTCATCAGCCAGTGTTTAGCTGTATCACTTAGTGAAAATGGGAATGCCTTCATCTTCAGCGCTTCTTCGTTCTCCCCCAAGGTCTTCATGTTCTCGCAAATGATTAGGAACTCCCGCACATGCTTGACTGGATTTTCGTTGTTCATTCCGTGAAACTTGGGCATGTGATGGATGAGTGAGCTCCTCAGTTCGAACTGTCCGTTGGGCGGAAGCACTATGCACCATGGCTGGTTAACAGTGAGTGGGGCTGACATTTCGCGCACTGTCCTGCGCCTCGCGACTGGACGAACGGGTGGCGCAATGTGTGGTTCAGCAGCCATCCGTGCGTCGACCTCACGCTGCACTTCCTCTCTGAATAGGGCTGCGCGGTTATGTGCCCTTGCTTCCTCTGGGGTTCTGTCTCCCAGGTTATCTCCAACCACACTGTTATCCTCCATGTCCTGATCCAAACTCAAGAAACGAAATTAAATGGCAACGAAGTTGTTGCGTCTGTCAGTGCGCAACTAGAATCTGCGCAGCGCAACTATTTCAAGGTTGCGCAGGCGGATGTGATTGTGCGCTGTCAGAAACAACAACGAGAAAACAAAACAAAATGAAATAACTAGTTACTAAAATGAGAAATGTAAGCTAGCTAAAACTTAGCTGTGATGCTCCCCGGCAACGGCGCCAAAATTTGATCGCGCGTCGTTGTGCGCGTCAAATATAATTCCTTCCTCTCCCACTAGTACAGCGGTTAAGTAAGGGTCGATCTCCACAGGGAGCAAGCAGTGAGTCTTAGCCAGTAACCTACACTTAAGAAAACGGGGGTTGCGTGAGTGATTGGGGGTTTTGCGCGATGCACGAGTAGCAGTGAATACCGTAACGCAGGAAATTGCACTAGACGTGCGCAAGCAGTAGAGATGAAGTACTATCTTTATGAGAAGTGCTGGGCAGACAATCCTCTATGAATGCATTCCTTATCATCGACTCTAAACATCTATAGCTTGTGGTTTACTTGGGTTAGTGTCCGGTAAAGGCTTCCTAACACGTGCGCATGTTCCGTTCAAAGTTCATGTGCTATTAATCCTAGAACTAGACTAAACAGCTGCGAATCCTGTCACAGTAGCAACTGCCTACCCTAACTCGTTACTCCTAATTATCACGGTAAGTTTGCGGTTCAAGGCTTCCCCTACGCATGCAACTAGTTTAACAGTTGACAAGCAAGCAACACAAGTAAGATTGCGGTTCAAGGCTTCCCCTACTCATGCAACTAACTGTCTCAGTACGCACAGAATTAATACAAGTAAATAAACTATGCATTAAGCTCAAGTCTCAAAGGTAATACATCATAGGTTCATGCCCGACCAACACTAAGTGTTTAGCTAGACATGCTAGTGGTAAACATCATAAAATAGTAAATAACAACTACTGAATCCAAGAAAACGGTAGCAAACAGTGCGTGCAGTGTCTTCTCTCGGCTGGCGCAGTCGGCTGGCGCAAATCTCCTCAATAAGTCCGTGTGTTTTCCAGTTCTGCCGCACAGTGCCTCCTTGCGTCCTCTGGTGCCTCTGGAACAACAGTTGTTTCGAACTCTCTGAAACCCTAGACTTACTTCCTTTATATAGGAGGTTCAACTTTCGGCAACTTCCAAATCTGGTCATTGGGACTTTTGCGCCTGGCGCACAGCATTGATTGGCGCAATCGGGTAGCGCACCTCTGCTGTCTTTCGCCATTTCTTCTTCTGTTTGCGCCGCTAGCTCCGCAGGCTGATCTTTCACTCCTAGAACGCTGCCTGTTAGCGCGTATCCGACTCAAGGACTCGTTCTGACCTGATATACAAAAACATTGGAAACGAGTAATCTTGCTCATGAAATATTGCAAACAAGCACAGGGTTATGACCTAAATAATGTGTATAACTAGGCTCTATCAGCGGGCGTGGGTGTAAACGCGTGCGCCAACCTGCGCAGATAGACCAAGGAGGGAGAGCGGGGCGGTGTTCCATAGCTGTTATCCGGAGGCCGAGACTGGAACCGTTCTGGGAAAGATAGGAATCAAAGACAAAGCTGTACAAAAGAAAAATACCAGCAGATGATATGCGCTACAAAAGAATCAGCGTGCGCACAAGTACCAGCGGGCGCAAAATCCACAGAAAATCATCAAAAGGCTTGAGTTCCCAGGAAGTGCGCGGAAGAATCACGCGCGGGAAGAAGCTTGCGCTGTTAACCATATACCCATGCTCGGAGTTAGAGCTGACAACCTGGCGCCTATAAAGAGCTATCTCCCAGCCATCCGAAATGATCTTCATCCCAGCTGAGAGGTAATGAATTTCGAAATCACTATACTTAAACTGTTGAGAGCAGATGTGCGCAGGTGGTAGAGCAGCGCAAGATGATCAGTAGTGCAGATCGCGCCAGAGTGCAAGACTGTGCGCTAGACTCCAGAGAGGTAGTAGTATCCGTGCTTGAGTGCTTGTTCGAGGACGAACAAGGGGCAAGTGTGGGGGGTTTGATAGAGCCTATTTATACGCATTATTTAGATCACAGCCCTATGCTTGTTTGCGATATTTTATGCACAAGATTACTGGTTTCCAGTGTTTTTGTATTTCAGGGCAAAATAAGGGCCTCAGTCGGATACGCGCTAACAGGCAGCGTTTAGGACGCGCATCACACAGCCTGCGGAGCTAACGGCGCAAACAGAAGAATCGGCAGAGTCGACAACGGTGCGCTAACCAATTGCGCTAAGCAGATGCCGTGCGCCAGGCGCAGATGGTGGTGTTTCCAAATCCTGACACGACCAGATTTGGAAGTTGCCAAGGATGAGCCCCTGAGCAGTATATAAAGAAGAGAGGGAGGCTAAGGTTGAGAGACGATTCTCAGGATTCACAATTCGTACACCCAGGAGGCACTGCGCAGCAGGACTGGAAAACACACGAGCTTGTTGAGAGGATCTGCGCCAGCCGACTGCGCCAGCCAAGACTGCAACCTGCACGCACTGTTTGCTATTGTTTTCTTGGACACTCTAGTTATTATTTACTGTTTCTATGATGTTTATCACTAGCATGTCTAGCTAAACGCTTAGTATCGGTTGGACATGAATCTATGAGTATTTCCTTTGAGACTTGCGCCTAATGCATAGCTTGCTTGCTTATATTAATTATGTGCACATTACTGGCAGCTTGTTACATGAGTAGGGGAAGCCTTGAACCGCAATCTTACTCTTGTTGCTTGTTGTTGTTTGTTAAACTAGTTGAGTAGCCTGACGGTGCCAACTAGGAGTAACGCGCTAGGATAGGCAATTACTACCTTGATTGGATTCGTAGTTGTTTAGTCTAGTGTAAGAATTAATAGCACATGAACTTTGATCGAAACATGCGCACATGTTAGGAAGCCTTGATCGGACACTAACATTAGCAAACCAAACTATAGACATTTAGAGTCGATGATAAGGAATACACTCATAGAGGATTGTCTGCGCCGATACTTCTCATAGTCATAGTACTTAATCTCTATTGCCTGCGCACGTGTAGTGCAATTTTCTGCATTACGATACCACTGTTACTTGCGCATCGCGCAACCCCAATCACTCACCCCCAATCTTCGTATGTGTAGGTTACTGGCTAGAACTGAACTACTTGCTCCCTGTGGAGATCGACCCTTACTTAACCGCTGTACTAGTGGAAGAGGAAGGAATTAATTTGACGCGCACAAAGACACGCGATCATGCGCCCAGTCCTCAGTGTCACTGCATTGACTCCTCCTTTGGGGTTCTGAATCACTTGCGACGGCAAGTTGCCATCGCTCTTCTTTAGCTCATACACCGTGGTAGCGATCTGTGATAGCTGCTTTTCAATGGACTCGAACCTCTTGTCATACTTCTCGTCATTTTTGCGCACTGTGTCTGCTAGCTGCCCTACGATATCTTCCAAAGATCGCCTCGGTTGCTGGTTGCTGTGCGCTGGTGCGTCAGTGCGGCGATGCGGTGGATTGTAGGGCGCAGCTTGTTGCATCTGCTGTGGCGCGCGCTGATCTATGGACTGCCTTTGGAAATTGTTTTCCGCCTTCCATCTGAACCCATTTGCGGCCAGTCCAAAGCGCGGCTGATTCTGTCTCTGTGGCCCTCTGTTATCCCATCCTCCAAGAGCATTGACATCTCCAGATTCCTCGAAAAGTGTGGGACATTCATCAGTTTTGTGCTCGGTTGACCTGCAGAATTCACATACCTTTGGCGCAACTGGTTGTGCGCTTTGCGCACTCATCAACTTCTGCAGCATGGCCTTCATTTCCTTGATTTCAGCGCTTGTTTCTACCTGATGCACAGTACGAGTACGACTATTTTCAAGTGTTAGCTGATGTCTTACCTGACCAGCAGAGTCTTCTATCAGCTGCCACGGGTCTTCTGGATACATGTTGCAAATGTCGCCTCCTGCGCATGCATTCAATAATCTCAGCTCCATGGGCACCAGTCCATTCAGGAAATTCTCTATCAGCACATTCTGGGGCAGGCCGTGATTGTAGCAGTTGGCCTCTAGCTCCCTGAAACGCTCGTAATACTCTGACAGTGACTCCCCTGCGCTCTGCCTAGGTGCGGCCAGGTCCCTTCTGAGTAGCGCGATCTTTGCTGCGGGATAAAATTTGTCCAGGAACTTCTTCTGCAGCTGCTCCCATGTGTGAATTGATCCTGCTGGTAAGTTCATTAGCCAATGCCTGGCCGTGTCACACAGTGAAAATGGGAACGCCTTCATCTTCAGCGCTTCATCGCTCTCCCCTTCGGTCTTCATGTTCTCGCAGATGACTAGGAACTCACGCACATGCTTGACTGGATTTTCGTTGTTCATCCCGTGGAACTTGAGCATGTGATGAATGAGTGAGCTCCTGAGTTCAAAATGTCCGTCTGGCGGAAGCACGATGCACCATGGCTGGTTAATAGTGATTGGGGCTGACATCTCGCGCACTGTTCTGCGACGCGCAGCTTGTCGCGCGGGTGGCGCATTATACAATTCAGCGGCCATCCTTGCTTCAACCTCGCGCTGCACTTCCTCTCTGAATAGGGCTGCGCGGTTCTGTGCTCTTGCTTCCTCTGGGGTTCTGTCCCCTAAATTGTCTCCAACGACACTGTTATCCTCCATGACCTGTTCTAAATCTCAAAGAAAACGAAATTAAAAGATAACTAATGCTGCTGCGTCTGTCAGTGCGCAACTAGAATCTGCGCAGCGCAACTGTTTCAAGGTTGCGCCGGCTAATGGTGATTGCGCTGTCAGAAACAACAACGAAAAAACAAAACAAACTGAAAATAACTAGTTACTAAAAAAGGAAAAAAACGTAAACTAGCTAAAACTTAGCTGTGTTGCTCCCCGGCAACGATGCCAAAATTTGATCGCGCGTCGTTGTACGCGTCAAATATAATCCTTCCTCTTCCACTTAGTACAGCGGTTAAGTCGGGGTCGATCTCCACAGGGAGCAAGCAGTTCAGTTTTAACCAGTGACCTACACATACGAAAACTGGGGGTGTGAGTGATTGAGGATTTTGCGCGATGCTCGAGTAAACAGTCGTAAATGCAGGAATTGCACTAGACGTGCGCAGGCAGTAGAGATTAAGTACTAGGACTATGAGAAGTATCGGCGCAGACAATCCTCTATGAGTGTATTCCTTATCATTGACTCTAAATGTCTATAGTTTGATTCGCTAATGTTAGTGTCCGATCAAGGCTTCCTAACATGTACGCATGTTCCGATCAAAGTTCATGAGCTATTAATTCTTGAACTAGACTAAACAACTACGAATCCGATCAAGGTAGTAATTGCTTATCCTAGCGCGTTACTCCTAGTTGGCACCGTCAGGCTATTCAACTAGTTTAACATACAACAACAAGTAACAAGAGTAAGATTGCGGTTCAAGGCTTCCCCTACTCATGTAACAAGCTGCCAGCAATGTGCACAGAATTAATATATAAGCAAACAAGCTATGCATTAAGCTCAAGTCTCAAAGGAAATACTCATAGATTCATGCCCAACCGATACTAAGCGTTTAGCTAGACATGCTAGTGGTAAACATCATAGAAACAGTAAATAATAACTAAAGTGTCCAAGAAAACAATAGCAAACAGTGCGTGCAGATTGCAGTCTCGGCTGGCGCAGTCGGCTGGCGCAGGTCCTCTCAACAAGTTCGTGTGTTTTCCAGTTCTGCCGCTCTCTCGCCACTCAAATTGAAGGGATAGACTTTGATGAAACAATTGCACCAGTGGCCCGCCTGGAAGCCATCAAACTCCTCCTGGCCATTTCCTACCATCTCAAGTTCAAGCTGAACCAAATGGATGTCAAGAGCACATTCTTGAATAGTGTACTGACATAAAAGGTATATGTCGCTCAACCAAAAGAACGACTATTAAAGGTTGATCATCTCCTGGAGGAGTGATAAAGCCTATTTATACGCACTATTTAGATCTTAACATTGTGCTGGTTTGCATTATTTTGTGTACAAGATTACTGGTTTCCGGTGTTTTTGTATTCCAGGACAAAACAAGGGTCTAAGTCGGATACACGCTAATAGGCGCGTTTAAGTAGCGCAACACACAGCCTGCGGAGCTAGCAGCACAAACAAGATAGGAGGTGGCAGATTCAAACTACGGTGCGCAAACCAACGTGCGCAGTGAGCCATGCGCAGGATACCGGTATTTCCAAATCTTGAACACCATATCCCTACAAAATCTCCTAGGATTTGGAAGTTGCCAAGATTGTTACGGGCCAAATCTGAGCATTCCTCGGGCCTCACAAGCAGTATATAAAGAGAGGAAGGCTAGGGTTTGAGAGAGATACACGAGAGAGAGCCGGAACTGAAAAACACACGAGCTGCCACCGAGGACTTGCGCCAACCGACTGCGCGAACCGAGACACAGCAACCTGCACGCACCTGCTTGTTACTGTTTCCTGAGATACTTTAGCTTTTATTTACTATTTCTATGATGTTTACCACTAGCATGGCTAGCTAAACACTTTGTATCGGTTGGGCATGATTCTATGAAGTATTTCCTTTGAGACTTGTGCTTAATGCATAGTTTGTTTGCTTGTATTAATTCTGTGCACACGGTTGGCAGCTAGTTGTATGAGTAGGGGAAGCCTTGAACCGCAATCTTACTCTTACTACTTGTTGTTATATGTTAAACTAGTTGGTAGCTTGATGGTGACAAATAGGAGTAACACGCTAGGATAATCAGCTGCTACTGTGACAGGATTCGTAGCTGCTTAGACTAGTTTCAAGAATTAATAGCTCATGGACTTTGATCGGAACATGCGCACATGTTAGGAAGCCTTGATCGGACACAAACTTCAGTAAAATCGAACTATAGACGTTTAGAGTCGATGATAAGGAATACATTCATAGAGGATTGTCTTTACCGATACTTTTCATAGTCATAGTACTTAATCTCTACTGTCTGCGCACGTCTAGTGCAAAATCTTCTTTCACTATTGTTCATTCGCGCACCTGCGCAACCCAATCACTCACAACCCAATTCTCGTAAGTTGTAGGTTACTAGCTGAACGAGTCTGCACGCTCCTTGTGGGATCGACCCTAACTTAGCCGCTGTACTAAGTGGAGAAGAAAGGATTAATTTGACACATACAACGACGCGCGGTCAAATTTTGGCGCCGTTGCTGGGGAGCAACACAGATAAGTTTTAACTAGTTTAAGTTTTCTTTTACAGTAGTTAGTTATTTCTGTTTGCTTTATTTTCCTCGTTGTTGTTTCTGACAGCGCGCAATCAACATCAGCCTGCGCAACCTTAAAACAGTTGCCCTGTGCAGATTATAGTTGCGCACTGACAGACGCGACAGCTTAGTTGTCTTTTAATTTCGTTTTCTTTGAGATTTAGAACAAATCATGGAGGATAACAGTGTCATTGGAGATAACTTAGGGGAGAGAACCCCGGAGGGACCTAACAATGCAGGAGCAGATAACCGCGCAGTTCGATTCAGAGAAGAAATGCAGCGCGAAGTTGACGCTCGCGTGGCCGCTGAAGCGAGGTATAATGCGCCACCCGCGCGACAGGTCGCGCGATGCAGAACAGTGCGCGAGATGTCAGCTCCAATCACGGTTAACCAGCCATGGTGCATAGTGCTTCCACCAGACGGTCATTTTGAGCTATGGAGCTCGCTCATTCATCACATAAGTTTCACGGGATGATCAACGAGAACCCAGTCAAGCATGTGCTAGAATGAAGGCCGAAGGGGAGAGCGACGAAGCGCTGAAGATGAAGGCGTTCCCTTTTTCATTGTGTGATGCGGCCAGGCATTGGCTGATGAGCTTACCAGCAGGATCTATTCACACGTGGGAGCAGCTCCAGAAGAAGTTCTTGGACAAATTCTATCCTGCAGCCAAGATCGCGCTACTCAGGAGGGAGGTGGCCGCACCTAGGCAGGGCGTAGGAGAATCACTATCGGAGTATTATGAGCATTTCAGGGAGCTGGAGACTAACTGCTACAATCACGGCCTGCGCCAGAATGTACTGATAGAGAATTTCCTGAACGGATTGCTACAAATGGAGCTGAGTTTATTAAATGCATGCGCAGGCGGCGACATTTGCAACATGTACCCGGAGGACGCGTGGCAGCTGATAGAAGACTCTGCTTGATAGGTAAGACATCAGCTAACACTTGAGAATAGTCGTGCTCGTTCTGTGCATCAGGTAGAAACAAGCGCTGAGATAAAGGAGATGAAGGCCATGCTGCAGAAGTTGATGAATGCGCAAGGGGCGCAACCAGCTATGCCAAAGGCATGCGAATTCTGCACGTCCACCGAGCATAAAACTAATGCATGTCCCGCACTTTTCGAGGAGTCAGGAGAGGCGAATGCTCTAGGAGGATGGGATAATAGAGGGCCGCAGAGGCAGAATCAGCCGCGTTTTGGACTAGCCGCAAATGGGTTCAGATGGAAGGAGGACAACAATTTCCAGAGGTAGTCCGCGGAGCAGCGCACACCACAGCAGACGCAACAAGCTGCGCCCTACAATCCACCGCATCGCTGCACTGACGCGCCAGCGCAAAATAACCAGCAGCCGCGGCGATCCTTAGAAGATATCATGGGCCAGCTAGCAGACACAGTGCGCAAGAATGATGAGAAGTATGACAAGAGGTTCAAGTCCATTGAAAAGCAGCTGTCACAGATAGCTACCACGGTGTATGAGCTGAAAAAGAGCGATGGCAACCTGCCTTCACAAGTGATTCAGAATCCCAAGGGAGGAGTCAACGCAGTGACACTGAGGACTGGGCGCACGGTAGGAACAGAGCAGACCGCAAAGGCGCCCGCGCAACCAGTTGCGCAAGCTCCAGAGCCAGCACAGCCGGATGCGCAACCAGTAGTGCAAGCCACAAACCAGCAGGGCAAGGCGCCAGGTATGGCGCAATCGAAAGACAAAAGCATAAATCGTACTAACATACCTGCACCTTTTCCTGTACAGGCACTGATAGAGCCTAGTTATGCACATTATTTAGGTCATAACCCTATGCTTGTTTGCAATATTTTATGAGCAAGATTACTCGTTTCCAATGTTTTTGTATATCAGGTCAAAACGAGTCCTTAAGTCGGATACGCGCTAACAGGAAGCGTTCTAGGAGTGAAAGATCAGCCTGAGGAGCTAGCGGCGCAAACAGAAGAAGAAATGGCGAAAGACAGCAGAGGTGCGCTAACCATATGCGCTAGCCGATGCCGTGCGCCAGGCGCAAAATCCAGTGACCAGATTTGGAAGTTGCCAAAGGTGAACTTCCTGGGCAGTATATAAAGGAGAGGAGGTCTAGGGTTTCACAACAACACGGAGAGGCAGCACCACGGCCTCAGAGGAGGCACTGCGCGGCAGAACTGGAAAACTCACGGACCTGTTGAGAGGAGTTGCGCCAGCCGACTGCGCCAGCCAAGAGAAGACACTGCACGCACTATTTGCTACCGTTTTCTCTGATACAGTAGTTGTTATTTACTATTTTATGATGTTTACCACTAGCATGTCTAGCTAAACACTTAGTGTTGGTCGGGCATGAACCTATGATGTATTACCTTTGAGACTTGAGCTTAATGCATAGTTTATTTACTTGTATTAATTCTGTGCGCACTGAGACAGTTAGTTGCATGAGTAGGGGAAGCCTTGAACCGCAATCTTACTTGTGTTGCTTGCTTGTCACCTGTTAAACTAGTTGCATGCGTAGGGGAAGCCTTGAACCGCAAACTTACCGTGACAATTAGGAGTAACGAGTTAGGGTAGGCAGTTGCTACTGTGACAGGATTCGCAGCTGTTTAGTCTAGTTCTAAGGATTAATAGCACATGAACTTTGAACGGAACATGCGCACGTATTAGGAAGCCTTTACCGGACACTAACCCAAGTAAAACACAAGCTATAGATGTTTGGAGTCGATGATAAGGAATGCATTCATAGAGGATTGTCTGCCCAATACTTCTCATAAATATAGTATCTCATCTCTACTGCTTGCGCACGTCTAGTGCAATTCCCTGCGTTACGATATTCGCTGTTACTCGCGCATCGCGCAAAACCCCCAATCACTCACGCAATCCCCGTTTTCTTAAGTGTAGGTTACTGGCTAAAACTCACTGCTTGCTCCTTGTGGAGATCGACCCTTACTTAACCGCTGTACTAGTGGGAGAGGAAGGATTATATTTGACGCGCACGACGACGCGCGATCAGGCACCATTGGCTAGGAAAGAGGCGCTTGATAAGGAGCTCTACGAGTTATTCAGTAAGGTGGAAATAAACATTCCCCTTATTGAAGCAGTTCGGCAGATCCCTAGGTACGCCAAGTTCTTAAAGGAGCTGTGCACAAACAAGAGGAGGCAAGGCGAGTACGCGCAAGTAATGCTAAATGCGCATGCCTCAGCAATCGTCCAACATAAGGTACCACCTAAATGCCGGGATCCAGGTACGTTCATCATTCCATGCACTTTAGATAAGACCACAGTAAGTAACTGCATGATTGACCTAGGCGCATCAATAAATGTGCTTCCTTATTCCTTGTATGCGTCATTGCGCCTTGGTCCACTAAAGTCTACAGGTCTCACCATTCAACTAGCAGATCGGTCGTGCAAACAACCGACGGGCATGATAGAGGACGTCCTCGTCCGAGTAGGAGAGCTGGTGTTCCCAGCAGATTTTTACGTCTTAGAGATGGAGGGTGAGTCGAGCAAGGGAAGTGCGCAGATCCTATTGGGCAGACCATTTCTGATGACAGCACGCACAAAGATAGACGTGTGGAGGGGTACGCTCTCAATGGAAGTTGATGGCGAGGAAATTCACTTTAACATATTTAAAGGGATGCAGCACCCTCATGAGGACGCCACAGTACACGCGTTGGACATCATAGACGACTTGGTTGTAGATGCGCAGTGTGCGAGCGCAACAGAAAGACCTGGGCCGCTGACACAGGCAGAGATGGAGGCGCATGAGGATGAGCTGAGCAGTGCGGAACCAGTATCCAGACAGGTACACGATATAGTGAATGTCTGCACTGCTAATAAAATCTTGCCCTCTATTGAATAGGCACCCAAGGTCGAGCTGAAGCAACTCCCCGAGCACTTCAAGTACATATTCTTGGGGAATAAGGACACCTGCCGGTAATCATAAAGAAAGGATTAGAAGAGGAGCAGGAAGTGCGTTTACAGCAGGTGCTGCGCAGGAACCAGCGCGCTATAGGATGGACACTTGCTGACCTGCGCGGAGTGAGCCCGGAGGTATGCATGCACAGGATTCTATTGGAAGATGGTGCCAAACCATCCAGGGAGCCTCAGCGCAGATTGAATCCGAATATGATGGAGGTGGTACAGAAGGAGATCCTGAAGCTGCTTGACGCAGGAGTCATCTACCCAATCTCGGACAGCAAGTGGGTGAGTCCAATGCACGTTGTACCGAAGAAAGGAGGAATCACAGTAAAGGAGAATGCGCAGGGCGAGCTAGTTCCCAAGCGCATGCAAACTGGATGGCGCATGTGCATCGACTACAGAAAGCTTAATGCAGTCACGCGCAAGGATCATTTTTCGCTGCCCTTCATGGACCAGATGCTAGATCGATTAGCGGGGAAGCCATCCTTTTGCTTCCTGGACGGGTACTCAGGGTACAATCAGATACCCATAGCTGCGGAGGATCAAGAAAAAACTACGTTTACCTGCCCATTCGGTACATTTGCGTTTCGGCGCATGTCTTTTGGCTGTGTAACGCGCCAGGTACGTTCCAACGTCTAGTCATGAGCACCTTTTCTGATATGATTGGTACATGCATAGAGGTATTCATGGATGATTTTACTGTGTACGGAGGTACCTTTTGACGCATGCTTAATTGATCACGTGTCGGTTTGCGCGTCAATTATAATCCTTCCTCTTCCACTTAGTACAGTGGTTAAGTCAAGGTCGAATCCACAGGGAGGCAGTAGATTAGCTTTAACTGGTGTCCTACACTTACGAAAACTGGGGGTGTGAGTGATTAGGGGTTTTGCGCGATGCGCGAGTAAACAGTAGTAAATGCAGGAATTGCACTAGACGTGCCCAGGCAGTAGAGATTAAGTACTATGACTATGAGAAGTATCGGCGCAGACAATCCTCTATGAGTGTATTCCTTATCATCGACTCTAAATGTCTATAGTTTGGTTTGCTAATGTTAGTGTCCGATCAAGGCTTCCTAACATGTGCGCATGTTCCGATCAAAGTTCATGAGCTATTAATTCTTGAACTAGACTAAACAACTACGAATCCGATCAAGGTAGTAATTGCTTATCCTAGCGCGTTACTCCTAGTTGGCACCGTCAGGCTATTCAACTAGTTTAACATACAACAATAAGTAACAAGAGCAAGATTGCGGTTCAAGGCTTCCCCTGCTCATGTAACAAGCTGCCAGCAATGTGCACAGAATTAATATAAGCAAACAAGCTATGCATTAAGCGCAAGTCTCAAAGGAAATACTCATAGATTCATGCCCAACCGATACTAAGCGTTTAGCTAGACATGCTAGTAGTAAACATCATAGAAACAGTAAATAATATCTAAAGTGTCCAAGAAAACAATAGCAAACAGTGCGTGCAGGTTGCAGTCTTGGCTGGCGCAGTCGGCTAGCGCAGATCTTCTCAACAAGCTCGTGTGTTTTCCAGTTCTGCCGCTCTCTCGCGTGTTGTGATGATTATGATCCTCTGGTCTCTCTTGTGATGTTCTCAAACCCTAGACTTCCTCTTCTTTATATACTGCTCAGAGGCTCATCCTTGGCAATTTCCAAATCTGGTCGTGTCAGGATTTGGAAACACCAACATCTGCGCATGGCGCACGGCATCTGCTTAGCGCAATCGGTTAGCGCACCGTGGTCGACTTTGCCAATTCTTCTGTTTGCGCCGCTAGCTCCGCAGGCTGTGTGATGCGCGTCCTAAACGCTGCCTGTTAGTGTGTATCCGACTCAGGCCCTTGTTTTGCCCTGAAATACAAAAACACTGGAAACCAGTAATCTTGTACACAAAATAATGCAAACAAGCATAGGGTTAGGATCTAAATAATGTGTATAAATAGGCTTTATCAAACCCCCCACACTTGCCCCTTGTTCGTCCTCGAACAAGCACTCAAGCACGGATACTATTACCTCTCTGGAGTCTAGCGCACAGTCTTGCACTCAGGCGCGATCTGCACTACTGATCACCTTGCGCTGCTCTACCCCCTGCGCGCAACTGCTTTCAACAGTTCTAATATAATGATTTCGCAATTCATTACCTCTCAGCTAGGATGAAGATCATTTCGGATGGTTGGGAGATAGCTCTTCATAGGCTCCAGGTTGTCAGCTCTCACTCCGAGGATGGGTATATGGTTAACAGCGCAAGCTTTTTCCGGTGCGTGATTCTTCCGCGCACTTCCTGGGAACTCAAGCCTTTTGATGATTTTCTTTGTGGACTTTGCGCATGCTGGTGCTTATTTGTGCGCATGCTGATTCTTTTTGTAGCGCATCTCATCTGCTGGTATTTTTCTTTTGTACAGCTTTGCCTATGGTTCCTATCTTTCCCAGAACGGTTCCAGTCTCGGCCTCCGGATAACAACTATGGAACACCGCCCCGCTCTCCCTCCGTGGTCTGTCTGCGCAGGTCGGCGCACGCGTTTACACCCGCGCCCGCCTTCCTGAGCTCGACTACCAGAGGAAAGGTGGTCTGTTTTCCCACCTCGCCACGCTTGTGGGTAATCGCCTTTGGCATCTGCGTGACTGAGCGCACTCTCTTGTTCCGAAGGTCGCGAAGCACGGGCCTCCACTAGCGCTCTCGACCATATACCTCACCGCCGAAGCGCGAACGACTAACCGCCTCTCTAGAGCGTTTCTGTCAACTCCACATCCCCTGTACATCCCAACTAACAGGAGCAAAAAAAACGAAAAAAATATACTAAAAAAAGTTAATAGCAGCGCACGCAATATGGATAGCGCAAACAAGCTGAACAGTGTGCGCAACCCGCACACAAGCGCACTACTGCTACTGTTTCCTTCAATTAAACTAAGCTACACTATAATGCTCAAAAAAAATGTGAAATGTAAAGGTGACGCTCCCCCCACACTTGAACAGAGACGTGTCCCCACGACTCAAGCTCAAGCGCACGGAGAACGCGCACATGCATGCAAGCAAAATAAAGAACATAAAAACTAAGAAAATATAGTCAAAGCAGCGCAATATAGCATAGGGACACAAAATATGTAGCACAAGAGTTCAGCACACATATCGCAACATAATATCGAATAATGTTCAGCATATAAAGGAAGATAGACACCACCCGAAAGAAATAATGCCCCCCCCCCCCCCCCCGCTGCTCTAGAAGTCCTCTGAGCTAGACGCCGCCGCTGAACCATGCGCCTCCGACTCTGAAGAATCCGTCATATATTCGGAGCTGGAGGAAGGCGGTACAACAGAAAGGGCGGCAGGCTGCGCCACGAAGTCATCTTCTGAGACGGGGTCCCATAGCGAGTCTGAGCTGGTGCTAATGATGGGTTCGGCTACAGGGGACCTCGGAATGGACGGCTGGGCAGGGGAAGGTGCAGGTGTTGGTACTTGTTCTGGTTCGGGGGTGGGCTCTGTTTCCGGGGCTGATGGTGCTGGCTCTGGTGCTGGGGCTGACTCTGTTGCTGGCTCCGGGGCTGGTGCTGGTGCTGGAACTGGGGCTGGAGAGGGCTCTGCTGGATGCACTGCGGGCTGAGTAAGAGGGCTGGCTGGCTGGTGCGGCTTGCTGGGGGAACCTGGAGGTGGCCGGCGCAGGCTGAGGAGAGGGGGAATCGCGTCTCCAAATCTCCACCCTGATGGTGGGCTCATGCTTAAGTCCGCCTCCTCTGGCGCTATATACTCGAGCACGCGCATGACGTTGAACATCATGCGCTGCTCTGCTAATGCTTCCTCAGGCGCCGCCTCAGCCTCGGTCCTCGGGCGCTTCCCTTGGGCACGCGGGGGAGAATCCTTGATGGAAATTGTAATTGGCTCCCCCTGCGGTGCACGGGCCCTCCGGTGCGCTCCAGTCTGCGCGCGGGTCCTTGCGCGCCTAACTGGAGGCACATTTGGCTCAGGGGCCTCGTCCTCCTCCATCTCCTGCGCAGCCTCTGCTGCCTGCGCACTACTCTCCGCTCTTGGCCGCGGCACTCTGGCCGGCTGCAGGCGGTAGCACCACTCCAATGTGCCATCTTCCCTCACGGCTACCGCCCTGATCTGCAGCATGTGGGCGCGGTCCAGAGGAACAGCCGGCACCATTGTGTGCTCTGGCACCTCAGGCTGCCCATGCAACGCCCCCAGCAGGTGCGTAATAATCCCTCCGCAAGTCAGCGGCCCCTTGGTGCTGACTCAGCTCCAGTGGTGCACCATGTTCAGGACAAAAAGCACCCTCTTCCCATAATAAAACCCCTTCAATATCTCCATATCCAGCAAGCTAATCTTCGGCGCACCATTAAAGCGCCCAATGATGGCATAGGCGACCAGGCGCCACAAGTAGAACATCCACGGGTCTCGCAGCTCTCGTCCCCTGCTGCGCCCCGCGGCAAACACTGGCCCGGTCGCCATCTCGCGCCACGCCTCTTGATTCGTGTGCGCGTCCAAGTCAGCTTCTCGCACCTTAGCGCACCTCAGTGTGCGCTTCAGCCTCTTAGCCGAGGCAATGTACCACACCCCTCGGTGCCGGTACCTTATCTCCATCTCACCTGGTTCTAACGACGCCAGGAACTCGCAGGTGTCCTCCCTGTCTGCTGCGCTGTTGATCTCCAACAGCGCCTCCCAGCCCGCCAGCGCGAGCCTCTCCAAGATGAGGTCCTCCATACCGACCTCCCGCAGGAACTCCCTGCTGATGTACGGAATCCCGTACATCTCAAGCCTCAGGAAGGCCGCGTACTTGCTGGCGAAGAGAGCTGGGGTAGCTTGGTCCTCGGCAGGCTGCATTGTGGCTGGGTCTCTCTGGTCAACTCTGGTCAACACTCCTCAAACACTCCAAAAAAATCCAAAGTCCTCTGAATGCCCTGAAACTTTTACCAAATGGGGGCCTACTGCCCGCCTACAAAACCCTCTAACCAATACTCCAATCGGTGCACTCTAGCCTGGTGCGATTTCAAAACCCTAGAGCACTCCTCTACCGCACAAACCCTACTGAAATCTGCTCAAATCGGGGGGAAAGGTTACCTGGGGAGAGTGTGGCTGTGTGCTCCTCAATTCTCTCTAAACTGAAGCTGGGTTGAGCGCCGGACAGTGAGCGGAGGTGTGAGGCGGGAGCTGCTGGAGCTGCTTGCAACGGTCGAGTGTGAAAAAGTGCTGAAATTTTCTAAGTCCTGCCCTTATATACCCCCTGACTGGCGCAGCTGTCCTGCGCACTGAAGTGCGCACGGACCTGCGCACTGCTGCTCGACTAAAAACTACAAGTCCTAAACTAACTAAAAGACACTAGAAAAACTAAAAGAAAGACATGTAAAAGTAAAACGTGTCGGGTTACCTCCCGACAAGTGCCTTTGTTTAACGTCATTGGCTCGACTGTACCTCGTTACTTGCGTGAAAGTATACCAGCGACCTCCCCTACTCTTGCTCCTGAGTGACCCTGCGCTTGTGCATGTGTTGTGTTCTTCTTGGTCCTGTGCAAAGGTTCGGGCGGGTGGTCAGTATGGTTAATAGTATGTGATAAATTATGAGTAACGTGGGTAGGTAAAGAGGGAGAAGAAATATGAGCAATAGTCCCCTGTTCTCCCTCTGGCGCGTCTGGTGATGACTCTGGCGCAGCAACCTGCGTATCTGCCATCTCAGGCTCTGCCAGGTCAATGTCGCGCGCTGTGCCATCCCAAGGTTCTCCTAGATATCATTTGACTCTTTGCCCATTGACCTGAAAACGATGCCGGTGCTCGTTTTCTAACTCGATTGTTCCATAGGGGAAAACCTTGATGACTGTGTACGGTCGTGTCCATTTGCTGCGCAGCTTTCCAGGCATGAGCTTCAGGCGTGATGAAAATAATAACACCTGGTCTCCTGGCTCAAAAGTGCGTCTGAGGATATGCTTGTCATGAAATGCCTTTGTGCGCGCCTTGTAATCGCGCAGTCCCTCATAGGCATCCAGGCGCAGCTCTTCTAATTCGCTTAGCTCAAATGCTCGATCCTGTCCGGCCTCGTCTAGGTTCAGGTTGCAAATGCGTAACGCCCAATATGCTTTGTGCTCTATCTCCACTGGCAGGTGGCATGCTTTTCCGTAAACTAACCTGAACGGTGAAGTGCCAATTGGCGTCTTATGCGCAGTGCGGTATGCCCACAGCGCGTCGTCAAGGCGCTGGCTCCAATCTTTGCGCGATGGTCTCACAGTCTTCTCCAGGATGCGCTTGATCTCTCTGTTGGAATCCTCGGCCTGTCCATTCGTCTGAGGATGATAAGCAGTGGACGTCTTGTGGCGCACTCCATAATGCTTGAAAACTTGCGCCACAATCCTGTTGCAAAAGTGCGTACCCTGGTCGCTAATGATCGCCTTAGGTACCCCGTACCTGCAAAAGATGTTAGTTCTCAAAAAATCAGCAACTGTCTTACCATCATCCTTTCTTGTGGCCTTAGCTTCCACCCATTTGGAGACATAGTCCACCGCGACCAATATATATTCATAGCCGGCAGATGGGGGAAATGGCCCCATGAAGTCAATTCCCCATATATCAAACACTTCATCCACTAGAATCGGCGTCTGCGGCATTTCGTTGCGCGCTGATATGCCTCCTGTGCGCTGGCACCTGTCACAGTTCCTGCAGTAGTCATATGCGTTTCTAAACAGGTGCGGCCAATAAAATCCGTAGTCCAGGATCTTTCTGCTCGTGCGCTTCGGACCAAAGTGTCCTCCACATGCGTGCGCATGACAAAACATCAAAACCGAATTAATTTCATGGTCAGGCACGCAGCCCCTCAATATCTGATCAGGTCCTATTCTAAGCATATATGGATCATCCCAAAGATAATGCTTGGACTCATGTTTGAATCTCATGCACTGGGTTTTATTGAAATGCGGAGGAAACGTACCTGTGACCAGGTAATTTGCAATGTGCGCATACCATGGTACCTTACCTGTCAGCGCCATCAGATGCTCGTCAGGAAATGTCTCCGTGATCTGCCCTGGCTCCTCTTCTTTCACGATCCTGCTCAGGTGGTCCGCAACTGTGTTCTCTGCTGGCGCCTAGAACATATGCACGGAACTTCTCAAGCGTAAACACAATTGCTAGAAGCTCCTTCTCCGTAGTGGTGTAGTTCCTCTGCGCAGCGTCCAGTGTGCGCGATGCATAATAGATGGCGTGCGGCTTCTTGTCCACTCGCTGCCCCAGGACTGCACCTACTGCATAATCGCTTGCGTCGCACATCAGTTCAAATGGCAGGTTCCAGTCTGGTGCGCGCATCACTGGCGCACTGGTCAGCGCTTCCTTCAGCATATCAAATGCGGTCCTGCACTCATTAGTAAAATCGAAGCACACATCCTTTTGCAAGAGGTTAGACAGGGGTATACAAATTTTAGAGAAGTCTTTTATAAAACGCCTGTAAAATCCGGCATGTCCTAAGAATGACTTCACATCGCGCACGTTCGTGGGATAAGGTAGATTAGAAATAAGGTCTATCTTAGCTTTATCTACCTTGATCCCCTCCTCTGAGATGATGTGTCCTAGTACTACACCATGCGTTACCATGAAATGGCATTTTTCATAATTGAGTACTAGGTTCTTAGAGATGCAGCGCTCTAAAACTTTATCAAGATGAGTTAAGCACGCATCAAAGGTACCTCCATATACAGTAAAATCATCCATGAACACTTCTATGCAAATACCAATCATATCAGAGAAAATGCTCATAACAAGGCGTTGGAACGTACCTAGCGCGTTACACAGCCCAAATGACATGCGCCGAAACGCAAACGTACCGAACGGGCAGGTGAACGTGGTCTTCTCCTGATCCTCCACAGCTATGGGTATCTGGTTGTACCCTGAATATCCATCCAAGAAACAAAAATAGGGCTTGCCTGCTAATCTGTCCAGCATTTGGTCCATAAAGGGTAGCGGGAAATGGTCCTTGCGCGTTACTACGTTAAGCTTCCTGCAGTCGATGCACATGCGCCATCCAGTCTGTATGCGCTTGGGAACAAGCTCGCCTTGCGCATTCTCTTCCACTGTGATTCCTCCCTTCTTAGGCACAACGTGCACTGGACTGACCCATTTGCTGTCCGAGATGGGGTAAATGACTCCTGCGTCAAGCAACTTTAGAATTTCCTTCTGCACTACCTCCATCATATTTGGGTTCAATCTGCGCTGAGCCTCCCTGGATGGTTTGGCACCATCTTCCAACAGAATTCTATGCATGCATACGTCCGGGCTCACTCCACGCAGATCAGCAAGTGTCCATCCTATAGCGCGCTGGTTCCAGCGCAGCACCTGCTGTAAACGCACTTCCTGCTCCTCTTCTAATCCTTTCTTTATGATCACTGGCAGGGTGTCCTCATTTCCCAAGAAAATGTATTTGAGGTGCTCTGGAAGTTGCTTCAGTTCGACCTTGGGTGCCTGTTCAATGGAGGGCAAGATTTTATTGGCAGTGCAAATATGAACTATAGTGTGTACTTGCCTGAGTTCTGGTGCAGCACTGCTCAGCTCGTCTTCCTGTGCCAGTGGCTCTGGTTCTATTGTTGCGCTTGCACACTGCGCATCTGTGACTAAATCGTCAATGCTGTCAATCGCGTGCACTGTGGCGTCCTCGTGTGGGTGCTGCATCCCCTTAAATATATTGAAATGGATTTCTTCGCCGTCAACCTCCATGGAGAGCATGCCCCTCCACACGTCTATCTTTGTGCGCGCGGTCATCAGGAAAGGTCTGCCCAGTAGGATCTGCGCACTGGTGGTGCTTGATTCACCCTCCATTTCTAGGACATAAAAATCTGCTGGGAACACCAGCTCTCCTACTCGCACAAGAACATCCTCTATCATGCCTGCAGGTTGTTTGCAAGACCGATCTGCTAGCTGAATGGTGAGACCTGCAGGCTTTAATGGTCCAAGGCGCAATGTCGCATATAGGGAATAAGGTAACAAATTGATGGATGCGCCTAAATCAATCATGCAATTGCTTACTGTGGTCTTACCTAAAGTGCAAGGGATAGTGAACGTACCTGGGTCTCGGCACTTAGGTGGTACCTTATGTTGCACGATCGCTGAGGCCTGCGCATTTAGCATTACCTGTGCGCATTCGCCTTTCCTCCTCTTGTTTGTGCACAGCTCCTTTAAAAACTTGGCGTACCTAGGAATCTGCCGAACTGCTTCGATAAGGGGAATGTTGATTTCCACCTTGCTGAATAACTCGTATAGCTCTTTGTCCAGCGCTTCCTTTCTAGCCGATGGTGCCTGCACAGGAAAAGGTGCAGGTATATTAGTACGATTCGTGCCCTTGTCGTTTATTTGTGTTATACCTGGCGCTTTGCCCTGCTGGCTTGTGGCTGGCACTTCTGGTTGCGCATCTTGCTCTGGTTGCGCATTCTGTTCTATTGGATCCGGGACTTGCGCAGCTGGTTGCGCGGGCGCCTTCGTGGTCTGCTCTGCTCCTATTGTGCGCCCAGTCCTCAGTGTCACTGCATTGACTCCTCCTTTGGGGTTCTGAATCACTTGCGAAGGCAAGTTGCCATCACTCTTCTTTAGCTCATATACCGTAGTAGCGATCTGTGATAGCTGCTTTTCAATGGACTCGAACCTCTTGTCATACTTCTCGTCATTTTTGCGCACTGTGTCTGCTAGCTGCCCCACGATATCTTCCATAGATCGCCTCGGTTGCTGGTTGTTATGCGCTGGTGCGTCAGTGCGGCGATGCGGTGGATTGTAGGGCGCAGCTTGTTGCGTCTGCTATGGTGCGCGCTGATCTGTGGACTGCCTCTAGAAATTATTCTCCTCCTTCCATCTGAATCCATTTGCTGCCAGTACGAAACGCGGCTGATTCTGTCTTTGTGGTCCTCTGTTATCCCATCCTCCAAGAGCATTGACATCTTCAGATTCCTCGAAAAGTGTGGGACATTCATCAGTTTTGTGCTCGGCTGACCTGCAGAATTCACATACCTTTGGCGCAACTGGTTGTGCGCTTTGCGCACTCATCAACTTCTGCAGCATGGCCTTCATTTCCTTGATCTCAGCGCTTGTTTCTACCTGATGCACAGAACGAGTACGACTATTTTCAAGTGTTAGCTGATGTCTTACCTGACCAGCAGAGTCTTCTATCAGCTGCCACGCGTCTTCTGGATACATGTTGCAAATGTCGCCTCCTGCGCATGCGTTCAATAACCTCAGCTCCATGGGTAGCAATCCATTCAGGAAGTTCTCTATCAGCACATTCTGGGGCAGGCCATGATTGTAGCAGTTGGCCTCTAGCTCCCTGAAACGCTCGTAATACTCTGACAGTGACTCTCCTGCGCTCTGCCTTGGTGCGGCCAGTTCTCTCCTGAGTAGCGCGATCTTCGCTGCGGGATAAAATTTGTCCAGGAACTTCTTCTGCAGCTGTTCCCATGTGTGAATTGATCCTGCTGGTAAGTTCATCAGCCAATGTCTGGCCGTGTCACACAGTGAAAATGGGAACGCTTTCATCTTCAGCGCTTCATCGCTCTCTCCTTCGGTCTTAATGTTCTCGCAAATGACTAGGAACTCTCGCACATGCTTGACTGGATTTTTGTTGTTCATCCCGTGGAACATGGGCATGTGATGAATGAGTGAGCTCCTGAGTTCAAAATGTCCGTCTGGCGGAAGCACGATGCACCATGGCTGGTTAACAGTGATTGGGGCTGACATGTCGCGCACTGTTCTGCGTCGCGCAGCTTGTCGCGCGGGTGGCGCATTATACAACTCAGCGGCCATCCTTGCTTCAACCTCGCGCTGCACTTCCTCTCTGAACAGGGCTGCGCGGTTATGTGCCCTTGCTTCTTCTGGGGTTCTGTCCCCTAAGTTGTCTCCAACGACACTGTTATCCTCCATGACCTGTTCTATATCTCAAAGAAAATGAAATTAAAAGATAACTAATGCTGCTGCGTCTATCAGTGCGCAACTAGAATTTGCGTAGCGCAACTGTTTCAAGGTTGCGCCGGCTAATGGTGATTGCGCGCTGTCAGAAACAACAACGAGAAAACGAAACAAACTGAAAATAACTAGTTACTAAAAAAGGAAAAACGTAAACTAGCTAAAACTTAGCTGTGTTGCTCCCCGGCAACGGCGCCAAAATTTGATCGCGCGTCGTTGTACGCGTCAAATATAATCCTTCCTCTTCCACTAGTACAGCGGTTAAGTAAGGATCGATCTCCAAAGGGAGCAAGCAGTTCAGTTTTAACCAGTGTCCTGCACTTACGAAAACTGGGGGTGTGAGTGATTAGGGTGCGCGATGCGCGAGTAAACAGTAGTGAACGCAGGAATTGCACTGGACGTGCGCAGGCAGTAGAGATTAAGTACTATGACTATGAGAAGTATCGGCGCAGACAATCCTCTATGAGTGTATTCCTTATCATCGACTCTAAATGTCTATAGCTCGAATTGCTAAGGTTAGTGTCCGATCAAGGCTTCCTAACATGTGCGCATGTTCCGATCAAAGTTCATGAGCTATTAATTCTTGAACTAGACTAAACAACTACGAATCCGATCAAGGTAGTAATTGCTTATCCTAGCTCGTTACTTCTAGTTGGCACCGTCAGGCTATTCAACTAGTTTAACATACAACAACAAGCAACAAGAGTAAGATTGCGGTTCAAGGCTTCCCCTACTCATGTAACAAGCTGCCAGCAATGTGCACAGAATTAATACAAGCAAACAAGCTATGCATTAAGCGCAAGTCTCAAAGGGAAATACTCATAGATTCATGCCCAACCGATACTAAGCGTTTAGCTAGACATGCTAGTGGTAAACATCATATAAACAGTAAATAATAACTAGAGTGTCCAAGAAAACAATAGCAAACAGTGCGTGCAGATTGCAGTCTTGGCTGGCGCAGTCGGCTGGCGCAGGTCCTCTCAACAAGCTCGTGTGATTTCCAGTTCTGCCTCTCTCTCTCTGAATTATGGTATGAGCGTCTCGTGATGATGATGATGGATGGTGTCTCTAACCCTAGATACTGCTCAGAGGCTCATCCTTGGCAACTTCCAAATCTGGTCATGTCAGGATTAGGAAACACCGCCATCTGCGCCTGGCGCACGGCATCTGCTTAGCGCAATTGGTTAGCGCACCGTGGTCGACTCTGCCAATTCTTCTGTTTGCGCCGCTAGCTCCGCAGGCTGTGTGATGCGCGTCCTAAACGCTGCCTGTTAGCGCGTATCCGACTTAGGCCCTCGTTTTGCCCTGGAATACAAAAACACTGAAAACCAATAATCTTGTACATAAAATAATGCAAACAAGCACATGGTTATGATCTAAATAATGTGTATAAATAGGCTCTATCAATGCGCTTGGGAACTAGCTCGCCCTGCGCATTCTCTTCTACAGTGATTCCTCCTTTCTTTGGCACAACGTGCACTGGACTTACCCATTTGCTGTCTGAAATAGGGTAAATGACTCCTGCGTCAAGCAACTTTAGGATCTCCTTTTGCACCACCTCCATCATATTTGGATTTAATCTGCGCTGAGCCTCCCTGGATGGTTTGGCACCATCTTCCAATAGAATTCTATGCATGCACACGTCTGGGCTCACTCCACGCAGATCAGCCAGTGTCCATCCTATAGCGCGCTGGTTCCTGCGCAGCACCTGCTGTAAGCGCACCTCCTGCTCCTCTTCTAATCCTTTTGTTATGATCACTGGCAGGGTGTCTTCATTTCCCAAGAATATGTACTTGAGGTGCTCTGGAAGTTGCTTCAGCTCGATCTTGGGTGCCTGTTCAATAGAGGGCAAGATTTTATTAGCAGTGCAAATATGAACTATAGTGTGTACCTGTCTGAGTTCTGGTTCAGCACTGCTCAGCTCGTCCTCTTGCTCCTCCAACTCTGCCTGTGCCAGTGTCTCAGGTTCGTTTTCTGCGCTTGCGCATTGCGCATCTGTGACCAAGTCGTCTATGCTGTCCATCGCGTGCACTGTGGCGTCTTCATGTGGGTGCTGCATCCCCTTAAATATGTTGAAATGGATTTCTTCTCCATCAACCTCCATGGAGAGCGTGCCCCTCCACACGTCTATCTTTGTGCGCGCGGTCATCAGAAAAGGTCTGCCCAGTAGGATCTGCGCACTGCTGGTGCTTGATTCACCCTCCATTTCTAGCACATAGAAATCTGCTGGGAACACCAGCTCTCCTACTCGCACAAGAACATCCTCTATCATGCCTGCAGGTTGTTTGCATGACTGATCTGCTAGCTGAATGGTGAGACCTGCAGGCTTTAGTGGTCCAAGACGCAATGTCGCATATAGGGAATAAGGTAGCAAATTATGGATGCGCCTAAACCAATCATGAAATTGCTCACTGTGGTTTTACCTAAAGTGCATGGGATGGTGAACGTACCTGGGTCTCGGCACTTAGGTGGTACCTTATGTTGCACGATCGCTGAGGCCTGCGCATTTAGCATTACCTGTGCGCACTCGCCTTTCCTCCTCTTGTTTGTGCACAGCTCCTTTAAAAACTTGGCGTACCTAGGGATCTGCCGAACTGCTTCAATAAGGGGAATGTTTATTTCCACCTTGCTGAATAACTCGTATAGCTCCTTATCCAGCGCAATCGGTCCTCTCAACAAGCTCGTGTGTTTTCCAGTTCTGCAGCTCTCTCTTGTGATGTTCTCAAACCCTAGACTTCCTCTTCTTTATATACTGCTCAGAGGCTCATCCTTGGCAATTTCCAAATCTAGTCGTGTCAGGATTTGGAAACACCAACATCTGCGCATGGCGCACGGCATCTGCTTAGCGCAATCAGTTAGCGCACCGTGGTCGACTTTGCCAATTCTTCTGTTTGCGCCGCTAGCTCCGCAGGCTGTGTGATGCGCGTCCTAAACGCTGCCTGTTAGCGCGTATCCGACTCAGGCCCTTGTTTTGCCCTGAAATACAAAAACACTGGAAACCAGTAATCTTGTACTCAAAATAATGCAAACAAGCATAGGGTTAGGATCTAAATAATGTGTATAAATAGGCTCTATCATTAATTAATCTTGATAAGGTCTTAGCGCGCTGAATTTCAAAAAACCTAGTGCTCAATTATGAAAAATGTCTTTTTATGGTATCACATGGAGTAGTACTAGGACACATTATCTCGCAGGAGGGGATCAAGGTCGATAAAGCCAAAATAGATCTTATTTCAAATCTGCCTTATTCCACTAACGTGCGCGATGTGAAATCATTCCTTGGGCATGCAGGGTTTTACAGGCGATTCATAAAAGATTTTTCTAAAATTTGTATACCCCTGTCTAACCTCTTGCAAAAGGATGTGTGTTTCGAATTCACTGATGAGTGCAGGGTTGCTTTTGAGAAGCTGAGGGAGGCACTGACGAGTGCGCCAGTGATGCGCGCGCCAGACTGGAGCCTGCCGTTCGAACTGATGTGCGACGCAAGTGACTATGCAGTAGGTGCAGTCCTGGGACAGCGCGTGGACAAGAAGCCGCATGTCATCTATTATGCATCGCGCACACTGGACGCTGCGCAGAGGAACTACACCACCACGGAAAAGGAACTTCTGGCAATCGTGTTTGCACTGGAGAAGTTCCGCGCATATGTTCTAGGCGCTAGAGTCGTCGTCTACATAGACCAGGCAGCAATCTGTTACCTGATGTCCAAGAAAGAGACTAAGCCGCGCCTGATGCGCTGGTTGCTCTTACTTCAGGAGTTCGACTTGGAGATCAAGGATAAGAAGGGAACGGAGAACACAGTCGCTGACCACCTGAGCAGGATAGTGAAAGAAGAGGAGCCAGGGCAGATCACGGAGACATTCCCTGACGAGCACCTGATGGCGCTATCAGGTAAGGTACCATGGTATGCGCACATTGCGAATTACTTGGTCACAAGTACGTTTCCCCCTCATTTCACTAAAACCTAATGCATGAGATTAAAGCATGAGTCCAGGTATTACATTTGGGATGGTCCGTATATGCTCAGAATAGGACCTGATCAGATTTTGAGGCGATGCGTGCCTGACCATGAAATAAACTCGGTTTTAATGTTTTGTCATGCGCACGTAGAGATGGAAGTGGGTCGAGCTGGGTCGAAATTTCATAACCCACGCGAGCTAGGGCTGGGTCGGGCTGGGTTAAAAAAAACGAGCTGGCCCACGAGCCGGGTCAAGTAAAAAAACATGAACCCAGCCCGACCCACGGGTTATAAGTCAGCTCGCCACGAACGAGCTAGGTCGGGCTGGGTCGGGCTGGCCCACGGGTTGAGCCCACGAGTTGGACCCACGGGTTGAGCCCACGAGTTGGACCCACGAATTGAGCCCACAGGTTGGACCCATGGATTGTATAAGGGTTTAGGGGTTTGGAGTATAAGGTTTGGGGTTTGGGGTTTGGGGTTTAGGGTTCAGGGGTTTAGGGTTTAGGGAACTTGTACTTGTACATTATATTTTTATCTAAATTATATTTAGAAGATATAATTTTGCAACATATATATCATATAATTCAAATAAAGCATATATATCATATAATTCAAATAAAGCATCATAAATTTGTTGTTTAATACAAGTGATATCATTATTCAAACCAAGTGTTACATATACTTGTTCAACAAAATATTGTACACCCGCTACCTTAAGTCTAGGAACCATACAAGAGGCTAAGCAACCAATCAAGGGAATATTCTCCCAATATTTTTAAAATTTAGCTTTCATGGGAGAGCAAATGTCAACATAAAATTCTGAACTCCTATGTTTTTGAAAACATGTAGACATAGTAATAATTGTTGTATTAAAAAAGGAGAAGTGGGAAAATAAGTACCACCCAATTTGTTAGTAGCAACATAAAAAACTTCTAAATATGAAAGAATCAATTCGGCCTTATGCCAATCTTCTTCATAAATTGAATTTTGAAAGTTTCTTTAATTCCAAAAACTTGTAATAACATCTTTATAAAGCATACAACGTTTAAGCATATCTCGTGTCGAATTCCATCTAGTGATCACATCTAGAGAAAATTATTTGTACCGCAAGTTATGAAATTTACATAGATCTTTAAATTCTTTCCCGTGAGTCGAGCCCGTGGGTCGTGTCGAATTCCATCTAGTGATCACATCTAGAGAAAATTATTTGTACCGCAAGTTATGAAATTTACATAGATCTTTAAATTCTTGCCCGTGGGTCGAGCCCGTGGGTTGAGCTCGTGGGTTGAGCCCGTGGGTCGGGCGAGCTGGGTCAGGGCTGGGCCGGGTCGAACCCGGGCTGGCTCGAAAATTTTTTTAAGGGACCCAGCCCGACCCGCGAGCTGTAACCCAACCCACTCGACCCACGGGTTGATGTGTCCGGGTCGGGCTGGGTCGAGCCAGCCCACGAGCCACCCGAGCTGGCCCACGGGCTGACCGACCCACTTCCATCTCTATGCGCACGCATGTGGAGGACACTTTGGTCCAAGGCGCACGAGCAAAAAGATCCTGGATTGCGGATTTTATTGGCCACACTTGTTTAGTGACTCATATAACCACTGCAGGAATTGTGACAGGTGTCAGCGCACGGGGGGAATATCAGTGCGCAATGAGATGCCGCAGACGCCAATACTAGTGGATGAAGTATTCGATATTTGGGGGATTGACTTCATGGGGCCATTTCCTTCATCTTCCGGATATGAGTATATATTGGTCGCAGTGGACTATGTCTCAAAATGGGTTGAGGCTAAGGCCACCCGAAAGGATGATGGTAAGACGGTCGCTGACTTTTTGAGAACTAACATCTTTTGCAGGTACGGGGTGCCTAAGGCAATCATATGCGCTGCTATCAACTGTTTAGTATATATTTTTCGATTTTTCTGCTCCTATTAGTTGGGATATACAGGGGATGTGGAGTTGATAGAAAAGCTCTAGAGAGGCGGTTAGTCATTTTTGCTTCGAAGGTAAGGTATATGGTTGAGAGCGCTGGTGGAGGCCGGTGCTTCGCGACCTTTGGAACAATAGAGCGCGCTCAGCCACGCAGATGCCGAAGGCGAATACCCAAAGCGTGGCGAGGTGGGAAAACAGACCACCTTTCCTCTGGAAGTCAAGCAAGGGAAGGCGGGCTCGGGTGTAAACGCGTGCGCTGACCTGCGCAAATAGATCAAGGAGGGAGAGCGGAGCGTTGTTCCATAGCTGCTATCCGAAGGCCGAGACTGGAACCGTTCTGGGAACATAGGAACCGTAGATAAAGCTGTAGAAAAAGAAAAAACACCAGCAGATGATATGCGCTAAAGAAACCAGCATGCGCACAACTCCGTAACAGCGTGCGCAAGTTCACAAGAAAATCATCAAGAAAGCTCGAGTTCCCAGGAAGTGCGCGAAAGAATCACGCACCGAAAGAAACTTGCGCAATTAACCATATACCCGTACTCGAAGTAAAGACCGACAACCCGGAGCCTAGGAATTGTTATATTAAATCTGTTGAAGGCATGTGCGCGCAGGTGACAGAGCAACGCAGGGTGAACGGTTGCGCAGATCGCGCCTGAGTGCAAGACTGTGCGCTAGACTCCAGAGAGGTAATTGTATCCATGCTTGAGTACTTGTTCGGAACGAACAAGGGCACGAGTGGGGGGTTTGATAGAGCCTATTTATACGCACTGTTTAGATCTTAACATTGTGCTTGTTTGTATTATTTTGTGTACAAGATTACTGGTTTCCGGTGTTTTTGTATTCCAGGACAAAACAAGGGCCTAAGTCGGATACACGCTAATAGGCGCATTTAAGGAGCGCAACACACAGCTTGCGGAGCTAGCAGCGCAAACAGGATAGGAGGTGGCAGATTCAAACTGCGATGCGCAAACCAACTGCGCGAACCAACGTGCGCAGTGAGCCATGCGCAGGATAGCGGTATTTCCAAATCTTGAACACCATATCCCTACAAAATCTCCTAGGATTTGGAAGTTGCCAAGATTGTTACGGGCCATCTCGGGCCTCACAAGCAGTATATAAAGAGAGGAAGGCTAGGGTTTGAGAGAGATACACGAGAGAGAGCCAGAACTGAAAAACACACGAGCTGCCGCCGAGGACCTGCGCGAACCGAGACACAGCAACCTGCACGCACCTGCTTGTTACTGTTTCCTTGGACACTTTAGCTTTTATTTACTATTTCTATGATGTTTACCACTAGCATGTCTAGCTAAACACTTTGTCTCGGTTGGGCATGATTCTATGAAGTATTTCCTTTGAGACTTGTGCTTAATGCATAGTTTGTTTGCTTGCATTAATTCCATGCACACAGTTGACAGCTAGTTGTATCACTAGGGGAAGCCTTGAACCGCAATCTTACTCTTACTACTTGTTGTTATATGTTAAACTAGTTGGTAGCTTGACGGTGACAACTAGGAGTAACGCGCTAGGATAATCAGCTGCTACTGTGACAGGATTCGTAGCTGCTTAGACTAGTTTCAAGAATTAATAGCTCATGGACTTTGATCGGAACATGCGCACATGTTAGGAAGCCTTGATCGGACACTAACTTCAGTAAAATCGAACTATAGACGTTTAGAGTCGATGATAAGGAATACATTCATAGAGGATTGTCTTTACCGATACTTTTCTGCGCACGTCTAGTGCAAAATCTGCTTTCACTATTTTCATTCGCGCACCTGCACAACCCAATTCTCGTAAGTTGTAGGTTACTAGCTGAACGAGTCTGCACGCTCCTTGTGGGATCGACCCTGACTTAGCCGCTGTACTAAGTGGAGAATAAAGGATTAATTTGACGCGTACAACGACCCGCGGTCAAGGAGTATGACTATGAAAGAGGAGAAACTGATAAGACACTCTTCGTCAAAAGAACCAGGTCAAACCTTGTCATTGCTCAGATATATGTAAATGACAATGTGTTTGGTTCTAGTTCACAGCAGTTGGTGAAGCAGTTCGTGGATCATATGAAGAATGAGTTCAAAATGAGCATGGTCGGAGAATTAACATACTTCCTTGTACTACAAGTATCACATAAAATGACGGCATATTCGTCTCTCAGAGCTAGTATAGCAAGAACCTGGTGAAAAATTTCTAGCTGGACAAAGCCAGTCACCAGAGAACACCAGCTGCTACACACCTCAAAGTAGCCACGGATGAAGCAGGAGCAGAAGTAGACCACTCAACATACCGAAGCATGATTGGGAATCTCCTTTACCTCAAGGCCAGGCGCCCTGATATTTCCTATTCAGTAGGAGTCTGTGCAAGATACCAAGCTTGCCCAAAGGAAAGCCATCTATAGCTTGTCAAGTGAATCATCATACATGTTGGAGGTACGGTGAGCTATGGGCTATGGTATACTAAGGATACAAGTGCAAATCTGGTAGGATACAACGATGCAGATTGGACAGGATGTGTAGAAGATAAAAAGAGCACTTCTGGAGGCTGCTTCTTTATCGAACACAACTTGGTGTCCTGGTTCAGCAAGAAGCAAAACAACATATCCATGTCCACTGTAGAGGCAGAGTACATTGCAGCAGGGAGTTGCTGTGCGCAGATGGTCTGGATGAAGCAAATGCTGGCAGAATATGGGTTGAAGCAAAGTACCATGCCCCTCTACTGTGATAACATGAGTGCCATTAGCATTTTCAAATATCCATTACATTACTCACTAACCAAGCACATTGGCATTGGGCATCACTTCATCTAGGACCTTGTGGAAAAGAAGATCGTCGTCCTTGAGCATGTTGTGACAGATAAGCAGCTGGCAAACATCTTGACAAAGCCACTGGATGGAGCAAGATTTGAAACATTGAGATCCGCACTGGGTCTCTATGTTTTAACCATCTAGTCCTCTCAGGAATCCCCCCTTGATCATTTATAAGAAAAAGGGGGGACTCGGTGGAGACAAAGGAGAGGGTCAGCCACCATGGTAGATTTATCACAGGCGCTCACGACATCAGTTGACATTGTTAAGGGAATGACATTCAAATAGACAAAACCCTCCAGAGTGAACAAGTTGAGGTGCACAAGAGGTTGCTGCAGCTTCCCGTATAGCAGAAGAATTGTAGCATCCTGAGCCGCGCGAAGAACAAGTTGCCCATAATTGAAGAGAAGAGCATCGGGAGCTTTCTAATTTCAGCTCAGAATATTCCCAGAAGCACCTACCTGCTGGAACAAGTCAGCTACAAGATAATGTTGTCGGCCATAAGATAATGATGTTTTGGAAGATGGGTGTCCTTATCTCTAACGAGTACTTCCTATTCTATTTTTGATGGGGCCGGCAAGTCGCTATAAAAAGAAGGCTCGGCAGATCAGCAGACTGTCAATCAATCCAGAATCAATTGAGTAAAGTAGCAAGTGCAGAATGGAGAATTTAGCAGAGCGAAATTTGATCATCACTCATTAAGCACAGGGTGCACGCAGAGCAGGAGTGATTGTGAAGCAAAGGCTGATCGAGACTTGCAGAGTCTGATCAGTGTTTGATCAGAGAAGATTAGTTGGAGCAGGAGACTCGCTGATTGATCAAGGAGAGTTGAGGGAGCGTCGTGAGTGTCAGAGGAACTCGAACGACGGTAGAAGATTCGTTCCCATCAGTGACAGGTGGTCACAGAGCAACGGGGAGTATTCCAGAGTGTGTAGCGCTCGCGAAATAGTTCGATCAGCTCAGCGGAAGACTTGGAGCAACACAGATAGAATCGGCACAAGCTATACGGCACAAGAGTGTGCTATAGCAACCTTCGGTAATTGCTGTCTTAATTCGAATAAGCTAGGTCTATGAATAGACTAGCTATTGTATTAAGTCGAGTGAATAGTAAGAAGTGCAGGCTGGTCAAAGGTGTTTAGATCGGGCCCTGATTTACTGTAGCTTGGTTAGAGGTAGAGATTGTTCGAGTGTAGGCTGAGCTGAATCATTGTACTAGAAACCAAGGATAGTGAATCATTGAGAACTCCTGAGAAGTCCTTCCCAGACGCAGGGAGTTGGCCAAACTGGGTGACCAAATTCGTGTATGCTCTCTTTCATTCGTTGTACAAGCTTATTTTTGCACAGTGGTACAAGAGGTTGCTATAGCAACTTGCTAAAGCAACCTGTAGGTACACTCTCAGCAAACGAAGGTGCTACAATTTCAAGCTGGTTCTAATAAAAGCCATCGATTCACAGAGGGACACCGTGGGCCGCATTCATGATGTTAGAGACGAGCTCGTCAAACTTAGAGTTTCTCCACCATTGACACTAAGGTATGAAGCCAACCATGTATCATTGTCCAGTCATTCCGAATTAGTTCCATCTATCGTATAGGCACCAAAGGTTGAGTTCAAACCACTACCAGATCATTTGAAGTATATTTTTCTCGAAAAAAATGAGTCGCTACTAGTAATAATCAAGAAGGACTTGGACGAAGACCAGGAGGTTTGCATAGCTGTAGCACTAGAACAGCACAATGAAGCTATCGGCTGGACTATCGCCGACATCAAGGGAATCAGCCCCACGGTATGAATGCATCGCATTCCCCAAGAAGCCGATGCAAAGCCTTCACGAAAATTACAGCTCCGGCTCAACCAAGTCATGATGGAAGTCGTCCAGAAGGAGGTTCAGAAACTATTGGACGCTGGGGCGATTTATCCCATTTTTGATAGTCAGTGGGTAAGTTCAGTTCACGTGGTTCCAAAAAAGACTGGGATGATAGTGGAACTTAACGACAAGGGAGAACTAGTGGCCAAGAGAATTCAGAATGACTGGAGAATGTGTATCAATTACAGAAAGCTTAATGCAGTTACACGCAAGGACCATTTCCCTCTTCCATTCATCGATCAGATGTTAGATCGTCTTGCAGGTAAACCGTCTTTTGTTTTCTTGATGGATACTCAGGATATAATCAGATTCCCATTGCTGCTGAGAACGAAGAAAAGAGTACATTTACATGTCCATTTGGTACCTTTGCATTTCATCGTATGTCTTATGGATTGTGCAACGCACCAAGCACGTTTCAACGTGTAGTGATGAGTATTTTTTCTGAAAATAATTGGTGATTGCATGGAAGTATTCATGGACGACTTTACGGTATATGGAAATACATTTGATGCATGTCTAGAAAATTTGAGCAGAGTGCTAACTTGGTGTTTAGAAATGAACCTTGTGTTGAATTATAAGAAATGTCATTTTATGGTGACGCATGGAGTTGTTTTGGGTCACGTCGTGTCTAGGGAAGGCATACAAGTAGACAAAGCAAAAAATTTATTTGATTTCGGGTCTCCCTTACCCTTCTAACGTGCGCGATGTAAAGTCTTTTCTAGGCCACGCAAGATTTTATTACAGGTTCATCAAGAATTTTTTAACGATAGCATTACCAATATCCACACTCCTACAGAAAGATGTGCCATTCGATTTTGATGATGCTTACAAGGAGGGATTTGATGCGCTTAAGAAGTCACTCACCAGTGCACCTATCATTCAGGCGCTAGATTGGACACAACCCTTTGAGATCATGTGTAATGCTAGCTACTATGCTCTGGGTGCTGTGCTTGGTGAGAAACCCGACAAGAAGCCTATAGTAATCCACTACGCTTTAAGAATCCTAGATGCTGCACAGAAAAACTACTCCATTACGGAGAAAGAGCTCCTTGCAGTCATCTTTGCACTAGAAAATTTTCGTCCTTATTTGTTGGGTTCTAAAATTATAATTTATTATGATCATGCAGCTGTCAGATATTTGATGACAAAGAAGCAGACGAAGCCTCGCTTACTTCGTTGGCTTTTACTTCTTCAGGAGTTTGACATAGAAATCTGCGACAGGAAGGGAATCGAAAACACCGTGGATGACATACTGCACATCAAGGATACATTCCCTGATGAACACCGTTTCTCAATTGAGAAGGTGCCCTGGTATGCAAAAATTGTCAATTATTTAGCTTGCGGTAAGTATCCACCTTCATTTTTGAAAAATCAGTACCGTAGATCGAGACATGATTCTAAATATTATGTGTGGGATGACCCGTAATTGTGGAAGATAGGTGCCGATCAAGTGCTTAGACGTTGTGTGCCTGATGCTGAAATTCAATCTGACTTGTCCTTTTGTCATGAACATGCTTGTGGTGGCCATTTCATTCCAGGTAGAACAGCTAGGAAAATTATTGAGAGAAGTTTCTTTTGATCTCAGTTTTTGGTGATGCATTCAAACACTCTCAGAAATGTGAAATTGCTAACGATTAGGCATCATATCTGCGAGGAATGAGATGCAGGTCAAAATTATTTGGTTGAAAGCATCAAAATGAAACACGATGTTTTGTTAAGGCATATAAAAGGGAGCAAAGTTGGGGGTTTAAGGCGCAGAATAGAATTGAGCAAGAAATACGAGAGCAAGATTCCCGAGAGCGAGAGAAATCGATCAGTGAAGAAGGCGTTCGGGAGTGAAGAGGCTTCCGGTGAAGGCGCATTGCAATTGAGGAGCTGTACAGAGCGAGGACTACTCGTGTGAGGCGCTGGTTCAGAGGACGCAGAGTGGTTGCCCCGGGAGCGAAGGATTGCGACCGAGCAGCAGTGCGGTGCGAGAAGACTTTTGTCTTTCGTCCAGGGGCCATCAAAAGGGGGCTGGAACCCTCCACTTCCTTCTTCTCTGTTGTTCTTGCTTCGTATGCTAGTTAGGGTTTTTTTCTTGCTTGGCTTGCGTGTAATTTGTTCTATTGTGCATGTATTGAACTCGACTCTTATAGAGGATTGAATTGAGCCTCCCCGCCTGAGGTTCCGCAGACGTAGGGTCTTTGACCTGAAGTGCGTAAATAATTTCTTGTGCAGTGTTTACTGTCTTGCTTAACTGGTCAATTGAAACAATTGAATTAAGGGAGAAACTTGAGTTTAATTGGACAAAATCTACTATGTGGTTAAGTAGCTTCTGCTATCAAATTGGTATCTAGAGTAATTCGGTTCTTTCTTGCCACTGGAACTCAAGAAAGATTGATTTTGTGTGATTGTTGCATGCTCTGTGAATAAACTGTTTATTCTCGCATTCAGTAAATATATGCTTTGAATCTTGAATCTCTGATCTTCCTGCAATATCTGAAATATTTGCGTGCATTGCTGATTGCCTAAGGTGCTTGCAACTTTCTGTTATTTTATTGCATAAACTGCATGTTTTTTTAGTTTATGTCTGAAATTAGACTTATGCCCTTTGATGACACTATGGATTTTGCCATGTGAAAAGTTAAGATGAAAGCCATCTTGATTATAGGAAAGTGCTATATGGCAGTAATAGAGGATTGGGACCCTCTGAGAGTGCAAAAAATGAGATGAGAGAGATAGCACACTCTGAAATAATGATTAGGTTGGCTGAATATATTGTTAGACAGATTGTGCATATTACGAACCCAAAGAATTGTGGAGTGTCCTAGATAATATCTATTTGGCGAAATCCTTGCCAAATAGAATTTTCCTCTTAAGTAAATTGTTTACTTTTAAGATGGAATTGTCACTGACTTTTCAGGAGAACTTGGATAATTTTCTAAGACTGACACAAGATTTAAAAAGGTGTGGAGATGATATTAAGGAAGATTACCTAGCTGTGATCCTCCTAAATTTCCTATGAAATTTGCAGCGCCTCTGAGTTACTGATTGTGTACAAGCAGTTGTTATAGCAACCTATTGTACAGTCGGATCTTGTGCAGCAAGGCAAAAACAATGAACGGTGATTTGTTCACCTAGTTCGGCCAACTGCCTACGTCTGGGGAGGACTGTACTTTAGTCCTCGATCCATTAGTCTCCAAGGTGCTTCTTACAACACAAATTCGACACGCGGCCAACCTATGCTACCCAACCTCAACTAGTAGTTCACACACAATCAGAACACCCTCCGATTTGTGTCTCACACACCTACACACTCAAATTATTTAGAATAGCTACTCCTCTGATCCCACAGACTCAACCTATTCTATTAAAACAATGTCACCATAGGTTGCTATAGCACACGCTTGTGCAGATTTTGTCCGCGTCGCTCCAAAGCCTTCCGTCTCTTCCGCCTGTCACTAGCGAGAACCGGCCTTCTACAGATTATCCGAGTTCCTCCACTCGACAACTCTCTTACTGCCTTCCTTGATCAGCCAACAAAGCAAGTCCTGCTCTGAATTGGCCTTCTTCGATCAAGCTTTGATCAGACTCTACAAGTCTTCGATCAGCCTCTGCTTTAACCACTCAGCTCTGCTCTCGGTGGTGATTGATCGCGCGTCGTTGTACGCGTCAAATTAATCCTTCCTTCTCCACTTAGTACAGCGGCTAAGTCAGGGTCAATCCCACAAGGAGCGTGCAGACTCGTCTTCGCTAGCAACCTACAACTTACGAAATTGGGGGTTATGCGTGATTGGGTTGCGCAGGTGAGCGAATGAACAGTAGTGAAAGCAGAATTGCACTATACGTGCGCATGCAGTAGAGATTAAGTACTATAACTATGAAAAGTATCCGTAAAGGCTTCCCTTATTCGCACCACTAGTTATCACCCTTGCGCATAGAATTAATATATGTAGACGAACTAAGCATTAAACACAAGTCTCAAAGGAAATACTTCATAGAATCATGCCCAACCGATACAAAGTGTTTAGCTAGACATGCTAGAAGTAAACATCATAGAAATAATAAGTAAAACTAAAGCAGCCAAGGAAAAGTAGCAAGCCGTTGCAATCGCAGGTTGCTGTTTTCGGCTGGCGCAGGTGGTTCGCGCAATCACTCACAACCCCCAATTTCGTAAGTTGTAGGTTGCTAGCGAAGACGAGTCTGCACGCTCCTTGTGGGATCGACCCTGACTTAGCCGTTGTACTAAGTGGAGAAGGAAGGATTAATTTGACGCGTACAACGACGCGAGATCAAATTTTGGCGCCGTTGCCGGGGAGCAACACAGATAAGTTTTAACTAGTTCAAGTTTTCTTTTACAGTAGTTAGTTATTTCTTTTTTTATTTATTTTTTGTTGGTGTTTTTGACAGTACGCACAACATCAGCCTGCGCAACCTTGAAACCCGCGCAGCTAAGATCACGCTACTCAGGAGGGAATTGGCCGCGCCTAGGCAGGGAGTAGGAGAGTCACTATCAGAGTACTATGAGCGTTTCAGGGAGCTAGAAGCCAACTGCTATAATCATGGCCTGCCCCAAAATGTGCTGATAGAGAATTTCCTGAACGGGCTACAACCGATGGAACTTAGATTATTGAATGCATGCGCAGGCGGTGACATATGTAACATGTACCCGGAGAATGTATGGCAGATGATAGAGGATTCTGCTGGACAGGTGAGGCATCAATTGACGCTCGAGAACAGTCGTGCGCGCGCTGTGCACCAGGTGGATTCCAGTGCTGAAATAAAGTAGATGAAAGCCATGCTGCAGAAGCTGATGAGTGCGCAAGGCATGCAAGCAGTTGCGCCGAAGGCATGCGAGTTCTGTACGTCCGATGAGCACAAAACCGACGCATGTCCCATACTTTTCGAGGAATCATGAGATATAAATGCTCTAGGAGGATGGGACAATAGAGGACCGCAGAGGCAGAATCAGCCGCGCTTTGGACTAGCCGCAAATGGATTCAGATGGAAGGAAGACAGCAATCTCCAAAGGCAGCCCGCGGAATATCGCACACCACAGCAGGCGCAGCAAGCATACAACCCACCGCACCGCCGCAATGACGCACCAGCACAGAATAACCAGCAACCGCGGCGCTCCTTAGAAGACATAGTGGGTCAGTTAGCAGACACTGTGCGCAAGAATGATGAAAAGTATGACAAGAGGTTCGAGTCAATTGAGAAGCAGTTCTCGCAGATTGCTACCACGGTTTATGAGCTGAAAAAGAGTGATGGCAACCTACCTTCGCAAGTGATTCAAAACCCTAAGGGAGGAGTTAATGCCGTAACGCCGAGGACTGGGCTCACAGTTGGGACAGCTCCGACCGCGAAGGTGCCTGCGCAGCCAGTTGCGCAACCTCCAGAGCCAGCACAGCCGGATGCGCAACCAGCTGCGCAAGCTACAAACCAACAGGGCGTGGCTCCAGCAAGGAAGGAGGCGCTAGACAAGGAGCTGTATGAATTATTCAGTAAGGTGGAAATAAACATTCTCCTGATTGAGGCAGTTCGGCAGATCCCTAGATACGCCAAGTTCTTGAAGGAGCTGTGCACAAACAAGAGGAGGAAAGGCGAGTGCGCACAAGTAATGCTTAACACGCATGCATCAGCAATTGTGCAACACAAGGTACCACCTAAATGCCGGGATCCAGGTACGTTCACCATACCGTGCACCCTAGGTAAGACCACGGTAAGAAACTGCATGATTGATCTTGGTGCATCTATAAATGTGCTTCCTTACTCCTTGTATGTGTCATTGCACCTTGGTCCACTAAAGTCTGCAGGTCTCACCATCCAATTAGCAGATCGGTCGTGCAAACAACCGACGGGCATGATAGAGGACGTTCTCGTCCAAGTGGGAGAGCTGGTGTTCCCAGCAGATTTCTACGTCTTGGAGATGTAGGGTGAGCCGAGCAAGGGAAGCGCGCAAATCCTACTGGACAGACCATTTCTGATGACTGCGCGGACAAAGATAGACGTGTGGAAAGGTACGCTCTCAATGGAGATAGATGGCGAGCAGATTCACTTTAACATTTTTAAGGGGATGCAGCATCCTCATGAGAACGCCACAGTGCACGCGTTGGATAGTATGGACGACTTGGTTGCGCATGCGCAGTGTGCATGCGCAACAGGGGAGCCTGCGCCACTGACACAGACAGAGATGGAGGCGCATGATGATGAGCTGAGCAGCACAGAACCAGTGTCCAGGCAGGTATATGATCTGGTTAATGTTTGAGCTACTAATAAAATCCTACCTTTTATTGAACAGGCACCCAAAGTTGAGCTGAAGCAATTGCCCGAGCACTTAAATTACATCTTCCTGGGCAATAAGGACACCCTGCCTATCATTATAAAGAATGGATTAGAGGAGGAGCAGGAGGCGCGATTACAGGAGGTGTGGCGCAAGAACCAGCGCGCTATAGGATGGACATTAGCTGACCTACGCGGAGTAAGCCCTGATGTGTGTATGCACAGAATTCTGCTGGAAAATGGTGCCAAACCATCCAGGGAACCTCAGCGCAGACTGAATCCAATTATGATGGAGGTAGTGCAGAAGGAGATCCTGAAGCTGCTTGACGCAGGAGTAATCTACCCGATCTCAGACAGTAAGTGGGTAAGTCCAGTGCACGTTGTGCCAAAGAAAGGAGGCATCACAGTGGAGGAAAATGCGCAGGGCGAGCTAGTTCCCAAGCGCATACAGACTGGATGGCGCATGTGCATTGACTATAGGAAGCTAAACGCAGTCACGCGCAAGGATCACTTCCCGCTACCGTTCATCGACCAGATGCTCGACCGTTTGGCAGGGAAACCGCACTTTTGCTTCCTAAACGGGTACTCAGGATACAATCAGATACCTATAGCTGCGGAGGATCAGGAGAAGACAACCTTTACCTGCCCATTCAGTACCTTTGCGTTCCGGCGAATGTCGTTTGGGCTGTGCAATGCGCCAGGTACGTTCCAACGCTTAGTCATGAGCATGTTCTCTGATATGATTGGTTTATGTATAGAGGTGTTCATGGATGACTTCACTGTGCATGGTGAGACTTTTGATGCATGTTTGGATAATCTTGATAAGGTCTTAGCGCGCTGCATTACCAAGAACCTAGTTCTCAATTATGAAAAATGTCACTTTATAGTATCACATGGAGTAGTACTAGGACATATTATCTCACATGAAGGAATTATGGTTGATAAAGCAAAAATAGATCTTATCTCAAATCTGCCTTATTCCACTAATATGCGCGACGTAAAGTCGTTTCTTGGGCATGCAGGGTTCTACAGGCGTTTTATAAATGATTTTTCTAAAATATGCATTCCCTTGTCTAACCTCCTTCAAAAGGATGTGTTCTTTGAGTTCACTGATGAGTGCAGGAATGCTTTTAATAAGCTGAAGAATGCGCTGACCAGTGCGCCAGTGATGCGCGCACCAGACTGGAACTTACCCTTTGAGCTGATGTGTGATGCAAGTGACTACACCATAGGCGCAGTATTGGGTCAGCGCGTGGATAAGAGGCCGCACATTATCTATTATGCGTCGCGCACACTGGACACTGCGCAGAGGAACTACACCACGACTGAGAAGGAACTTCTGGCAATCATATTTGCGCTGGAGAAGTTCCGCGCATATATTTTGGGCGCTAGAGTCATTGTCTACACTGACCACGCTGCTATCCGTTACCTGATGTCCAAGAAAGAGACTAAGCCGCGCTTGATGCGCTGGTTGCTTCTGCTCCAAGAGTTCGATTTAGAAATCAAGGATAAGAAGGGAACAGAAAACACTGTTGATGATCACCTAAGCAGGATAGTGAAAGAAGAGGAGCCAGGGCAGATCACGGAGACATTCCCTGACGAGCACCTGATGGCGCTGAACGGTAAGGTACCATGGTATGCGCATATTGCAAATTACCTGGTCACAGGTGCGTTTCCCCCTCAGTTCACTAAAGCTCAATGCATGAGGTTAAAACATGAGTCTAAATATTACGTTTGAGATGATCCGTACATGCTTAGAATAGGCCCTGATCAGATCTTGAGGCGATGTGTGCCTGATCATGAGATGAGCTCTGTTTTGAGGTTTTGTCATGCGCACGCGTGCGGAGGACACTTTGGTCCAAAGCGCACGAGAGGAAAATCCTAGATTGCGGTTTTTATTGGCCGCACTTATTTCGTGACTCATATAACCACTGCAGGGCTTGTGACAGGTGTCAGCGCATAGGAAATATATCAGCACGCAACGAGATGCCATAGACGCCAATCTTGGTAGACGAAGTGTTCGACTTGTGGGAGATTGACTTCATGGGGCCGTTTCCTCCATCTTTTGGATACGAGTACATATTAGTTGCGGTGGATTATGTCTCGAAGTGAGTCGAAGCTAAGGCCACGCGCAAGGATGATGGTAAAACAGTTGTTCAGTTTTTAAGGACTAACATTTTCTGCAGGTACGGAGTGCCTAAGGCAATAATCAGCGACCAGGGGACGCACTTCTGCAACAGAATAGTGGCGCAAGTACTAAAGCATTATGGAGTGCGCCACAAGACGTCCACTGGATACCATCCTCAAACGAATGGCCAGGCCGAGGTGTCCAACAGAGAGATTAAGCACATTCTGGAGAAAACCGTGAGACCTACGCGCAAAGACTGGAGCCAGCGGCTGGATGATGCACTTTGGGCATATAGGACTGTGCACAAGACACCGATTGGGACTTCACCATTTCGCTTGGTGTATGGAAAAGCATGCCACCTACCGATTGAGTTGGAACACAAGGCATACTGGGCCTTGCGCACTTGCAATCTGAACCTCGACGAGGCTGGTAAGGAGCGCGCATTTGAATTGAGCGAGTTAGAGGAGCTGCGTCTGGATGCATATGAGGGGCTGCGCGACTACAAAGCGCGCACGAAAGCATTTCACGATAAGTACATCCTCAGACGCACCTTCGAGCCAGGAGACCAGGTGCTTTTGTTCTCCTCGCGCTTAAAGCTGATGCCCGGGAAGCTGCGCAGCAAGTGGACGGGACCATACACAGTCACAAAGGTTTTCCCATATGGAACAATCGAGTTAGAGAACGAGCGCAAGCATCGTTTTCAGGTTAATGGGCAAAGAGTAAATAAATACTTAGGAGAACCTTGGGATGAGGCCACGCGCGAAGTTGATTTGGTGGAACAAGAGATAGAGGATGCGCAGGTTGCTGCGCTAGAGATACAACCTGATGCACCTGAGGGAGAACTGGGAGCTACTGCTTATATATCTTCTCCCTCACTGATTAACCTCGTTACTTATGATGTCTCGCATGATTTTGGCCACGCTGACCACCTATCTGTTCCTTTGCGTAAGACTAAGGAGGACATAACACGCGCAGATTCCCGGGGACGCGCAGGAGCAAGTGTGGGGGGGGTCACGTGCGCAAACTTGAGCAAGTAACGAGGTACTGTCGAGCCAATAATGTTAAACAAAGGCACTTGTCGGGAGGTAACCCGACACGTTTTTATTTTTACACGTTTTTTTAGGATTTGAATTTTTAGCTAGTTTAATCATTTACATTTCATATTTATCATTGTAGCTTAGCTTAGTTAATTTAGTTAAGGGAAATAGTAGTGGTTGTGCGCTTGTGTGCGAATTGCACACACCTTTCGACTTGCTTTGTCTTATTCATCCTACATGCGCTACTATAAACAGTTTTAGTATAATTTTTTTCGATTTTTTTGTCTTTTTAGTTGGGATATACAGGGAATGTGGAGTTGACAGAAAAAGCTCTAGAGAGGCGGTTAGTCGTTTTTACTTCGAGATTAAGGTACATGGCTAAAAGCGCGAGTGGAGGCCGGTGTTTCGCGACCTTCGGAACAAAAGAGCGCGCTCAGCCACACAGATGCCAAAGGCGAATACCCAAAGTGTGGCGAGGTGGGAAAACAGACCACCTTTCCTCTGGAAGTCGAGTGTAGGAAAGTGGGCGCGGGTGTAAACGCGTGCACTGACCTGCGCAAGTAGACCAAGGAGGGAGAGCGAGGCGTTGTTCCATAGCTGCTATCCGAAGGCCGAGACTGGAACCGTTCTAGGAATATAAGAAAAGTGGACAAAGCTGTATAAAAGGAAAGAAACCAACGTGCGCACACAACTCCATATTAGCGCATGCACAAGTCCTAAAGTAAAAAAAATCGTCAAGGACGAAAGGCTTGGGTTCCCAAGAAGCGCGCGAATGAATCACGCACCTGAAGAAGCTTGTGCAATTAATCATGTACCAGAAATCGGAGTAGAGACAGACAATCAGGAGCCTATGGAGAGCGATCTCCCAATCATCCAAATTAAATTGCATCCTAGCTGAGAGATAACAAATTTCGAAGTTATTATATTAAAATTGTTGAGGGTATGTGCACGAAGGTGATAGAGCAACACAGGGTGAACCGATGTGCAGATCGCGCATGATTGTAAGGCTATGCGCTAGACTTCAGAGAGGTAATTGTATATGTGCTTAAGTACTTGTTCGGAACGAAAAAGGGCAAGTGTGGGGGTTTGATAGAGCCTAGTTATATGCGCTATTTAGATCTTAACACTATGCTTGTTTGCATTATTTTGTGTACAAGATTACTGGTTTTCGGTATTTTTGTATTTCAGGATGAAACAGGAGCATAAGTCAGATGCGTGCTAACGGGCGCTTTTAAAGAGCGCAATGCACGACCTGCGGAGCTAGCAGCGCAAAAAGGAGATAGGAGATAGCTGATTTAGACTACAGTGCGCAAAGCGAGTAGCGCAATCAACGTGCGCAGCGAGCCATGCGCAGGATAGCAGCGTTTCTAAATTTTGATCATCATTATCCCTACAAAATCTCCTAGATTTGGGAAGTAGCTAAGATTCTCACGGGCCAAATCTAAGCATTCCTTGGGCTTCAAGACCAGTATATAAAGAGGAGGGAAGCTAGGGTTTGGATATATATATATATATATATATATAGACATATAGCAACAAAAGACACACGAGCTTCAGAAATCCTGCCGTCGAGATTCTGCGTGAACCACCTGCGCCAGCCGAAAACAGCAACCTGCGATTGCACTGGCTTGCTACTTTTCCTTGACTGCTTTAGTTTTACTTATTATTTCTATGATGTTTGCTTCTAGCATGTCTAGCTAAACACCTTGTATCGGTTGGGCATGATTCTATGAAGTATTTCCTTTGACTTGTGTTTAATGCTTAGTTCGTCTACTTATATTAATTCTATGCACATGGGTGATAATTAGTTGTGCGAATAAGAGAAGCCTTGAACCGCAATCTTATTCTAACTGCTAGTTATTGTATGTTAAACTGGTTGATAACTTGATGGTGATAACTAGGAGTAACACACTAGGATAATCGGCTACTACTGTGAAAGGATTCGTAGTTGCTTAGACTAGTTTCAAGAATTAATAGCTCATGAACTTTGATCGGAACATGCATGCACGTTAGGAAGCCTTGATCGGACACTAACTTAAGTAGAACTGCACTATAGATGTTTAGAGTCGATGATAAGGGATACATTCATAGAGGATTGTCTTTACCGATACTTTTCATAGTTATAGTACTTAATATCTACTGCCTGCGCACGTTTAGTGCAATTCTGCTTTCACTACTATTCATTCGCGCACCTGCGCAACCCAATCACTCACACCCCCAATTTCGTAAGTTGTAGGTTGCTAGCGAAGACGAGTCTGCACGCTCCTTGTGGGATCGACCCTGACTTAACCGCTGTACTAAGTGGAAGAGGAAGGATTAATTTGACGCGTACAACGATGCGCGATCAGTCATCCCTCAAACCCTAGCCTTCCTCCTCTTTATATACTGCTCTTGAAGCCCAAGGAATGTTCAGATTTGGTTTGTGAGAATCTTAGCTACTTCCCAAATCTAGGAGATTTTGTAGGGATAATGATGATCAAAATTTAGAAACGCTGCTATCCTGCGCACGTTGATTGCGCTACTTGCTTTGCGCAGTTGGTTTGCGCACTGCAGTCTGAATCAGCTATCTCCCATCTCCGTTTGTGCTGCTACCTCCGCAGGTTGTGCATTGCGCTTCTTAAAAGCGCCTGTTAGCGTGCATCTGACTTATGCCCCTGTTTCATCCTGAAATACAAAAATACCGAAAACCAGTAATCTTGTACACAAAATAATGCAAACAAGCACAATGTTAAGATCTAAATAGCGCATATAACTAGGCTCTATCAGTGATCCAATCTCTCCCCTCAGAACTCTAAATCTCTCTTAGTGTTTGCTCGATCTCTTGATGCTTGGATTCCGTATTGGATGGATGATTTGCTGCTCTGCTCAGCCTTCTTTTTAAATAGGAACTCCGTCCTCCATCGATATCAACTTTTAGAAAGTTCCTAAAAGATCTCAATAAGATCCTATCTCCTACTTTGTAGGAGATTTGATTTCCCAATCAAATCTTCAAGCTCTGGCACGGAATCTTCACTGGGGATATTCTGAGAATATTTGGAAGTCTCCCGATGCACTGCTACTTCAAATCTGGGCAGATTTCTTTTCGGCCAACATTGCTGCTCTAATGCTCTTAGAAGGGGAAACATCCTCTTCTGAGTACTCCAGGTCTCTTAGAAGACTTCGGATCTGAGCTCTTTTGGCAGTGATTTTCTTCACTTCTACTGTCAGTAGGTTCAGCTCGGTCTTGAGATGGCTCACAGTTCTGGCTTTGAGGGTAGCTTGTATAGATGAAACCGGGCATCTTCATCTACTCCGGGAGCTGAGACTGGTGGTGGTACAACCAGCAGGGGATCCTCTTGTGCTATGTCCACCACATGTTTTCCCTTGAAAAGTTTGTGATCTACCACAAACACTATTCTAATAATGAAAAAGTTATAATGACCTAACTAAGCGAAATCCTTGCCAAATAGAATTTTCCTCTTAAGTAAATTGTTTACTTTTAAGATGAAAGTGTCACTGACTTTTCAGAAGAACTTGGATAATTATCTAAGACTGACACAAGATTTTTATAAGGAAGATTACCTAGCTGTGATCTTCCTAAATTTTCTATGAAATTTGCAACGCCTCTGAGTTACTGATTGTGTACAAGCAGTTGCTATAGCAACCTCTTGTACAGTCGGATCTTGTGCAGCAAGGCAAAAACAATGAACGGTGATTTGTTCACCCAGTTCGGCCAACTGCCTATGTCTGGGGAGGACTGTACTCCAGTCCTCAATCTCTAGTCACCAAGGTGCTTTGTACAACACAAATTCGACACGCAGCCAACCTATGCTACCCAACCTCAACTAGTAGTTTACACACAATCAGAACACCCTCTTATTTGTGTCTCACACACCCACACACTCGAATTAATTTAGAATAGCTACTCTGCTGAGTTGTTGGAACTCTGTGAGTGATCCTCACTCCGAGATGCTCCCCCTCACTCAGTGACCGCCTGTCGCTAGCGAGAACCGGCATTCTGTAGTAGATTGTCCAAGTTCCTCCACTCGACAACTCTCCTGCTGCCTTCCTTGATCAGCCAACAAGCAAGTCCTGCTTTGAATTGGCCTTCTCCGATCCAGCTTTGATCAGACTTTACAAGTCTTCGATCAGCCTCTGCTTTAACCACTCAGCTCTACTCTCACGCTCTGCTCTCGGTGATGATCTAATCTCTCCGCTCGGAACTTTAAATCTCTCTCAGTGTTTGCTCGATCTCTTGATGTTTGGATTCTGTAATGGATGGATGATCTGCTGCTCTGCCCAATCTTCTTTATAAATAGGAACTCCGTGCTCCATCAACATCAACTTTAGGAAGTTCCTAAAAGATCTCAATAAGAGCTTCTGCATAGTTTAGCCATTTTATTACAATCTTTATCGCTTATCAATTGTTTATATGTGTCCCTAATATCATTTATTTCCTATTTTGTAGGAGATTTGATTTCTCAATCAAATCTTCAAGCTCTGGCACGGAATCTTCGCTGGGGATATCTGAGAATATTTGGATGCCTCCCGATGCACTGCTACTTCAAATCTGGGCAGATTTCTTTTCGGCCAAGACTGCTGCTACAGCTTCCTGCTATATCTCCTACTGTAGCAATTGCTTGTTCACTGAGCTTGTACACTCTGACAGGTTTTGTCAATTGCATTATCGCCCTAGGTAGCCAGTTCGACACCCTGAAAGATGTAATTCAGTATGGTAGGGATGAGTTGATCGTAGCAAAAATTACTGAGTCCATAGTACAAAAAAAATGAGACGTTGAAGGTGTTCAAACTGAGAAACGTACATGACAGAGATGCGAAAAACGAAGCCATATTATTTAAGGGAAAAGGAAGGACTAATAATAGACCTAAGAAATCTAAAAAATCAGACCTCCCTTAGAAACAGTTAGAGAAAAATAGAAGCAATGTCAAGTGCTTCTACTTTGATAAGGTAGGGCACTTTGCAAGTAACTACCATAAAAAAAAAAAGAGATGAGAAGTTACAGGGTAAACAAACCAATGAAACTAAAGGGAACTTCTCAAATGTTTGTGAATCTAAGGCTGATTTTGATAATGAATTGCTTGTTGCTGATATTTCTGATTATGATCATGCTTGGATATTAGATTCTGGTTGTACTATGCATGCAATTCCTCATAGAAATTTATTTGCTAGTCTTAGATTGTTTGAGGAGGGTGAGGTCAAACTAGGTGACCACACCTCCTTAAAAGTTAAAGGAATTGGCAACATTCCTTTAAGAATGTTTGACAGGAAGGTAAGAACCTTACAGAATGTGAAATGGGTACCTGGCGTGAGGAGGAACCTTCTTTCAGTGTTTGTGTTAGAAGGATTGCCACCGAGCAGCGGTGCGCGCTGGCTTTGGCTGACGGTGCGAGAAGACTTCTGTCTTTCGTCCAGAAACCATTGAAGGGGGTTGAAACCCTTCACTTACATCTTCTCTGTTGTTCTTGCTTTGTATGCTAGTTAGGGTTTTTTTTTTCTTGCTTGGCTTGCGTGTATTTTGTTCTCTTGTGCGTGTGTTGAACTCGACTGCTATAGTGGATTGGGTCGAGCCTCCCCGCCTGAGGTTCCGCAGACGTAGTGTCTTTGATCTGATCTGCGTAAACAATTTCTTGCGCATTGTTTACTTTCTTGCTTAATCGGTCAATTGAAACGAATTAAATTAGGAAGAAACTTGAGTTTAATTAGACAAAATCTTCTCTTTGATTAAGTAGCTTCTGATATCATCCCCTCTAACACCTTAGTTGGGTGTTGCATGGCTATACCAAGTCGCAGCCATTTCATGGCCCGTCATATGCACAAGATTTAACCGTCACTCGAGCTCAAGTCCGCAAAACCAGCCGACAAAGCCGCAAATGTCGAACTTCTTGTTTCTGGCATTTCCACCTCTCAATGAAAGCACCAATGATGCAGCGTAGATACCTCGATCGTGTTTGCAGAAGGAGAGGAAGGTTAGGGAGGTGGGAGAAGCGAAAGGGAAAAGAATTGAAAGACAGCGGAGTAGGAGATGAGGCATAGAAGTAGATTAATTCCCCCTTTTCCGTTCCATCTCTTTTCTACTTATACAACTCTATATACATGCGCAACACGCCTACTCTTCATTCTCTCCTACGCTTAGTAGGTGACGATGCCACCTCATACTGGCCAGCTGGATATCTATTAGACGCTTGCGCGCGAGGCTTTGTGGTCGGGCTTGGGCCTCTGAACGCGTATCACAGATTATATAAGGAAGATTGCTATTGAAATTCAGGGACCACAGCATTTTTATCTATTGTCTCCTTCATCTCAACCCATAAACCCTTTTCTATCCTTTAGAACCGTAATGCTTAATTATTTGACCGGGTTGGCAGGCTTCATTCATTGTGTTAATAGAATTTGAAAGATAAAATTGATACTAAACTTGTGAACCTTTCCAAGACCACGCTTAAGCTTTTCCTGGCTCCTTGATGGTATGAGCGCACAGCTCATGAGCATTATGGATGTTACATTATATGTCTACCTGAGACAGTTGAAACTATATCCAGAGAGCTGAGCTGAGCTGAGCTGACACAAGATGAAACTCAATAGTATTATTCTCACTATAGATAACAAAAGACCCGTTGATCAACAATGATACATACCCATAATAATTTCAATTTACCTTATAGCCTGAATGCGCTCAAGAAAAAAGTTCCACCACAAACAAGAGCAACTTCATCTCCGTTGGTCATCTTGGGACATGAAACTATCGTGCTTTGGCTGTAGTTTTTTAAGACCTTCATTCGAAACAAACTCCTAAGCTCATAATACAGGAATAACAACCTTCACTGTGTATGGGTTATAACCGCCATGTAAACTATTGCCCCATCATCAACTAGAAACAAATCCTGATAGTCCAAATAACTGATAGCAGCTTTGTTAGCAGTACACATTAAGCAGCATAGATGTTGGAACTGTTACTCATCGCGCACAGTGGTCTGAACTGGGGCATGCCTTTTCCTGTTCTTCCAAAACTCATCTTTACTTCTCTTCCTTGACTTTAAGAGTCCCATTTTACTGTTTATAATACCAAGAATGGCGCTCCTATCTTTTCGGTTCTTTGTTGCAGCCTTGACATTCAGAATTTCCCTAAGTTTTTCATAAGATTTACGGTCTGGGACTTGCCCATTTTTTACCATTTGCTTATGATAAAGGAAGGCCCTTCTGAAATCACGCACACGCACATAAGCATAGATAATAGTTGAATAAGTGATGGAATCAGGTTTGATGTTAAGAACTTCCATCTCTTTCATGATTTGTGGCAATTTCTCATGATTTCCTCCCCTCGCATATGCATTTATCAGCATGTTAAAAGTCATGAGAGTTGGTGATAAGCCAATCTTACCAAACTCTGAGATGACATCTCTAGCTTCTTTGTAGTGACCTTGCTTCGCAAACCCATCGAGAATGATATTAAATGTCACCCTTGTACCTCTAACTTTATTAGAGATCATCAACTTCCAAATCTCCATTAACATGTCAGTATCACCAGCACGCCTAAATGCATCTAACAGGGCAGTATATGTTTCTATAGAAGGTTTTAACCCTTCTCTCAGCATGTTCTCAAATGCTACATGAGCTTTCTCATGCCAGCCACCGACTGAATAGGCATGGATGAGAGCAGTGTACGAATGTGAAGTTGGCATTATACCCATTTTCTTCATTCTCAAGAATGCATCAGCGGCCAAGTCGCTCATCTTCCTCTGCCTTCCATATGCACTAATCAAGCATGTGTACGACCTAGCATTTGGTTCCAAACCAGCCTCCCTCATCTCAAGTAGTAGGTTCTCAATTATCTCAGGCTGCATTCTTCTGCTGTATGCATCCATCAGAGTATTAAATGTTGCAGGTGTAGGCATCAGCCCCTTCGCCTTCATCTCAGTAAAAAGGCCTTCTGCTTCTTCAATATGCCCAGATTTAGTGTAAGCATTCATCAGAATGTTAAACACAATTGCATTAGAAGATATCCCTTTCTTCTCCATTTCCATTTGAATAATAAGAGCTTCCTTCACAAGCCCTTCATCACAGAACGCTTTGATCAAAGAACCCATTACTTCCAAACCCCACTCAACACCTTTCCTTGTCATTTTTTCAAAGAAGTCCCACGCTTCTTTCGCAGTGCTACCATTCTTCCTCATAGCTGTAATCATAATCGAGCAGGTGACATTATCAGGGAGAATATTATTCCTTTCCATCTCCTCGAACACTTCCAAAGCATCTTTACATCTGAAATATGCATCAGATAAAATAGAACGACTCAGCTCAAAAATACTAGCAAACATTTATAGTCTACAAAAAAGAAAACTCAAACCATTCTAAACTAAGGAATTTATTGAATGTTATATATGGAGACATGACGTTCATCATAAAATGGTAAGAAGCCACAACAGACATAAAATTCTTGATACCCTTAAGACGAACAAAAACGTCAGGAAGCATTTGCAGATTGAGAAGTTTCGTAGCAATGCCTTCACAGTAATGGAGATATTAAATAAAGAAAGTAACTTCAATCAGAATTATATAAAATAAGAACAATCAATTAAAAGCTCAAAACTAAAACCAATTACCTTCCACAACACAGAAGCCCAGAGATGGCAGCATTGTAGACATGAACATCTCTTAACCTCTTGGTCTTTGGCAAATTCCTAAACAATATCATCAACTTCTCCCCCATTCCAGCTCTCCCCAGGAAAGGAAACAACACCGTACAAGCCCTAGGCGTAACCAGGGAAGGCTCCTGCAACCCCATCCATTCATAAAAGTACAAACAGCTAACGATAAGTCCCTCCCTCCCCATCCTATTCAACACCTCCCAGCATTCTTTCTCACCAACCCCACCTTCAAACGGCCCCAGTACCTCCCCCAAAGTCGTATTCTCCGGTAAACACCTCGCAGTCCTCACTATCCTCTCAACAACCCCCTCGGCTTCCAAACTCGAATCCAACTCCGGAGCTTCAGTTTCTACACTCCTTGCATCCTTGCCAATTCCATCCACCATTTCGCCTTCCGGCTCTTCTGATTTAGATCCCTTTTCAATTTCCAGATGCCACGCCGTCCGGCGGTTCTTCTTCAGCCTCAATTTCGACTCCACCGCGGAATCCCTCGTAATCGAGGCCCGCGACTTGAAGAACTCCACAATAGGATCAACTTCGCCTTCCACTTCTCCTCCACCTTCATCCTCGCTCTCCTTTCCACGCGCTAACAAAATCTCATCTTCCAACTCTTCTTCCTCCAGAAAAGGAAGGAATATCGAAGGCGAAGAGTCGGAAACCGAGGCAGCAGCTTTCAGAGAGAGACGGTTCAAAGAATCGTACCTGGGTGAGACTACCTGAATCGACGAATGACGGTCGGAATGCTGACGTCTGCTGACGACGACGCGCCAGGGCGAAGGAAGAACAGCCCGCAGCAGAGACATCACTTCCCCTGTCATACTTACCAGAGCGGGGTGTGAGCAGAATAGCCCTCGGAATTGGGCCGGGCCGGGCTGGGCTGGCCCGGTCCGAAGCCGGGCCGCACTTGACCATATTTCACCAAGCCCTAGTTCGGTCCGTGAATAAATTCGGCCGAACTTTTTAAATAAATTTGGCCCGTTAGACCCTGAAAGTACGAATAATTTCGGGTCATGATTGGCCCGATCCAGTCAAGTTAATCAAATTCCCATTGGAGAAAGTCAACGGGCTTTGACCGGGCAAGGCTTAAATTTTTTAAGCCCTGGACCGGTCCATGCCCGTCGGGCCGAACCCAAATCGGGCTTTACAAAGGACCGGGCTGGGTATTTGGCCAGCGGGCCAAAAACGGGCCTCGCGGGTCAATTGCTAAGGGCTAGAGCAGAGATAGATGATAAGCCGCTCCACGACGCCGTTTTTAGACGAAACGGTGTCGTCCCTAGCGGACAAAAGTAGATATCGAAGGTGAAGAGTCGGAAACCGAAGCAGCAGCTTTCAGAGAGAGACGGTTCAAAGAATCGTACCGACGTGAGACTACCTGAATCGACGAATGACGGTTGGAATGCTGACGACGATGCGCCACGACGAAGGAAGAACAGCTCGCAGTAGAGACATCACTTCCCTTGTCATACTTAGCAAAGCGGGGTGTGAGCAGAGATAGATGATAAGTCGCTCCACGACGCTGTTTTCAGACGAAACGGTGTCGTCTCTAGCGGACAAAAGTAGATAACGCGATAGAAAACTATAAAACCCCACTCGCACTCTGCCCTGGGCTGCCCGCTCGCGAAGGCAGGCGTATCGAAAGCAGAGGAGCCACAAGGATTAGCAGAAGGAAAGAATAAAATGGAGTGAATCCGAGGCATCGCCGCTCTCTGCAACTTTAATAGAGAATTCGGCTTGTGAATTTAGTCAGTGTCGAGGTTTGATTTTAGGTATGCGAATTAGGGTAATGGAAAAGCGAGGAGCAGAACCGTGCCAACAAGGGCAAAGGGAGGTTTTCCTATGGTTGAAATCCATTCCATACCTCTAGCTCCTGACTACCGTCCGACGCTTGCAGAGTTCAACGATCTTATTTCCTACATTTTTAATCCATCGGTTATGTTACCAGTTACCTTTGCAATGCTTGGCGAAAAGACTACTGTCATGTCACCTCGAATATTCTTCAAAGCAGGGGTTCGTTGCTGCAGGTGATGTCTTTACTATTGTTATTTTTTTGTTATATTATTATGATTAATTTAATTGGGACTAAACCTAAAATTTAGATAATTTATGTAATATTATTGTGATAAATTTGAATAATGTGATCTAATTTTTTTGAAACTTATCAAGTATAATTTTAGTCGTGGAATATATTGTGTAGATATTTAGAGATAATTATGTATTCTTTGAGAGACGGAATCCATGATTATAGGTTATGGTCTCATGTCTATCATATCGTTCTCCAATTTCTTACTGTCAAAAAAATTGACCTAAGAGACATACGGTTAGACTGGAAGTACCAACATAGGCCTTTGCTCTGTAGGTTGCTTTCGTTCCATATTCAGGAATGAAATCAGGTAAGTTTTATTTTGTAATAATCAGGTATGCTTAATTATTCTGTTATGGAATTGATCCTGTTAACTCGTTTCCGCTGTATGATTTTTGATCCAACAAGTGGTATCAATCGCCTCCCATATGCAGTTAATTGAGCATAATACGAATATGATATTTGTTGTTGTTAAAACTGAACAGTTCATAGTTACTTTTGGTTCAGATTATTAAACAATTAAGATCAGATGTATACTGTAAAAATGAAAAACATATTGATTTAATTTATTCTTGTTCACTATTTTTGTTATGGGTTTCTCATTCAACTCGATAGGTTGACTCAGTGAAACCTTACGCTTTGTTTCTGGGTTAATCGAGTTCACTAGGTGAACTCGGCTACAGTCGCCCCGCCTCGGATCGGCGCAGCACTGGCTGCACTCCTTGGCCATCGTCTGGATCCGGGCGCTTCCTCTGCCTTGTTTTGGGTTGGATCTGGGCGAACGAACGCTGTAGATCCCTCTCGGACGAACGTTGTTGCTTAGCCTCGGAGCGGTGAAGCCCTGGCCGCGCTCTCCCTAGCCTCGTCCCTGCACTAATTCGACCACACCCTTTCTGGTTCTCTCGCGTTGCGCCTCGCCCGACCCACCTGACGCAGCTTTGCCTCGATGCTCGGATTGTTCTTCCCTCGATCGCGTCGTGCTGCTCCTCGCTCTCGATTGCTCGCTTCTCGCGCCGTCGTCTCACTTGCTCGCGCTGCGATTCCTTTGCCTTTGTCCAACAAGTGATCGAACTAGGAGAAGGAGAAAGAATGGCGACTGCTTGAGTGGAAGAAGTGCAAACTCCTAGCTAGTTTGCACTTAAACAATTGGACCGACAGATCGAGCTGAAATTGAACCAGTTAGGTTCATTTTAGTTTGGTCTAATTTTGAGTTTGGTCCAATTTCCGATTTGGTCCCATTCCGATCGGTCCAATTTTGAGTTCGGTTCAATTCTGAATTGGTTCAATTCTGATTATGATTCAGAATTTAAATGTTGGTTTAATCATTTTTCTGATATGTTCTATGATTTTTCCTTAACCATAATTTTTGAAAACCAACATTATAAAATATTTAACTATAAGATTGACATTCAATTTTGAGCTACCACTCTAAAATATGTTAATTGAAACGGAGGTATCTGCGTAGATTGACTTATATGGTTTGTTATGATAAATTAGTGTTGTTTATATGAATATCTAATTAGCTCTAAGGTAAATTAATATTCAGTATGGTCGCATACATATCTGTGGTGATAAACATGTGACGTTTCTTCTGCATCTTAGTGTGAATAATAAATACATCCTAAGATGATTTATTATTTGACACATTTTCTCGTCAATGTTTTGATCACTACAACGAGATATCACTCACAATTAATACCACTGTCCTAAGACTTGCTATTAATGTTGTGGCCGGTATATTGGAATGTCAGATTCTTCTTTTAAATTTTTGTGGTGTATACATTTATATGTATATATTTTGTGAGCCTAAATTTATTCGAATTCTCTTGTTCTCTAAATCAGCTTACATGTCAATGTCTTCCGCAATTACCAACATAAACAACACTCCTAAGTTGAATGGGACCAACTTCAAGGATTGGAATGAGAATATAAGGATTACGCTTGGCAGCGTGGATCAGGACTTAGCTATTCGTATGCTCAACCGGATGATCTCACTGAAGAGAGTTTTGACGGTGATGTATTGATGCTATGAATGAGGAGTATAAGTCTATGCAAGACAATGGAGTTTGGGAACTTGTCTCATTACCAGACCATGCGAGACCCATTGGTTGTAAATGGATATTTAAAACCAAGAGGGACTCTAATGGTAATGTGGAGAGATTCAAAGCTCGTCTTGTAGCTAAAGGCTTTACTCAGAAGGAAGGGATTGACTTTAAAGAGACATTCTCCCCTGTTTCTTCGAAAAACTCTTTTAGGACAATCCTGGCACTGTGGAGAGATTCAAAGCTCATCTTGTAGCTAAAGACTTTACTCAGAAGGAAGGGATTGACTTTAAAGAAGACATTCTCCCCTGTTTCTTCGAAGAACTCTTTTAGGACAATCCTAGCATTGGTTGCACACTTTGATCTTGAGCTGCATCAGATGAATGTTAAGATAAAGTTTTGAAATTTCACAGTGTCTTAGTTCGACAGATTTGTGAACAAGCAGTTGCTGCAGCACACTCTTGTTTACTAGAAAATTGTCTCAGCAAGCAATGAACAAGACAAAGTTTGTTCACCCAGTTCGGCCAACTGCCTACGTCTGGGGAGGACTATTCTCCAGTCCTCAATCCACAAACTCGAAGATTCCACACTTGACTCAGCAGGATTGCTGTAGCAACTGCTGTATCACACAGCTGAAGCACAATTTGTCCGCGTCGCTCCAAAGCCTTCTGCCGAGCCGTTCGAACGATTCCACAAGCGCTGCACACTCTGGAATACTCCCCCTCACTCAGTGACCACCTGCCACTAGCGAGTACTTCCGCACGACACTCGACCGAGCCAACAACTCGTCAGTTCTTCTGCGGCTTCCCTTGATCAACCAATAAGCTCCGCAGCTCTGAATTGGCTTCCAGATCAAGCTCGAATCAGACTCTGCAAGTCCTGATTCCCTTCTGCTACAATCACCACAGCTCTGCGTTCACGCTCTGCTCTCGGGTGATGATCGAAGAATTTGTCCGCCGCACACCAAAGATTGCACTCTCTGAAATCTGTGTATGCCCTCGTGTATCGCTCAGCTTCGATCAACCATTCTGCTCTAAACCCCTTTCTCTTAAATAGTGCACCAGCTTTAAGCAATGTCCAGGTTTAGGCAATGTCCCAACAAGAACAATTATCTCCTAAAATCTAGGAGATTAGATTTGATATTTATCTTCAATGCAAATCTCCTTCTCTGATTAGTAAACCTCACTGGAAAAATACTCTTCAGCAATTTAGAAGTTCTTCAGATGTTTTCCATAGAGTTTCCAGCCCTTCTAGACAAGCCCAGGTTGCTGCTGCTTCTTGGACGGTTGATACAGCCAGTTGAACAAGCTCCTGCTGTAGCAGCTGCTGCTAGTTCACTTGTGCTGGCCTGCTCGATTACTTGAGCTGCAGCAACTCCTTGTTCACTTGAGCTGGTTTTGTCAAACACTGCCATACTTACATCATCACGTTTCTTAATGGTGACATTGATCAAACAATTTACATTGTACAGCTAGAACACTTTGTGTCTGAGGATGCAAAGAATATGGTTTGTAAGTTGAGGAAAAGTCTTATGTATGCTCAGGTTTGTACGCGTCCTGATATCGCTTAAATTGTTGGTATGTTGGGAAGATATCTGAGTGACCCGGGAGTGGATCATTGGAAAGCAGTCAAACGGGTTATGAGGTATTTATAGGGACAAAATAATATAGGCTCACGTATAAGAGATCGGATCATGTTGAGATCATTGGGTTACTCCGACTCTAATTTTTCTGGATGCCAATATAGTAGATAATCCACGTCAGGCCATATCTATCTGTTAGCTGTGGGAGCCATTTAACAGACGCTCGTTGCTCCAAATACTATGGCGTCAGAATTTGTAGCTTGTTTTGAGGCATCAAATCATGACGTATGGGTGTGAAACTTTGTCACTGGATTGCAAATTTTTAGTGATATTGAAAAGCCACTGAAATTATATTGTCACGCTCTATGAGATATATTTTTTATTTTTGGGAATTTATATTTTTGTATTGACGCTCTATGAGATATATAAATTTTTCTATCTATACATTTTGGATTATGTTCTGCAGAAATTATGTTTACACGGTATACTTTGTATGATTCTGTTGATTTCACCTTTGAGGAGACCAGTTGGAAACAGGCATGTGCAGATCACATTTCATGTAATTTCCATGTTACACACCACGATGAATCCATGTCATTTAGCTATGCTGGCATACGTGACAAGCATGGTCGAGTAACGATGATGATTACGAAGGCCGCCTTGATCCTATATTTGCATAGTAAATGGACCGGATAGTTTCTAATATATCTGTTCTCGCATGATAGTAATTTTGTGCACACTTTTGTTTATACATTTATTTGGTTACACATGCGGTCCAGTGGGAGGTTGTTATATTATTATGATTAATCTAATTGGGACCGAACGTGTAATTTAGATAATTGTATGTGCTATCATTGTGATAAGCCTGAATAACGCGATCTAATCTTTTTGGAAGCTTATCAGGTATAATTTTAGTCGTAGAATATATTGTATAGATAGCTAGAGATAATTATGGTATTTTTTTAGAGACGGAATCCATGATTATCTGGATTATATCTTCTCGTGTAGAAGATATAAATATGATTTACAGTCTTTGGTCAATCATATTGTTCTCGAGTTTCTTACTCTCAAGGAAATTGACCCAAGAGACATACGGTTAGACTGGAAGCACCAACCCAAGCCTTTGCTCTGCAGGTTGCTTTCGTTCCATATTCAGGAATGGAAGCAGGTACGTTTTATTTTGCAGTAATCAGGTATGCTTAATTATTCTGTTATGAGTTTGATCCTGTTAATTCGTTTCCGCTGTATGATTTTTGATCCAACATTTTTAGCATGCATATTGATTGATATCTTCTTCTCATGACCTCACTATGCCATTTGCAAGCGAGAATATTTTATTGTTTGAATAACTTTGGGTTTTAAACATAGTGAACTAAGCCATCCATTCAATAATATCTTTTCATTTATCCAGCTAGCGAACTTTGATAATGTATTTATGAATGTTGTGGAGTAAACTTACTAAAAAATTCAACTTGTTTTGATGTTTAATGTTAGGCTAATACTTTCTATATCATGGTAAGCCTTCTGGATATTAGCTTGAATGTTGACTATTCTATCCTTTAGGCTGGTGCCGAACCTAGGGGTTAGGGTCTGGTCTTTAGAGTTGAACTTATACTTAATTTAACTTAACTTAAATGAATTTAACTTAACTTAACTTAAATACTTAAGTTAAAAATAATATAACTTTGTGGGTGTTCACATAAATGAATTTAGCAATACAAAGCATACAAAAATGAATTTAGACATTGATTCAAGAAGGATTGTATTTTGGTTCAGACCAATTTCATTATTTTTGGTTCAATTGATTGAACAAGCTTGGTCTGATTCGTTCCATTTCAAATGAATCATAAAACAATCTTCACTTTCCTTCAGCTGGTGTAATGTGAGCCGTTGATCTGCATCATGTCAGATCGAAACGGTGGATAGAGGGAGCTGCGTCCTTGAGATTGGTTTTCGGCGAGAGCAAAAAGGAGTGGATCCCTTGTGTGTGACTAGTTTGGCTTGAGAGCTGAGGCTGCTGAAGGTTGCAAAGGAGATTGCTGGTAGAGGGAGATCCTGCTGCGAGTGGCTGGCTAGTTGGTGCCGTGGTGTCGCTCCCTTGAAGATTAGGGAGTTGCGCAGGTTGGCCCAGTGATGGCTGGATCTGGCTAAGCGATCTACGCAAGTCAGGTTTGCTGTTTGGTAGCTTTCTTGAGTAGCACAGTGTAGGGATTGCAGCTTGGTGATTTCTTGTACTTTGTATGTTTGATAGTAAACTTCTACCCGGTATAGTGCATCATTCTGAAGATTTGGACAGATTTGTGGTTGTTAGAATTGCTGATGTTCAGAATTGCTTAGAATTGTGGCTGTTAGAATTGCTTGTAAACTTTACATTGCTTTCTCATAAATCAAAGAACATTGCATGGCACATTTTATTCAGAAACGAAAAGGGGAAGCAATTTTTTTAAAACATGTTCACAAATGTACTTAATTTAAATTAAATTAACTGAATTTAATGTAACTTAAGCATTGAAAATTTAAGCTCTAAAGAATAGAGCCTTAGTTGTAATATTTCCAAGAGCTTATCATACAGCGTTTAAACATGGTCAGTACCAAAACCCTCTATATTTGTTGCCATATTCTTGGTGGATTTCTGCATTTTACATGGACTGGTTTCAATTAGGATACAGGGTTCAACGTTGGAGAGGCTGCTGATTTTTCCACTCCAGAGTGGTTGAAGGTTGCTAAAGAAGCTGCAATTCGTCGAGCTTCAATCAACATTCCTCCAATGGTGTCTCATGCCCAACTGTTCTACGATCTTGTCTTCACATTATGTTCAAGGTTTGGTTTTTCAACACAGGCTGATTTTTGTCGTCAAGTGGCTTTGATTTTGGCTTAAAAGTATCCTCTGCTCTGCATATCTATTTGGCAGAAATCCCACTGTTAGTTTCTTTTTGTTTGTGTATACTGATACTTTTAGTACTTTACTTGGTGAGTTTATGAAGTTGTTGATAGCAAAATTGTATGTCCTGGTTTGAACGCTGTCAGAACAATAATTTCTCATTTTTCTTTTGTTGTTATAATATGTGTATTTATGTGAGATTATGTGCATTTTTGTTTTTACGTTGCACATCCATGAAAAAAATATATTATTTGTGTTTAGAGAACATCAAGTATCGATCATGGACGGCGGAGTTCCTGCCTAAAGGATAAAAGAAAGAGTGAAGGGGAAACAGTTTTGAAAGAGTTGTTTGTCCAAGATGTATTGCATAAAAATGATTTGCTATATCTTCTTGGACATGGAACTTGCATTGTGACCCTTCCCAAATCCTCTTCAAGATTTACTCCTTGTTTGCAATCAAGTAATGGATCACTCCTAGACGAAAAATCAAGTTGTACCCCAGGTTTTTGCACTCAGAAAGAAGAAAATGTTGCACTAAAAGTTATAGGTGTAATGCCTTGCAATTTTGGACCTCGCAGGGGCCACTGTTAGATCCAGACAGTAAATGGATTCTTGTATGACATATTTTTGACAAACAGGGCAAAGAAATTCAGCTGTGATAAACGATGAGACAGTGACTGTTCAAACAGGCGTTGCAATAAGATCAATCGAGATCAGCGAATATAGCGTGATGATGCAGCATGACAGTGTTTGACAAAACCAGCACAAGTGAACAAGATGCTGCTATAGCAGGAGTCCAGCATATGTAAACAAGACCAGTGAACAAGGAGCAGCTATAGCAGGAGAAAGCTATAACAGGAGCTTGTTCAGAAGAGCTGTAGTGTCTGTCCGAGTAGCAGCAACCTGGGTCTTTGGAAAGAAGGGCTTGGCAGTCCTTCGAAGAGCATCAGAAGAGTTTCTGAGTTGCTGCAGAGAATATTCCACTAGAGATTCCCAGCTGAAGAAGAAAAGTTAATTGTAGAAGATTAGATTTGCCAATCAAACCTAATCTCCTACAAATTAGGGGTTTTTGCTTTTGGAGCTTAATCTGATAATGATGGAAGTGGGCACTCCTATATAAAGAAGACCCTTCAGAGCAATGAAGATTGATCGAAGAAGAGAGCTGAAAGCGAGAACACACAGAATTCCGAGAGAGTAATTTTGGTGTGCGAACAAAGTCTTCGATTATCACCGAGAGCAGAGCGTGAGCGCAGAGCTGTGATGACAGAAGCAGAAGGTGATCAGGACTTGCGTAGTCTGATCCAAGCTTGATCTGGAAGCCAATTCAGAGCAAAGAGTGCTTGTTGGTTGACCAAGGGCAGCCGCTGAAGCACTGACGGGTGAGTGACTAGGTCGAGTGTCTGGGCGGCAGTGCTCGCTGGTGACAGGTGGTCACTGAGGTAGGGGGAGTATTCCAGAGTGTGCAGCGCTCGTGGAATCGTTCGAACGGCTCAGCGGAAGGCTTGGAGCAACGCAGACAGTTTGTGCATCAGTTGTGTGCTACAGCAGTTGCTATAGCAACCCTGCAGAACTTGAGTATTGTTTAGAATAGGCTGAGTTTCGAGGAGACAGTAGCTATTCTAAATAGATATCAGTAGAGGGTGTGCCGACACAAGTCAGAGCCTGTTCTGATTGTGTACGAGGATCCACCTAAGGTTGAGTAGCATAGGTTGCGTGGGTTGTAACCGTGACTACTTGGAAACCTTGAGATTAGTGGATTGAGGACTGAGAAGAGTCCTCCTCAGACGTAGGAAATTGGCTGAACTGGGTGAACAAACCGTTGTCCTTGTTCATTCTTGCTGAAACAATTTCCGGGTGAAAAAGAGTGTGCTGTAGCAACTGCTTGTTCACAAATCTGTTTATCAGAGGCGCTGCGAATTTCAATTGGTATTAGAGCGGGAGCTCAACACACATAGTAAAAGATCCTACATCGCCTCTGAAGAAGTCAAGGAACAATGAAGGAAGGATAGAGCACGAGCAGACCTCCATTGTTGGAAGAAAGCAACTATGGATATTGGAAGGCTAGGTTGAAGGCCTTTCTCAAAGCCATCGATGACAAAACTTGGAGAGCTGAGAATGCTAGAAGAGGAGACGATCACTGAGTTCAATGCAAAACTGTGTGACCTGGCAAATAAAGCCCATGCTCTTGGAGAATCTATTCCTGAAGAGAAGCTGATTAGGAAGGTCCTCAGATCGTTGCCCACAAGATTTGACATGAAAGTGACGGCCATTGAAGAAGCTCGAAATGTCAAACACATGAGGCTGGAAGAATTAGTTGGATCCCTCAAACAATTTGAGATGAAGCTGGTTAAAGAAGAGCCTACTCCTAAGGAGAATATAGGACTGAAGGCAGAAACAGAAGTAAAGAAGCCAGCTCCAGATGATCAGCTGAGTATGCTAGTAAAGAACCTTGGAAAACTCTTGAAGAACATGGACACAAGAACTGGGCAAAGCTCATCCACACGAAAAAAATTCAGAAGAGGTGGAGAAAATAAAAGGAGAAGGAAGGAACCTGCTCGGAATGAAGATGAGAAGAAAGAAATTAGAAATGGTGTTCAATGCTGGAATTGTGAAGGGTATGGACTTATTGAGGCTGACTGTCCGAGCAAACCCCTCAAAAACTAGGAGAAGAAGCATAACAAGTCCCTGACAGCTAAGTGGAGTGACTTTGAGGAAAGTGAAGAAAAAAATTGTGTTGTGCTAACCAGTGTGTCAGATTTCAACCACAAAGAGTTACTAAAGAATGAATTATACTATGGGGTTCTTGTGTCCGAAAGTGAAGATGACGAGGACTCAACTGTCAGCCTAATTGACTATCTGGGAGAGATACTTAAACAGTGTGAGGAAGCTCTGCAAATGAATCAAGCCTTGACTGACAGAGTCAAGCTACTAGAAGAAGAACGAGGACAATTTCTCTCCTCAGCTAACAGACAAGTCACCATACTAAAAAGGGAAGACACAGGAAGCCAAGCCACTGACATTGGTGTCTCTCTAGCAATAGCAAAGGCAGCCGAATCTCAGAAAAATATCCTGGATGAAATTCTTTCATATCAAAGACTTGGAAAAGGAAGAACGGGGCTCGGATACATTGGTGAAGAAAGCTCAAGAGGAACAGTTTTCATAAAAGCATCGGATGCTTTCCCAAAACCGGATGTTTGCCCAAAACCTGCAGAGGAAGATGGAACCAGACACTTGAACAAGAGGATGCTACAGCACCTGATCCATCATCCATCTGTAGCAAAGCCAGAGCCTCAGAATAAAAGGAGTTCATGCACAAATAATTATGGTCAGAAGAAAGGGAATCAGAAGATACCCTCGAACTTGAAGCGGCAGCAGAGAACCCAAAGAACTTTCATAGCTGGAAAAAGGGGAACAAAACCCAGGGCCAACACATGCTATATAAAATCTCCTTGCTCAGTAGATCCGGGAAATGCTTATCGCTGGAAAGAACCACGAAGGAGTATCGCAAAGATTGCTGTGCCAGCCAACTGGAATGAAAAAAACAGGAGAAAGCCACATAAAATACAGGTGTGGAGACCCAAATGTGATGAACGAAAAGACAGAAGTCTTGAGGGTCAGAAGAGGAGGAAATCAAGACAAACCCAAGTATGGGTGAAGAAACAATCACCAGAGCCTCACGAGGATCCTCCCTACAAAGCAGTCATCCTGAATGAGTAGGTGAACCAGCTTCTGTCTGCTATAGCAACCTGACCAGTAAAAGCTTGTTCACATGTTTTGGTCGCTAAAGCAAGAAGAAGTCACATGCGCGGCACGTGAACTCGAAGTCTCAAATCAAAAGAGAAATTACAACGGGTAAATCAAAATCTAGGGCAAAGTCAATTGAAGGCCCTTTCCCCAAATCGTTGCTGATCAACTCTCCCGTGCGTTCCTCTCCTCCTCTGCAAACCACAAACCATGGTGAAAACCCGAAGCCTGAAGAAAATCTAGCCTCTGCCGGCCAAGGCCGAACCGAGAAGAAGCGCAAGTCTCAAAGTGAGGCATCCGCTCAGAGAATGGACCTAGTAGTCTGGGAGGCAGCGCCCCTCCCAGTATCTCAGGAGGTTCCTTCGCCTTAAGAAGAACCTTCTCGGAGAAGGAGAAGCCAGGTCCGTGACAGGAAGGCTGCGACCAGTGCAGCAGCAGAAACAGAAGAGGACAGTTGTGAAAGGACCTCGAAGGAAGAACAAGCTGCAGGGGGTGCTGCAACTAGTCTGGGTGCCGATGAGGACGACAGAGCCCTCACTGCGTCCCCTTGGACAGTAGGTGTGGGTGAGGAAGTTGGTGTTGAAGGTCCTGAACAAGAAGCTATTACAGCACCTCCTCTCCAAACAGTTGACAAAGGAAAAGCACCAGTCGTCATTGATGACTCAAGCAGCGAAGAATCAGAGGAAGCTGGTAAAGAGGATGCTGTTGGTGAACCTTCAGAGAGAAGACCTCTTCTGGCAACCACAGGCCCGATCACAGTAAGAGGAGTATGGTTAAGGAACGTAGAGGCATCTCAATCATGGACCAGTGTGAAGAGGAAGCACATTTTTCCAGAGAAGAAGCTGGATGTGGAGAAATACAAGTCTTCAGCAATCATCCAAATCCTAACTGAGGTAAACCTTCTGAAATCCCTAACCTATCCTTACAGATACAATAGCCAGTTAGTTAGGAAATTTATAGTAAACATGGAAGAGAAGTTTGGAGAAGAGGAGGGAGATGATTATGGAAAAAGCTGGGTCAGGGGTAAGGTGGTACTGGTTACCCCAGAAAAAATAGATGAATTCCTTGGAATAGATAGTGATGCCAGAGAGCCCACAATTGTCAAACGAGAGGTGTTGGCCAGGGTTCTCACAGGTGGTGTGTGCCAGTCTTGGGGAGGGGGGGGGGGGGAACCAAACCTCAGTGCATCAGAACTCACCTCTACGTATGCTCTGTTGTACAATCTGAGGATTAGGAATTGGATCCCAAGTGATGATGCGTTATGGCAGTGCTTGACAAAACCAACATAAGTGAACAAGATGCTGCTACAGCCAAAGTTCAGCACATGTGAACAACCAGCTGAACAAGGAGCAGCTATAGAAGAGCTGTAGCGTCTGTCCGTGCAGCAGCAATCTGGTTTTTGGAAAGAAAGTGTGGCAGCCCATCTAAGAGTTTCAGGAGAGCTTCTAAGTTGCTAAAGAGAATATTCCAGTGGAGATTCCTAGCTGAAGTAGAAGATTTGAGTGTGGGAGATTTGAATCTCTAATAAATCTAATCTCCTAGAAATTAGGAGATATTGATGTTGCTAGGGGAACTGCTACAATCTGATAATGATAGCAGTGGACGCGCCTATATAAGGGAGACCCTTCAGAGCAATGAGGGGTGATCGAAGAAGAGAGCTGAAAGCGAGAACACACAGATTTCGGAGAGAGTAATTTTGGTGTGCGGACGAGGTCTTCGATTATCACCGAGAGCAGAGCTGTGGTGACAGAAGTAGAAGGTGATCAGGACTTGCGTAGTCTGATCCAAGCTTGATCTGAAAGCCAATTCAGAGCAGTAATGCTTGTTGGTTGATCAAGGGCAGCCGCGGAAGAACTGACGGGTGAGTGATTCGGTCGAGTGTCTGGTCGGCAGTGCTTGCTGGTGACAGAAGGTCACTGAGTGAGGGGGAGTATTCCAGAGTGTGCAGCACTCGTGGAATCGTTCGAACGGCTCAGCGGAAGGCTTGGAGCGACGCGGACAGTTTGTGCATCAGCTGTGTGCTACAGCAGATGCTATAGCAACCCTGCAGAATCTGAGTATTATTTAGAGTAGGCTGAGTTTAGAGGAGACAGTAGCTATTCTAGATAGATATCAGTAGAGGGTGTGCAGACACAAGTCAGAGCCTGTTCTGATTGTGTGCGAGGATCCACCTAAGGTTGAGTAGCATAGGTTGCGTGTGTTGTAACCGTGTGTACTTGGAAACCTTGAGATGAGTGGATTGAGGACTGAGAAGAGTCCTCCTCAGACGTAGGCAATTTGGCTGAACTGGGTGAACAAACTTTTGTCCTTGTTCTTTCCTGCTGAAACAGTTTTCGAGTGAACAAGAGTGTGCTGTAGCAACTGCTTGTTCACAAATCTGTTTATCAGAGGCGCTGTGAATTTCACCAAGCTTTCACAGGGGAAAGGTTAGCAAAACCTTTACTGACCTCTTATACTCGGTTGGGAAAAAGAGAAGAATCAGCCAGGGGAGTGTGATGTTTCTGCAGATTGCTGCACATGCTGGCAGCTCTTCCTCCAGCAAACCCATTGTCCTGCCCTCCCTTATCTATGGGTTGATGGTCGCCCGGCATCCAGAGCTAGGAGAGATCTCTGAAGTGATGTCCGAGGAGCTACAGGTGTTTACGGTTGATCACAAGTTGTTCAAGGGCAAACATGTAGTGGACATAGCTCTAGAGGATTCTCTTCTGACTGTCTCAACTGATCCTATTCCTCTCAGAGAAACTCTGCCTACTGCTTCCTCCATTGATGCAGCCCTCTGAGCCAGAATTGTGAGTCTCCTGAAGTCAGAACTAATGAGCTTGGAGGTTAAAGCCAAACGAAGGGATATCAGACGTGCTCAACTCAGAAGTGTACTTAAAGACTTGGAGTATCCGGAGGATGGAGGACAAGCCCCTTGAGCATCTGTGCCAAAAAGGGGGAGAGTAAGAAGCAGCCACTGATGAACCAGTCTCAGCCTCTGCTGAACCAGCACTGATGAACTTTTGAACTCTAATTTTTGGCCCTGCGTGGCCTAGCTAAGGGCGAATGTGGCCACCACTCACTCTTACTTTGAAATGTTTTTAGTTGCATTTGCTTGTTCATAGAAGTATTCATTTGTGGCTTAGGGTTTTGTCAAAATGCCAAGGGAGAGATTGACGATGCAGCATGGCAGTGTTTGACAAAACTAGCACAAGTAAACAAGCAAGTGAACAAGATGCTGCTATAGCAGGAGTCCAGCATATGTAAACAAGACCAGTGAACAAGGAGCAGCTATAGCAGGAGAAAGCTATATCAGGAGCTTGTTCAGAAGAGCTGTAGCGTTTGTCCGAGTAGCAGCAACCTGGGTCTTTTGAAAGAAGGGCTTGGCAGTCCTTCGAAGAGCATCAGAGGAGTTTCTGAGTTGCTTCAGAGAATATTCCACTAGAGATTCCCAGCTGAAGAAGAAGAGTTAATTGTAGAAGATTAGATTTCCCAATCAAATCTAATCACCTACAAATTAGGGGTTTTTGCTTTTGCAGCTTAATCTGATAATGATGGAAGTGGGCGCTCCTATATAAAGAAGACCCTTCAGAGCAATGAAGATTGATCGAAGAAGAGAGCTGAAAGTGAGAACACACAGAATTCCGAGAGAGTAATTTTGGTATGCGAACGAAGTCTTCGATTATCACCGAGAGCAGAGCGTGAGCGCAGAGCTGTGGTGACAGAAGCAGAAGGTGATCAGGACTTGCGTAGTCTGATCCAAGCTTCATCTGGAAGCCAACTCAGAGCAGGGAGTGCTTGTTGGTTGATCAAGGGCAGCCGCTGAAGAACTGACGGGTGAGTCTGTCGAGTGTCTGGGCGGCAGTGCTCGCTGGTGACAGGAGGTCACTGAGTGAGGGGGAGTATTCCTGAGTGTGTAGAGCTCGTGGAATCGTTCGAACGGCTCAGCGGAAGGCTTGGAGCGACGCGGACAGTTTGTGCATCAGTTGTGTGCTACAGCAGATGCTATAGCAACCCTACAGAACTTGAGTATTGTTTAGAATAGGCTGAGTTTCGAGGAGACAGTAGCTATTCTAGATAGATATCAGTAGAGGGTGTGCAGACACAAGTCGGAGCCTGTTCTGATTGTGTACGAGGATCCACCTAAGGTTGAGTAGCATAGGTTGCGTGGGTTGTAACCGTGACTACTTGGAAACCTTGAGATTAGTGGATTGAGGAATGAGAAGAGTCCTCCCCAGACGTAGGCAATTGGCTGAACTGGGTGAACAAACCTTTGTCCTTGTTCATTCTTGCTGAAATAGTTTTCGGGTGAACAAGAGTGTGTTGTATCAACTGCTTATTCACAAATTTGTTTATCAGAGGCGCTGCGAATTTCATAGCGCATCAGCAAAGAAATATTTTAAAGATATTCTGGAGATATTGCTAAGATATATTCTCCCAGATTCTGCGCTCCGAAGAATAGATCCGCACCTAAATTAGGAAAGCATGATCGAATAATATCATGTTTCCTGAAGAATGAAAATGTGTATCTCATCTATATATGTGTGATCGGAAAAAATGCAGTCATCATCGAGACAATTAATCTGATCCGGGAACTAAGAAGAGCGGAGTTTGCAGATCAGCGATCAACATCAAAGATAGTCTGAAAACCGACAGAGCAAGAGTTTGATCGCTGTGAGCTGAAGAAAAACATTTGTGTTACAGTTCTGACATTCTTGGAAAGAGAATTACAGGTGTGTGGGAGCCAGATCAAGGTGGGAAGAGAAGGATCTCCGTCTGAGGGAGTCAGACGCACTCACATTAGCTCAACTACATAGTGGTAATGATTGAAGATAAGTTAATAAAAATCTTTTGTACTTGATCAAATACATTGTGATTCCCACTTGGAGTTCCAAGTAACCCCCTGAGTAGGCTCGGTGAGCTGAACAGGTTAAACATATCCTGTGTCGTTTGCTTTACTTCGTACTGTTTCTATTGCGACTAACAATCATCAAAACGTAATCTGTTAAAGCTTTGTGAAATAATTAATAAGTGACCTGGAACAGCCCGAGTAGAATAGACGTACAACTTTCAATTGGTATCAGAGCGGGACACTCGTTGTACAGAGTGATCTTGGGGCTATAACAGAGCAGTACAAGATGAGTACTAAAGAAGGACAGAACATTTCCAGACCTCCACTCCTTGATGATTCAAACTACCCTTACTAGAAAATGCGCATGAGGGCCTTTATCAAATCGATAGATAATCGAGCATGGAAATCAGTTATCTTCAAGAGATGAGGATAAATCTGCTGCAACAAATGCTAAAGCGCTCAATGCGATCTTCAATGCAGTTGAACAAGACATTTTTAGACTGATTTCTACCTGTGAAGTAGCAAAAGACGCATGGGATATACTCGAGACAGCCTTCGAAGGAATTGACAAGGTGAAACAGTCTCGGTTACAGATGATTACTACCAGGTTTGAGAATATGAAAATGAAAGAGGAAGAGTCGATAACTGAATTCAATGCAAAGTTGATGGACATTGCCAACAAAGCCCATGCGCTTGGAGAGCCGATCAACAATGAAAAGCTTGTCATAAAAGTTCTGAGGTCACTTCCACAGAGATACGCAATGAAAGTGACAGCTATTGAGGAAGCCCAGGACATAAAGGAAATGAGGCTTGACATCCTAATGGGATCCCTTCGGACATTTGAGATGAAGCTAATGTCTGAAGCTCCTGAAAAGAAATCTCCAGGAATAGCTCTCAAAAGTGAAGCATCATAATCTACTGAAGTGAAGGAGAAATGTCTGAACAGATGGTACTATTGGCAAAAAAACTTTGGCAGGTTTATGAGGAAGCTGAACCAGCATCAGAGCAATAAATCTGGAACAGACATCAGAAGATGACATGATGAAAAATTCAGAAAAGATAGAACCACTGAGATTCCAAAGGGAGAAAAAGGTAAAGGGGTTTAATATCGAGAATGTGAAGGATTTGGCCACATTCAAGCAGAATGCGCGAACATCCTTAAGGAACAGAGACGTGCACTCTTAGCTGGGTGGAGTGACAGTGAAACAGACGAAACTGAAACAGAAGGCGAAGAATCTAACTATTTGGCTCTCCCTACTGTGACAGAGGCTACCAGCACCGAATCAGAAAACTCAGAATCAGATAGGGATCTGTACGAACAGTGGGGGAAGGCAGTCAAAGCAAATTCCAAACTAAGCAAGCAAGTGGTAAAGCTTAAAGGCTGAGAAATACGAACTGTCTGAAATGGCTAAAAGGTTGCAAACATAACTTGAAAAGAAGAAAATGGAACACTCAGAGGTTGTAACAGAGCTGACAAGGATGAGAAAATATGTCAGTATGATGAACAATGGAACAAAGAAACTTGATTCTATCTTGGGGGCTCAGCGTACTCATGGTGGGAGTCCTGGGTTAGGCTACGAGTATCCAAAGACTTACGGTAAGACAGTGTTTGTTCGAGCTAAAACCTTAACTGTGCTAACAATGTTTATCCCAGTCATAGGCTGTTGGACAATGGACAAGCGTGTCTGCCATTATTGCAATACTCAGGTCATATCCAGAGGAAATGTTCCAAGTTTCTTGCAAAATATCGCTTACAGAGATCTGTGCCTATCTGGAAAATCTATAATAACCATTGCTACGTCGCTTACAGCTGATCTTCTCAACTTGAGAAGGACAAGTGGTACCTTGACAGTGGTTGTTCTGCCCACATGACCGGAGAAGCCAGCTATCTGACCAATGTACAGAACCTAGACGGACGATTTGTTACATTCTGTGATGGAGGAAAAGGAAGGGTCATTGGTCAGGGTACATTATCAGTTCAAGGTATGCCCACAATCAACAAAGTGCTCCTTGGGGAAGGCCTTCAAACCAACCTACTAAGTATAAGCCAACTGTGAGATGGAAAGTTGAATGTCTCACCAATGATTCATGTCAGGTCATCAACAGTGAAGGGAAGTGTGTTTTGAGAGGAGCCCGTTCATCAAATAACTGTTATTTGCTGAATTCTAACACAGAGCCTATCACAGCTCATTGTTTTCTGTCTAAACAGGATGAACTAATTCTGTGGCACAAGCGGCTGGGACATTTGAATCTCAAGGCCTTAAGGCAAATATCCAAACTTGGACTGGTGCGATGAATACCTGAACTGAAAGGAAAGACTGATGCTATGTGTGGTGAATGCAAGATAGGAAAATAGACAAGGTCTGCTCATCCTGGTACGAATCAGATTCGTACAACCAGAATTCTTGAACTATTACACATGGACTTAATGGGTCGCATGCAGACCCAAAGCATTGGTAGTAAGATCTATGTTCTAGTTTGTGTTGATGATTTTTCCCCTTTTACTTGAACTATGTTTCTCAGACAAAAATCAAACACTGTTCAAGCTGTGATTCACTTGATTCTGAGACTGCAACGTGAAAAAGTCACAACTCTGATAGCAATCAGAAGTGACCATGGTAAGGAATTTGAAAACAATGATACGGAAGAATTCTGTCTTAAACAGGGCATACTTCATCAGTTTTCAGCACACATAACGCCTCAACAAAATGGAGTCGCAGAGAGAAAGAATCGCACCCTTCAAGAAATGATGCGTGTTATGCTTCATGGAAAAGGGTTGACTCTAACCTTCTGGGCGGAAGCGATCAATACTGCCTGTTACACCCTGAATAGAGTCCTTGTGCGCCCTGGAACACAAAAAACCTGCTATTTTAGGAAGTACATGTTATGTTTATGAGGACAGAGAGTACAAAATGAAACTTGACCCCCGCAGCAGTGAAGGAATATTCTTGGGATACTCCACAAATAGTCAAGCGTACCGTGCTTACATCAAAAAATTCAAAAATATTGTGGAGTCAATTAACGTGGCAATTCAAGACTCATATTATTCATTCAGCAAAGATGAAGATGATGCTGTCTGTCCTGATACAGAAACTAGCAAGCCGTCTCAAGAAGACTACATGCAAGTGTCAGACCCTGTACTAGAATACCTGGATGATGAACATGCATCTGATATAGAATCAGAGCAAGTTCCACCTATTCAACCTCCACAGCGTATTCAGAAAAATCATCAAATGTCAGATATTATTGGAGATCCTCAAGCACCCAGAAGAACCCGTGGGAAAGTTGTTGACTTTGCAGAAATGCTAAGTGGATCTTGCTTTCTGTCGTAAGTTGAACCTAAGAACATCAAGGAAGCAATATTGGATGAAAAATGGGTCAGTGCGTTGCAAGACGAACTCTCAAAATTTGCTCGAAATGATGTTTGGACACTTGTACCGAGGCTAGCTGAAGCCGATATCATTGGTACAAAATGGATCTTCAAAAACAAAACAGATGAGAAAGGCAACAACACCCGGAACAAGGCACGGCTAGTGGCACAGGGGTATGCACAGACTGAAGGTATAGATTTCGATGATTGCCCTGGTTACCCGACTTGAAGCTATAAGACTACTGCTAGTGCTTGCATGCCACCTCAACTTCAAGCTGTTTCAGATAGACGTAAAAAGTGTGTTTTTCAACAGATGGCTTAATGAAGAAGTACATGTTGCCCAACCTAAGGGGTTTGAAGACCCGTTTCATCCTGATCATGTGTATCGCTTGAACAAGAACCTGTATGGACTAAAACAGGCGCCCAGAGCATAGTATGAACGGCTCACGATATTCCTTGTTCAACATGGCTATGTGCAAGGGGAGAGTGGACAAGACCTTGTTTATGAAACACATCAAACATGAATTCGTCATTTGATGGAGCCTATTTATACGCTCCATTGAGTTGTTTATTCCCATAGTTTTATTACATTTTGCGTGAGATTGATTACTCTTTTGTAGTGTTTTCGTATCGCAGGTGTGTTCAAGATCCTATTGGATTTTATTGCATATCAGAAGTCAACAGTCAATAGAAGTCAACAGCTGCTGAAACCTGCTGGTTCAACCATGATGATGCAAGTATGGCAGTGTTTGACAAAACCAGCACAAGTGAACAAGGAGCAGCTACAGCAGGGGATGCTATAGCAGGAGCTTGTTCAAGTGGCTGCAGCATCTGTCCGAGTAGCAGCAGCAACCTGGGCCTTTGGCTAGAAGGCCTGGCAGCCCTGCGGAGAACATCAGAAGAATTTCTAAGTTGCTGCTAAGAATATTCCAGTGGGGAATTCCTAGCTAGAGAAGGAGATTTGTTTTGGGAATTAAAAACAAATCTAATCTCCTAAAAATTAGGAGATAATTGTTCTTTTTGGTACATTGCTAAGTTCGGTTCTTGGTAAGTCTGAAAACTGACAGAGCAAGAGTTTGATCGCTGTGAGTTGAAGAAAAATGTTGAACAGACTGTGTTACAGTTCTGACATTCTTGAAAAGAGAATTACCGGTCTGTGGGAAACATATCGAGGTGGGAAGAGAAGGATCTCCGTCTGAGGGAGTCAGATGCACTCACATTAGCTCAACTACATAGTGGTAAAGATTGAAGATAAGGTACTTAAAGATCTATTGTACTTGATAGAATACATTGTGAAGTGATTCTCACTTGGAGTTCCGAGTGACCTCCTGAGTAGGCTCGGTGAGCTGAACAGAGTAAACATATCCTATGTCGTTTACTTTACTTCGTACTGTTTCTATTGCGACTAACAATCATCAAAACGCAATCTGTTAAAGCTTTGTGAAACAGTTAATAAGTGACCTGGAACAGCCCGAGTAGAACAGACATACAACTTTCAGCCATAACTCAAAGGAAATTAACTGTAACTTCTCAATGCAAGATAAACTTTGTTTCATGTCCGAAAGGAGCGAACCTACTTCATGTGGTGGAGAAGATAATTCTTTCTTGCATACTTCCAATGGATGGGTCACAAATCAGAGAGTGTTTTCATGTGCTGTGTGTGGAGTTTTGTGCTTTCCTTGTAGTTCCATAAGTCAACAAAGTGAGGCAGCAGAAAGGGATAGTATGTTTGTTGATCATAGCTTCTTTCGCGATGGGATCACCCCTCCTGGAACGAGAAGTGATGGCTTTTCTGTTGCTGGCAGGGAGGGACATGAATCCTTCTTAAATGCATTTCAGTTCTAGTCAGTTATATTTACAATTGCGTAAGCTGAACCAGTGGTGAAGAAACTAACTGGTTGATAGAAGAAAAACAAGCAAAGGTTCGGTGAAAAAGCCCCTGGGAGCAGGCGAAGAAGATAAAGATGGAGGCAGCAAGTAAATCCAACATTATGAAGAAGAAGTGAGAATGAGGGGAAGTGCGCGAAGAATGATGCAAGGCAAGGATGCAGCTTACACTGTAATATACTTGCTGGAGTACAATCACAGTAAAACATGAACTGTTATATAACAGTGTATATCAATTTGAAATTACTGAACAGGGAATTGAAAAGAAATATAAAACCAGATTCGTTGAAGCTTGCTCGGCAATTTCCTTAAAGCGTAATTGCCCTCCTTCCGTGCTGGGTATGATTTGGCAATATGCTTCCCAGGATACGACAACCAGACTTCAAACAGATTGCACTGATCAGTTGAAGCGAACTAGAGTTTGATGTCTTCTGACTATTGCAGAAAATAGAATTTTATACTACTGACACACGATTGAGAGATTGGTGTTTTTCTGAGACACTTCAAAAGAGGACACAAACCTCCTTTTATAGCGATCCAGAGCCAACCGCAACTGCCCAATGACTTCTCCAGGACGTTCTCATGATCATCCAACTTCTCAAAACATGGAGAAGATGGAGAGACCCGGCTGAACCACTAAGGAGATAAGCACAGACTCAGTCTGAGTCTTTTAATTTTCAAAGACAAAATTGAGTAGTTTTCTGACTTAAGAAAAATGCAATTTATATGGTTGATATCATGTCACATATATCACATAGTGACTTAGCAAAAGTGCAAAACCAAGCTATCATTTCGCAACCCGAACGGAGCCACATTCGTGTCCGCATGATGCGGCACACACAAGTTTTGCCGTTTCGGGGCGAAATCGGCTCTTGACTCAAACTTCGCATGTTTTCTCTGCAACTTGGATTACCGATATCTCATTTGATACTTGATCAATTTAGTCGTTCAAATAGTCAATCTTATAGTACACCTTGTAAGGATTTTTATCAAGACTTTAATTATTCAATTCGATGTATATGCGATACCGAAATTAGCTCTTGAAAACGAGACAAACTCATTTTCTTCACACATTGAAATTCAAATTTCCAACAATCCCCTACATGAACAAAATTGATAAGTGAAAACAAATCAAGACTCGACACTAGTGTTATAGTTTCTACGGCCAATATCTGCAAAGGATAGGTGGGCATAACCTTTGAACCTTCCCTTGAAAGATATGCATTCTTTACTGGCTATTCAGTAGATGGTCTTTGAACTGTTCATCTTATTTTGTGTAAATGAAGTACACATCTTCCACAAATATTGTCCCAGCATACATCCATTTCTCATGGGTGGGTTCGTTATGTCCCTGAAACCCCTGCCTGGTTCTGCGAGAGTTGCTAAAGAATTAAGCCCACATAATTCTCCTTTGAAGCGGCTGACATTGTCGAAATTATGGTAGTAAAGTTACTAGTCCAAACACGGTACGCAAACAATATGTATAATGCGAGTGACCTCGGGTCGAACCCAAGAGAAAAGCCTAGATTAGTTTAAAGCTAGCTAGTAATGCTTAACGTACTAAAGAAAAGCTGGGGGTTTTGTTCTCTAGGCGAGGTATCTCTAGTAAATACTAAAGACAGGGTTGAGTTTGTTTCGAAAGATAGCAATTAAAAAGCGAAGTCGAGATCCTATTTCACCCTTATGTCATGCGATTGGTAACACAAAACATCAATACATGCATAAGGTAATTTGATAGATATTTCTAGGCTAAAGTATCACGCACTTTAGATTCAACTCTCGCTCCTTCTCTAGAGTGGGAATGATACTTAAAGGACATGGTTCTCAAACCCTCTCTCTGTTGAACCATGTAACTAAAGTTCACTATATGCTTAGCCTAATAGAATGTGAGTGTCACTCTCGCGCACAAACGCTATCTAAAATAAACATGCTTGATCCTATAAACAACCTAAGTTCAATTCTCATTCCATCCTTATGTGTTTTATTAATTCATACTCATTCATGCGTTTCGTCAAACGATTGGTGCGCATAAAATTAACATGAAGATAAAGCATGTGAATTTTCAATCAAAAACCTCATTCATATTGATAAATTGCATGTTTTGCATTACAATCTAACCTAAGGGATCCATAAGGCCATACTACTATACGACTACTCACTCATGGTGACTTTGAAACAAAACATAATGAAATAGTTCAACAAGGAAAAGAAAAGAAGTAGTGTAGTAGAGCAGTAGGAATTGAGTAGAGGGATGTTGTTGGATCGTTAGTTAGCGTTCCCTCTTAAGTAACTCAAAAAATTTTGGGTTACCCGAGAGGTAACCCAATAATAGCATCGGAATTAAAATAAAGTAAAATACTGTAAATTATGAACTCTTACGATTTAGAGTGGAAACCCCAATGTTAATCAAGAACTAAGTAAAACCACTACCTTCCAGTATCCCCTGGAAGGATTTAAGAAAGACGAATCGTCGCTTTATTTAGATATCTCGTCAAGTACAAAACAAACAACTTATCGCCTCCAACTAAGCTATTCTTTTGGAACTCTTGACTCAATCCAACTCTCGGACAATTCTTCTTTCTCTCTTGAACTTGACAGCCCAATCAAATAGATTTCAGCCTTGCTCTACTCGTTCACTCTTCGTTCTTGTTCACCCAAAAACTGCATCTTTGCAACCTCTTGCTCGTTCTCTTAATACTGGCAGTGTGTGATCTCCTGGATACATTGATTGATACTCTTGACTTGTACGCCAACAGTCAGGTTTCCAAATCCGCATCAAATCAAATCTCAACCAAATATCACTCATGAAATTCGCAACACCTCTGAGTTGCATATAGTGAACAAGCAGTTGCTACAACACACTCTTGAACACCCAAATCTGATACAGCAAGATAGAACGAGGAACAAAGGTTTGTTCACCCAGTTCGGCCAATCTGCCTACGTCTGGGAAGGGCTGAATTCCAACCCTTAATCCACTAGTTTCTCAGGTCCACAGTACAACACGGTTCGACGCACGACACCTATGCTACCTGACCTAAACTAATCACACAATCAGAACAAGCTCTAACTTGCGTATTGCACACCAACAGACTTGAAATAATTCAGAATAGCTACAACTCTGATCCCACAGACTGAGCCTATTCTAATTAATTCAATCCTATCTACAGGTTGCTATAGCACCTGCTGTAGCACACAGCTGGTACCAAAACAGTCCGCGTCGCTCCAAGCCTTCTGCTGAGCCGATCGAACCTCTCCACGAGTGCTGCACACTCTGGAGCACTCCCCCTCACTCAGTGACCACCTGTCACTAGTGAGTTTAGCCAACCAGTCAGTTGATCGAGTTCATCCACTCGTCAATACCTCCGCGGCCTGCCTTGATCAACCAACAAGCAACCGCTGCTCTGAATTAACTTCCTGATCAAGCTGTGATCAGACTCTGCAAGCCCTGATCACACTCTACTTCAATCACCTCAGCTCTGCGCTCACGCTCTGCTCTCGGTGATGATCGAAGATCCTCTCGTACTTGAATTCTATCCTCACCGTATTCTGTGTACGCTCTCGTGTTTGCTCTCTTCAGTTCGATACCCTTGACGCTTTGAGCAGCCTTCTTTAAATAGGAACACTCAGTCCCACCATTCACAGTTTTAGAAATTTCCTCCAAACAACAATATCTCCTAATTTATAGGAGATTTGATTTGATTTGCAAATCTAATCTTCTACAAACAAATCTTCTCCGCCATCTGGGAATCTCCACTGGAATATTCTTTCTGAGAATTTAGGAACTCCCTTGATGCTAATGGATATACTGCCAAGCTCCTTCCGCGAAGATCCGAGCTGCTGTTGACGAATAGATGCTACAGCTTCCTAAATCAGGTGCTGCCATAGCAGCAGCTCGTTCAGCCGCTTGTTCACTCCTGCTGGTTTTGTCAAAGCCTGTCATACTACATCATTAGACAGCTTCCTATACCAGCTCCTACTATAGTAGTAGCTTGTTCAGCCGATTGTTCACTCTTGCTGGTTTTGTCAAAGTCTGCCACACTGCATCATCAACTTATTTAAAATAAGTAAAGCAAATCAAGTTTGTTTCCTTATTTAAATGAGAGGATAATCTCTCAGATCTAATATATATTAGATGCATTCTAATATCCCTAAGAGATATTCGAATATTTGCTAGATTCTGTCTTGTTGATCTTGATTTCATGTTCTGGGATTTTGCGTCAATTCTGGGCTGTTTGCCCATTTCGGCCCACTCTGTCTTTACCGACTTTGGCCCACCTTGTGTTGTTTTCTGCACACTCATTTTCCTCTATTAGTTGAGTTTTTGTTATCATCAAAACACAAGGTTCAACAGATGTTGTGGACTTTCCAGTTGTTGATGTTTTCTCTGAAATCTTGATAATTCTCTAAGTCTGCGATTTAGGGTTTTTTCCAAGAGAGGCACAATAGGCCCGGAGGCACCAGAGACACACCCTGAATTTTTCCATCTCTTTCTATTTATACTCTTGAATTATTACCGGTTCACTCGCCGTGCCCGAATCACTTTTGATTCGGGCTGCCTAAGAATTTGATTCGGGACTGGGTGACTTCTTTGGCAAATCACTTTTGATTCGCTCTGGCTTGAATTCCTCAAAATTACCTCAGAATTAAAGTCTCGATGTGTTTTGGGGCTGGGCGAATCACTTCTTCTTTGGCAAATCACTTTTGATTCGCTCTGGCCTGAATTCCTGTTGGGCGAATCAACTTTGTAGTGCTCAAATCTCGCCTGTTTGACCCTTTAAAACTTCGAATTACATCTTGATGTAAATTATGAAGTTGTAGCCCTTTGAGTAAGCTTTCCAACAAGATATTTTACGCCTCAATCATATAAGAATCATGTGTTCGGTAAGCCTTCAATGACGAACAGGTCAATCTGCCCAAATTTGGTCTACGGATGAATCCTTCTCGAGTCAAATTTGATTCGGAGTAGTTGGGAGGTTAATTAGACCAAGGTTGGTCGAATCACCTTTAATTGGTGCAGCCACCTGGGGGAATCAAAATTGCTTGGGCGAATCAAATCTGCCTCTTGCTCCATAATCGCTCGTTTTTGCTCTCGATCTATTGGAATTCATCCGGATTTTTTTCGAGCCACTTCATATCGTGTAATACGCATTTTTTAACCTAAAATGGACAAAGAAAACATCAAATGACTTTAAAAAATAACGGAACAAACAAGAAGTAAAGGGAAAATACGGACAAATATAAGGTTATTTGTTCGTACATTAGCGGCCACACTTCTCTCTGGCATAGATGATTTCTATTATGGTAATCCCGCATTATCCTATTTGTAATTTCAAATTTTTACTCCACAGAATCATTAAAAGCTTCAAGCTAAACCACGTACGGCAATCACTAATTATTAAGGAATGGGTCTAGGCAAGTTCGGCCCTGAGGGGTGGCAAGTAGGGGTGGCGGCCCGGGCCCACTCGCCTTAGAGGGCCCATTCTTAAATATGTGTATGTATGATTAAAAAAATTAAAGTCGTTTCCAAAAGGCCAAAACCCTAAGCTGCGTGCGTGTCCGCAGCCGTCGCCATTATCATCTCACATTCCTTATTGGTTGCTTGTCGCTAGATTCCTCTCTCTTTCTCTCTCGCTCGCTTTCACTTTGGCTCTTCTTTGTTGGGTTTCTGACTGAGCAATCGCACCATAACGGTTGAGTACTTTAGCAGAAATTGTTTTGGTAGACCAAAGTTGGCAAATAGCAAGCAGCGTGTTGGCGCTGATGATGACTCGTGCTGCATAGTGGTCGTAGCCTCGTAGGTGAGAGTTGTCGATTCGTTATCTGGTTGGATTTTTGATTGGAGTATCTGATGTTGATTCGGTGAATTTAGGTATTGGATTTCTACTATTACCTCGTCTGCTCCTTCGTTGCTGATTTTCAAATTGCCAAGTTAGGTATTCCTCAGTTGATAAATCAATCGATTGCAATCAGGTATGATTAAGTTATTTCTGTTTGCTCTAGTTTTCTCCGAGCTGAAGTGTGATTTTAATACAAAGCTTGATTTAAATCTTATTAAGTTTGATTTGATTTTTTTATTCAGGTTTGGGGGAGTGGACAGTGGGGTTTTCAATTTCATTTGTGTTGTTTGGTTGCTCTTGCTCTCTTTTTTCTGATTACTTTGAATTTTATTTCTTATGCTTTGGACTTTTCTGAGTGATTTCTCTTTTTTGAATTGTTAACTACTCCATTCTACTTTTTGTTTGTGCTTTTGTGTTAGTTATGCCTAAAAAGTATTTATCAGGTTCTCAAAAAATTTATTGAATCTCAGAAAGGTGCTCTGGACAAGTTTATTAAAAAATCAAGCACTTCAGAGAGCTTAGCTAACACTGAACCTGAAGTGAGTAATGTTGAAAATTCTGATCAAAATTTAGGTTATAAGAATATAGTTATTGAGGAAGAGAATGATGTTTGTGAGCATGATAGTTTAAGAGTCCATCATCCAACATCTCTTATGGATAAACCTCTCGTTGATTTTTATGATCTTGCGAATTGGGACAATCTTGATAACAAAACTAGAGACTTAGGCTATGTTTTTTTGAACTTATAAAGTACTTATTTAAATAAATATTTTTTAAATAATATAAGTGCATATCAGTACATATTGAATACATTTGAGTAAAATATAAATAAAAAATGAATATTAATTTGTTCAGAAACACAAAAAAATATGAATTTTAAACTTTACTTAAATTCAAGCGCAAATGACTTTAAGATTACATTTCTTGTAATAATGAAATAAAATATTCTAACTGTCTTCATCTTCCTCCATATCTTCTACTTCATTTTTAGGATGAGCTTGCATAATTTGAGATGCTATCGTGTTACGCACATGATTCATATTCTCTTTTCGACTTGCTTTGAATTGGTTATAATTAGTTGTACCCTACACCAATTCGTGTGATATGATAGGTATTTCTAGTTGATGCATTCGAATATAATTGTGCAAAGTAAATTTAGCAAGAATTATGTCTATTTGTCGGACATCTGACACCTTAGGCATGCCACGAAGTATCTTCCAAGTTTTTTTCAAAACACTAGTTGTGCGTAAAGATGAATGGCGATAGTTGAACAATTCATAAACTCCAGTTGTGGCTGACCATTTCTAAACGCTGGCATATGGTAACGTACTTCTTTATTTTAGTAGGAAGCCAAATATCCCAGTGTATTTGGATAACCAGAGTCGACCAAATAATATTTTCCTAATAAAATGAAAAACAAAATATATATTAGTAAACATGTGATTAACATCGCGCAAAGTTTGAAAGTTATTTCATACCTGGGTGTGGGTGTGGAAAACAATACTTCGACTGCATTAACGAGTCTCTCCAAACAGTTTGGTCGTGAACACTTCCTTCCCATCCAATGTGTACGTAAATGCACATCATATCAAACGGGCAACAAGCGAATACATTCCACGTCTTTGTCCCTTGACGGCCTCGATACTGAACTCCCAGATCGTCTCCCAATATAGCTTCGATATGAGTCCCATCTAGAGCTCCAACGCAATCCTATAAAAATATCAGTATGTTATTTGTAATATGCAAAACAAATTTGGGAAATAAGATACAATGTCTATATAAGAATATGATTGTCAGTGACATATTTGTACATCAAAATACAGAGTGTATAATTTGTTTTGGGCAACCTTCTGCGGCACTAGCTTAAGTGGGGTATGCGGTCTTACGATATCAAACGATAATTCTCACAAAGATGCTAATACCAGTTTAAAATACTTATGAACCATGGATGGGGAATGTTTGAAAGTATCAGCCACGTCTCTATTAACCTCCTTTTGCCAAAATAAATAAGGTCATTCCCAGTTGTTCGAGAGCTGGTAATCCTTTGTTGTCGCGTAATAGTTCTTTAGATACCATTATGTGGACCAAGTACATCACCATTTGACAATTGTAATTGCTCCTGGCATAAACTTGGATGTTTGTACACCAATTTGTGCACATATTCAGCCCCAGTCTCACCTCTAGATCATAGCATCTATTGATTTGTATTTGCCTCAACACCTCTCACTGTCTCAAACGCGATCCTTCTACAAGCCTCTACAATTTCTTCATCCATCCTACACAAATAATTGATTTTGTCAAATCACACATAATTCCTGAAAACAATCACAGACATATGGGACACAACTAATACATGATAAGGGCAAACATATGTCATCATATTACACATTATATGCTACAAGTTCACATTATTATAATTAGATAACAAATTACATATCAAGTTCAAAGATTATTGGAGTTCAATATCACATACAATACATAACAACTAAGAATCCCTGATTCCTTCAACTTGTCAATCCATGCTGCATAGCCATGCCCACCTTTGCTCATCATTTCTCAATTTGACAAACATACGATCAAGTTTGTCTTCAAGGAGATATTTGATAAACATGGCTATGAAATTATTACCCCTCAACCTAACTTCCTCCATGTTTGTGACACATTCATACAGCTTCTCCTCATGAGTTTGCGAGTTGCTCAACTCTAAAATTCGCAGTGCTTTGTTAAGTTCACTGCTGTTTTTCTGCTTCGAACTTGAGCCATAAGTCAGTTTCCTTTTTTTTGAGCTTGTAGTTTTTGAAGGAAACCGACTTTCTTCTGCCTCAACGAGAATGACTGCATATGCGGAATAACTTGGATTTCGTCACTATCTCCGGAACCTTCTTCGAATTTGACTGCTTGAACAACCTTTCTTTTTCCTTTCCCAAATTTGGATTGTGCTTTTCCTAATGCTGGGGAAACACTAATGACACCAACTGCATATCTTCCTGAAAATATAGGGCCCCAAAGATCCAAATCTAGAAGCACATTTTTGGCAACATAACAACCAGCTCCATTCGTAGAGTGTTTCTGCAAGGAAAAAAGATTTATAAATACTATGATAAAAGAACTGCTGAGGCATATAATATGTCAAATATAAAGTGTACCTGTAAGAAATGTTGCATCATTTCACTTTGGAGCTCCTCACATGTTGGCAAACCATATGCATCGAACGCAATACCGGTCATTTGGTTCATTTCATTCCAAGCAACAAACTTATGCTTACACATATTATAATGATTAAGCATTTGCTTCATACTTTTCTTACAGGTGGATTGCAAATTATACCTATCCTCCACGAGTTTCCAACCAATACTAGTATTTCTGCCATTCCTCAACTCAACAATAGTTTGCATAAGCTTTCTAGAATCTTCAGGAGTCCACATAACTACCATAGATAACAATATACATACAGCATAAAGCCACGTTTCAGAAAATGAAAAGATGAAAGCAATCAAAATAATTACCAATAAACATACTCCATCAATTTTCACAACTCAACAGAATCCACATCCATAAACCATCAAACAATCTTCATAACAAAACAATTATAAACCGCAAACATATACCATAAAACAAGCATATACGAAATTACAAAACAAGAAAAGCAAATTATCGAAAAAAACCTGAAAATTGGAACGATTGAGGCAGGGGTAAATTAAATTGCCCGAAGATAAGGTTTGTGTAACGTGTAGGGCTGAAGAGCAAAGGTATGGCGTTGATGCTTTGGTACAATTCGCAAAATTGCCTATCACAGAAGCACAAAATTTTAAAACATGTAAACAATTAAAGCATAAAATTTTAAAATTGCCAAAGGATTGAGGGAATTTACCTGAGAACAAGAATCTGGAAACACTAGAAATTGAGATAAGATGTGTGGCAATCTCGGAGAGGCTATACGATGCAGATTGAGCAACAAGGGGAGGAGATAAGATGTGTGGTGATGTGGGCAGAGGCTTGGCGGACGATTGTTGAAGCAGATCGAGCAACAAGCTAACAGATGGGATACGATGCATATCGAGCAACAAGGGGAGGAGATAAGATGTGTGGTGATGTGGGCAGAGGCTTGGTTGACGATTGTTGAAGCAGATCGAGCAACAAGCTAACAGATGGGATACGATGCAGATCGAGCAACAAGGGGAGGAGATCAGCTCAAGTGGTGATGTGGGCAGAGGCTTCGCCGCGGATTGTGGATGCACATCCAGCAACAAGCTAATAGAGGGGATACGCAGATCAAGCAACGAGGGGAGGAGAGAAGGTGAATGGCGATTTCGGCAGACCCTTCTCGGCCGTTTGGAGCAATAATGAAGAGAAAAGTAGCAAAGCGCACTATTTTGGATGCCCTACTTGCAAATGGCGTTTGGATAAGTTGGTCGGTTCAAGTTTGACCAACTTAAATCGATAGATAAATATGCCTTTGTCTGGTTATGACTTCGGACCCTTGTTTGACCCATTAAACCGTCGAATTTGATCATGGTGTAACTAAAGACTGTAGCCCTATAAGTTAGCTTTCCAACAACATATGAGACCCCTTAATCGGATAACAGTCATTAATTATGAGTTCTTCATTTTAAAAATTAAGGTTTCAATATTTAAATTCAGTACTTAAGTAATTAAGTTTATGTTTTTAACGTACATATTTTGTACAGTGTATTTTTTAATTACATGTAAGTAAATATAAGTAAATTAAAGTACATATAAGTAAATATAAGTTTAGTTAAGTTATATTGTGTACATATTATCGAAGTGTTGTGGTAATGGTGGTGGTAGCGGTGTTGTGATGGTGGTGGTGGTGTTGTGTTATGTTAATGGTGGTGGTAGTGGAGTGGTGGTGTTGTTGGTGGAGTTAAAGTTAAGTTAAGTCAAATCAAGTCAAGTTAAGTTAAATTAAGTTAAGTTAAATTATTATTTTTTATAGGTGGTGTGTTGTTTTTGTGGTGGTGGTGGTGGGTTGTTGTGGTGGTGATGAATAGTACATATAAGTAAATATAAGTACATAAGTAAATATAAGTAAAGTAATAAGTTTAAGTACAAAAGAACGCACCCTTACTAGTTGAAACAGGGCCAAAGCTGGATTTAAATCTTATTTTTCTTAAGAACAACATCTCTAGACATTTTTTTTATTCACATTATTCTAAAAAATTGAGTAACGAGGAGGTTAAAGACAGAAATGGTTAGTTTGTTCAACGTGTTTGGACAAAGTGTATTGCTTTTGTTGTAAGTTATTTAAATCAAATCAAAACATAAGCTCTCTAGCTAACGATGGTTTTAGAGATTGGAAGCATCTTAGTAGTAAACTTGAGGAACATGAACGTAGTGTTGAACATTATAAAAATATGGAGACTTGTATGACTTAAATAGAAGATTATATAAAAACGAGACAATTGATAAAGAATTCAACAAGAATTTAAAAAAGAACGTGAGCGATGGAGGCAAGTTTTGATTTAGAATAGTTGTTGTTGTTAAATGTCTTGCAAAAAATAATTTAGCTTTTCGTGGATCCAAAGACAAACTTAATCAAGATTGTATGGTAATTTTTAAGGAGCAATTGAGATGATTGCTGAATTTGATGTGATACTGCAAGATCATGTTGCGCGTGCTCAAAGTAATGAAATACATTATCATTATCTCAGTCATAAGATTCAAAATGAGTTGGTTTCTATGTTGGCTAAGAGTGTACAAGATTCTACGGTAAAAATTATTAAAGAGGCAAAATATTTTTTTGTAATTCTTGATTGTACTCCGGATGCTAGTCATCAAGAGCAAATGACATTTTGGTAAGGTGTGTCAATATGACAAGCACCAAAATAAATATAGAAGAGTTTTTTAGAATTTTAAAGGTTGATGACACTTCAGGGTTGGCTTTTTAACAAATTAGTTGCTTCCCTCAAATCTTTGGACTTAGATATCAATGATGTTAGAGGTCAAGGGTATGACAAAGGTTCTAATATGAAGGGGAAACACCAAGGAGTTCAAAAACAATTACTTGAAATAAATCCAAGAGCTTTGTATATGCCTTGCGCTTGTCATAGTCTCAATCTTTCTTTATGTAATATGGCTAATTCATGTGTGAAAGCTATTTCATTTTTTGGAATTGTGCAACGCATATTTGTATTATTTTCTAGTTCTACAAAACGATGGAATGTCTTCTTAATAATATTTCTGGTTTGACTGTATCAACTAATGAATACTGTCCCAATTAGTGTTCTACCTATTCTTAACCGCTAAGTTCTCAAACAGGTTCAATAGTTACTCGACTAACACCACAAATTAGTTCCACCGCTGTTAACAACATATGGAACGCGTCTCGCTCTTTCTCATCATTGCCCTTTCAGCGCTAGGCAGGATAGGAGTTACCCACCCATTCCCGGTTACTTGGACTAGAGATAGGACGGTTTGTTTTCCCGTCCCACCACTGCGTAACGCTGCAATGATGGAGTGAATGAATGTCACCCCTCATAACTTGAAGTGCCAAACCTCCACAAATTCAGCACGCTACGCGACTAATCCTTTGAACCTCCGAATGAATGTCAAGTCCCTCTTGGACATTTCTATCAACTCCACATCCTAAAATATCTCACTCAAAAAAAACATATAACATTAAAGTGCAAGCATCACAATATTCTAGAAACAATGCAAAGCATACATGTCAAAACTTCAAAGAGAAGGCATCATCTCATAAAATCAGCATTTACATCGCAGCATTTGACTCATAAACTTGGCAACAATTCAGCTTCAGCATAAAATCAGTAGGATATCATTTATAAGCATCGCAGCATATACTCACGAATTCAACCGCTATATCGCATGATATAAATCTCAAAAAGCAACGGTAACTCAGCAAGATATAAGCACAAAAACAGCAGCAACTAGGCAGCTCATCACAAAAAAAAAAAAAAAAAAGCACGCCTCATCAGGCGGGATGTCGAGTGGAATGTCAAGTGGAATAGCATGCAGAATGTGAGGCTTCAGGTGCTCCAGTAAAGGCTTGAATTGAATCTCCGGAAGTTGCACAACAGATGGGGCGAGGATAGTTTTATTGCACAATTTAATGGCATTGATATCATACCTAGGGATGTCATGGATTAATTTCCCAGTAGCAACCTCCTTGGTGTTCAGCCCCTATTTGGTGTCTAGCTCCGATATGTCCTCCACACATTGTGTGAGTGTTGCATCTTCGATGGTGTCCAAGTCTTGTATTCCTGCAAGGTCAGGTAGGAATTGCATAGGCTTATGAATATTAAAGTTGATCATTTCCCCCTCTACCTACATGGAGTGATCACCCATATGTATATCAATTTTCATCTTCGTGGTTGCCATAAATGGTCTCCCTAGCAGAATTGGTGAAGAGCCTCTCTCATCCTCCATTTTGATGACATAAAAATCTGCAAGCAATGAAAGTATTCCTACCTGCACGAGCACATCAACAACAAGACCCTCTGGCTTTGTGCATGATCTATCAGCCATTTGAATTTTAAAATCAGTGGGTCTAAGAGGACTGATACGCAATGTTTCATATAAGGAATAAGGTAAGTTATTAATCGAGGCACTCAAATCCAACATACAATCATCCATTTGAATATCATTAATTATGTATGAGATTGTAAAGGTACCTAGATCCTTACATCTCGGTGCTACCTTGGATTGCAGAATGCCGAGATGTTGGGCCTCAGATTCACTTGTTCAGGACCTCCTGGTCGAGTGGTGCACAAATCCTTAAGGAATTGGCATATTTGGGAGTGTGCTTGATTGCATCGAGGAGTGGGATTGTGACTTCCATCTTGCGGAATAGCTGTAACAGCTCTTGATCCACCACTGCTGGATTATCATTTGAATCGGATATCTGCATAAGAAATGGAAGCAGGGGTTAGAACTTATTTTATCAAAAATTTGTACGAAAGGTTCTGAATTTTCTCCCTTGTCTCCAGCCTCTTCGGTGCTGGCTGGGCTGCTGATCTCCTCCCCTTGAAGCTTCTTCTTAGTTATCAAAGTCACCGAACAGACATTTCCTCTGAGTTAGGTATTGTTTGCGATGGCAGCTTTCCCTTATCTTTATCATTCTTCAGCTCAGACACGGTGGCTGCCAATTGGGACATTTACTTCGACAACTCAGCTAGGGTGTTATCATTCTTTTGCACACTAATCGCCAACTCCTTAACCACTTCATCCAATGACTTCCCTTGATTCACATTACTCGGGCCAGCTTGGTTGTGATTAACATTGGTTGGGGCAGGTTGATTGTAGTTGCGCCTTTGCTGAAACTACCCATTGGCATTGTATCTCTCTTGCTGCTGATGATATGGATGGCGGTAAGGTTGGGCTTGGTTTTGCCCTTGGTACTGATTCTGCCTTGTTGCTTTGGGGCTCCTCACTCATTTCTCCAACTGAAGCCATTTGCTGCAAGTCCAAACTGCCTACGTGCTTGCCTATTGTTAAAGTGTTGTACTCCTCCCATAGCATTAACATCAACTGCCTCTTCTTCTAGGCTAGGACATTCATCGGTTTTATGGCTCGCAACACCACAAAATTCACAAGCCTTAACTCCACTGACTTGCCCAACCATAAGCTTCTGCACCATCTGCTTAAGCTCTTTGATTTCAGTTGCCATGTGATTTGAATTGGAATCCATTTGTGAGACATTCCTTGTTATTCCGATTTCATCTCTCCTACTAGTATCTTCTTTGAATCTGGCACTCTCGGCATTCTCATTGATCAGCTCTCACACCTCGGCAGGTGTCAAATTCAAAACCGTGCCACCAGCTGCTGCATTCAACAACATCCTCTCCAAAGGCCTCAATCCATCCAATAAGTATTCTACAATCGTTCTTTCATACTCAAATTACAACAGCTGTGTTCTAAGGCACTGAATCTTTTCAAATAATCGTACATTGACTCACTTGGACCTTTTTTAATGTTGAACAACTCTCTCCTTACTTGGGCAGCTTTAGCAGGGGGGGTAATATTTGTCGAAAAACTTCCTTTGCATTTGCTCCCAAGTTCTAATACTCCCTGAAGGCAAAGATAAAAACCAAGTTTTTGCAAGGTCAGTTAAACTGAAGGGAAATACTTTTAACTTAAACCTCTCTTCAAGGGCAGCATATGGTCTTAGAGTCCGACATATCCCATTGAATTCTTGTAGATGCCTCGATGCCACTTATCCTAGCAGCCCTCCAAATTTGGGAAGATGATGGACTACTGCTCTCTTCACTTCAAAGTCATCCTCATCCTGATCAGTGTTAATACAACATGGTTCATTGTTGAATATTGGAGCTGAGAGCTCTCTAAGTGTAGGTGGCCTGTTCCTTCCACGTGCATGGTTGAGGTTGAGGTGCATGTCTATACTCATACTCATCTTGTTCATCCATCCTTTCACCTCTATGACAACGTGCAGCTCTTTGTCTTTGAAGGAAGACTCTCTCTGGTTCATCATAGAAAGGGGGCATCACTGGGGGAGGGGGTACTGGATTGTTGTTTTGGTCAGGGACATGGTCATCATGGACACTTCCTGCATGAGATATACTAGAAGGCAAGTGAGATGCAAAAACAAACAAAAAATGGAAAAGGTCAAAATAATAAAAAAAACTAAACAATTCAAAATGAAAATGTAAACGATCTCGGATTGCTAAAAAAGCACACAACACGACTTAGGGCGATGACTATTGACCGCTGGCCCGTTCCGCTCAGAAAAAGGTCTTCTGATCTCCAATCGGACTCCAGTGACACTATTCACACCCTTGTCGGCGCACTGTTCACTAGGGTTTAGATATTCCTCTTTTTATTTTTCAAATCTGCACCACAGCAAAGCAAAACCAAGAAAAACAAGAAAAATAAGACAAACAAAGTTCAGAACTCTATACTGAATGTTGCTCTCCTTGGCAACGATGCCAAAATTTGACAGCGTATCGTCGTGTGCCTCAAATTTGTATTAATAGTTCCTGTTAATACTTAGCAAGCGTTAAGCAGAGTCGAACCCAAAGAGAGCAAGTGAGCAAGAGTCCTAATGCTAGTCACAGAAAAATGAACAATACTGAGGATATCAATTCAGAGAATATCAGTCGGGGTAATACACTGCAACTAGTTACCATCGATCAAGCAACATGTATCAACTAAGGAATACTGTCCCAATTAGTGTTCTACATGTTCTTTACAGCTAGGTTCTCAAATAGGTTCAATAGTTACTCGACTAACAACACAAATTAGTTCCACCGCTAGGCTTAGCTAACAATGCAATTCAGTCAAGTATAATGCAATGGGTATCAACCTAGCTTCACTGCTAAGCTATACCAAATTTGATAATCAAGCATACAGTTCATACAAGTCAGGAGGCAGTAATCATTAGCTCAAGTCAAGGATTCATTGATCTCAAACCAAGTGTTGCAATGCAATTCCCCAAATTGAGTTTTGGTTTAGCTACTCATAACATCCATCGAATACAATAAAACTGAGTTCAGTATACTACAATAAGTTAAAGAACACGAAACTGAACTGAAATGAAAAATGCCGTGAATAGTGTTTTCCGGCAGTGAATAGTAACAGATGAACAGTAACAAGTGAACAGTGAATCCTAATGAATAGTGATTCCGGCGACTTCCAGCAGCTTCTTCTCCTCCTCTCTAAGCTGCCGCCTCCTTGCTACAGTACCCTGAGATAACTGATGGCAAATGTGTTTGTCCAATGTGTTCTAATCCTAGGGTTTGGGGTTGAACCGGGTTGAACCAAATCTGCTTGAACCGGTCTTTGGTTCAGCAGTTGTTGACTGCTGACTTCTATTGACCGCTGTTGACTTCTTAATCTTGAATGAATGCTCCAAAAATGTAATAAAATCCATGCGATCTTGAACACACCTGCGATACGCAAAATGTAATAAAACTATGGGAATAAATAACTCAATGTAATAAATTCGCTCCATCAGTCATTCTTGACAAGGACTGCCTTCTAAGACTGGAAGGTCATCTCGAAGCCATGGCTATCCAGCACTGTCCCAGAAATCAGATTCTTCTTAATGCCCGGTGATCGCGCGTCGTTGTACGCGTCAAATTAATCCTTCCTTCTCCACTTAGTATAGCGGCTAAGTCAGGGTCGATTCCACAAGGAGCAAGCAGACTCGTTCTAGCTAGTAACCTACAACTTACGAAAATTGGGGTTGTGAGTGATTGGGTTGCGCAGGTGCGTGAATGAACAGTAGTTGAAAATAGAATTGCACTAGACGTGCGCAGGCAGTAGAGATTAAGTACTATGACTATGAAAAGTATCGGTGCAGACAATCCTCTATGAATGTATTCCTTATCATTGATTCTAAACGTCTATAGTTCGATTTACTGAAGTTAGTGTCCGATCAAGGCTTCCTAACATGTGCGCATGTTCCGATCAAAGTTCATGAGCTATTAATTCTCGAAACTAGTCTAAGCAGCTACGAATCCTGTCACAGTAGCAGCTGATTACCCTAGCACGTTACTCCTAGTTGTCACCGTCAAGCTTCCAACTAGTTTAACGTATAACAGACAAGTAGTAAGAGTAAGATTGCGGTTCAAGGCTTCCCCTACTCATGCATCTAGCTGTCAACCGTGTGCACAGAATTAATACAAGCAAACAAACTATGCATTAAGCACAAGTCTCAAAGGAAATACTCATAGAATCATGCCCAACCGATACAAAGCATTTAGCTAGACATGCTAGTAGTAAACATCATAGAAATAGTAAATAAAAGCTAAAGTATCCAAGGAAACAGTAACAAGCAGGTGCGTGCAGGTTGCTGTGTCTCGGCTCGCGCAGTCGGCTAGCGCAGGTCCTCGCAGCAGCTCGTGTGTTTTTCAATACTGGCTCTCTCTCCTCGATATCGTCTTATATCTTCAAACCCTAGCCTTCCTCTCTTTATATACTGCTTGTGAGCCTTGTGACAATCTTGGCAACTTCCAAATCCTATGGTGTTCAAGATTTGGAAACACCACTATCCTGCGCATGGCTCACTGCGCACGCTGGTTAGCACAGTTGGTTAGCGCACCGTACTCTGAATCTGCCACTTCCTATCCTGTCTGTGCTGCTAGCTCCGCAGGCTGTGTGTTGCGCTCCTTAAACGCGCTATAGCGCGTATCCGACTTAGGCCCTTGTTTTGCCCTGGAATACAAAAACACCGGAAACCAGTAATCTTGTACACAAAATAATGCAAACAAGCACAGTGTTAAGATCTAAATAGCGCGTATAAATAGGCTCTATTAAACCCCCCACACTTGCCCTTGTTCGTCCCGAACAAGCACTCAAGCACGGATACAGTTACCTCTCTGGAGTCTAGCGCACAGTCTTGCACTCTGGCGCGATCTGCACAACCGTTCACCCTGCGTTGCTCTATCACCTGCGCGGATCTGCCTTCAACAGTTTAATATAACAATTTCGAAATTCATTACCTCTCAGCTGGGATGGAGATTATTTCGGATGGCTGGGAGATAGCTCTTCATAGGCTCCGGCTTGTCGGTCTTTACTTCGAGTACGGGCATATGGTTAATAGCGCAAGTTTCTTCCGGTGCGTTATTCTTTCGCGCACTTCCTGGGAACTCGAGCCTTCTTGATGATTTTCTTGTGAACTTGCGCACGCTGGTACGGAGTTGTGCGCATGCTGGTTTCTTTAGCGCATATCATCTGCTGGTGTTTTTCTTTTTGTACAGCTTTATCTACAATTCCTATGTTCCCAGAACGGTTTCAGTCTCGGCCTCCGGATAGCAGCTATGGAACAACGCTCCGCTCTCCCTCCTTGATCTATTTGCGCAGGTCAGCGCATGCGTTTACACCCGCGCCCGCCTTCCCTAGCTCGACTTCCAGAGGAAAGGTGGTCTGTTTTCCCACCTCGCCACGCTTTGGGTATTCGCCTTCGGCATCTGCGTGGCTGAGCGCGCTCTATTATTCCGAAGGTCGCGAAGCACCGGCCTCCACTAGCGCTCTTACCCATATACCTTACCTTCGAAGCAAAAACGACTAACCGCCTCTCTAGAGCTTTTCTCTCAACTCCACAACCCCTGTATATCCCAACTAAAAGGAACAGAAAAATCGAAAAAAATATACTTAAACAGTTGATAGCAGCGCATGCAAAATGAATAGGGCAATACAAGCCGAAAAGTGTGCGCAACCCGCAAACTAGCGCACCACTGCTACTATTCCCTTCAACTAAACTAAGCTACACTACAAAGCTCAAAAAAACGTGAAATGAAAATGTAACGCTCCCCCCCAAAATTTGATCGCGCGTCGTTATACGCGTCAAATTAATCCTTCCTTCTCCACTTAGTATAGCAGCTAAGTCAGGGTCGATCCCACAAGGAGAAAGCAGACTCGTTCTAGCTAGTAACCTACAACTTACGAAAATTGGGGTTGTGAGTGATTGGGTTACGCAGGTGCGCGAATGAACAATAGTTGAAAATAGAATTGCACTAGACGTGCGCAGGCAGTAGAGATTAAGTACTATGACTATGAAAAGTATCGGTGCAGACAATCCTCTATGAATGTATTCCTTATCATTGACTCTAAACGTCTATAGTTCGATTTACTGAAGTTAGTGTCCGATCAAGGCTTCCTAACATGTGCGCATGTTCCGATCAAAGTTCATGAGCTATTAATTCTCGAAACTAGTCTAAGCAGCTACGAATCCTGTCACAGTAGCAGCTGATTACCCTAGCACGTTACTCCTAGTTGTCACCGTCAAGCTTCCAACTAGTTTAACATATAACAGACAAGTAGTAAGAGTAAGATTGCGGTTCAAGGCTTCCCCTACTCATGCATCTAGCTGTCAACCGTGTGCACAGAATTAATACAAGCAAACAAACTATGCATTAAGCACAAGTCTCAAAGGAAATACTCATAGAATCATGCCCAACCGATACAAAGCATTTAGCTAGACATGCTAGTAGTAAACATCATAGAAATAGTAAATAAAAGCTAAAGTATCCAAGGAAACAGTAACAAGCAGGTGCGTGCAGGTTGCTGTGTCTCGGCTGGCGCAGTCGGCTAGCGCAGGTCCTCGCAGCAGCTCGTGTGTATTTCAATTCTGGCTCTCTCTCCACGATATCGTCTTATATCTTCAAACCCTAGCCTTCCTCTCTTTATATACTACTTGTGAGGCCTGTGACGATCTTGGCAACTTCCAAATCCTATGATGTTCAAGATTTGGAAACACCACTATCCTGCGCATGGCTCACTGCGCACGCTGGTTAGCGCAGTTGGTTAGCGCACCGTACTCTGAATCTGCCACTTTCTATCCTGTCTGCGCTGCTAGCTCCGCAGGCTGTGTGTTGCGCTCCTTAAACGCGCCTATTAGCGCGTATCCGACTTAGGCCCTTGTTTTGTCCTGGAATACAAAAACACCGGAAACAGTAATCTTGTACACAAAAATAATGCAAACAAGCATAGTGTTAAGATCTAAATAGCGCGTATAAATAGGCTCTATCATCCGGCATGAACAGAACATCATTCAGCTCCAACTTCTTGCCAGTGGTGAGCTTCAGGATCACCGTGCCCTTTCCTTTCACTTCAGAAGTGGCTGAGTTGCCCATGTACACCTTATCTCCAGTTCTAGTCTTGTTCAAAGTGGAGAAGGCACTTTCAGTTGTGCTGATGTGGCGGGTAGCACCAATATCCAGCCACTAGTCTCTGTCATTTGAGTCCACCAGGTTCAGCTCAGAAATGACAGCCACGAGGTAGTCATCATCAGCCTCAGCAAGATTGAATTCCTTCTTCTTCCTTTTGGGCTTAGGGCACTCATCAACTTTGTGACCAGCTTGGCCACAATTGAAGATCTTCCCCTGGAACTTGGGCTGTTGCTTCCTCTTGAAGGATTTACCCTTCAGAGCCATCTTGTTAGAAGGCTTCTTCTTCTTTGAGGTTTCATCATGCTCCGCCACATTGACCATCTCAGGTGTCATCTTCAGCCTCTTGCCAGAGCCTCGGTTCTCCTCTTCAATTTGGAGCTTAACATAATATCTCTTCCAGATTCTTCTCCTTGCTCTTATGCTTGAGATAGTGTTAGAACTCTCTCCAGACTAGAGGCAGCTTCTCAATCACAGAAGCAACTTGGAATGACTCACTAAGCAGCATTCCTCAACAACAATCTCATGGAATATGAGTTATAAATCCTGCATCTGACTCGCAACAGTTTTAGAGTCGGTCATCTTAAATTCAAGAAACCGGCCCACAATGTACTTTTTAGAGCCTGCATCCTTCCTTCAGTACTTGTGAGCTAATGATTTCACAACTCTTTGGTCGTCTTCATAGACGTGTACACATTGTATAGACTGTCAGTCGGGTCATTCATGACATAATTCTGACACATATAGCCAGAATCATTCTACATCATGAATGTTATGCGCATGTTATGCGCTCCTAGGTATTTGTGCCATGTTCACCAACAAAAAGAGGATCCTCAGTCAGGAAACGAGTCAGGCACAGAGTGGTCAGATAGAAGAGCATCTTCTGCTGCCACCTTTTGAAGTTCGACCCATTGAACTTCTCAGGCTTTTCAGTCGGCATTATTGCAGGAGGCACTCATGCCACAGTCTTGCTTGGAATAGCAGCCACAGATCCATTCCCGACCACAACCAACAGTGGGTTAAAACCCTACATGACCGCTGCTGGAGCAGTAGGAAACTGACCCGGAGGTACAATCCCAGTAACTGCAAAAGCGGGAGTCTGTTGCACTCCACCTGTTCCAACATGTTTCTGCACTCCGACAGCACCAGTAACTGGATCCACTCCGATTGCCACATCAGTTAGCATCTGCAGCACTGCATCATTGACTAGAACATTCTGTTCAACATCCATAGTTTGGTTCTCAGTATTCATCTAAACCAGAAACAAACAAGATCAGTAACTTCAAAACACTATTACAAAACCTATTGTGTAACCATAATTTAAGCTTTAAGATTGTTAAAGTACAGTCACAAAACGGGAACTGTTAAATAACAGTGTATATCAATTTGAAATTACTGAACAAGGAATTGAACAGAAATACAAAACCAGATTCGTTGAAGTTTGCTCGGCAATTTCCTTAAAGCGTAATTGCCCCCCTTTCGTGTTGGGTGTGGGTTGGCAATCTACTTCCCAGGATACGAAAACAGAACTTCAAACTGATTGCACTGATCAGTTGAAGCGAACTGGAGATTGATGCCTTCTGACTATCACCGAAAATAGGGTTATATACTACTGACACACGAGTGAGAGATTGTTGTTTTTCTGATACTCTTCAAAGGAGGACACAAACCTCCTTTTATAGCGATCCAGAGCCAACCGCAGCCGCAACTGCCTAACGCCTCCAATTCTTCAGGACGTTCCCATGATCATCCAACTTCTCAAAACATGGAGTAGATGGAGAGACCCAACTAAACCTCCAGGGAGATAAGCAAAGACTCAGTCCGAGTCTTTTAATTTTCAAAGACAAAACTGAGTGGTTTTTTGAATTAAGAAAAATACTGTCATTTCGTAATCCGCACGGATGCGGACGCACACAAGTTTTGGCGTTTCGGAGACGAACTCATTTTCTTCCCATATTAAAATTACAATTTTCATTAATAGTTTAGAGCAGGAACTTAGCAATTTTCATTTGTTTTTAGAGTTAGTTTTCGAGAATTAGCTAAGATGTGTTGTCACGCGAGTGGAATATGTAGCAGGCAGCTCCAAGTACATTTTGTTGTTGTTGTTTTGACAGTAATGGATGGGCGGTTGATTATTTAATAAAAATGAAGGCATCCCGGAGAAGTAACAGCTGCCTTTTTAACCCTCTGCTTGTACCATCACCATCACCATCACCATCACCATCACTCCATCGCATCGCATCGCATCGCAGCGCGCTAATCCTCATCTTCGCATCTCTATCTCTCCAACTCTCTTCGCCAAATTAGGGCTTGTAATGTGGAGCACCAATGGATGCCTCTGACCCGATTTCTTCTCCTACATCCCACCACCATCACAATTCACCTTCGCCTCCTCCCGATCGATTTGATCATCTCAGTAACTCTCCTCCGCCGCCGCTCCAGACTGCCCTCACTGAGGAATTCCATGCGATCCTCAATTTGAAGCTCTGTGACGGAAACGCGACACCTAGGGATGAAGATGTTACAGACGCCGATGCTCATGGTGGACATGTGAACGGGGTATCGGAACAGGCTGTGGACGGCGATGGGGGTGGTTGTGGGACTGAGGAAGATGGAGAGAAGGTGAAGGAGGAGGAGATTCTGAAGGATGGATGGAGTGATGATGGCTTCGGCGCAGTTGTGGAGTATCGGAACGGGTCTCAGGTAGATGGATGGAATAATGGGAATGGTGGGGAGGATTCGGAGTGGAAGGAGGAGACACAAGGGAGAGACATGCAGGTTCAGTATCCGTTGAGACCTAGTGCTGAAGATTGTAACTTTTATATGAGAATGGGAAGCTGCAAATTTGGATCGAGTTGCAAGTTCAATCATCCCCCGAGGTGTAGCAGTCAGGTAGAATTGCTTTTCTATGATCCATGGCTTCTTTCTTTCCATAAAGTAATGTTTTTGATAGCTGTTTTTATTGAGTTGTTGTTTGATATTTTTCCTTATGCAGACTGTAAAATTGAGGATTAAGGAGAGGGAAGATAGTTGTGAAAGGTCAATACAGATGGAGTGCAAGGTCTTGTTAACTCACTACAACTATAAAGATAGTTACTTTTAAGCTTTTAGTATATGCTTTAAAATGTATATATATTTTTTATAATGTTTAAGTCTGTTTTATTTTTATTAGCTACCTTTGACTGGTCGTTTTTCTACTTTTTTTGTTTTGGACATGATTGCTACTTGATGGCATGTTCAATGAGGGGAAACAATAGCCACATTTGTAATTAAACCATCTCCTCCTTGACTTCTTACTGGTACTTGAAGAGAAATGAGTTTTTTTTATAGGTTCTTTTTGTTTGTTAGTATACTGAAAAGCAGGGTTTGAGGGACAATTAATATGACAATTTTTGGTAAACTTCATGGGGGATCATTTGGTTTGCAAGACGGTATACACACTCAACTATAAATTAGCCATCAGTCACCTGAATCTGCGGATGCAATTATATTTAGGCAACTTAGCAATTACAAGCAGGTGCCCAGTTACAGTTTTGATGGAGGATATAATGCTTCAACAATTTGTGATTCTAGTTTAAGACAGCCTTTTGGACTCTCAATCTTTCAATAACTATGCAAGCAACATCTGTTTGAAACTGATTGTTATGGGTGTTCTGATTTTTTCACTTTGATTTGTTGCCAACCTAACCGTGCTAGGTTTTCCGTTTGACCTATGACGATGCTTGCTTTATTGGTCTTTGATTGTAATGTATATGATGATTAGACTATTCATCTAGTTGCTTGAAGGTTTTTTTTCTTCGAGCATTGTGCAGTATTACATGTCTGCAGGAGGGTGCAAGTACGGGAAGGCTTGTCAATTCAATCATTCTAGAGAAACACCTAATGTGGTTCCAGTTTTGAAATACAACTTCTTGGGTCTGCCAATTCGTCCGGTACTTCATTGTTTCAATGGCCCTTAAATTATGTCAAAAGTGTAAAAAGTCTATCTGGAACTACACATATGGATTTAAGTTTACTAGGATTGCTATTGCAGGGAGAGAAAGAGTGTCCTTACTATATCCGCAATGGTTCATGCAAATATGCAGCCAACTGCAGGTTTCATCATCCTGATCCTACTGCTGGATCTGATTCCCCCTCTGGCTATGCTAATGATGTGCAAGCAACCCCATGGCCATCTTCAAGGACATTAAATGAGGCTGCCCCTTTTGTGCCTGGATCGTTTTCGTCGGCCTATGGGGTTCATTCCCAAATTTCTGAGTGGAACGGGTATCAGGTTAGTGCATGAGATTGCTTTCACTGGAGACAAAATTCTATCAAAAGTAGCATTCTGATTAGCGACTTAGTCCCTCAAATGGCAGATGTTGTTCAGTTTGTTGTTGCTAAATATTTCCTTCATTTTTTTTTCATTTGGATGTTTAGGGTCCAGTTTTTACACCAGAAAATAGTTTCCGTCCATCTCCTGCATTTGGATCAAACATACCTTCAATGGCCATGAGCGCATATTCCCATTTCCAGCCTCAGTTGGCAATTGAAGAATATCCAGAACGGCCAGGCCAACCTGAATGCACTTATTTTCTAAAAACTGGAGACTGCAAATTTAGGTCTGGATGTAAATTTCATCATCCGAAGGATCGAATTGTACAGCCATCATGTGCCATGACGGACAAGGGCCTGCCGTTGAGACCGGTTAGTAGCGTCATTTGTCTCATTTATTTTTTCCCATCAAAATGTTATTGTTTTTTTATTCCAAACTGTCCTTTGGCTGCAAAATCACTTTTCAATCTTAAAGGTTCAAACTGTCTGATTCCAAGAGAATACTTACAAAGATAAGTTAGTATTATGAATCCCACGGTCAAATTGACTTTGAGGTCCGATGTTTCTGCATTACCCTTGGGTTATGACCTATTTGTTTGACTTTGGGCTAACTTTGTGATTCTTGTCTGTTTGCTTGGCAGGGTCAAAGCATCTGCACCCACTACAGTCACTACGGCATTTGCAAGTTTGGACCTAAGTGCAGATATGATCATCCCCAGAACATTCAGAACACGGCTCCCTCAACTATGACTGGTCTGCATCAGCCACATCATCCTTTCAGCAACTTTGCATTTCAGACAGACGTGTCTAGACTAAGCAGCGTAGGAGAGGGTAAAATTACATTATGAATGATAGCCTCTGTAGAGATTTTTCTTTTGGTGGGCAAACACTCAATACTGAGTAAGGCTATGTTCTTTTGGGCTTATAAAGTGCTTATTTAAGTACATATAAGTAAATATAAGTAAATATAAGTACATATCAGTACATATCAGTAAATATAAGTACATATAAGTATATATAAGTACATATAAGTACATATAATTATTCATAATTATTCATCATCTATTTCATCAATAACCCACCACCACTATTCATCACCACCACCATAACAACAACACCACCACTACAACCACTACTATTCATCATCTCTTTCATCAACAACCCACCACCACTATTCATCATCTCTTTCATCAACAACCACCACCACTATTCATCATCACCACCACCACCACAACCACTACTATTCATCAACAACCCACCACTACTATTCATCACCACCACCACCATAACAACACCACAACCACTATTCATCATCTCTTTCATCAACAACCCACCACCACTATTCATCACCACCACCATAACAACAACACCACCACCACAACCACTACTATTCATCATCTCTTTCATCAACAACCCACCACCACTATTCATCACCACCACCATAACAACAACACCACCACCACAACCCACCACTATTCATCATCTCTTTCATCAACACATCACCACTATTCATCATCTTTTTCATCAACACACCACCACAACCACTACTATTCATCATCTCTTTCATCAACAACCCACCACCACTATTCATCACCACCACCATAACAACAACACCACCACCACAACCCACCACTATTCATCATCTCTTTCATCAACACATCACCACTATTCATCATCTTTTTCATCAACACACCACCACAACCACTACTATTCATCATCTCTTTCATCAACAACCCACCACCACTATTCATCACCACCACCACTATTCATCACCACCACCACTATTCATCATCTCTTTCATCAACAACCCACCACCACTATTCATCACCACCACCATAACAACAACACCACCACCACAACCACTACTATTCATCATCTCTTTCACTAAAATATTTGGAGGGAGAGGCACTGGTGGTAGTGGTATGGTGGAATTGATATTGTGGTGGTGGTGAATTTTTGTGGTGGTGGTGGTAGTAATGATGTTGTGGTAGTGGTGGGTTGTTGTTGTGATGGTGGTGGTGGTGTTGTGATAATGGTGGTGGTAGTGGAGTGGTGGTGTTGTTGGTGGAGTTAAGTTAAGTTAAATTAAGCTTATATAAGTTAAGTTAGATTTTTTTATTGGTGGTGTGTGTTTTTGTGATATAAGTACATATAAGTACATATAAGTAAATATAAGTACATATAAGTAAATATAAGTACATATAAGTACATATAAGTAAATATAAGTAAATATAAGTATAGCAATAAGTTTAAGCACAAAATATAAGTCCAAAAGAACACACCCTAAGTAACGACCAGTAGAAACTGGATTTCAAACAATGTCTTATAATTGTTGGGGTACGGGTTCTGTCACACTTGTGACCTCCCTTTTTTTATGAAGAAGCCTTTATATTAGTTAAGATTATGGCCTATTTCACAGGCAGCTCTTTTTACTGTTCAATTTTTTGGTTAGCTACAACTTCCTGAAAATTTACTTTTGATATATTAATAAAATTTGTTTCGGTCAGTGTTGAAAACATTTGTCATTTGTCATTTTTTCCAATAATTGCTATTGAAAGATGAAAAAAACCACATTTGTCAGTGGGTGATGACAGATATGAATGAATCAGTTAAGATCGTGAATTCTGATAACTTGGCAATCTGACTTCTTTTGACCTTAAATTGATTTAATTTTTTGAAAATAAATAGAAATTGTTTGTACAGAGTATATTTCAGTTGTGTGTATTTTTGATAGTTTATTTCCATTTTTGTTTATAATGAGTGTTAGATTTTGTTAGATAACCTTCTTGTACTTGGCTTTAGAAATGATGGAATCGTCTTGGATATGAAAGTGTGTAACTTGAATATCGTTATTGATCGCGTAGTCGCTTTCTGAATTCAATATTTCGACCTTATTGAATCAAAGGTTGCACAAAATCTGAATTGAGATAATCAAAACAAAACAATCTCTACTTTTTGGCTTTAGAAGTAAAAATCAAGCTTAGTAGCTTAGTTGTATGAGGAAACAAGCTTTGGGTACAAAAACACATGAGAGTTTGTAATTTCAATTGCTTAGGGAAATGAGAAATGTATATGTGTTTCAAATGAATAACTCATCATATATAGAAAATGTAAAGACATGAACAAGAGATGTGAGTCATTGGCTCGGGGGGGGGGGGGGGGGGGGGAGGGGACCATTGGGAGAACGAAAGCAAGAGCGAAGAGACAGGATTGGAGTGAAGATCATCGTCACGGGTTCTTCGTTCTATATTCTCTTCATTCTTGTGTTGGTAGTAATCACCATGAGTAGCGAGTAGTTTATTTAGTTCTAGGATCCTATGGATCACATGCCTGATTTCATGTGATTTGTACGAACATCAGTTTAATCTAATGCAAGTTTATGTTTTTCAATTCTATTATGCTTCATTCTACCGTTTTATCATTGTTGATCGTTGATTGGAGTGACTGCATGTTAGAACGAAATTAGGTTAAGGACCAAAAAGATGATTGGGTCTGAGGTAATTACCCGGATTCAGTATATCGAAACATGGTAGCTATATTGTTAGTACATGAATCGATAGAAAAGTTGACATTTTTTGTCTGAAAACCCTAGGCTTACTAAATTGATCCGTGATTGGGCGGCGTTCAGTAGTGTAGATTAATTCAGGTGATGATTCGTGAATAGGCATGATTATATGGTGTGACTGATTGCATGAACTGTGTTGCGAGCATGGGTGAAGTTCGATCTTGGAATCACTTTCTCTGATCGAATCAATCGTTAGTTATATTAATTAGGACAATTAGGATAATTGGAACTAACCCAGAATTTTTATTAGGAGTAGCTGAACACATTGATTGCTAGCTAGTATATACACGCGTCTGTTCCTAGGATCGACCATTGGCTTACCAAGGTCTATAAATTATTTTTGACTACAATTGGATCCCTGAAACTAATATTTGACAACTATAAAAAGTTAAAAATACGTATTGTCAAAATGGCGCCGTTGTCGGGGAACATCGTCTAAGTGTGTTATTGGTTTTTAGCATACATAGTTTAGGAGTATTCCATTAATTTGCTGCACATTTTTTTTTTAGCACTCAACACCTATTTTCCTTGGTATTGCAGGAGCATCCTAGTACATGCCACGGAAAACGCCGAAGAACAAGAAAAAGTAGCAAGAACCAGTTTTTAGCGCTGAGGAGGAAGACTTGCCTCTTCATAAAATCAGAAACAGAGTAGTTCAGGGGTTTGAGACTACAGGAAGTTTCAATGGATCCTTGACAGATTGTAGGGAACAACTAGGATGGTAACCGCAACCTCCCGGAAATAACAACAATAATGGTCAACAACCAGCCCGGAGAACACTAAAGGATTACATCCTTTTAACTGCTGCAGGATATCAATCGGCTATTACGGCCCCCAACGTTGAAGCCAACTCCTTTAAGATAAAACTGGGCTAATTCAGATGGTGACTACGAATCCTTACATGGGAAGGATGAATGAAGACCCTCACCAGAACTTGCAGCGCTTTATTGAAATCTGCAATACTACAAAGATGAACGGAGTCTCACAAGAAGCATTCTATTTGAGGTTGTTTCCATTTTCTTTGACTGATAAAGCTCGTCGATGGTTAGACAATCAGCCCGAGGGGAAATTCCGTTCTTTTGACGAGTTGACCAACGCTTTGCTGAACCAGTATTTCCCACCTTCCAAGACAGCTCATTCCAAGAATAAGATCGTGACATTCAGGTCCATGGATGGAGAAAGTTTATATGAAGCTTGGGAAAGGTTCAAGGAGTTAATGCGTTTATGCCCTCACCATAACCTGGATATCATGACGATTGTCCACACATTCTATGTTGGAGTTGATCAATCCGTCAGGAGTCAGCTAGATCAATCAGCCGGAGGTGCGTTCGTTGAGCTAGATGTTGACGAAGCCTATGATTTGATAGAGAAAACAGCATAGAACACGCACTTGTGGGCAAGTGAGCGTGCTTCCCCTCGGGATAGAAAAGTGGCTCATGACCTCTACTCTGCAGAGTCTTCTGAAATGATAAGTAAGATAGATGGCGTATCAGCTCAGTTAGAAGCTATGGGAGTCGGCTCTTCAGTGGCTAATGTTTCGCACACACCCACCCAACCCGTTTACTGTGAAATCTGCGGGTCACCAACACATAACTCTGAAGTCTGTCCAGTGATGATCTCTGAAAGCAGCAACATGATTGAAGATGAGAATTTTGTTGGTAGAAATCAGGGAAACAGTTTCGTACCCGGTTCGGCTTCAAATCCAGCATATAATCCAAACAACTGGTTCCACCCAAACTTCTCCTACAAAAACAGTAACCCTACTCCCCATGGTTTTCAGCAAAAGCAACAACAGAACCCCCCGTATAAATCGAGGAATCAATATCAGTCACAGAACCAGCAACAACCATTTCAATCGCAGAGCACTGGGAGTTCAAATATAGAGTCGATGCTAGCAGAATTCTTAGCCCAACAAGCCAAACAAAATCAAGAGACCTCTTCAATGTTTCAAGCAGCAAACTCAAGAATTGACGGTTTAGCTAAGACAACTGACCAGCTAGCGACTCAAAACAGAATGTTGGAAAATCAGGTTGCTCAACAAGTGAGGAGTGCCGCAAGGGAACCTGGCAAGCTACCATCAAAACCAGATCCCAACCCTAAAGATGTCCATTCTATAACCGTTAGAGGTGGAAAACATGTAGAGATGCTGCCAAAAATGCCTAAGAAATCAGAAGACACTCATGCACAACCACCGGTTGTTGAAGCAAAGGGAAAGGAACCTCGAGAGGCTGAAATTTCTAAAAAAATCAGCAATCCCTCCGCCATATAAACCACATATTCCATTCCCTCAGTGCCTGAAAGATGCCAGGATAGACAAGGCCTTCAGACAATTCGTCGATCGAGTGAGGACTCTTTATATCACATTGCCAGTCACCGATTGCATTACCTTGATTCCCACCTACGCCAAATTCATGAAAGACATACTTAGTGGAAAGAGGAAGATCGACGACGAGGAAACTATGGCACTAAGCAAGGAGTGCAGCGCTGCCATCCAGCAAGCCTTGCCACCCAAACTTCAAGATCCATGGAGTTTTTCTATCCCTTGTGACATTGGTGGCATTACTAGTCAGCGTGCTTTATGTGATTTAGGTGCTACTGTGTCTATCATGCCATATTCTTTATATGCTAAACTGAATTTAGGCGATCTTAATCCTACCAGGCTGATCATTCTTCCAGACTCCCGAGAGGAATCTTGATGGACGTTCCTGTCAAAGAAGGAAACATTTATGTTCCTATTGATTTTATAGTTCTAGAGATTGTTGAGGACAAAGATATACCTATTATTCTTGGAAGACCTTTCTTGCGTACTGCTGGAGTTGTTATTGATGTTAAGAGAGGGTCCCTAGCTTTAAACATCGGCAGTGAACGTGTAGTGTTCTACATGCCCGATATTTGTAAAGGCCCTAGCTTGTCTTCTGATTGCACTTTTCTGGATTTCCATGAGCCAAAATTTTCTACTGCACTAACCGATCTTAGTTCATATAGTGCAAGAGTAGGTTGTCACATCCCCATGGATCTATACGCAATCGATATTGAGGGGAACGCAGCTGAAAATGCTGAATCGAAGGAATGAGAGTCAAGTAAGGAATCTTGCAAGGTAGAATTAAAACCTCTGCCCGCAAGTCTCAGGTATGAATTTCTCGGCTCCAACTCTGCCTTTCCAGTAATCGTGAATGCTGCGTTGACTGATGTAGAAACTAAGAAACTGCTTGATGTGCTGAGACGGTTTCAAAAAGCTTTAGGATATTCAATTGATGACTTGACTGGTATTAGCCCTGACATTTGCATGGCATTAAATCCTAAGTTGAATGATGTGGTGAAGAAAGACATTCTGAAATTACTAGATGATGGTATCATTTACTCTATTGCTGATAGCAAATGGGTTAGCCCCGTTCATGTAGTGCCTAAGAAGGGTGGATTGACTGTAGTGCGTAATGAGAAAAATGATTTGATTCTTACTCGTACTGTAACTGGTTGGCGCATGTGCATTGATTACAGAAAGTTAAGTAAGGCAACTCGCAAGGATCATTCCCCTTGCTTTTCATTGATCTGATGTTAGAGCGCCTTGCGAAGCATAATTTTTCCTGCTATCTTGATGGTTTTTTCCAAATACATATACAACCGCAAGACCAGGAAAAAACTACGTTTACTTGCCCGTTTGGGACATTTGCTTATAAACGTATGTCTTTCGATTTATGTAATGCACCTGCCACTTTTTAGCATTGCATGATGGCTATTTTTTCTAATTTTATTGAGAAAACCATGGAGATCTTCATGGATGATTTTTCTGTCTATGGTTGCTTGTTCGATGAATGCTTGAAAAACTTGGCTGACATTCTCCAACGTTGTGTAGACACTAACCTGGTTTTGAATTGGGAGAAGTGTCATTTTATGATGCAGGAAGGAATCGTCCTAGGTCACCTTGTCTCCAACAAGGGGATCGAAGTAGATAGAACCAAGGTTGAGGTGATTGAGAAGCTGCCACCACCAAGGGACGAGAAAGGCATCAGGAGTTTCCTAGGACATGCCGGTTTCTACAGACGCTTCATCAAAGATTTCTCGAAGATTGCAAAACCACATACTGACCTCCTGTGTCAGAATGTTAAGTTCCACTTTGATGAAACTTGTTTTCATGCATTTCATACTCTTAAGCAAGATTTGATTTCAACTCCTATTGTGCAGCCTCCTGATTGGGAGCTGCCATTTGAACTAATGTGTTACGCTAGTGATTTTGTAGTGGGAGCAGTTTTAGGACAAAGAGTCAACAAAAAGCTGCATGTGATTCATTATGAGAGCAAGGTCCTTACCGGCGCGCCAGCAAACTACACCACGACCGAAAAGGAGATGCTAGCTATTGTGTATGCATTTGAAAAATTCAGGCAATACTTGATTGGCTCGAAGACCATAGTTTACACTGATCATACTTCCATCAAGTATCTTCTGGCTAAGAAGGACTCAAAACCAAGATTGATACGCTGGGTACTTTTGCTACAAGAGTTTGACATAGAAATCAAGAACAAATCTGGTGCAAAAAATTCAGTGGCAGACCATTTATCGCGTCTTGAGTTACGAGAACTCATGCATGAAAATGATGAGATCCCAATCACTGACTCCTTAGCAGGCGAACAGCTGCTGCCTGTAGAGTCCGACGCAGCTCCATGGTACGCTAATTATGTCAACTATTTGGCGTGTGGCATTCTTCCCCCCGATTTATCATACCATCAAAAGAAGAAGTTCTTATCGGACGTGAAGAGGTATTTCTGAGACGATCCTTTTTTAAATCGTTTATGTGCTGATGGCCTATACAGGACTTGTGTCAATGAGAACCAGATAAGATGGATCTTGAAACATTGCCACTCATCTTGATACGGCGGACACGGGGCTAAATCAAAAACTGCTGCCAATGTAAAACCGGTGGTTTACGAGTTGAACCGGCAGTTTGAACATTGAACCGCCAGTTTGACACTAAACCAGCCGGGACCTAATTCTGAAAATCAGCCTAATTGATTTTGAGTATAAATACAAAATGAGAAGTCATTGGCTAGGGGGGACGATTGGGAGAACGAAAGCAAGAGCGAAGAGACGAGCTTGGAGTGAAGATCATAGTCACGGGTTCTTCGTTCTATATTCTCTTCATTGTTGTGTTGGTAGTAATCACCATGAGTAGCGAGTAGTTTATTTAGTTCTGGGATCCTACGGATCCCATGCCTGTAACTTGATTTCATGTGATTTGTACGAACATCAGTTTAGTCTAATGCAAGTTTATGTTTTTCAATTCTATTATGCTTCATTCTACCGTTTTATCATTGTTGATCGTTGATTGGGATGACTGCATGTTAGAACGAAATTAGGTTAAGGACCAAAAAGATGATTGGATCTGAGGTAATTAACCGGATTGAGTAGAGTTGATATCGAAACATGGTAGCTATATTGTGTGTACATGAATCGATAGGAAAGTTAAAATCATTTGTCTGAAAACCCTAGGCTTACTAAATTGAAACTGTTGATAATCCGTGATTGGACGGCGTTCAATAGTGTAATTAATTCAGGTGATGATCCGTGACTGGGTGGCTCACCTGATGTCAATTTGGGTTATTTCCAAAGTTATTTTGCATGACTATATGATGTGTCTGATTGCATGAATTGTGTTTCGAGCATGGGTGAAGTTCGATCGTGGAATTACTTTCTCTGATCGAATCAACCGTTAGTTATATTAATTAGGACAATTAGGATCATTAGAAGAAACCCATAATTTCTATTAGGAGTAGCTAAACACATTGATTGCTAGCTAGTATATACACGCGCCTGTTCCTAGGATCGACCCTTGGCTTACCAAGGTCTATAAATTGTTTTTGACTATAATTTGAACCTTGAAACTTATATCTAACAACTATAAAGGGTTAAAAATACGCATTGTCAATAACCTTCTTATACTTGGCTTTAGATATGATGGAATCGCCTTGGATATGAAAGTCTGTGACTTGGATATCGATATTGATCGCGTAGTCGCTTTCTGAGGTCAATATTTCGACCTTATTGAGCCAAAGTTTGCACGAAATCTGAATTGGAATAATCAAAACACAACAATCTTTACTTCTTGACTTTAAAAGTAGAAATCAAGCTTAGTAGCTTAGTTGTATGAGGAAACAAGCTTTGGTACGAAAACACAAGAGAGATTGTGTTTTCAATAGCTTAGGGAAATGAGAAATGTATATGTGTTTCAAATGAATAACTCATCCTATATAGAAAATGTAAAGGCATGAACAAGAGATGTGTCTTTAGCCAATGAATGTACCCAAACCCCTACATTTAAATTTAAATGCATGAGTAAAAGATGTGTTTTTTTGACAATGTACCCATTCATGCATTAATCATTTTAAAATTTTATATGTTTTTCAAATCATGTAAATAAATTGATTCATGCATTAGCCATGTTATAATGTCATATCCTAACATATTAACGTAAGGTATATCACCCAAAAACCCCAACAGATTTATCCTAAAACTCTCATTTGTAATCCTCACCCCAATCGCCTTCTAAACGCCTCTGTGTTTCACATTTTCAGCGAGGACAGCTCGCTCCCAGCTAGCATTGCGAACGGCATCTCCTGCCTTAACGAATTCGTCAGCCCCATAGCGATGGCTGTCTTCCATATCCCTATTGTCCAGCTACTAAAACACCTCGTCCAACAATCTTCCCTTATTTTTTGATTTGTAGAATGACGTTAGTCAAATGTGTTATGACGGATGTGATGTCGTCGATAGACGAAGAATAAACGACAGAACGTTAAACAAACAAAGATTAAACTTAGTTCACTAACAGTGTATTGATTATCTCCATCAACCGAAAAAGATATTTTTATCAAGCATGGAGAGTCTATTTTGTACAGCAAGACTACTAGAGTATATATAGTGTTACGACTAAAATCATAATAAGAATGAGTAGGCCCAAAATTCGTAACTTTAAATTCAAGGTAACTTGACAAATCTCCACATTGACTTGAATCTCTCACAGATAACAGATGTACCAAAGAAATGCCAGAAATAGATATACTCAGAGCATATGTTGATGATGCAGCAGTCTTTGACTAAACCAGCACAAGTAAACAAGCGGCTGAACAAAGCTGCTGCTATAGTCGGAGCTGGTTCAGGAAGCTGTAGCATCTGTTCGTCAGCAGCAGCTCGGATCTTCGCGGAAGGAGCTTGGCAGTGCATCCGTAAGCATCAATGGAGTTCCTAAATACTCAGAGAGAATATTCCAACGGAGATTCCCAGATGGCGGAGAAGATTTGTTTGTAGAAGATTAGATTTGCAAATCAAATCTAATCTCTTATAAATTAGGAGATATTGTTGTTTGGAGGAAATTGCTAAAACTGTTAATGGTGGGACTAGGTGTTCCTATTTAAAGGAGGCTGTTCAGAGCGTCAAGGATATCCAATCAGAGAGCAAATACTGAGAACACACGCATAATACCGAGAGAGAGATTCAAGTGCATGCGAAGATTCGATCACCACCGTGAGCAGAGCGTGAGAGCAGAGCTGAGTGGTTAAGTGCAGAAACTGATTGCAGACTAGCAGTGTCTGGTCAGTGCTTGATCAGGAGGACCAATTCAGAGCAGGGCATGTTTGTTGGTTGATCAAGGAAGGCAGCGGCAGAGTTGTCAAGTGGAGGAACTCGGGCAATCTGCAGGAGGCCAGGTCTCGCTAGTGACAGGAGGTCACTGAGTGAGGGGGAGTTGTCCAGAGTGTGCAGCGCTCGTGGAGAGGTTCGATCGGCTCAGCAGAAGGCTTGGAGCGACTCAGACAGTTTAGGTACAAGTTGTGTGCTACAGCAGGTGCTATAGCAATCTGCAGGTAACATTGAATTAATTAGAATAGGCTGAGTATGTGGGATCAGAGTTGTAGTTATTCTGAATTATTTCAAGTCTGTAGGTGTGCAATACACAAGCCAGAGCTTTTTCTGATTGTGTGAGTAGTTTAGGTCAGGTAGCATAGGTGTTGTGCGTCGAACCGTGTTGTACTGTGGACTTGAGAAGCTAGTGGATTAAAGCTTGGAGTTCAGCCCTTCCCAGACGTAGGCAGATTGGCCGAACTGGGTGAACAAATCATTGTTCCTTATTCTATCTTGCTGCATCAGATTTGGGTGTTCAAGAGTGTGTTGCGGCAACTGCTTGTACACAATCTGCATCTCAGAGGTGCTGCGAATTTTAATTGATATCAGAGCCGGAGCTCAACATACAGAGTCAAGATCATGTGCACCTAGCTCAGAAGAGCAAGATAATGAAGGAAGGACAAGGCACAAGCCGCCCTGCTAGAAGAAAGCAATTATGGCTACCGGAAGGCTAGGATAAAGGCTTTCCTCAAGGCTATTGATGAGAAAGTGTGGAAAGTTGTGGTGACAGAGTGGGCTCCTCCCAGAACCATTGATGAAAAAGGAGTCATTCGGAAGAAACCTGAAGAGCAGTGGACTGCTGAAGAGGATGTTGCAGCAACTGGCAATTCAAAAGCCTTGAATGCAATCTTTGCTGCTGTGGATGCCAACAACTTCAGATTAATCTCCAATTGTGACATTGCAAAGTAAGCTTGGGAGATTTTGGAAGTTGCTCATGAGGGGACTGACAAAGTGAAGATATCCAGAATACAGATGATCACTTCACAGTTTGAAGGACTGAAAATGCAGAAGGAGGAAACCATCACAAAATTCAATGCCAAATATGTGACCTGTAAAATGAAGCTCATGCTCTTGGAGAACCTATCCCTGAAGAAAAGCTAATTATGAAGGTCCTCAGATCATTGCCATCCAGATTTGACATGAAGGTGACAGCCATTAAAGAAGCTCAGAATGTCAAGTACGTGAGGCTGGAAGAATTAATGGGATCTCTCAAGCAGTTTGAGATGAAGCTAGTCAAAGAAGATGCTCCCTTCAAAAGAAAAAATGTTGGATTGAAGGCTGAAACAGAAGAGGAGAAGCCCTCAGCTGATGATCAACTGACTTTGCTGGTAAAAAATCTAGGGAAGTTCTTGAAAAACATGGAAACAAGGTCTGGTCAGACCTCAAACTCTCGAAAACAATCCAGAAGAGGTGGAGGAAATCAGAGAAAAGCCAAAGAACCAGCCGAAGAGGAAGAAAAAAAGAAAGAAAGAAGGAAAGGCATTCAGTGCTGGAACTGTGAAGGATATGGACACAGAGAAGCAGAGTGTCCCAGCAAGGAGATCAAAGGTTCTGACAAGAAAGAAACCGAGTCACTAACTGCAAAATGGAGTGACTCTGAGGAAAGTGATGAAGAAAATTTTATTGTGTTAGTTAGTGTATCCTCTTATGATTCTGAAGAAGCAATAAAGAATGAGTTCAATTATGGGATTGATGTGTCAGATAGCGAAGATGAGGATGACTCTTCACACAGCATGTTAGAAAGTCTAGGAGACATCCTTCAACAATGTGAGGATGCTCTGAAGGTAAACAAGCATTAAATGACAGATTCATGCAACTGGAGAAACTGTCATCACTCAATAGACCTGTCAACCTACAGAAGAAAGAAGATTCTGTTACCAAAGACAATGATGTTAGAACCCCTCTCACAACTGACCCTCAGAAAAATATACTGGATGAAATCCTTTCTTATCAAAGATTTAGAGGAGGACGAATGGGCCTGGGATATACAGGTGGGGAAACCACTGGTAGAACAGTCTTTGTTAAGCCTATTGAAACAGATAATATCGAGGATTGTGAGGAGAAAGGTAAGCTCTGCCAGAAACTGATGGAGGAAGAATTGACTGTCAACCTTAACCAGGAAGTGCTTCAGCAACCGCTGTATCTACCCTCTGTATCAATGCAAGTCTTCACATAAGAAGAAGTAATCCACAGGCCTGTGGAAAAGGAAAATGTTCTCAAAGAAAACATAAACATTTTAGCCTGAAGAATCATCAGATACGCAGAAGGGTTACCAGAGATGGTTTCAGGGAAAGAAATTCAAAGTTCAACAATCACTGTCAGATGTCTCTCAGCTCGGCTTATCATATAAATCTTCATCAGCGATCAGAACTGCAATGGAGAGTTAGTATAATGGATAAACCAGCGCACTGGAATGAAGCAAGCAAAAGAGAGTCACAGGAAACGCAGGTGTGGAGACCTAAATGTGACAAACGGAAAGACAAGAGAGTTGACTGTCAGAAGCTGTGGAAACAGAGACCAACTCAAGTATGGATGAAGAAACAATCAGCTAACTCTGACAAGGAATCACCAGACAATGGGGGTAGCTTCAGCATATAAGTGATCCAGTCCCGTGATGCTATAGCAACCAGGTCCTGAAGAAGCTTTTTCAAAACATTTGGTTGCTAAAGACAAAAGAGGTCACATGCTGGGCACGTGCTTCTGGAAAAGAAAGAAAATCAGCGGGTAAATCAAATTTCTAGGGCACATTCGCTTGAAATTTTTCCCAAATCTCACGCAGATCAATCCTCCCCTACTCGAACTCCTTCTACAAATTGCTAACAATGGTGAAGACTCGCGGACTGAAAAAGAACCTAGCAGCAGCACGACAAGGCAGAACTGAAAGGAAGTCTAAGTCTCGTAGTGAAGCGCTGCTCAACGACTAGACTTGGTGGTCTGGTAGCCCGCACCTCTCCCTGTGTCGCACAATGCTCCTTCTCCACAAGGAGGAACTCCACAGAAAAGAAAAAGACTGGTCCATGACAGGGAGTCTGCAACCAGCGCAGCAGTGGTGACTGAAGAGGCAGTGCTCGAAGAAGGCTCAAGGGGAGTTCAAGCTGCAGGGGTTACTGCAGCCGGTCAAAAGGTTGAAGAGTCCCACAGAACCCTTGTCACGTCCCCTGGCATAGAAGGAGAAGGTGAGGAGGTTGACGTAGATCTTCTTGAACAAGAAACTGCTGCAACACATCCTCCTCCATCTTCTGACAAAGGAAAAGCTCCAATCATCATCCCTGATTCCAGCAGTGAAGAAAAGGAGGAGTCTAGTTAAGAGGATGTTGTAGGTGAACCTTTCGAGAGAAGACCTGTTCTGGCTGACACTGTTGTAGTCACTATAGGGGGAGTATGGTTCAGAAACAGGCATGCCTCTCAATCATGGTGCTTTGTGGAGAGGAAGCACATTGTTACAGAGAAGAGACTGGACCTGGACAAATACAAATCTGCAGCTATCATCCAGCTCCTAACTGAGGTAAACCTACTCAACTCCCTGACTTACCCTTACAGATTCAATATATCACTAGTTAGGGAATTCATAGTCAACATGGAAGAAAATTTTGGTGAGGAAGAAGGAGATGATTTTGTGAAGAGTTGGGTGCCGGGTAAGAAGGTAGTAATCACCCTGAGAAGATAGATGAATTTCTAGAAATAGACAGTGATGCCAGAGAGCCTACAAATGTCAAGCAAGAGGTGTTGGCCAAGGTTCTCACGGGAGGAGTGTGCATGTCTTGGGGTGGACCAAATCTCAGTGCTGCGGAACTCACCTCCAAAAATGCCCTGTTGTACAACTTGGGCATTAGGAACTGGATCCCCAGCTCTCATAGGAGAAAGGTTAGCAGATCCTTTGCTAATCTTTTACACTCGATTAGGAAAAGGAGAAGAATCAGCTTGGGTAGTGTGATGTTTCCCCAACTTGCTGCTCATGCTAGCAGTGCTTCCTCTAGCAAACCCATTGTGCTACCATCCCTCATTTATGGAATGATGGTCTCTCAGCATCCAGAGTTAGGAGAGATTACTGAAGGATTGTCCGAAGAGCTGCAGGTTTTTACAGTAGATCACAAGCTCTTCAAAGGGAAGCACGCAGTTGACATTGCCCAAGAAAACCCGCTTCTGGTTGCCCCTTCTGATCCACCCTCTAATGAGGAAGCTCTTCCCCCTACCCCTGCAATTCAAGCAGCTCTCCATGCAAGGATCGTGAACCACCTGAACACAGAGCTGTACATGCTGGACACTAAAGCCAAACGAAGGGATGCCAGACGTGCTAAAATCAGAAGCCTGCTCAAGGACTTGGAATATCCGAAGGAGCAAGGGCCTGCTCCAGGGACGTGAGCATTTGTGTCAAAAAGGGGGAGAGTAAATGAAGGCAAGATGAATTGAACTCTCTATATGGATTTATTTTGAAGCCCTGCGTGGCTATGCTAAGGCCGAGTGTGGCCACAACTTACTTTTACTTTGAAACTGTTATTAAGTAGTTTAATATTTATTTTTCGTGGAAGACTTCATCTATGGCCAAGGGTTTTGTCAAAATGCCAATGGGATGATTGATGATGCAGTATGGCAGTCTTTGATAAAACCAGCACAAGTGAACAAGCTGCTGCTATAGTCGGAGCTGGTTCAGGAAGCTGTAGCATCTGTTCGTCAGCAGCAACTCGGATCTTCGAGGAAGGAGCTTGGCAGTGCATCCGTAAGCATCAAGGGAGTTCCTAAATACTCGGAGAGAATATTTTAGTGGAGATTCTCAGATGGCGGAGAAGATTTGTTTGTAGAAGATTAGATTTGCAAATCAAATCTAATCTCTTACAAATTAGGAGATATTGTTGTTTGGAGAAAATTGCTAAAACTGTTAATGGTGGGACTGGGTGTTCCTATTTAAAGGAGGTTGTTCAGAGCGTCAAGGGTATCGAATCAAAGAGCAAATACTGAGAACACACGCAGAATACCGAAAGAGAGATTCGATCACCACCGTGAGCAGAGCGTGAGAGCAGAGCTGAGTGGTTAAGGCTATGTTCTTTTGGACTTATAAAGTACTTATTTAAGTAAATATAAGTAAATATAAGTACATATCAGTAAATATCAGTAAATATAAGTACATATAAGTATATATAAGTACATATAAGTACATATAAGTAAATATAATTATTCATCATCTCTTTCATCAACAACCCACCACCACTATTAATCACCACCATCATAACAACAACACCACCACCACAACCACTACTATTCATCATCTCTTTCATCGACAACCCACCACCACTATTCATCACCACCACCATAACAACAACAACACCACCACCACAACCACTACTATTCATCATCTCTTTCATCGACAACCCACCACCACTATTCATCACCACCACCATAACAACAACACCACCACCACAACCACTACTATTCATCATCTCTTTCATCAACAACCCACCACCACTATTCATCACCACCACCACCACAACCACCACTATTCATCATCTCTTTCATCAACACACCACCACCCTTATTCATCACCACCACCACCATAACAGCACCACCACCACTATTCATCATCACTTTCATCAACACTATTTGAAATTCGCAGCGTCTCTGACAGACAGATTTGTGAACAAGCAGTTGCTGCAGCACACTCTTGTTCACTCGGAAATTGTCTCAGCAAACAATGAACAAGACAGAAGTTTGTTCACCCAGTTCGGCCAACTGCCTACGTCTGGGGAGGACTATTCTCCAGTCCTCAATCCACTAAACACGAAGGTCTCCAAGTACACTCGGTTACAACTCCACGCAACCTATGCTACTCAACCTTGTGTGGATCACTTGACACAATCAGAACAGGCTCTGACTTGTGTCTGCACACCCTCTACAAATGTCAATCTAGAATAGCTATTGTCTCCTCGAAACTCAGCCTATTCTAAACTACACTCACTCAGCAGGGTTGCTGTAGCAACTGCTGTAACACACAGCAGGGTCCGCGTCGGTCCAAAGCCTTCTGTCGAGCCGTTCGAACGATTCCACGAGCGCTGCACACTCTGGAATACTCCCCCTCACTCAGTGACCACCTGCCACTAGCGAGAACTGCCGCTTAGACACTCGACCGAGCCACACACTCGTCAGTTCTTCCGCGGCTGCCCTTGATCAACCAACAAGCACCACTGCTCTGAATTGGCTTCCCTGATCAAGCTCGGATCAGACTACGCAAGTCCTGATCTTCTTCTGCTTTTGTCACCACAGCTCTACGCTCACGCTCTGCTCTCGGGTGATGACCGAAGAACTCGTCCGTCGCACACCCAAAAAATTCCTCTCTCTGAATTCTGTGTATGCACTCGTGTATCACTCAGCTTCGATCCACCTCTCAGCTCTGAACTCCTTTCTCTTAAATAGCAGCACCAGCTTTAAGCAAGACCAGGATTAAGCAATGTCCCAAAAAGAACAATTATCTCCTAAAATTTAGGAGATTAGATTTGATTTTGATCTTCAACACAAATCTTCTTCTCTAGCTAGGAAACCCCACTGGAATATTCTCCACAGCACTCTAAAATATTCTTCTGGTGTTTCCCATAGAGCTGCCAGGCCTTCTAACGAAGCCCAGGTTGCTGCTGCTTCAAGGACAGATGTTGCAGCCACTTGAACAAGCTCCTGCTATAGCATCCCCTGCTGTAGCTGCTCCTTGTTCACTTGTGCTGTCGCTGCTCCTTGTTCACTTGTGCTGTAGCTGCTCCTTGTTCACTTGTGCTATTTCTGTCAAACACTGCCATACTATATCATCAATCTCCCCCTTGGCATTTTGACAAAACCCTAGAACACTTATGCACACTTCCATGAACCAGTAAATACTCTAAATGAGAAAAAAATTCAACAAGAGAGTAAGAGGTGGCCACACTCGGCCGTAGCACCACCACGCAGGGTCAACCAAAAAGAATCATCAGTTCATCAGTAGCAGCATTTTACTCTCCCCCTTTTTTGTCACAGATGCTCAAGGGGCCTGCTCCTCATCCGCCGGGAACTCCAGGTCTCTGAGCAGACTTCTGATCTGGCCGCGCCTAGCATCCCTCCTTTTGGCTTCGGCTTCAAGAGTGAGCAGCTCAGATCTGAGATGGCTCACAATTCTGGCACGGAAAGCTGATTGAATCGTTGCAGCAGGGGGAAGGGTTTCCTCCAGAGGAGCTGGGGCTGAAGTACCAACCAAGAGAGGTCCTCATAGGCTATGTCCACTGCATGTTTCCCTTTGAACAATTTGTGGTCTACTGTAAAGACCTACAGCTCCTCAGATAAGCCTTCAGAAATCTCACCAAGCTCCGGATGCTGTGAAACCATCATCCCATAGATGAGGGAGGGTAGCACGATGGGCTTGCTAGAGGAAGCGCTGCCGGCATGAGTAGCCAGCTGGGGGAACATCACACTGCCTAGGCTGATTTTCCTCCTTTTCCCAATAGAGTAGAGAAGGTTAGCAAAGGCTCTGCTAACCTTCCCCCTGTGAGAGCTGGGGATCCAGTTTCTAATGCCCAGATGATACAGCAGGGCATTCTTGGAGGTGAGTTCAGCAGCACTAAGGTTTGGACCACCCCAAGACAGGCACACTCCCCCTGTCAGAACCTTAGCCAGCATCTCTGGCTGAACATCTGTGGGCGCTCTGGCATTTTCATGGATCTCAAGAAACTCATCGATTTTTTCAGGGGTAATAAGAACTGGCTTACACCGCACCCAACTCTTTCCAAACTCATCTCCTTCTTCCTCGCCAAACTTTTCTTCCATGTTTACAATAAATTCCCTAACAAGGGCAATATTGAATCGGAATGGGTAAGTCAGGGATCTGAGAAGATTTACCTCAGTGACAAGCTGGATGATGGCTGCTGATTTGTACTTGTCCAGGTCCAGCCTCTTTTCTGACACAATGTGCTTTCTCTCAACAGCACTCCATGATTGAGAGGCATTCCTATTTCTGAACCAAATCCCCCCCCACTGTGATTGCAGTTGTATCTGCCAATGCAGGTCCTCTCTCAGACGGTTCACCAGTAGCACCTTCATTTTCTTCACTTGATTCCTCTTCTTCACTGCTGGAGACAGGAATTAGGATAGGGGCTTTTCCTTTGTCTGAGGGTGGAGGAGGATGTGCTGCAGCAGGTTCTTGTTCAGGGGACTCAGCTTCTATCTCCTCCCCTTCACCTACAATGCCAGGAGACATGACAAGTGTTCTGCATCTCTCTTCAGCAGAACCTGCTACAGCATCCTCTGTAGCTTGTTCTTCTCCTGAGACTACTTTAAGCACAGCCTCTTCAGTTAACCCTGCTGCACTGGATAAAGGCTCCCCGTCACGAACCAAGCGCCTCTTTTTCTGCGAAGTTCCTTCTTGTGAAGAAGGAGCGCTGTGCGACACAGGGAGAGGTGCTGGTTCCCACACCACCTCGTCTAGACACTGAGCAGGGGGTTCATTGCGTGACTTAGACCTCCTTTCAGACCTGCCTTGTCGATCTGCTGCCAGATTCTTCTTCAAACCTCGAGTCTTCACCACTGTTGCGGGATTGAAGAGGGTTTGAGGAACGCACCGTGAGGATGATCAGCAACGATTTTGGGAAGCGCCTTCAACTTGTCTTTGCCCTAGAAATTGATTTACCCGTTATTTTCTTTTCCAATTTGAAGCTTCTGGATCACATGCCACACATGTGTCTTCTCCCAGCTTTAGCAACCAAAATACGTGAACAAGCTTATTCTGACCAGGTTGCTATAGCAGACGCGAGCTAGTTCACCTGCTCATTCCGGATGACTGCTTTGTTTGGCGGATCCTTGTGAGGTTCTGATGATGATTTCTTCACCCATACCTTGGTTTGTCTAGAGTTCCTCCTCTTCCGATCCTCAAGACTCCTGTCTCTTTGTTTGTCATATTTGGGTTTCCACACCTGTATTACCTGTGACTTTCTCCTGTTTTTAGCTTTCCAGTGCCCTGGTGCAGCAATCTTAGAGATCTTCCTCTGAGATTCTTTCCAGTAATACGCATTTCCCGAAACTACTGGGCAAGGAGTCTTTATGCAGCATGTGTTGGCTCTGGATTTCATTCCCCCTTTTCCAGCTGAGGAGGTTTTCTGCTGCCGCTTCAGGTTGGAGGATATCTTCTGATTCCCAATACTTGTGCAAGAACTCCTTTTATTCCGAGGCTTTGGCTTTGTTTTAGAAGGATGATGCGCCAGGTGCTGCAGCATCCTCTTGTTCACGTGTCTAGTTCCATCTTTCCCTGCAGGTTTTGGAAAATCATCTGTATTATTCTTTTCATATATCATAGCATCCGAGGCTTTGATGAAAACTGTTCCTCTAGAGCTTTCTTCACCAGTGTATCCAAGCCCCGTTCTCCCTTTTCCAAGTCTTTGATAAGACAAAATTTCATCCAAAATATTTTTCTGAGAATCAGCTGCCTTGGCCTTTGCTGGCGAGACACCCAAGTCAGTGACTTGGCTTCCTGTGTCTTCCCTTTTCCGAATGGTAACTTGACTGTTGGATGAGGGGAGAAATTTCCTTCGTTCTTCTTCCAGAAGATTGACTCTGTCAGTCAATGCTTGATTCGTCTGAAGGACTGCCTCACAGTGTTTGAGTATCTTCCCCAGATAGTCAATAAGGCTGCCAGATGAGTCCTCTTCATCTTCACTTTCGGATACTTCAATCCCATAGTGAAATTCATCCTTCTTTAGCTCTTTGAGGTTGAAATCTGATACACTGGTTAGCACAACACAGTTTTCTTCATCACTTTCCTCATAGTCACTCCATTTTGCTTTCATGGACTTGCTGTTCTTTTTCTCTGAGTTTTTGAGGGGTTTGCTCGGACAGTCAGCCTCAATATGTCCATACCCTTCACAGTTCCAGCATTGGACACCCTTTTTCATTTCTTTCTTCTCATCTTCATTCTGAGCAGGTTCCTTCCCTTTCCTTTTATTTTCTCCACCTCTTCTGAATTGTTTTCGTGAGGATGAGCTTTGCCCAGTTCTTGAGTCCAAGTTCTTCAGGAGCTTTCCAAGGTTCTTGACTAGCATATTCAGCTGATCATCTTGTTTTCGTGAGGATGAGCTTTGCCCAGTTCTTGAGTCCAAGTTCTTCAGGAGCTTTTCAAGGTTCTTGACTAGCATATTCAGCTTTCCAAGGTTCTACTTCACCAAGGCTCACATCTTGATTTGTCATAGGCTCGAATTGTTCCTCCCGTTGAACATGTCATTCTTTGGGTTCATATCGGAATGCAGCTCTGATGTCAGTTTGTAGTGACGGATGCGATATAGTCGAAAAATGAAGAATATACCGCAGAGCAATAAATAGACAGAGATTTAATATGGTTCACCAATATTATGTTGATTATCTTCACGGGTTGGAAGAGACGGACTTTATTAAAAAAAAAAAAAAAGTCTCTTTTTTACACTAGGGTTATAAGAGTATTTTGGAAAAAAAGGAAACAAGTTAGACAAAGATAATAATATTGTAAATTTATTCATGTTTTCCTATGTAGCCAGCCTTGCTTGTTTTGTTTGAACTCTCAGGTTTTTTCATATTCTAATATACTAATCCCTTTACCATCTTTTGAAATAATAATAAAAAATTTTATTTGTATGGAGGATGAGTGAAAGAAGATGATATATAAACATCTTGTTTACAAGGAAACCAAACTGAGGAGGCTGTGTATCTTGAAAAATTTTCAAACCTGTCATCCTTACAAAACTTTATCTTAGACGAGGCATGCATTAAAGTTTTATTTAGAAATGCATAAAGCCGCTTTGGAAAAAATAATTTTTTAAAAATATTAAATTTTATTTAAAATCAGTGTACATCTTATTATTTTGTGACGTCCTCATTTTAACAAAAATCGTCTTCCTCATGAGCGACTTAATTAAAATTTGAACTTGTTTATTGGGCTACCAAGATTTTGTAAAGAAATGTATGGTTTTTCTTAAAGAGTGTTTGCCAAAGGTGGCAGTTGTAAAAAAAATTGCGTGCATCTCATCTTCTTGGCTATCAGTCAGTTGTCAATTTGTCATCATTCAAACCCACCCAACAACACTTGCAATTCTGTGAACCCAATTTCTTCCCATCTCATCATCCACTCCCTCGCAATCGCCCATCACATATTCGCTGCTCAACCATACCCATTAACACAAACCTTGTTCCAAAAAACTAAGGTTGTTGTTTCAAGGTATGCTTGCCATAGACTTCAATGACATTCGGGATAAGCTGTCTACGCAATTCAAACCGTGGCAACGATCCATTCACTTCTGGGTTCGAAGTGTTGATATCTACACTGGCTACAAGGTTTGCCTTGTTTTTTTAATATTCAAATTCTTCTCTAAAATCTGGATTTGTGAGTTGCATTGAAGGAGAGTTTTGAAAATGGGATTTTGAGCAGGTGTTTCAAGTTAGGGCTAGTTTTGTGAAGGATGTGGAGAAGCGGGAGGCTATGTGGGAGAGGCAGCATGAAGCAGCTGCTGATAAGATTTATAATATGTGCACGGATCTTGGTGGGTTTTTTCTCAAGGTATCTATGATTGCATTTCTATGTTTTATCTCGTTGCTTGGAATTTTCATATAGCTTCGACATGTGATGTGTATGTTTTCAGCATTTTTGGTGGTCGTGAGATGTGATTGTAGGTGGCACAGATTGTTGGGAAACCTGACTTGGCTCCAGCTGCTTGGGTGAAAAGACTCATTACGTTGTGTGATCAATCCCCTCCAACACCATTTGATACCGTCAAGCTAGTGTTGGAAAATGAGTTGGGTCGAGACTTTGATGAGTTGTTTGAGAGATTTGACACAGTCCCCGTTGGTTCTGCTTCAATTGCACAGGTTGAGTTTTTCTTAAAAGAAAAAATTGACGAAAAGCTCAAGTATTTTCCCGGCTTAATAATTTGATGAAGTAGTTCTTACTTCAGATTAATTTATATAAGCTGATGCACAGAAATTTATCATGTAAGAAAATAGTTGATGATCATCGGATTCTTTTAATGACAAGCTATTTTGTGACTTCATAGGTTCATCGTGCAAGACTGAGAGGTGATAATATTGACGTGGCTGTCAAGGTAAGACAACATACATAGCAGCAGGACACTAATTCCAGAATTCTGATACTATGGTATATTCTATAGGTGCAACATCCTGGCGTACAGAAGTTGATGATGACAGATCTCCATAATCTGCGAGCTTTTGCATTATATTTGCAAAAGACTGATATTGCCTTTGATATGTTTTCTGTCACCAAGGAAATGGAGAAGCAGGTACGCTGCCTCTCCTTCTGTGTGTAGCAATTTTCAATTATCACTTAAATGTAAGCCTCGTCTCAGAACCTGTTTCTATGAGTTAAATTACGAATATAAACCTTTGCCTTTTTTTGCAAGATTGGATACGAGTTCGACTTCTTAAGGGAAGCCAACGCTATGGAAAGAATACAACGCTTCTTATATGAAAATAACACAAGGCCTCCTGTTCTGGTTCCAAGAGTCTTACGGCCCTTCGTCTCTAGGTATGCGTAGTTATCCATGATGCTAAATTCTGGAAAACATTTACTATTCATATATGTCATGAGAGATCTTGTAAAACGTCAAACCCTGCTATGTATTTCATCTTTGGTTGCTATCATGGGTATGTCATTTGACTAATGAAATTAGTAATTTTCTTACGGTTGGTTAGGAGAGTCTTGGTGATGGAATACATTGAGGGAACTCCAATTTTGAAACTCGGTGATGAGATGGCAAAAAGAGGCATCAATCCTGCTGGTAAGATAGCCACGGCAGCAAAGCAGTAAGCCCTTATCCCATAGAGTAAGGAGTCTCTCCTGAGCTTATTTACTTTCCGTTTACAAGACTTAGGGTCTGTTCTTTAGAGCTGAACTTTTACTTCACTTAACTGAATTTAACTTAACTTAAGTACTTAAGTTAAATACTGTAATTTTGTGGTAGTGTAGTAGTGATATGGTTGGGGTGGTGGTGGTGTGGTGGTGTGATGGTGTAGTGGTGGTGGTTTGAGCGGTGGTGTTGTGGTGGTAGTGGTGGTGTAGTAGTGTTATGTTGGGGTGGTGGTGATGTGGTGGTGTAGTGGTGTAGTAGTGTGGTGGTGGTGTGGTGATGTAGTAGTGTTATGGTTGAGTTGGTAGTGTTGTGGTGGTGTAATAGTGTTATGGTTGGGGTGGTGGTATTGTGGTGGTGTAGTAGTGTGGTGGTGGTGTGGTGATACAGTAGTGTTATGGTTGGGGTGGTGGTGCTGTGTGGATGAAGGAGATGATGAATAGAGTTGGTGGTGTGTTATGGTGGTGATAAATAATGATGACTTAACTTAACTTAACTGAATTTAATTTAACTTAACTTAAGTACTGAAAATTTAAGTTGTAAAGAACCGGGCCTTTCTAGCTAAATAGATTTATTTATTATTTCACTAAGCAATCCGTTTAAGGCGGTCTTTCCTCCTTCTACTGTAATCAGTTGTGGTGCAAGCATGCTTCCTTTTGTTCCATTTCATTGTTGATTTTCGCTAGTTGCTAAACTTTTCCCCAGGAAGATTCTGAAAAGTCTAACAGAAGCATATGGACAAATGATTTTGAAAACTGGTTTTTTCCATGCTGATCCTCACCCTGGAAACATAATGGTCTGCAAGGGTTCGCAGGCAAGCTCAAAGCACCATTTTTTCGTTTTTTTAATAAAGTAATCTAGTTCGGGTAATTTGGTCCTTTCACATATGTTGGGTATGCTTAATGCCTTTTATGCTTGGATCTCAAGAAGGGCTGCCCAATTATATTAATCAGGTGGTTATTTCATACCTATACAGTCTCATCCTTTCAGGTTGCTTTGCTTGATTATGGCCAAGTAAAGGAGATGCCGGATGACTTGAGGCTTGAATATGCAAAACTTGTTATTGCTATAGCTGACAAGAACCCTGTATTGGCAGAAGAAAGCTTCAAGTAAGAAAGTCTGTTGATGCTGACCGATGAATTTTTGTCACTACAAAAGCCATTGCCATAATCTGTAAAAAGTTTGTAGGCTTAAATGGACCATGAGTCTCATTTAAGGAATTCTTACTGGAGGGACTTATACTTCTTTTGATGCGTAAACTACAATAAATTTAGCAAAATGTCGAAACTTAACAGGCTTTTGATACCTTCCGAGTCTTCCCTCGAAAGCTTTTCATTTAATTCTCACTTTTTGGCACATAGCTGCTTACTTTCTCCTAATGGGTTCAGGGAATTGGGAATCAAAACGGTCTGCAATGGTGAAGATAAGCAAGGGGAAATTATCAGATTGGCCTTTGCAATGTTCGACACCAAGTTGCCACCCGGCAAGACACAGATAACCCCTTTCTCTGATGATTCCTCAATTAAAAAGATTGGTGTTCAGGTTGGACCATATTATAAACTTAGATACATAGCTACACCCCTGTTTCTTTCATTGATGCAGTAAACACATAACTACAATATTTACATTGAAGAATGGCTAACAAGTTATCTGCGGGCTTATTTATAGGCGTTTCCCGAGGAACTTTTCTCTATTCTTCGCAGTATCCAATTATTGCGAGGACTCAGCCTAGGCATGGGAATCAACTACTCGTGCTCAGAGGAATGGAGGCCAATAGCAGAAGAAGTTTTGCGTCTTGCTGGGAAACTAAAAGGTGTGGTCCACCAGTCATCTATTCTTCTTTATCCGTTTAGCTGTCTGTTATGAATTCGACAAACATATATTGTTTATGACTAACTCTTATGCCATGGTTGTTTCAGTTACAGAGGCCCGGAGGCAGAGCTGGTTGAGCAGAATTTTTAGAAGAGGCTGATAAAATTGGAAGGTGATGGTTGGGCACAGTTCATCAGAAGAGGCATGTGGTTTTTCAAAGAAGCGCAGTGAGTGAAATAAAAATACACCCTCAACTCTCATTTCATTTAATGTTTTAAGTTTGAATTCAAATAGATACCTGAATTGAAAACTTTGATAGTTGGCTACTTATTTTGAAATGAGGCGTACTTTTCCCGTACAAACATAATAATCATATCATCTACTTGTCATCCACTAACACAGTTTTGATTGATATTTTTTTGTAGATGAAAGAGAGCCTGCAGTATAAAGACCATCACATCTAGCAGTAGCAAGTGTTAAGATGTCTCACAGGAAGGATTTTTCGGAAATAAAGTCACAATTACCTGAACAAGTGTAAATGCTCTAATATAAAGACACCAGCAGTAGCAAATACTTATGAAGTATTTATTCACAAGTAACTCGACTATTTTTCTTCTGTAATGTCTATTTTTACTGTCAGATTTTAATTTTTTTTCAATATATAAGTAACAAAAACCATTCGCTGTGCTAGGAACCTATCTAAAGCCATTCAAAAAAATCATCCAACAACTGAAATATTGTTTTAATTAAAATTAGACTTAATGAAAATCTAATGATAGAGTAATCTGGTCTTCTTATCTTTAACAAATTAATAAAAAGACTCTTCGCCAGATATTTGTTCTTATTAGAAAATTTAAATCGATTATGGTAATATAATTTGGATTAACGAAGAAGGTGAGAGATAATTTGGATTAACTAAGAAGGTGAGAGATAAGGTGTTGTAGGCAATTAGTTGTAACAGAATAATAGATTTGAAAAGTCAGTTACATTCTGTTACAAATCTAATAGAGTCGGTTGATGAGTTGAGAGGCTAGAAAGGAGTTGCATAAGAATTGAAAAACAACAATCTGTGTAACAGTTTTTCTTAATTCAATCTACAGAAAACCTTTACCTTTACCGACTATCAATCTTCGTCGATAGTTGCAAGGTGAGGTGGAGTTGTTGTTTCAGAAACATTAGCTCTACCATCCATCACTCACATTTTAGATTGATGTATAATATCCAATGACGATTAGGTATTGGTTGCTGAACTGAGTGATGCCGACTATGATTTATGCTTTCTCCTAGTTTTATGTTACGAGCATAAACTAATATTGAACGCCTCTTATTATGTTAGTTATTATCTTTAAACGTAATTTTAGTTAATTAGTATGAAGATAGAATAAAAAGAAATTATAAGAGGAAAAATAAATATCAATAAATTAAATCTGTATTCTCTCTTCCAGCTTCTTCCTCTTCCCTTCCCCTTCTCTTAGCCCTAAATCCTCTTCTCATCATCAATCTTCTTCTCATCTTCTCACAATCTATCATTCCTAACCTATTACAAACATCTTGTTTGTATCATTTTACATCATCTTCTCCACCTCTCTTCTCGCCTCAACCTGATATAATATTCGCAAATCATTCATTGTTGTTGAATTCGTAGTTATCCATCAGATTCGATGCGCGGTGATAAATACACATTTGGAATATAGGAAAGAAGAAGTTGAATATGCAGAGCTTGTGGAGGGAGACGGTGGAGTGGATTTGAGGGATGGGATCATGGGACAGTTGTCCTACGAAAATCGCATCTTAATGTAACTCAGCAATTATGTGGATAATTAGATTGTTGTTGGTTCCACTAGTCCAATATAATGAAAGTTCATGAAATTGCCCCTAATGGTCATCCGTATATGTATACTAGTGTTCTTCAATATGCGATGACACATTAATAATATTCAGATCGAATATTTGTATTGTTTGTTGAATTTCCTCTAATGTATAATATTCATTCATGTTCATTTAAATTTATATTCTTGCAGTTTAGAAGTAACCCATCATTTATCTAAGGAAATTCATATATCTACATTTATGTTCATCCATGAACATATATATTTTCATCTGTATTCATTGCAATAAATTGAGTATGTATGATTATGATAGATTTTCACTTTGTTTGAAATCAACCGGTAGGATAAATCGGAATTCACTTAATCAAATTGATTTAATTAAGTTAAATCAAATTAAATTAGGAAATAAAACATTCATAAATTAATTAGATTATGGATCTAAATTAAAACACACTTTCCAAATTGACAAGATGACTTCATTCTAACAAGCCTTCCAATTCAAAATTCATGTAAATCATTTATTTTCATATTTCTAATAATTAAGTCAGTTCGATCACCTTGTAAGGATCTATGTCAGGATAGGTGCCTTCATTCCGCATATTGGGTTCATCGGAATTGAGGCTTGCATCACCATGTTTTGCACATTAAAATAGTCATGTAATGCACTTTATCCAATAATAATAAGAGAAAAAATCAAGCAATGAACACAAATGTATCGAAGGTCATCACCCTTACATCAGTATATAAGCATTTAATTGATTAAAAAAATGCAGTGGCTGGATTGTCGCTGCTCTCTTCTTGATTATAATTTATTTTCGGTTTTCTTTTCTTTAATCCTAAACAAACATCAACGTACTTGAGTAACTTATAAACACATACTCATGCACTTGACTCCAGGGGTGGAGCCAACAGCCCGGGCAGCATTTCGGGCAAAAATAATTTTTAATTTAAAATTAAAAAAACCCCAAAACTCCCCCTGTTCCCAACTCCCTCTGATAAACACCAAACCCATCACCATCCCCATCAAACAAAACCAGAGCATTAAAATCCCACTCGCTCATCATCACCATCCTTTTCCCTTCAACACCCCTACAGGCTACAAGTCCCCTCCTCACCCACCTCTTTAGAAACAGGAGCCTTTCTGACTTAAAAGGATTTATGGGTCACGGTCCCTGACCGAAAGTCAGGCCAAGAGAAGGCTATTCTTCAAGGCCTGACCGGCTGCGCTGAGCCAGGAACTGCGATCGCCATCATGGGACATTGGGACCTTATGGCTGCGGAAAGTCAACACTTCTTCCCCTGATTGGTTATGCTTCTGCTAATTGGAAGTGACTTAGTGAGTAATTGTGTATAAATGCAAGTGAGTGATTCAGCACTCCTGCTTTTCATTTCCATTGTGTATAAATGCAAGTGAGTGATTCGGTCATTTAGAATTCAAATGTTCTGCTAATTGGTAGTCTATTTTGCTACTTATGACTCATTTTTGTTATGTGCTTTTAAAGTTCTGGTGTTTATAATTTATTTTGTTGTTGTCTTGCTGATTGTTTCATGTAACTCATCCAGGGGCACCTTTTGTCCTTAAGTCTCCACTGAATTGCTCATTTTGAATGCTGTGGATTTTCTTGCAATAACAAAAGATAAACTTCAAGTTATGAGAAACGATGGATGAGAAAATTTGATTATGAAGGTATATTGATTTTTTGTAATGATTTGAATTAAAACAAGCAAGCTAAGATTCAACTACCAAATTTCAAGAAGATTCCAAGGTTGATTTCACTTGTCTAGAGTATTCCAATAGAGTGACAAATATGAACGGATGATTAAAGACTATAGAAGTTATGAATGGATCAATCTTCGAAACTAACTTTCGCTCAATTTCGAATATCAATCTATTACGGAAGTCGAATCTCAATCTTTCAATATGTTGATTCGCTCTAACATCCTCCACTGATCATGAACCATCGTTATGATGATTAATGAGAGAGTTTGGATTAAGTGTACCTAAACTCTAGCTTATCTCTTTATGCTACATTCGTATGCCAATAAGATCAAAGTCGGTTTTCCTCTCGTCTTCCCTAAGTATGTATCTCTCAACAACGTACTTAAGTTAACACAGATTCCATGCTGACATTCTTTCAAACGTCTAGCATGCATAACTTAACAAACTTGAGTAAACCGTAACTCATCAGTCATCCACCTAAACTTTCGTTTAGAACATCTTCACAATACTTTTGAATACACTAGACAAGATTCATCAAACCTTGGAACAAAGTAGATTACTCACGATACATGGAAAATTCTTTCATTGCTTTCATAGATAAGGATCGAGTTTACAAATCAAATTTTCTAATGGAAACAGTCGATTACAACCATGCACTAGAGTAACAAAGGATCGAAAAACCTCTTCTCTTCTTTTTTCTCTTCTCTGGCTCCTTCTCCTCTTCGCTCCTTCGTGTTCTTGAAAATTCCAATCCCCCCTTCCATCTCTTTTCCTCCATCGATTCAAATTCTGTGAAAATGAGCAGAGCTGTCCATATCGGTCGTATCAATACGGTCGATACGGCCGATACGGTCAACTCTTAGCCACACGGTCAATACGACCGCAGGAAAAAGCCGACGATTCGACACGGTCGACCGTACCGCCCATATGGGTACGGTCGGTACTGGCTGGGGATAATTTGACATCTTTTTTCGGCACTTTTGAACGCAATTACTTCTAACTTCGCCTGAGCTGATTGGCCCTGAAATAAGAAAGAGAGAGTGCATAAAGGTCAATAATACTCCAAAAAACGAACGAAAACAATCAATAAACGCAAGCGAGAATCGGTCGGGAATCCAACCACACTTAAAATTTGGTCGGGAATCCAACCACACTCAAATAATTAGAACATGCTGTATTATATTCAAGACTCTCTATCCCAACTTAAGCTTTAAATAATAGAGCGACGACCACCAAAGCGCGGGCTTCACAAACTCTAGCTACACACCTCACACTAACACTTCAAACAAATTGCAATCAAAGAGTTTTCGAGCCGCGTAAGAATACATGAGGGTGCACACTCAAGGAACTCAGTACTAGAGCCAACCAAAACCAAATCTCGCAATCTATTCATTTTCAAGGCAAAGCATTCGAAACAAAGGTTTACACAAAATATGCCGACCGATCGCATATGCTAGCTAGGGCTAGTCCACGGGCTAGCGATGTGACACGCAACGGCGCGCGCCAAACTTGTAATTTATATCTCCAAGCTCTAGCTAGTGTAGCGGCAAGCAAGGGTCGAACCCAAGAGAACTGATTGTGAAGCGGTTTCCTATAAATACTGAACTAAGGGGGGGGGGGGGGGTTTGAGTAAATGGTCGCAAGAACGAATGTAAGAAAAGTGTGAATGTCAACCGAGAGAAATATTCAGCTCAAGGAATTCAATAGTGACTGTTATCATTGACTTCTAAAGATATGATCCTATTCAAACGTTTGGTCACTCCGACAAAGGTAATAACCTAAAGTATCCCGACAAAGGTGATACTAAGCCTAGATTCTACTACTTGTTTCCACGACAAAGCTTCGACAAGAGTTAATAATCAGAATTGATGAGCGGATAGTTTCACGACAAAGTATACGCTAACCGTGCAATACAATTCATGCAATTTAAGATCCAGAACTTACGATTGAATACAAACATGCATTAAATCCAAGTCTCAAACATGAATGTCACTAACTGAAAATCCTTAAACTGAAATAGAAATTTAGCTACTCATAGTCAATACTGAAAAATACATTAAACTGAAAGGAATGAAAATACTATTCACGACCATTGTTTAGGCCGGAAACACTGTTCACGCCGGAAGCCACTATTCACGCCAAACTCCAAAATTTCGTCCGTCCGTCTCTCCAAACCTCTATCTCGTCCCCCGCTGCTGTCTCGTCAAAACTGCCGTCTCCACTCCTCCCGAAATCCTAATTGAAATCGGGCTCTAAAAATTAATTTCGGGCCGCGCGCCCGATTGCTGACGTCATCATAAGCTGACCACGCCCTAAGTAGACATTAGCTCGCGCGCCCGGAGAAGACATTAAGTTGCGGCGCGCAGTGCTAATGTTGCCTGCTGGCGCCGAACTGACTAAGATGCGCACCCATTTCCTGGCGCGTCGATTTTCTCCCTAAAAATACCATTTTGAGTCGCAAGTCTCTTTTCATGTATTCCGAACACCTAAAATGCAAACAACACTAAAAAGTAACTGTTCACATAAAAACATGTCGAAATAGTTGGGTTTAAACGGTTTAGCGAGTCGAATAAATACGCCCCATCAAACCACCCCACATTTAAACTTGTTCGTCCCGAACAAGAACAAAAGCAAGACTCGCGACACCAAAGCAATTCTAACATGCCAACGACTAAACACTGACTTTACTTGAGATGTTCTCACTAATCAGTTCATCAACATATACTTACATTCATTCTTCAATAAAGGTCAACAAGAAAACGTAATGATACATGTTACATGAGAGGGAAAGATGGAATTCAATGGATGACTGGGAGATAGTCCTCTGTAGACTCCTGACTCCATTCTTCAGTTCGAGGTCATAGTCACGCGCATACGCTGAGTTTGCTTTCTCTGGCACGTGAGAAATCCAAGCTCCGAGGAACTCAACTTTTCTTTTTCTCTTTGGTAGGACAGCTTTGAAACTTTCTTGTTTTGTTTGGTCCGAAGACTTCACTCAACTCGATTGTTTTTCTGAATTTTTTTTTCTTTCACATTTGACTGAATTTTCCTTTTGAGCTTTGCTCTCCAATGTGAATTGCTTGTCCCCCTTTTTCTTTGAACCGTTCCAATCATCGCCTTCGAATAGCACCATATTGAGTGCGTTCCGCTCTTTCTCATCATCATCCTTTCAACGCGAGGCAGGATAGGGGTTACCCACCCATTCCCGGTTACTAGGACTAGAGATAGGACGGTTTGTTTTCCCGTCCCACCATTGCATAAACACTGCAATGATGGAGTGAAAGTCTCACCCCTCATAACTTGAAGCGCCAACCTCCACAAACTCGGCGCGCTATGCGACTAATCCCTCGAACCTTTGAATGTTTGTCAAATCCCTCTAGGACACTTTCTATCAACTCCACATCCTGTAATATCTCAACTCAAAAGCACATATAACATCACGTAACTCGCATCACAAAATTTTAGAAATCATGCAAATCATACATATCAAAACCTCATAGCATCAAACATCATCTCATAAAATCAGCATCTTCATCATAGCACAAAAACTGGCAGCATATAGTCGCACGAAATCAGCAGAATCGCAACGCCTAAATTTTTTTTTAAAACGTGCTCTAGCCATTACTAATGCAAGCTAACAAAAGTAAACGTGCTGACACATACTAACTCCCCCACCCCACACTTTTGAAACAAACCGTGTCCTCACGGTACAATAAGATCGTTGGGAAGGGTAGTCATGCAAGACTCAAAAGAAAAGAAACGAAACAAATAAGAAATGCACAAGAAAACTATCCTAACTCAGCAAGTTAAGCTCCCCATGCACACATTAAGCTGCGTGCCTGATAGAGGCTATTTGTACGCATTATTTAGATCATAACCCTATGCTTGTTTGCAATATTTTATGAGCAGGATTACTCGTTTCTAGTGTTTTTGTATTACAGGGCAAAACGAGTCCTTGAGTCGGATACGCGCTAACAGGCAGCGTCCTAGGAGTGAGAGATCCGCCTGCGGAGATAGCAGCACAAGCAGAAGAGAAGTTGGTGAGAGTCGGTAGCGGTGCGCTAGCCGAATGCCATGCGCCAGGCGCAAAATCCAGTGACCAGATTTGGAAGTTGCCAAAGGTGAACTTCCTGGGCAATATATAAACGAAGGAAGTCTAGGGTTTCAAAGGGGGGATATCACAGCCGTCATTGGACAACGCACATCAGAGAGAGCGGCAACACTGGAAAACACACGGACTTGTTGAGAGGATTTGCGCCAGCCGAGAAGACAATCTGCACGCACTGTTGCTACTGTGTTTCTCAGACATATTAGACCTTATTTACTATTCTATGATGTTTATTACTAGCATGTCTAGCTAAACTCTTAGTGTTGGTCGGGCATGAATCTATGAAGTATTACCTTTGAGACTTGAGCTTAATGCATAGTTTACATACTTGTATTAATCCTGTGCGTACGGAGACAGCTAGTTGCATGAGTAGGGGAAGCCTTGAACCGCAATCTTACTTATGTTGCTTGCTTGTCATATGTTAAACTAGTTGATAGCTTTACGGTGACAACTAGGAGTAACGAGCTAGGGTAAGCAGTTGCTACTGTGACAGGATTCGCAGCTGTTTTAGTCTATGTTCTAAGGATTGATAGCACATGAACTTTGAACGGAACATGCGCACGTGTTAGGAAGCCTTGACCGGACACTAACCCAAGAAAACCACAAACCATAGACATTTAGAGTCGATGATAAGGACTGCGTTCATAGAGGATTGTCTGCCCAATACTTCTCATAGTCATAGTATCTAATCTCTACTGCTTGCGCACGTCTAGTGCAATTTCCTGCGTTACGCTAGCTACTGTTCATTTGCGCATCGCGCACCCCAATCTCACACAACCCCCATTTTTAGTGTAGACGACAGGATTGAAGACTGAACTACTTGCTCCCTGTGGAGATCGACCCTTACTTAACCGCTGTACTGGTGGAAGAGGAATGATTATATTTGACGCGCACAACGACGCGCGATCAAATTTTGGCGCCGTTGCCGGGGAGCAACACAGCTAAGTCTTTAGTCTGAGTTTTTTTTCCTTCTTTATAGTAATTCTTTCAGTTTGTTTTGTTTTCGTTGTTGTTTCTGACAGCGCGCATTCACATCAGCCTGCGCAACCTTGAAACAGTTGCGCTGCGCAGATTCTAGTTGCGCACTGACAGCCGCAACAACATTAGTTATCTTTTAATTTCATTTTTCTTGAGATTCGGAACAGGTTATGGAGGATAACAGTGTCGTAGGAGACAACTTGGGGGACAGAACCCCAGAGGAAGCAAGGGCACATAACCGCGCAGCCCTGTTCAGAGAGGAAGTGCAGCGCGAGGTTGAAGCAAGGAGGGCCGCTGAAGTGTATCATGCGCCACCCGTGCAACAAGCCGCGCGACGCAGAACAGTGCGCGAGATGTCGGCCCCTATCACTGTTAACCAGCCATGGTGCATCGTGCTTCCACCAGGCGGTCATTTTGAGCTAAGGAGCTCGCTCATCCATCACATGCCCAAGTTCCACGGGATGAACAATGAAAATCCAGTCAAGCATGTGCGAGAGTTCCTAGTCATTTGCGAGAACATGAAGACCGAAGGGGAGAGTGATGAGGCGCTGAAAATGAAGGCATTCCCATTTTCATTATGTGATACAGCTAAACACTGGCTAATGAATTTACCTGCAGGATCTATTCACACATGGGAGCAGCTGCAGAAGAAATTCCTAGATAAATTCTATCCAGCAGCAAAGATTGCGCTGCTCAGAAAGGAACTGGCCGCGCCAAGGCAGAGCGCAAGGGAGTCTCTGTCAGAATACTATGAACGTTTCAGGGAGCTAGAAGCCAACTGCTACAATCACGGGCTTCCCCAGAATGTGCTGATAGAGAACTTTCTAAATGGACTGCTGCCCATGGAGCTGCGACTACTGAATGCATGCGCAGGAGGGGACATTTGCAACATGTACCCAGAGGATGCGTGGCAGCTGATAGAAGATTCTGCTGGGCAGGTAAGACATCAATTGACGCTTGAAAGTAGCCGTAATCGTTCTGTGCATCAGGTAGAAACAAGCGCTGAGATCAAGGAAATGAAGGCCATGCTACAGAAGCTGATGAGTGCGCAGAGCGCACAACCAGTTGCACCAAAGGTATGTGAATTCTGCAGGTCCACTGAGCACAAGACAGACGAATGCCTAACACTTTTCGAAGAGACTGGAGATGTCAATGCTCTTGGAGGATGGGACAACAGAGGACCGCAGAGGCAGAATCAGCCGCGCTTTGGGCTTGCCGCAAATGGATTCAGATGTAAGGAGGAGAACAATTTCCAGAGGCAGCCCACAGATCAGCGCGCACCACAGCAGACGCAACAAGCTGCGCCCTACAATCCGCCGCACCGCCGAAATGACGCACCAGCGCAGAACAACCAACAGCCGCGGCGTTCCTTGGAAGACATCATGGGGCAGCTAGCAGATACAGTGCGCAAAAATGACGAGAAATATGACAAAAGGTTCGAGTCCATAGAAAAGCAGCTATCACAAATAGCAACCACGGTGTATGAGCTGAAAAAGAGCGATGGCAACCTGCCTTCGCAAGTGATTCAAAACCCTAAAGGAGGAGTCAATGCAGTGACACTGAGGACAGGGCGCACAGTAGGAACAGAGCAGACCGCACAGGCGCCCGCGCAACCAGTTGCGCAAATCCCGGATCCAGCAGATCAGAATGCGCAACCAGAGCAAGATGCGCAACCGGAAGCGCCAGCCATAGACCAGCAGGGCAAAGCGCAAGGTATGTCTCACTCGAAAAACAAGGACAAAAATTGTACTAACATACCTGCTCCGTTCCCTGTGCAGGCACCACTGGCGAGAAAAGAAGCGCTGGACAAGGAATTATATGAGCTATTCAGCAAGGTGGAAATCAACATACCTCTCATAGAAGCTATTCGACAGATCCCCAGGTATGCGAAGTTTTTAAAAGAGCTGTGCACAAACAAGCGAAGGAAAGGTGAATGCGCACAGGTAATGCTAAATGCGCAGGCCTCAGCGATCGTCCAACAAAAGGTACCACCCAAGTGCCGAGATCCAGGTACATTTACTATCCCATGCACGCTAGGTCTCACCATTCAGCTAGCAGACAGATCGTGCAAACAACCTGCAGGCATGATAGAAGATGTCCTAGTTCGCGTAGGAGAGCTGGTCTTCCCAGCAGATTTTTATGTGCTCGAAATGGAGGGTGAATCAAGCGCCAGCAGTGCGCAAATCCTCCTAGGCAGACCATTTCTGATGACCGCACGCACGAAGATAGACGTATGGAGGGGCACGCTCTCCATGGAGGTAGATGGCGAAGAAATCCATTTCAACATATTCAAGGGGATGCAGCACCCACATGAGGACGCTACCGTGCACGCGATGGACAGCATTGACGATTTAGTCACAGAAGCGCAGTGTGGGAGCGCAACCATAGGACCAGAGCTACTGACACAGGCAGAGCTGGAGGAGCAAGAGGAGGAGCTAAGCAGTGCTGAACCAGCACCCACACAGGTACTTGATATAGTTCATATTTGCACCGCTAACAAAATCTTGACCTCTATTGAACAGGCACCCAAGATCGAACTGAAGCAACTCCCAGAGCACCTCAAGTACATTTTCTTGGGAGATGAGGACACCCTGCCAGTGATCATCAAGAAGGGATTAGAAGAAGAGCAGGAGGCGCGCTTACAACAGGTACTGCGCAGGAACCAGCGCGCTATATGATGGACTCTTGCTGATCTGCGCTGAGTGAGCCCAGACGTGTGCATGCACAGAATTCTGTTGGAAGATGGTGCCAAACCATCCAGGGAGGCTCAGCGCAGGTTGAATCCAAACATGATGGAGGTAGTGCAAAAGGAAGTCCTGAAATTGCTTAGCGCAGGGGTCATCTACCCAATTTCGGACAGCAAATGGGTCAGCCCGGTGCATGTTGTGCCAAAGAAAGGAGGAATCACAGTGGAAGAGAATGCGCAGGGCGAACTAGTTCCCAAGCGCATTCAAACTGGCTGGCGCATGTGCATCGACTACAGGAAGCTGAACGCTGTCACGCGCAAGGACCACTTCCCGTTACCCTTTATGGACCAGATGCTGGATCGCTTAGCAGGTAAGCCTTATTTTTGTTTTCTGGACGGATATTCAGGGTACAACCAGATACCCATAGCTGCGGAGGATCAAGAGAAGACCACATTCACATGCCCGTTCGGTACGTTTGCGTTTCGGCGCATGTCTTTTGGGCTGTGCAACGCGCCAGGTACATTCCAACGCTTAGTCATGAGCATTTTTTCTGATATGATTGGTATATGCATAGAAGTGTTCATGGATGATTTCACTGTATATGGGAGTACCTTTGATGCATGTTTAACTCATCTAGATAAAGTTTTAGCGCGCTGCATCTCTAAGAATTTAGTGCTCAATTACGAAAAATGTCATTTCATGGTCACGCACGGAGTAGTACTAGGACATATCATTTCAGAGGAGGGTATTAAGGTAGACAAGGCTAAAATAGATCTCATTTCTAATCTGCCTTATGCCACCAACGTGTGCGACGTGAAATCATTCTTAGGGCATGCTGGGTTTTACAGGCGTTTTATTAAGGATTTCTCTAAAATTTGTATACCCCTGTCTAACCTGTTGCAAAAAGATGTGTGTTTCGATTTTACTGATGAGTGCAGGGCGGCGTTCGATAAGCTGAAGGAAGCGCTGACCAGTGCGCCAGTGATGCGCGCACCAGACTGGAACCTGCCATTTGAGCTGATGTGTGACGCAAGTGATTACGCAGTGGGTGCAGTCTTGGGGCAGCGCGTGGACAAGAAGCCGCACGCTATTTACTATGCATCGCGCACGCTGGACTCTGCGCAGAGGAACTACACCACCACGGAAAAGGAGCTTCTGGCAATTGTATTTGCGCTGGAGAAGTTCCGAGCTTATGTCCTGAGCGCAAGAGTCATCATCTACACTGACCACGCAGCTATCCGCTACCTCATGTCCAAGAAGGAGACCAAGCCGCGCCTGATGCGCTGGGTGCTCCTGCTTCAGGAATTCGACTTGGAGATCAAAGATAAGAAGGGCACGGAAAATACAGTCGCTGATCACCTGAGCAGGATCGTCAAGGAGGAGGAGCCAGGGCAGATCAAGGAGACATTCCCTGACGAGCACCTGATGGCGCTGACAGGTAAGGTACCATGGTATGCGCATATCGCAAATTACCTGGTCACAGGTGCGTTTCCTCCGCATTTCAATAAAACTCAGTGCATGCGATTGAAACATGAGTCCAAGCATTACCTTTGGGAAGATCCTTACATGCTTAGAATAGGTCCAGATCAGATATTAAGGCGTTGCGTTCCTGACCATGAGATTAACTCTGTTTTGATGTTTTGTCATGCGCACGCATGTGGAGGGCACTTTGGTCCCAAGCGCACGAGCAGGAAAATCTTGGACTGCGGATTCTACTGGCCGCACCTATTCAGAGACACATATGACCATTGCAGAAATTGCGACAGGTGCCAGCGCACAGGAGGAATATCCGCGCGCAACGAGATGCCGCAGACCCCGATTCTGGTGGATGAAGTGTTCGATGTTTGGGGAATCGACTTCATGGGTCCATTTCCCCCATCTGCCGGCTACGAGTACATACTGGTGGCCGTGGATTACGTATCCAAATGGGTCGAAGCTAAGGCCACGCGCAAGGATGATGGTAAGACTGATCGCGCGTCGTCGTGCGCGTCAAATATAATCCTTCCTCTCCCACGAGTACAGCGGTTAAGTAAGGGTCGATCTCCACAGGGAGCAAGTAGTAAGTCTTTAGCTAGTAACCTACACTTACGAAGACGGGGGGTTGTATGAGTGATTGGGGGTTTTGCGCGATGCGCGAGTAGCAGTGAATATCGTAACGCAGGAAATTGCACTAGACGTGCGCAAGCAGTATAGATGAGATACTATGTTTATGAGAAGTACTGGGCAGACAATCCTCTATGAATGCATTCCTTATCATCGACTCTAAATGTCTATAGTTTGTGTCCTACTTGGGTTAGTGTCCGGTAAAGGCTTCCTAACACACGCGCATGTTCCGTTCAAAGTTCATGTGCTATTAATCCTAGAACTAGACTAAACAGCTGCGAATCCTGTCACAGTAGCAACTGCTTACCCTAACTCGTTACTCCTAGTTGTCACGATAAGTTTGCGGTTCAAGGCTTCTCCTACTCATGCAACTAGTTTAACATAGGACAAGCAAGCAACACAAATAGGATTGCGGTTCAAGGCTTCCCCTACTTATGCAACTAACTGTCTCAGTATGCGCAGGATTAATACAAATAAGTAAACTACGCATTAAGCTCAAGTCTCAAAGGTAATACATCATAGATTCATGCCCGACCAACACTAAGTGTTTAGCTAGACATGCTAGTGGTAAACATCATAAAATAGTAAATAACAACTACCGTATCAGAGAAAACGGTAGCAAATAGTGCGTGCAGTGTCTTCTCTTGGCTGGCGCAGTCGGCTGGCGCAACTCTCCTTGACAGGTCCGTGTGTTTTCCAGTTCTGCCGCGCAGTGCCTCTGGAATGCCACTGAGTGATGATGTTACGATCCCCTGAAACCCTAGACTTTCTTTGTTTAAATAGTGCCCAGGAAGTTCATCTTTTGGCAACTTCCAAATCTGGTCACTGGGACTTTGTGCCTGGCGCACGGCATTGATTGGCGCAATCGGGTAGCGCACCTCTGCTGTCTTTCGCCATTCCTTCTTCTGTTTGCGCCGCTAGCTCCGCAGGCTGATCTTTCACTCCTAGAACGCTGCCTGTTAGCGCGTATCCGACTCAAGGACTCGTTTTGACCTGATACACAAAAACATTGGAAACGAGTAATCTTGCTCATGAAATATTGCAAACAAGCATAGGGTTATGATCTAAATAATGTGTACAAATAGGCTCTATCAAACCCCCCACACTTGCCCCTTGTTCGTCCCGAACAAGCACTGAGCGCGGATACAATTACCTTTTCTGGAGTCTAGCGCACAGTCTTGCACTCTGATGCGAATGCGCAATTGCTCAACTCGCACTGCTCTATCATCTGCGCACAACTGCACTCAACAGTTCTAATATAATAATTCCGAAATTTCATTACCTCTCAGCCGGGATGAAGATTTTTGGATGGCTGGGAGATAGCTCTTCTTAGGCTCCTGGCTGCCAGCTCCTACTCCGAAGATAGGTATATGGTAGATAACGCAGCTTCTTCCAGTGCGTGATTCGTTCGCGCACTTCCTGGGAACCTGAGCCTTCTGATGATTTCCTTATGGTCTTTGCGCATGTTTGATGCTTGTGCGCATGCTGATTCTTTTGTAGTGCGTATCATCTGCTGGTATTTTTCTTTTGAACAGCTTTCTCTGCAATTTATTTTTAATATTCCCAGAACAGTTCCAGTCTCAGCCTTCAGATAGCAGCTATGGAACTCGCTCCGCTCTCCCTCCTTGGTCTGTCTGCGCAGGTCGGCGCACGCGTTTGCAACCGCGCCCGCTTTCCTTAGCTCGGCTTCCAGAGAGAAGGTGGTCTGTTTTCCCACCTCGCCACGCTTTGGGTATTTTTCCTTTGGCATCTACGTGACTGAGCGCGCTCTTTTGTCCCGAAGGCTGCGAAGCACCGGCCTCCACTAGCGCTCTCGACCATATACCTCGCCTTCGAAGCACAAGCGACTAACCGCCTCTCTGGAGCATTTCTGTCAACTCCACATCCCCTGTATATCCCAACTAACAGGAACAGAAAAATGAAAAAATTATGCTAAAACAGTGGATAACAGCGCACGCAATACGGATAGCGCAAAACAAGCTGGAGCGCATGCGCATCCTGCACCTTAGCGCACTACTGCTACTATTCTCTTCAACTTAAACTAAGCTATACTAAAAACATGCTCAAAAAACATGAAATGTAATTGTAACGCCTCCCCCACACTTGAACAGAGACGTGTCCCCACGACTCAAGCTCAAGCGCATGGAGAACGCGCACATGCATGCAATGCAACGAAAATAAAGAACATAAGAATGCAAGCAAATAGTCACACAAAATATAGCAAGGGAGTCACAGAGTGTAGGGCACAAATATTCAGCACACATAATAGTCACTAGTCGCAGCAAAATAAAAGACACCACCCTAAAGAAAATCAATGCGCCTGCCCTCGGCCTTAGAAGTCCTCCGAGCTAGAATCAGCCTCTGAATCATGCGTCTCCTCCTCTGAAGAATCCGTCACGTACTCAGTGCTGGAGGAAGGCGGTACCACTGATCGAGTGAAAAAAGTGCTGGAATTTTTCTAAGTCCTGCCTTATATACCCCCCTCTGGCTAGCGCAACTGACCTGCGCATGGATAGGCGCACGGTCCTGCGCACTCGTGTGACTAAAAACTACCAAATCCTAAACTAGCTAAAAACACTAAAAAAAAAACAAAATAAGCAGAATAAAACATGCCAAAATAAAACGTGTCGGGTTACCTCCCGACAAGTGCCTTTGTTTAACGTCGTTGGCTCGACGGTACCTCGTTACGTGCCAAGAAGTGCGTCTGCAGCCTCCCCCACTCTTGCTCCTGAGTGTCCCTACGCCAGTGCTTGTGTTGCGATCTCATTGGTCCTGCGCAAAGGATAAAATGGAAGGTCAGCATGTGATACATTATTAGTAACGAGGGTAGATGCAGAGGAAGAAGAGATATAGGCGATGGTTGCTAGTTCTCCCTCTGAGGCATCTGGTGGTGCGTCTGGCGCAGCAGCTTGCGCGTCCACTATCTCTGGCTCGGCCAAGTCAATGTTGCGTGCCGCGCCATCCCAAGGTTCTCCCAAGTACTGTTTGACTCTCTGCCCGTTAACCTGAAAACGATGCTGGTGCTCGTCTTCTAACTCGATTGTTCCGTAGGGGAAAACCTTGGTGACGGTGTATGGTCCCGTCCACTTGCTGCGCAACTTTCCAGGCATGAGCTTCAGGCGGGATGAAAACAATAATACCTGATCTCCTGGTTCAAACGTGCGCCGGAGGATATGCTTGTCGTGAAATGCTTTGGTGCGCTCCTTGTAATCGCGCAGTCCCTCATAGGCGTCCAGGCGCAACTCTTCTAGTTCGCTCAGCTCAAATGCGCGCTCTTTTCCTGCCTCATCCAGGTTCAGGTTGCAAATACGTAAGGCCCAATATGCCTTGTGCTCGAGCTCTACTGGCAGGTGGCATGCCTTCCCATAGACCAGCCGGAATGGTGAGGTTCCAATGGGCGTCTTATGTGCAGTGCGGTATGCCCATAGCGCATCATCCAGGCGCTGGCTCCAATCCTTGCCCGACGGCCTCACAGTCTTTTCCAAGATGCGCTTGATCTCTCTATTAGAAACTTCGGCCTGTCCATTTGTCTGCGGATGGTAAGCGGTGGACGTCTTGTGGCGCACCCCGTAGTGCTTGAAAACTTGCGCCACAACCCTGTTGCAGAAGTGCGTCCCCTGGTCGCTGATAACTGCCTTAGGCACTCCGTACCTGCAAAATATGTTAGTTCTGAGAAAATCAGCGACAGTCTTACCATCATCCTTGCGCGTGGCCTTAGCTTCGACCCATTTGGATACGTAATCCACGGCCACCAGTATGTACTCGTAGCCGGCAGATGGGGGAAATGGACCCATGAAGTCGATTCCCCAAACATCGAACACTTCATCCACCAGAATCGGGGTCTGCGGCATCTCGTTGCGCGCGGAGATTCCTCCTGTGCGCTGGCACCTGTCGCAATTCCTGCAGTGGTTATATGCGTCTCTGAATAGGTGCGGCCAGTAGAATCCGCAGTCCAAGATTTTCCTGCTCGTGCGCTTAGGTCCAAAGTGCCCTCCACATGCGTGCGCATGACAAAACATCAAAACAGAGTTAATCTCATGGTCCGGTACGCAACGCCTTAATATCTGATCTGGACCTATTCTAAGCATGTAAGGATCATCCCAAAGATAATGCTTGGACTCATGTTTTAATCGCATGCACTGAGTTTTATTGAAATGAGGAGGGAACGCACCTGTAACCAGGTAATTTGCGATATGCGCATACCATGGTACCTTACCTGTCAGCGCCATCAGGTGCTCGTCAGGGAATGTCTCCTTGATCTGCCCTGGCTCCTCCTCCTTTACGATCCTGCTCAGGTGATCAGCGACTGTATTCTCCGTGCCCTTTTTATCTTTGATCTCCACATCGAATTCCTGAAGCAGAAGCACCCAGCGCATCAGGCGCGGCTTGGTTTCCTTTTTGGACATGAGGTAGCGGATGGCTGCGTGGTCAGTGTAAATGATGACTCTGGCGCCTAGAACATATGCTCGGAACTTCTCTAGCGCAAAAACAATTGCCAGAAGCTCCTTCTCCGTGGTGGTGTAGTTCTTCTGCGCAGAGTCCAGTGTGCGCGATGCATAGTAGATGGCATGCGGCTTCTTGTCCACGCGCTGCCCCAAGACTGCTCCTACTGCGTAGTCACTTGCGTCACACATCAGCTCAAACGGCAGGTTCCAGTCTGGTGCGCGCATCACTGGCGCACTGGTCAGCGCTTCCTTCAGCTTATCGAACGCCGCCCTGCACTCATCAGTAAAATCGAAGCACACATCTTTTTGCAACAGGTTAGACAGGGGTATGCAAATTTTAGAGAAATCCTTAATAAAACGCCTGTAAAACCCAGCATGCCCTAAGAACGATTTCACGTCGCGCACATTGGTGGCATAAGGCAGATTAGAAATAATATCTATCTTAGCTTTGTCTACCTTAATACCCTCCTCTGAAATGATATGACCTAGTACTACTCCGTGCGTTACCATGAAATGACATTTTTCGTAATTTAGCACTAAGTTCTTAGAGATGCAGCGCGCTAAGACTTTATCTAGATGGGTTAAGCATGCATCAAAGGTACTTCCATATACAGTGAAATCATCCATGAACACTTCTATGCATATACCAATCATATCAGAGAAAATGCTCATGACAAGGCGTTGGAACGTACCTGGCGCGTTGCACAGCCCAAAAGACATGCGCCGAAACGCAAATGTTCCGAAGGGGCATGTGAACGTGGTCTTCTCCTGATCCTCCGCAGCTATGGGTATCTGATTGTACCCTGAATATCCGTCTAAAAAACAAAAGTAAGGCTTTCCTGCCAAGCGATCCAGCATCTGGTCCATGAAGGGTAGCGGGAAGTGGTCCTTGCGCGTTACGGCGTTCAGCTTCCTGTAGTCGATGCACATGCGCCAGCCAGTTTGAATGCGCTTGGGAACTAGCTCGCCCTGCGCATTCTCTTCCACCGTGATTCCTCCTTTCTTTGGCACAACATGCACCGGGCTAACCCATTTGCTGTCTGAGATTGGGTAAATGACCCCGGCGTCAAGCAACTTCAGGACTTCCTTTTGCACTACCTCCATCATATTTGGGTTTAACCTGCGCTGAGCCTCCCTGGATGGTTTAGCACCATCTTCCAACAGAATTCTGTGCATGCACACGTCTGGGCTCACTCCGCGCAGATCCGCAAGAGTCCATCCTATCGCGCGCTGGTTCCTGCGCAGCACCTGCTGTAAGCGCGCCTCCTGCTCCTCTTCCAATCCCTTCTTGATGATCACTGGCAGGGTGTCCTCATCTCCCAAGAAAATGTACTTGAGGTGCTCTGGGAGTTGCTTCAGTTCGATCTTGGGTGCCTGTTCAATAGAGGGCAAGATTTTGTTAGCGGTGCAAATATGAACTATATCAAGTACCTGTGTGGGTGCTGGTTCAGCACTGCTTAGCTCCTCCTCTTGCTCCTCCGGCTCTGCCTGTGTCAGTAGCTCTGGTCCTATGGTTGCGCTCGCACACTGCGCTTCTGTGACTAAATCGTCAATGCTGTCCATTGCGTGCACGGTAGCGTCCTCATATGGGTGCTGCATCCCTTCGAAGATGTTGAAATGGATTTCTTCGCCATCTACCTCCATGGAGAGTGTGCTCCTCCACACGTCTATCTTCGTGCGCGCGGTCATCAAAAACGGTCTGCCTAGGAGGATCTGCGCACCGCTGGCGCTTGATTCACCCTCCATTTCGAGCACATAAAAGTCTGCTGGAAACACCAGCTCTCCTACTCGAACTAGGACATCCTCTATCATGCCTGCAGGTTGTTTGCACGATCTATCTGCTAGCTGAATTGTGAGACCTGCAGGTTTTAGTGGTCCAAGGCGCAATGTCGCATAGAGAGAATATGGTAATAAATTGATTGATGTGCCCAAATCGATCATGCAGTTGCTTACCGTGGTTTTTCCTAAGGTGCAAGGGATAGTGAATGTACCTGGATCTCGGCACTTAGGTGGTACCTTTTGTTGCACGATCGCTGAGGCCTGCGCATTTAGCATTACCTGTGCGCACTCGCCTTTCCTTCGCTTGTTTGTGCACAGCTCTTTTAAAAACTTCGCATACCTGGGAATCTGTCGAATAGCTTCTATGAGAGGTATGTTGATTTCCACCTTGCTGAACAGCTCATACAGTTCCTTGTCCAGCGCTTCTTTTCTCGCTAGTGGTGCCTGCACAGGGAAAGGAGCAGGTATGTTAGTACAATTTTTGTCCTTGTTTGTCGAGTGGGACATACCTGGCGCATTGCCCTGCTGGTTCGTAGCTGGCGCTTCCGGTTGCGCATCTTGCTCTGGTTGCGCATTCTGAGCTGCTGGATCTGGGACTTGCGCAACTGGTTGCGCGGGCGCCTGCGCGGTTTGCTCTGTTCCTACTGTGCGCCCTGTCCTCAGTGTTACTGCATTGACTCCTCCTTTAGGGTTCTGAATCACTTGCGAAGGCAGGTTGCCATCGCTCTTTTTCAGCTCATACACCGTGGTTGCAATTTGTGATAGATGCTTTTCTATCGACTCGAACCTCTTGTCATATTTTTCGTCATTCTTGCGCACTGTATCTGCTAGCTGCCCCATGATATCTTCCAAGGAACGCCGCGGCTGCTGATTGTTCTGTGCTGGTGCGTCATTGCGGCGGTGCGGTGGATTGTAAGGCGCAGCTGGTTGCGTCTGCTGTGGCGCGCGCTGATCAGTGGGCTGTCTCTGGAAATTGTTCTCTTCTTTCCATCTGAATCCATTTGCAGCAAGCCCAAAGTGCGGCTGATTCTGCCTTTGCGGTCCTCTGTTGTCCCATCCTCCAAGGGCATTTACATCTCCAGTTTCTTCAAAAAGTGTTGGGCATTCGTCCGTCTTGTGCTCAGTCGACCTGCAGAATTCACATACTTTTGGCGCAACTGGTTGTGCGCTCTGCGCACTCATCAGTTTCTGCAGCATGGCCTTCATTTCTTTGATCTTAGCGCTTGTTTCTACCTGATGCACAGAACGATTACGGCTACTTTCAAGTGTCAATTGATGTCTTACCTGCCCAGCAGAATCTTCTATCAGCTGCCATGCATCCTCCGGGTACATGTTGCAAATGTCCCCTCCTGCGCATGCATTCAGTAGTCGCAGCTCCATGGGCAGCAGTCCATTCAGAAAGTTCTCTATCAGCACATTCTGGGGCAGCCCGTGATTGTAGCAGTTGGCTTCTAGCTCCCTGAAACGCTCGTAGTATTCTGACAGAGACTCCCTTGCGCCTTGCCTTGGCGCGGCTAATTCCCTTCTGAGCAGCGCAATCTTTGCTGCAGGATAGAATTTGTCTAAGAATTTCTTCTGCAGCTGCTCCCATGTGTGAATTGATCCTACAGGTAAATTCATTAGCCAATGCTTAGCCGTATCACACAACGAAAATGGAAATGCCTTCATTTTCAGCGCTTCATCATTCTCCCCGTCGGTCTTCATGTTCTCGCAAATAACTAGGAACTCTCGCACGTGCTTGACTGGATTTTCATTGTTCATCCCGTGAAACTTAGGCATGTGATGGATGAGCGAGCTCCTTAGCTCAAAGTGACCGTCTGGCGGAAGCAAAATACACCATGGCTGGTTAACAGTGATGGGTGCTGACATCTCGCGCACGGTCCTGCGTCGCGCGGCTGGACGGACGGGTGGCGCATTGTACAGCTCAGCGGCCATCCGTGCTTCGACCTCGCGCTGCACTTCCTCTCTGAACCGAGCTGCGCGGATCTCTGCCCTTACATCCTCTGGGGTTCTGTCCCCGTGGTTATCTCCTACCACACTGTTATCCTCCATGACCTGTTCTGAAACTCAAGAAAACGAAATCAAAAACAACGAGGTTGTTGCGTCTGTCAGAGCGCAACTAGAATCTACGCAGCGCAACTGTTTCAAGGTTGCGCAGGCTGATGTGATTGCGCGCTGTCAGAAACAACAACGAGAAAACAAGACAAAAATGAAAAATGTAAGCTAGCTAAAACTTAGCTGTGTTGCTCCCCGGCAACGGCGCCAAAATTTGATCGCGCGTCGTCGTGCGCGTCAAATATAATCCTTCCTCTCCCACTAGTACAGCGGTTAAGTAAGGGTCGATCTCCACAGGGAGCAAGTAGTAAGTCTTTAGCTAGTAACCTACACTTACGAAGACGGGGGGTTGTATGAGTGATTGGGGGTTTTGCGCGATGCGCGAGTAGCAGTGAATATCGTAACGCAAGAAATTGCACTAGACGTGCGCAAGCAGTATAGATGAGATACTATGTTTATGAGAAGTACTGGGCAGACAATCCTCTATGAATGCATTCCTTATCATCGACTCTAAATGTCTATAGTTTGTGTCCTACTTGGGTTAGTGTCCGGTAAAGGCTTCCTAACACACGCGCATGTTCCGTTCAAAGTTCATGTGCTATTAATCCTAGAACTAGACTAAACAGCTGCGAATCCTGTCACAGTAGCAACTGCTTACCCTAACTCGTTACTCCTAGTTGTCACGATAAGTTTGCGGTTCAAGGCTTCTCCTACTCATGCAACTAGTTTAACATAGGACAAGCAAGCAACACAAATAGGATTGCGGTTCAAGGCTTCCCCTACTTATGCAACTAACTGTCTCAGTATGCGCAGGATTAATACAAATAAGTAAACTACGCATTAAGCTCAAGTCTCAAAGGTAATACATCATAGATTCATGCCCGACCAACACTAAGTGTTTAGCTAGACATGCTAGTGGTAAACATCATAAAATAGTAAATAATAACTACTGTATCAGAGAAAACGGTAGCAAATAGTGCGTGCAGTGTCTTCTCTTGGCTGGCGCAGTCGGCTGGCGCAACTCTCCTTGACAGGTCCGTGTGTTTTCCAGTTCTGCCGCGCAGTGCCTCTGGAATGCCACTGAGTGATGATGTTACGATCCCCTGAAACCCTAGACTTTCTTTGTTTAAATAGTGCCCAGGAAGTTCATCTTTTGGCAACTTCCAAATCTGGTCACTGGGACTTTGCGCCTGGCGCACGGCATTGATTGGCGCAATCGGGTAGCGCACCTCTGCTGTCTTTCGCCATTCCTTCTTCTGTTTGCGCCGCTAGCTCCGCAGGCTGATCTTTCACTCCTAGAACGCTGCCTGTTAGCGCGTATCCGACTCAAGGACTCGTTTTGACCTGATACACAAAAACATTGGAAACGAGTAATCTTGCTCATGAAATATTGCAAACAAGCATAGGGTTATGATCTAAATAATGTGTACAAATAGGCTCTATCAAAGACTGTCGCTGACTTTCTCCGAACTAACATATTTTGCAGGTATGGAGTACCTAAGGCAGTCATCAGCGACCAGGGGACGCACTTCTGCAACAGGATTGTGACGCAAGTTTTCAAGCACTATGGGGTGCGCCACAAGACGTCCACCGCTTACCATCCACAAACGAATGGGCAGGCCGAAGTGTCTAACAGAGAAATCAAGCGCATCTTGGAAAAGACTGTGAGGCCATCGCGCAAAGATTGGAGCCAGAGCCTGGATGATGCGCTATGGGCATACCGCACTGCGCATAAGATGCCCATTGGGACTTCACCATTTCGGCTGGTCTATGGGAAGGCATGCCACCTGCCAGTAGAGCTCGAGCACAAGGCATATTAGGACTTGCGTATTTGCAACCTGAACTTGGATGAGGCAGGAAAAGAACGCGCATTTGAGCTGAGCGAACTAGAAGAGCTGCGCCTGGACGCCTATGAGGGACTGCGCGATTACAAGGAGCGCACCAAAGCGTATCATGACAAGCATATCCTCCGGCGCACATTTGAACCAGGAGACCAGGTATAGTTATTTTCATCACGCCTGAAGCTCATGCCTGGAAAGTTGCGCAGCAAGTGGACGGGACCATACACCATCACCAAGGTTTTCCCCTACGGAACAATCGAGTTAGAAGACGGGCACCGGCATCGTTTTCAGGTTAATGGGCAGAGAGTCAAACGGTACTTAGGAGAACCTTGGGATAACACAGCACGCGACATTGAGCTGGCAGAACCAGAGATAATCGATGCGCCAGCTGACGCGCCAGAGGCACCACCAGATGCACCAGAGGGAGAACCAAAGATCATAGCTCACATTTCTTCTCCCTTTGCATCTACCCTCGTTACGCATAATTTATCACATATTGACCTTCCATTTTAACCTTTGCGCAGGACCAATGAGATCGCAACACACACGCTGGCGCAGGAACACTCAGGAGCAAGAGTGGGGGAGGTTGCAGACACACGTTTTGGCACGTAACGAGGTACAGTCGAGCCAACGACGTTAAACAAAGGCACTTGTCGGGAGGTAGCCCGACGCGCTTTCCTTTTACTCGTTTTTCTTTAAATTGTTCTTTATTTTTGCATTGCATGCATGTGTGCGCTCTCCGTGCGCTTGCGCTTGAGTCGTGGGGACACGTCTCTGTTCAAGTGTGGGGGGGGGGGGGGGGGGGGGGGGGGGGGCGTTACACTTACATTTCACGTTTTTGAGCATTTTTAGTAGACCTTAGTTTAAACTGAAGAGAATAGTAGCAGCAGTGCGCTAGAGTGCAGGATGCGCATGCGCTCCAGCTTGTTTTGCGCTATCCATATTGCGTGCGCTGCTATCTACTGTTTTAGTATAATTTTTTCATTTTTTTTTGCTCCTGTAGTTGGGATATGCAGGGGATGTGGAGTTGATAGAAATGCTCCAGAAAGGCGGTTAGTCGCTTTTGCTTCGAAGGCAAGGTATATGGTCGAGAGCGTTAGTGGAGGCCGGTGCCTCGCAGCCTTCGGGACAAAAGAGCGCGCTCAGTCACGCAGATGCCAAAGGCAAAACACCCAATGCGTGGCGAGGTGGGAAAACAGACCACCTTCTCTCTGGATATCGAGCTAAGGAAGGCAGGCGCGGATGTAAACGCGTGCGCTGACCGGCGCAGACAGACCAAAGGAGAGAGAGCGGGGCGAGTTCCATAGCTGCTATCCGAAGGCTGAGACTGGAACTGCTCTGGGAATGTAAGAAATTAAAGATGAAGCTGCACAAAAGAAAAATACCAGCAGATGATACACGCTACAAAAGAATCAGCATGCGCACAAACATCAAAATGCGCAAAGACCATAAGGAAATCATCAGAGAGCTCAGGTTCCCAGGAAGTGCGCGGGCAAATCACGCATTGGAAGAAGCTGCGTTATCCACCATATACCTATCTTCGGAGTAGGAGCTGGCAGCCAGGAGCCTAAGAAGAGCTATCTCCCAGCCATCCAAAAATCTTCATCCCGGCTAAGAGGTAATGAATTTTGAAATTATTATATTAGAACTGTTGAAAGCAGTTGTGCGCAGGTGATAGAATAGTGCGAGTTGAGCAAATTGCGCATTCGCATCAGAGTGCAAGACTGTGCGCTAGACTCCAGAAGAGGTAATTGTATCCGCGCTTCAGTGCTTGTTCGGGACGAACAAGGGGCAAGTGTGGGGGGTTTGATAGAGGCTATTTGTATGCATTATTTAGATCATAACCCTATGCTTGTTTGCAATATTTTATGAGCAGGATTACTCGTTTCTAGTGTTTTTGTATTACAGGGCAAAACGAGTCCTTGAGTCGGATACGCGCTAACAGGCAGCGTCCTAGGAGTGAGAGATCCGCCTGCGGAGATAGCAGCACAAGCAGAAGAGAAGTTGGTGAGAGTCGGTAGCGGTGCGCTAGCCGATGCGCTAGCCGAATGCCATGCGCCAGGCGCAAAATCCAGTGACCAGATTTGGAAGTTGCCAAAGGTGAACGTCCTGGGCAATATATAAACGAAGGAAGTCTAGGGTTTCAAAGGGGGGATATCACAGCCGTCATTGGACAACGCACATCAGAGAGAGCGGCAACACTGGAAAACACACGGACTTGTTGAGAGGATTTGCGCCAGCCGACTGCGCCAGCCGAGAAGACAATCTGCACGCACTGTTGCTACTGTGTTTCTCAGACATATTATACCTTATTTACTATTCTATGATGTTTATTACCAGCATGTCTAGCTAAACTCTTAGTGTTGGTCGGGCATGAATCTATGAAGTATTACCTTTGAGACTTGAGCTTAATGCATAGTTTACATACTTGTATTAATCCTGTGCGTACGGAGACAGCTAGTTGCATGAGTAGGGGAAGCCTTGAACCGCAATGTTACTTATGTTGCTTGCTTGTCATATGTTAAACTAGTTGATAGCTTTACGGTGACAACTAGGAGTAACGAGCTAGGGTAAGCAGTTGCTACTGTGACAGGATTCGCAGCTGTTTTAGTCTATGTTCTAAGGATTGATAGCACATGAACTTTGAACGGAACATGCGCACGTGTTAGGAAGCCTTGACCGGACACTAACCCAAGAAAACCACAAACCATAGACATTTAGAGTCGATGATAAGGACTGCGTTCATAGAGGATTGTCTGCCCAATACTTCTCATAGTCATAGTATCTAATCTCTACTGCTTGCGCACGTCTAGTGCAATTTCCTGCGTTACGCTAGCTACTGTTCATTTGCGCATCGCGCACCCCAATCTCACACAACCCCCATTTTTAGTGTAGACGACAGGATTGAAGAGTGAACTACTTGCTCCCTGTGGAGATCGACCCTTACTTAACCGCTGTACTGGTGGAAGAGGAAGGATTATATTTGACGCGCACAACGACGCGCGATCAGTGCCCCAAGCATACATTAGCAGCGCTAATGTATGAACCCGGAGCGGAACTAAAGTTGCCTTGGGGCGCCGCCGTATACACTAAGGTACGCTAAAAATGAAAATAAATGAATAAAAATCGGGTTGCCTCCCGCAAAGCGCACTTGTTTAACTTCGTTGGCTCGACGGTACCTCTCCTCCTCAATCGTTCACCGGCCAGCCAACTCTAACTCCTTATCAGGTGGGACATCCTCTCCAAACGGAACATCTTTTAGCAAAAGTCGAGACACTGGCAATGAGGTCTTCAAGAATCCTTTAATAAACCTGCGATAAAATTTAACAAACTTGTGATAAAATCCAGCATAATCAAGGAAAGACATGATACTTCGCTGGTTTGTAGGGAAAGACAATCCATGAATTAAGTCAGTTTTTATTCTATGTGGTTGGGTGCCTTCCTCACGCTGCATAGCCGACTCAAGCACCGCATCTTCAATGATGTCCAACGCATGTATTCCTGCAATGTTAGGTGGGTGCTGTATAGATTTATACATGTTAAAATGAATTACTTCCCCGTCCACCTCCATGGAGAGATTACCCGTGAATGTATTGATCTTCGTCTTCGCGATCACCATGAAGGGTCTCCCAAGTAAGACAGGCGAAGTGTCTATCGCATCACCCTCCATTTTCATGACATAAAAATCTGCAAGGAATGCAAGCTTTCCTACATGCACTAATACGTCAACAACTATACCCTCTGGCTTACTATATGATCTATCCGCTAGTTGAAGAATCAAGTCAGTGGGTTTTAGAGGACCAATACGCAAGGCTCGATATAGAGAGTAAGGCAACACATTAATCGAGGCACCTGAATCCAGTATACAAGTATCAATTTTGATCTCACCAATTATGCATGAAATTGGGAATGTACCTGGATCCTCACATTTGGTTCTACCTTGCATTGATTTACCTGCTCATTTTTCAGTTCTCCTCCTCGTTCAGTACACGATTCCTTAAGAGCCCTAGCGTATTTCGGGATCCGCCTTATTGCGTCAAGGAGTGGGGTTGTGATCCCAACTCTGCTGAATAGCTCCAATAAAATTTGAGACGCTGCTGGATCCTCCCTAGGACTCGATGCCTGCACATGAAATGGAAGAAGTGGGTCAGAACGGCGAAATTCAAAATTCAAGTCAATGAGTACCGCGTCGGGAGAAGACGTTATAGTCGTATAAATACACCCCATCACGATGCAGAACTCATATCCAAGCCTTGGACTTTGCATCACAATTCATAAGGAAAGAGGAGCTCGAAAAAATTGATTTTAAAAAATAGTCATAAACCAATTGATGCTTACGTGAGTACAAAAGGGTCATTCTTTAGTATAGCATGCTTGCACAAGAACAATATGGCGGATGGGCATAAGGTCAAGCTCTTACTGTTTTTTTTTCTTTTCCAAGCTTTCGAGGAGGAACTTTTCTTCCTAACTTCTGCCTCATTTTTTTTTTCATTTTTTTTTCATGGAGTGCAAATACTTTCGAGGGGGAACTTTTCTTCCTAACCCTCGGCATCACAGCCAGATTCACACAATAAGAACTCGACAATAAGCCCAAAGAGAGGATGGGGATGCGCAAGAAACAATTACAAGCGAGGAGCTAAGCATGAAAACAAGAGTTATCTAAAAGCAATCACAAGGTTTAGCCATTATGCAAATGATTTCAAAACGTGCAAGCCACACCAAGGTTCAAAGCCATCAATGAAGAATTCCTAGAACACGAGATAGGTAGCGGATAGCAACAATAATGACTCACAAGAATGTGCAATCATGGGAATTTACTCGACCCTAGGCTCTAAATCAGCACAATGGAAGAGGCTAGATGCGATATGTGGAACTCAAGCACGCTGATCCGAAGCTTTAAAGAGGTAAAACACTCTTATAACAATATGCATAGTATGGAATCGATGAATATTTTTCACCAGCTACTCAATCAATATGCACTAGCCACTCCACACTTAAAATAAAGCTTAGTCCCTAAGCGCAAAAATTAAAAATGAGAACGGTGCATAGGAACTCCCCTAGTCTGGCCCTTTCCGTGCTAGAGTCAACCTATTTCCGCCACCGTGATGACCCGAAAGTAAGAAGATAGGTGGACAACTAAAACACAATCAAGTTCATCAAATTCATCGTCAAAATGTGATAGGAAACATATATATCTATGAAAATGAAACGACACTGATGATGAGAGTTTAACAGTTCAGGGTTCCATAAGGGCACAAAGCAGCAATAAGAAAATGTTCAAATGGCAACCAATTTAGCAAAAAAAAAAAAACAAGTAGCATCGTAAAGGTAGTAAATAATCTCCGCGCTGGGAAGGTCTGGCATCCTCATCATTACCCCGCCCGGTCCATGGCCTAGGATCTTGCGGCTCTAAAGTCTCGGACCCAGGAGCAGCAAAAGGTGGGGGAAAAACATGAATTACTCCAGCTTGAAGCAAAGAGGTAATGGCCTTGTTCGTTCACTCATGGGAGCGCATAAGATAATCCAGCTGGGAACTGTAATCCTGAGCTTGATGTGTGGGCTGGGCATCCTCTTGCGCCGCTGATGGTGGTGGCGTAGTCTCGTGTCGATGCTTCAAAGCACTACCAGCCGCTGCAGAAGGACCATCTGTTCTATGATACCACGTACCATTTTCTAGCACCGTCCGCAATTGCTTTAGAGCGGCGAGGTCCAAAACCAGGATCATGCCCTGGGTGGCCGGTGGAAGGTCATAGCCGAAAGCTTCAGCGATCGCAGTAATGAAGCCGCCACCACCAATAACGTATTTCTGATCATTGTTTTGGAACTCTTCAAAGCGGAAGGTCAAGAAGGATATAACGCCAAACTCCAAGTCCTTGTCAATAGCAATGAGGAGGTCCAAATCCAGCTGAGACCCTTTCGTCCCACCTTCAACGCACGGGTTGATTGATGTCGCGATGATGTGATGCATATACTTCCATTCCGCATCTCTAATGCATGATGAGGGTAAGCTAGGGGTGAAGACCGCGTCTTGTTCGGATAACCTTCACCAAAATTATGTCCGCTCAATGTCATTAACCACAAGAATACTACCCTCCAATGGAAATTGCAAAATGTTATGGAGGTCCTCTCTGGATAGGTGACGCTCTTCATTTCCCATTTGGAATTTCCAGGCAGTCACTCTCTGCCCTTCGATCACAGCTTCAAATGAAGCAATAAACTCGGGCACCATATTTTTTTGAGTCGGCAATCTCGCCCCCACAAGCATTCAAAGATCGAACTGCTGCAGCCGGGTGCGCACTAAGTCAAATATACCAAACCGATGCATTGTCATTGGGTCGGGCATGGAGGTGGGCATGATTTCCTTCTTTCTGTCGAGGATGTGCTGAAAGCCGCGTTACGGACCTTGGATTGATGAGCTTTAGGACTTAGGGAATGGAGGGGACAAATCAGCGCGGCGGACAATGTTATTCTTCCTGCCAGTCGTTGGCTTCTTCGTGGGCTGCATTTTGATTGAGCGGCTGGTGTTGGAGTGAACTCGTTGGAGAAACTGAGGGAGGGTCGGAGCGGCTGAGTTCGGAGCGGAATCGGCCAGGAGCGACTGAAGTCGGCGTGGATTTGAGTTTGCGAAGCTCGGCCTGGGTCTGTCGGAGTGATCAGACGAAGGAGAGTGGCTCGACTGTGGATCCGCCAGTGCCGTCTACTGCGAGCAAGGCGGAGGTTGAGCAAAGGTCGCGCGAGGATCTGAAATTGCGATTTAGGTCAACATACAGTCGATTGGCCGTATCGATACGGGCGGTATGACCCGGTCGATAGATACGGTCAACTCTTAGCCACACGGTCGATACGACCGCATCGGAAATTGCCTATCCCGTATCGAGCGTATCGGTGGTACCGATACAGTTAATACGGCCAAAACGGGCATTACGACCCAGCGAAGCGAAAATGAAAATTTTTGCAAGCTAAACACATGACTCCGAACGCAAGTAAAAGAAGAAGAAAAACAAAAACAAGAAGAACTCACAGAGCGGGTTACTTCCTGAAAAGGCCTAGTTTAAAGTCTTAGCGACATGTAATTGAAGGTTCGCAGGATCAAACTAAATGGTAGCTCACATAGCCTACCTCTTTTTCTAGCTCATGATGCAATTTAATCTGATGCCCATTAACCTTAAACAATTCCCCTTCAGTATTTAAAAGCTCCACATGCCCATCATCAAATACTTTCTGAACTTTCAATGGTCCCGACCACCTAGTCCTTAACTTACCGGGAAAGAGTCTCAATCTCGAAATGAATAAAAGGAGTTGGTCTCTTTGTTTGAAGCTCTTCCTCACCAGCTTTCTATCATGCCACATCTTCGTTCTTTCCTTGTAGAGGAGCGCATTTTGATAATCATCCAAGCGACTCTCGTCCAATTCGTACAATTGTAACAACCGCTTCTCTCCCGCAGCACGCAAATGAAAGTTCAATAGTGTAATTGCCCAAAAAGTCTTGTGCTGCAACTCAACTGGAAGATGACATGCTTTCCCATAAATCAGTCGGTATGAGACATTCCAATGAGGGTTTTAAATGCAGTACGGTATGCCCAAAGTGCATCATCTAGCTTAGAAGCCCAATCCTTTCTAGACCTACTGACTGTTTTCTCGAGAATGACCTTTATTTCCCTAATCGAAACTTCCACTTGCCCGCTAGTCTGTGCGTGATAAGGGGTGGCAATCTTATGGTAAACACCATACTTCTTTAGCAAAGCTTCAAGATTCTTCTCGTTAAAATGAGACTGATAGAGCCTAGTTATACACATTATTTAGAGCATAACCCTATGCTTGTTTGCAATATTTTATGAGCAAGATTACTCGTTTCCAATGTTTTTGTGTATCAGGTCAAAACGAGTCCTTGAGTCGGATACGCGCTAACAGGCAGCGTTCTAGGAGTGAAAGATCAGCCTGCGGAGCTAGCGGCGCAAACAGAAGAAGAAATGGCGAAAGACAGCAGAGGTGCGCTACCCGATTGCGCCAATCAATGCCGTGCGCCAGGCGCAAAGTCCCAGTGACCAGATTTGGAAGTTGCCAAAAGATGAACTTCCTGGGCACTATTTAAATAAAGAAAGTCTAGGGTTTCAAAAAAAATCGGAACATCATCACTCAGTGGCACTCCAGAGGCACTGCGCGGCAGAACTGGAAAACACACGGACCTGTCAAGGAGAGTTGCGCCAGCCGACTGCGCCAGCCAAGAGAAGACTTGCTCGCACTATTTGCTACCGTTTTCTCTGATACAGTAGTTGTTATTTACTATTTTATGATGTTTACCACTAGCATGTCTAGCTAAACACTTAGTGTTGGTCGGGCATGAACCTATGATGTATTACCTTTGAGATTTGAGCTTAATGCATAGTTTATTTACTTGTACTAATTCTGTGCGTACTGAGACAGTTAGTTGCATGAGTAGGGGAAGCCTTGAACCGCAATCTTACTTGTGTTGCTTGCTTGTCACCTGTTAAACTAGTTGCATGCGTAGGGGAAGCCTTGAACCGCAAACTTACCGTGACAATTAGGAGTAACGAGTTAGGGTAGGCAGTTGCTACTGTGACAGGATTCGCAGCTGTTTAGTCTAGTTCTAAGGATTAATAGCACATGAACTTTGAACGGAACATGCGCACGTGTTAGGAAGCCTTTACCGGACACTAACCCAAGTAAAACACAAGCTATAGATGTTTGGGGTCGATGATAAGGAATGCATTCATAGAGGATTGTCTGCCCAATACTTCTCATAAATATAGTATCTCATCTCTACTGCTTGCGCACGTCTAGTGCAATTCCCCGCGTTACGATATTCGCTGTTACTCGCGCATCGCGCAAAACCCCCAATCACTCACGCAACCCCCGTTTTCTTAAGTGTAGGTTACTGGCTAAGACTCACTGCTTGCTCCCTGTGGAGATCGACCCTTACTTAACCGCTGTACTAGTGGGAGAGGAAGGATTATATTTGACGCGCACGACGACGCGCGATCAAATTTTGGCGCCGTTGCCGGGGAGCAACACAGCTAAGTTTTAGCTAGCTTACAATTCTCATTTTAGTAACTAGTTATTTCATTTTGTTTTGTTTTCTCGTTGTTGTTTCTGACAGCGCACAATCACATCAGCCTGCGCAACCTTGAAACAGTTGCGCTGCGCAGATTCTAGTTGCGCACTGACAGACGCAACAACTTCGTTGCCATTTAATTTCGTTTCTTGAGTTTGGATCAGGACATGAAGGATAACAGTGTGGTTGGAGATAACCTGGGAGACAGAACCCCAGAGGAAGCAAGGGCACATAACCGCGCAGCCCTATTCAGAGAGGAAGTGCAGCGTGAGGTCGACGCACGGATGGCCGCTGAACCATACATTGCGCCACCCGTTCGTCCAGTCGCGAGGCGCAGGACAGTGCGCGAAATGTCAGCCCCACTCACTGTTAACCAGCCATGGTGCATAGTGCTTCCGCCCAACGGACAGTTCAAACTGAGGAGCTCACTCATCCATCACATGCCCAAGTTTCACGGAATGAACAACGAAAATCCAGTCAAGCATGTGCGGGAGTTCCTAATCATTTGCGATAACATGAAGACCTTGGGGGAGAACGATGAAGCGCTGAAGATGAAGGCGTTCCCATTTTCATTGAGCGATGCAGCCAAACACTGGCTGATGAGCTTACCCGCAGGATCAATCCACACATGGGAGCAGCTGCAGAAGAAATTCTTAGACAAATTCTATCCAGCAGCGAAGATTGCGCTGCTCAGAAGGGAATTGGCCGCGCCAAGGCAAGGCGCAGGGGAGTCTCTGTCAGAATACTACGAGCGTTTCAGGGAGCTAGAAGCCAACTGCTACAATCACGGGCTTCCCCAGAATGTGCTGATAGAGAACTTTCTGAATGGACTGCTGCCCATGGAGCTGCGACTACTGAATGCATGCGCAGGAGGAGACATTTGCAACATGTACCCGGAGGATGTATGGCAGCTGATAGAAGATTCTGCTGGGCAGGTAAGACATCAATTGACACTTGAAAGTAGTCGTAATCGTTCTGTGCATCAGGTAGAGGCAAGCGCTGTGATCAAAGAAATGAAGGCCATGCTACAGAAGCTGATGAGTGCGCAGAGCGCACAACCAGTTGCGCCAAAGGTATGTGAATTCTGCAGGTCCACTGAGCACAAGACAGAAGAATGCCCAACACTTTTTGAAGAGACTGGAGATGTAAATGCCCTTGGAGGATGGGACAACAGAGGACCGCAGAGGCAGAATCAGCCGCGCTTTGGGCTTGCTGCAAATGGATTCAGATGGAGAGAAGAGAACAATTTCCAGAGGCAGCCCACTGATCAGCGCGCGCCACAGCAGACGCAACAAGCTGCACCCTACAATCCACCGCATCGCCGCACAGACGCACCAGCGCAGAACAATCAGCAACCAAAGCGATCCTTGGAAGATATCATGGGGCAGCTAGCAGACACAGTGCGCAAGAATGACGAAAAGTATGACAAGAGGTTCGAATCCATAGAAAAGCATCTATCACAAATTGCAACCACGGTGTATGAGCTGAAAAAGAGCGATGGCAACCTGCCTTCGCAAGTGATTCAGAACCCTAAGGGAGGAGTTAATGCAGTAACACTAAGGACGGGGCGCACAGTGGGGACAGAGCAGACCGCGCAGGCGCCCGCGCAACCAGTTGTGCAAGTCCCAGATCCAGCAGCTCAGAGTGCGCAACCAGAGCCAGAGGCGCAATCAGAAGCGCCAACCACGAACCAGCAGGGCAAAGCGCCAGGTATGTCTCACTCGACAAACAAGGACAAAAATTGTACTAACATACCTGCTCCTTTCCCTGTGCAGGCACCACTGGCGAGAAAAGAAGCACTGGACAAGGAACTATATGAGCTGTTCAGCAAGGTGGAAATCAACATACCTCTCATAGAAGCTATTCGACAGATTCCCAGGTATGCGAAGTTTTAAAAGAGCTGTGCACAAATAAAAGGAGGACAGGCGAATGCGCACAGGTAATGCTAAATGCGCAGGCCTCAGCAATCATGCAACAAAAGGTACCACCTAAGTGCCGAGATCCAGGTACATTCACTATCCCTTGCACCTTAGGTAAAACCACGGTAAGCAATTGCATGATCGATTTAGGCGCATCAATCAATTTATTACCATATTCTCTCTATGCGACCTTGCGCCTTGGACCACTCAAACCTGCAGGTCTCACAATTCAGCTAGCAGATAGATCGTGCAAGCAACCTGCAGGCATGATAGAAGATGTCCTAGTTCGAGTGGGAGAGCTGGTGTTCCCAGCAGACTTTTATGTGCTCGAAATGGAGGGTGAATCAAGCGCCAGCGGTGCGCAGATCCTCCTAGGCAGACCGTTTCTGATGACTGCGCGCACGAAGATAGACGTGTGGAGGGGCACGCTCTCCATGGAGGTAGATGGCGAAGAAATCCATTTCAACATCTTCGAAGGGATGCAGCACCCACATGAGGACGCTGCTGTGCACGCAATGGACAGCTTTGACGATTTAGTCACAAAAGCGCAGTGTGCTAGCGCAACCATAGGACCAGAGCTACTGACACAGGCAGAGCTGGAGGAGCAAGAGGAGGAGCTAAGCAGTGCTGAACCAGCACCCACACAGGCACTTGATATAGTTCATATTTGCACCGCTAACAAAATCTTGCCCTCTATTGAACAGGCACCCAAGATCGAACTGAAGCAACTCCCGGAGCACCTCAAGTACATTTTCTTGGGAGATGAGGACACCCTGCCAGTGATCATCAAGAAGGGATTGGAAAAAGAGCAGGAGGCGCACTTACAACAGGTGCTGCGCAGGAACCAGCGCGCTATTGGATGGACTCTTGCTGATCTGCGCGGAATGAGCCCAGACGTGTGCATGCACCGAATTCTGTTGGAAGATGGTGCCAAACCATCCAGGGAGGCTCAGCGCAGGTTAAACCCAAATATGATGGAGGTAGTGCAAAAGGAAGTCCTGAAGTTGCTTGAAGCAGGGGTCATTTACCCAATCTCCGACAGCAAATGGGTCAGCCCGGTGCACGTTGTGCCAAAGAAAGGAGGAATCACGGTGGAGGAGAATGCGCAGGGCGAGCTAGTTCCCAAGCGCATACAAACTGGCTGGCGCATGTGCATCGACTTCAGGAAGCTGAACGCTGTAACGCGCAAGGACCACTTCCCGCTACCCTTCATGGACCAGATGCTGGATCGCTTGGCAGGTAAGCCTTACTTTTGTTTTTTGGACGGATATTCAGGTTACAATCAGATACCCATAGCTGCGGAGGATCAAGAGAAGACCACATTCACATGCCCCTTCGGAACATTTGCGTTTCGGCGTATGTCTTTTGGGCTGTGCAACGCGCCAGGTACGTTCCAACGCCTCGTCATGAGCATTTTCTCTGATATGATTGGTATATGCATAGAAGTGTTCATGGATGATTTCACTGTATATGGGAGTACCTTTGATGCATGCTTAACACATCTAGATAAAGTCTTAGCGCGCTGCATCTCTAAGAACTTAGTGCTAAATTACGAAAAATGTCATTTCATGGTAACGCACGGAGTAGTACTAGGTCATATCATTTCAGAGGAGGGTATTAAGGTAGACAAAGCTAAGATAGATATTATTTCTAATCTGCCTTATGCCACCAACGTGCGCGACGTGAAATCGTTCTTAGGGCATGCTGGGTTTTACAGGCGTTTTATTAAGGATTTCTCTAAAATTTGCATACCCCTGTCTAACCTGTTGCAAAAAGACGTGTGCTTCGATTTTACTGATGAGTGCAGGGCGGCGTTCGATAAGCTGAAAGAAGCGCTGACCAGTGCGCCAGTGATGCGCGCACCAGACTGGAACCTGCCATTCGAGCTGATGTGTGACGCAAGTGACTACGCAGTAGGAGCAGTCTTGGGGCAGCGCGAGGACAAGAAGCCGCATGCCATCTACTATGCATCGCGCACACTGGACTCCGCGCAGAAGAACTACACCACCACGGAGAAGGAGCTTCTGGCAATTGTATTTGCGCTGGAGAAGTTCCGAGCATATGTTCTAGGCGCCAGAGTCATCATCTACACGGACCACGCAGCTATCCGCTACCTCATGTCCAAAAAAGAGACCAATCCGCGCCTGATGCGCTGGGTACTTCTGCTTCAGGAATTCGACTTAGAGATCAAAGATAAGAAGGGCACGGAAAATACCGTCGCTGATCACCTGAGCAGGATCGTAAAGGATGAGGAGCCAGGGCAGATCAAGGAGACATTCCCTGACGAGCATCTGATGGCGCTAACAGGTAAGGTACCATGGTATGCGCATATCGCAAATTACCTGGTCACAGGTGCGTTCCCTCCTCATTTCAATAAAACTCAGTGCATGCGATTGAAACATGAGTCCAAGCATTACCTTTGGGATGATCCTTACATGCTTAGAATAGGTCCAGATCGGATATTAAGACGTTGCGTGCCTGACCATGAGATTAACTCTGTGTTGATGTTTTGTCATGCGCACGCCTGTGGAGGACATTTCGGTCCCAAGCGCACGAGCAGGAAGATATTGGACTGCGGTTTCTACTGGCCGCACCTATTCAGAGATGCCTATGACCACTGCAGGAAGTGTGACAGGTGCCAGCGCACTGGAGGAATCTCCGCGCGCAACGAGATGCCGCAGACCCCGATTTTGGTGGATGAAGTGTTCGATGTTTGGGGAATCGACTTCATGGGTCCATTTCCCCCATCTGCCGGCTACGAGTACATACTGGTGGCCGTGGATTACGTATCCAAATGGGTCGAAGCTAAGGCCACGCGCAAGGATGATGGTAAGACTGTCGCTGATTTTCTTAGAACTAACATATTTTGCAGGTACGGAGTGCCTAAGGCAGTTATCAGCGACCAGGGGACGCACTTCTGCAACAGGGTTGTGGCGCAAGTTTTCAAGCACTATCGGGTGCGCCACAAGACGTCCACCGCTTACCATCCGCAGACAAATGGACAGGCCGAAGTTTCTAACAGAGAGATCAAGCGCATCTTGGAAAAGACTGTGAGGCCGTCGCGCAAGGATTGGAGCCAGCGCCTGGATGATGCGCTATGGGCATACCGCACTGCACACAAAACGCCCATTGGAACCTCACCATTCCGGCTGGTCTATGGGAAGGCATGCCACCTGCCAGTAGAGCTCGAGCACAAGGCATATTGGGCCTTACGTATTTGCAACTTGAACTTGGATGAGGCAGAAAAAGAACGCGCATTTGAGCTGAGCGAACTAGAAGAACTGCGCCTGGACGCCTATGAGGGACTGCGCGATTACAAAGCGCGCACCAAGGCGTTTCATGACAAGCATATCCTCCGGCGCACATTTGAACCAGGCGTTCAGGTATTATTATTTTCATCACGCCTGAAGCTCATGCCTGGGAAGTTGCGCAGCAAGTGGACGGGACCATACACCGTCACCAAGGTTTTCCCCTACGGCACAATTGAATTAGAAGACGGGCACCAGCATCGTTTTCAGGTTAACGGGCAGAGAGTCAAACGGTACTTGGGCGAACCTTGGGATGGCGCAGCACGCAACATTGACTTGGCCGAGCCAGAGATAGTGGACGCGCAAGCTGCTGCGCCAGACGCACCACCAGATGCCTCAGAGGGAGAACTAGCACCCATCGCCTATATCTCCTCTTCCTCTGCATCTACCCTCATTACGAATAATGTATCACATGCTGACCTTCCCTTTTATCCTTTGCGCAGGACCAATGAGATCGTAACACAAGCACTGGCGCAAGGACACTCAGGAGCAAGAGTGGGGGAGGCTGCAGACGCACTTCTTGGCACGTAACGAGGTACCGTCGAGCCAACGACGTTAAACAAAGGCACTTGTCGGGAGGTAACCCGACACGTTTTATTTTGGCACATTTTATTCTGCTTGTTTTGTTTTGTTTTTTTTGGGTGTTTTTAGCTAGTTTAGGGTTTGGTAGTTTTTTTTAGTCACACAAGTGCGCAGGACCGTGCGCCTATCAATGCGCAGGTCAGTTGCGCTAGCCAGAGGGGGGTATATAAGGCCAGACTTAGAAAAATTCCCAGCACTTTTCACTCGACCGTTGCACACGAGCTCCCGCCTTCAGACCTCTGCTGTCGATCAACGCCCAACCCACCGTCCGTCTAGAGGGATTCAAGGACAACACGACCGCACAGCACCCAGGTAACCCCCCGATTCCGCTTTGAGCCGCTTCTGTTAGGGTTTGCGCGGAGGAGACAGTTTTTAGGGTTTTGAAATCGCACCAAGCTAGAGTGCGCGGCTTGGAGTGCTGTTTTGTGCGTTGAGTAGGCGACCAGTAGGCGCTCGTTCGGTGCAGGTTTCAGAGGATTCTGGGCAGTTTCGATTTTTAGGGTTTTGGGGAGCATTGACCGCGATTGACCGGAGCCCAGCGCAAGATGAGACCCGCCACAGACCAGGAGACCCCAGCGGCTTTCGCTAACAAGTATGCAGCGTTCATCAGCCTGGACATGTACGGGACACCGTACATCTGCCGAGATTTCCTGCGCGAGGTAGGATTAGCGGACCTCGTGGCGCAGAGGCTAGCGATTGCCGGCTGGGAGGCGCTAATGGACCTCCGCAGCGCATCAGACCAGGAAGATACGTGTGAGTTCTTGGCGTCTCTGGAGGCAGGGGACAGGGAGATCAGATATAGACACAGGGGTGTCTGGTTCATAGCCTCGGAAAGGAGGCTGAGGCGCGCATTCGGGTGCGCCAAGGTGCGTGAGGAGGAGTTAGACACGCACAATAACCAGGAGGCTTGGCGGGACATGGCAACAGGGCCAGCATTCGCTGCGGGGCGTAGCAGGGGCCGAGAGCTGCGCGACCCATGGCTGTTCTACTTATGGCGCATCGTGGCCTACACAGTCATTGGCCGTTTCAACGGCGCACCAAAGATCAGCCTCCTGGATATGGAGATTTTGAAGGGGCTTTATTATGGGCGGAAGGTGCTGTTCATCCTGAACATGGTGCATCATTGGAGCCGCGTCAGCATGAGGGGGCCGCTGACGTGTGGAGGCCTTATCACGCACTTGCTACGGGCCTTACATGGAGAGCCCGAGGTGCCAGAACACACCTTGGAGCAGGCTATACCTCTGGACCGCGCCTACATGCTGCAAATCAGGGCGGTAGCTGTACAGGACGATGGCACACTAGAGTGGTGCTACCGCCTGCAGCCGGCCAGAACACCGCGGCCCAGAGCAGAGAGCAGTGCGCAGGGCGCAGCAGCAGGCGCAGCAACCGCAGCCGCAGCTGCCGCAGATGAAGAGATGGAGGAGGCCTTAGAACCAGAGGTGCCTCTAGTCAGGCGCGCAAGGACCCGCGCGCAGACTGGGGCGCAGAGAAGGGCGAGGGCACCACCGGGGGAGCCAGTGACCATTTCCATCGAGGACTCTCCCCCGCGTGCCCCTGGAAAGCGCCCAAGGACTGAGCCCGAGGAGGGGGCGCCCGAAGCAGCATCCGCAGAGCAGCGCATGATGTTCAACGTCATGCGCGTGCTTGAATACTTGGCGCCCGAGGGGGCGGATTTAAACATGAGCCCACCATCAGGGTGGAAATTTGGAGACCCCATTCCCCCTCTCCTCAGCCTCCACCATCCTCCTCCTACCAGAACCCCAGCCCAGCCAGCCAGCCCTCCTCAGTCTCCAGTGCGCCCACCCGCACCAGCGCCAGCAGCAGAACCCACCCCTGAACCCGAACCAGTACAACCACCAGCAGCTTCCCCTGCCCGGCCTTCTGTTCCGGAGTCCCCCATTAACTTTCCCAGCGTATACTCCGATTCCATATGGGAGTCACTTTCCGAGGATGACCTCGCAGCACAGCCTCCTGCCCTTTCAGTGGTACCGCCCTCCTCCAGCACTGAGTACGTGACGGATACTTCCGAGGAGGAGGCGCATGATTCAGAGGCTGATTCTAGCTCGGAGGACTTCTAAGGCCGAGGGCAGGCGCAGTGATTTTCATTAGGGTGGTGTCTTTTATTTTGCTGCGTCTAGTTGACTATTATGTGTGCTGAATATTTGTGCCCTACATTCTGTGACTCCCTTGCTATATTTTGTGTGACTATTTGTGTTCACTCTTATGTTCTTTATTTCCGTTGCATTGCATGCATGTGCGCCGCCTCCGTGCGCTTGAGCTTGAGTCGTGGGGACACGTCTCTGTTCAAGTGTGTGGGGGGGGGGGGGTGCGTTACTCTTACATTTCATGTTTTGAGCATTTTTAGTATAGCTTAGTTTAAGTTGACGAGAATTAGTAGCAGTAGTGCGCTAAGGTGCAGGATGCGCATGCGCTCCAGCTTGTTTTGCGCTATCCGTATTGCGTGCGCCGTTCTCTACTGTTTTAGCATAATTTTTTCGTTTTTTTCTGCTCCTGTTAGTTGGGATATACAGGGGATGTGGAGTTGATAGAAATGCTCCAGAGAGGCGGTTAGTCGCTTGTGCTTCGAAGGCGAGGTATATGGTCGAGTGCGCTAGTGGAGGCCGGTGCTTCGCAACCTTCGGAACAAAAGAGCGCGCTCAGTCACGCAGATGCCAAAGGCAAAATACCCAAAGCGTGGCGAGGTGGGAAAACAGACCACCTTCTCTCTGGAAGCCGAGCTAAGGAAAGCGGGCGCGGTTGCAAACGCGTGCGCCGACCGGCGCAGACAGACCAAGGAGGGAGAGCGGAACGAGTTCCATAGCTGCTATCCGAAGGCTGAGATTGGAACTGTTCTGGGAATGAAACAAATTGGAAAGGAAGCTGTACAAAAGAAAAAATACCAGCAGAAGCAGATGATTTGCGTTACAAAGAATCAGCATGCGCACTACTTAGTACCTGCGTGCGCAAGACCACAAGGATATCATCAAAGGCTCAGGTTCCCAGGAAGTGTGCGAACGAATCACGCACTGGAAGAAGCTCGCGCAAGAAACCATATACCTATCTTCGGAGCGGGAGCTGACAACCAGGAGCCTAAGAAGAGCTATCTCCCAGTCATCCAAAGATCTTCATCCCGGCTGAGAGGTAATGAAATTTCGGGATTATTATATTAGAACTATTGAGTGCAGTTGTGCGCAGGTGATAGAGCAGCACAAGTTGAGCAACTGTGCATTTTGCGCTAGAATGCAAGGCTGTGCGCTAGTCTCCAGAAAAGGTAATTGTATCCGCGTATCAGTACTTGTTCGGGACGAACAAGGGGCAAGTGTGGGGGGTTTGATAGAGCCTAGTTATACACATTATTTAGAGCATAACCCTATGCTTGTTTGCAATATTTTATGAGCAAGATTAGTCGTTTCCAATGTTTTTGTGTATCAGGTCAAAACGAGTCCTTGAGTCGGATACGCGCTAACAGGCAGCGTTCTAGGAGTGAAAGATCAGCCTGCGGAGCTAGCGGCGCAAACAGAAGAAGAAATGGCGAAAGACAGCAGAGGTGCGCTACCCGATTGCGCCAATCAATGCCGTGCGCCAGGCGCAAAGTCCCAGTGACCAGATTTGGAAGTTGCCAAAAGATGAACTTCCTGGGCACTATTTAAATAAAGAAAGTCTAGGGTTTCAAAAAAAATCGGAACATCATCACTCAGTGGCATTCCAGAGGCACTGCGCGGCAGAACTGGAAAACACACGGACCTGTCAAGGAGAGTTGCGCCAGCCGACTGCGCCAGCCAAGAGAAGACACTGCACGCACTATTTGCTACCGTTTTCTCTGATACAGTAGTTGTTATTTACTATTTTATGATGTTTACCACTAGCATGTCTAGCTAAACACTTAGTGTTGGTCGGGCATGAACCTATGATGTATTACCTTTGAGACTTGAGCTTAATGCATAGTTTATTTACTTGTACTAATTCTGTGCGTACTGAGACAGTTAGTTGCATGAGTAGGGGAAGCCTTGAACCGCAATCTTACTTGTGTTGCTTGCTTGTCACCTGTTAAACTAGTTGCATGCGTAGGGGAAGCCTTGAACCGCAAACTTACCGTGACAATTAGGAGTAACGAGTTAGGGTAGGCAGTTGCTACTCTGACAGGATTCGCAGCTGTTTAGTCTAGTTCTAAGGATTAATAGCACATGAACTTTGAACGGAACATGCGCACGTGTTAGGAAGCCTTTACCGGACACTAACCCAAGTAAAACACAAGCTATAGATGTTTGGGGTCGATGATAAGGAATGCATTCATAGAGGATTGTCTGCCCAATACTTCTCATAAATATAGTATCTCATCTCTACTGCTTGCGCACGTCTAGTGCAATTCCCCGCGTTACGATATTCGCTGTTACTCGCGCATCGCGCAAAACCCCCAATCACTCACGCAACCCCCGTTTTCTTAAGTGTAGGTTACTGGCTAAGACTCACTGCTTGCTCCCTGTGGAGATCGACCCTTACTTAACCGCTGTACTAGTGGGAGAGGAAGGATTATATTTGACGCGCACGACGACGCGCGATCAGAGACCCTCCATCTCTAATAACAGTACGTGGTACGCCAAATCTAGGAAAGATGATCTTCCTAAATAGCTTCATGACGACTTTAGCGTCACATGTTGGAGAAGCTACCGCTTCTATCCACTTAGACACGTAGTCTACAGCTTCTAGGATATATGAGTTACCGAAGGATGTGAGAAAGGGACCCATAAAATCTATCCCCCAAAAATCAAAAATCTTAACCTCTGGAATAGAATGTTGGGGCATCTCATTACGCTTAGAAATGTGACCACTCCTTTGGCAACTATTGCACCTCTTGGCGTACTCGTATGAATCATTGAAAAGCGAGGGCCAATAGAATCCACATTGAAGAACTCACGATGCAGTCTTGTTTCCACTACCATGCCCACCATAGAGAGAATCATAACACTGAGCAAGAATGCTCATCATATCTTCCTCATCCACACAAGTCCAATAAATGCCATCTTCACAAAGTTTGTTAAGGTATGGCTCATCTCAATAATACCTTTTCACATCATGAAGAAACCTCTTTATTCTGTGATGACTAAGATCAGTAGGAATTAGACCACAAACCAAATAGTTTACATAATCTGCATACCAAGGAGCGGCTTGCAGTTCCGCTCCCATTAAGCTCTCTCCTATGAACGAATCGTCTAAGGGAGTTGCAACCACTCTAGCTTGGGGATCTTCCTCTAACCTAGAGAGATGATCAGCTACCAAGTTCTCTACTCCTTTCTTATCCTTAATGAGAATATCGAACTCTTGGAGTAGGAGTGCGCTTAATCAATCTAGGCTTAGAATCTTTCTTAGCTATGTGGTACTTGATGGCAGCATGATCGGTATAGACTATGGCGTGCGACCCTACAAGGTATTGTCTGAATTTTTCAAAGGCAAACACGATAGTAAACATTTCCTTTTCTGTGGTGGTGAAGTTAGCCTAGGTTTGGTTAAGGACTTTACTAGCATAGTAGATAGCATATAGCTTCTTATCCACTCGTTGATCTAATACGAAACCTACTGCATATTCACTTGCATCACACATAAGTTCAAAAGGAAGTTCCCAATTGGGAGGCTGAATAATAGGGGTAGAGGTCAAGGCATCCTTAAACCTAGTGTAGGCTTCAAAACAAGCATCATCAAAATGGTAATCAACATCATGAAATAGGAGGTTAGTGAGGGGTCTAGCAATCTTTGAAAAATTCTTAATGAAACGCCTATAAAACCTATCATGACCCAGTAAACTCCTAATCCCCTTAACATCCCTAGGAGGCGGAAGTTTGGCTATGACTTCTATCTTAGCAGGATCTACTTCTATTCCTCGGCTGGAAACCATATGACCTAAGACTATACCCTCTTGCACCATAAAATGACATTTTTCCCAATTAAGAACTAGATCGGTTTCAATACATATTTCAAGAACATGAGAAAGGTTAAGAAGACAATGATCAAAGGAGGATCCATATACCGAGAAGTCGTCCATAAAGACTTCCATCTCCCTGTCAATAAGATCAGAAAAGATTGCCATCATGCATCTTTGAAAGGTTGCAGGGGCGTTGCAAAGTCCAAACGGAATTCGTCGATAAGCGAATGTCCCATAAGGACAAGTAAACGTCGTCTTCTCCTGATCTTGTGGGTGAATAGGTATCTGGAAAAACCCACTGTATCAATCAAGATAACAGAAGAAATTATGATTAGCTAATCTCTCTAGCATTTGATCTATAAACTGAAGAGGGAAGTGATCTTTTCTTGTGGCCTTATTCAACTTACGATAATCGATACACATACGCCAGCGAGTAACTATTTGTGTAGGTATCAATTCATTCCGCTCATTAGACACAACAGTTAACTCCCTTCTTCGGGACAACATGAATTGGGCTAACCCAATTTGAATCAGGAATAGAATAGATAACACCAGCATCTAACAATTTCATAATCTCCTTTTTCACCACCTCACTCATATTCGGATTCAACCTACGTTGATGTTCCTTCGATGGTTTCGCATCATCTTCTAACTGAATCCTATGCATGCAGATACTAGGACTTATACCAATAAGATCATCAATCGAATATCCCAAAGCTTTCCTATACTTCCTAATAACATGCAACAACCTAGAAGTCTCATCACCATTCAAAGAAGAATTCACAATCACCGGATACGCTGAATTTTCATCAAGGAATTCATATCTTAGGCTTGCCGGCAGAGCTTTGAGCTCTCCCTTGCAAAACTCCTTACCTTCTTGGACCATCTTCAAGATTTTGCTTCCCTTATCCTCATCCGTGCTGCCTTCCCTTATACTCATTAGTATCTTCAAAACTCAAAGGGTTAGATGAAGATAAAACACAATGATCTATCAAATCATATGAGCTAATACGATTGCAATCAAACAATGAGCATGGTGTCTTGCATGACTTTTCTAAACTAAATGCAATCTCTTCATCACCAATGTGAAACACAAGTGAGCCATGTCTAACATCAATCACGGCTCCAGCGGTAGCTAGAAATGGTCTACCTAAAATGATTGGTACTTCCTTATCCTCCTCCATCTCAAAAACAATAAAGTCAACGGGAAAATAGAAATTCCTTACCCTAATGGGAACTTCTTCAAGAACTCCCTTAGGAAATCTTGAAGAACTATCCGCTAATCTCAAAAAAATAGATGTAGGAGTAAGTTCACCAAGATCGAGCTTTTTGCATAGCGAATAAGGCATAAGAGAAATGCTAGCTCCTAGATCATATAGTGCATGCTCGATGTTAACATTACCAATATTGATAGGGATCGCAAAACTACCGCATCTCCTAACTTCTTAGGTAATGCATTTTGAACTACGACAATGCATCCCATTCAGTGCAACTGTTTCATGCTCATCAATCCTATGCTTTTGAGAAATGATATATTTCAAAAATTTTGCGTAAGTAGGGACTTGAGAGATTACCTCTGTAAAGGGCAGCGTTACCTGAAGCTTTGTTAGCATATCCGAGAACCTCTTGAAGTGAGCTTCCTTGTTGCTCTTAGCTAGCCTCTGTGGGAATGGAACTTTAGGCTTATACACCGGTACCTCAACAGCTACATCTCTCTCAACCGGCGCGGGTTCAACCTCTACTACATCAGGTTTAGCAGTTGTATCCTATCCCCCTCCGATTTCTCATCTAAAACCACCCTTGGCTTGGAAGCACGTATTTTGGCATTGGCGGGATCTATCACTATTCCACTTCTTATAGTGATGGCACTACAAGATTCATTATTACCCATGTTCGGCTTTGAAGGGAGTTTACCACGTGATCCTGATGTAGAAGCTGCCTGTTGTGCAATTTGCGTTTCCAAATGCTTGTTGTGAATGGTAAGTTCATCTATTCTTGCATTCAACTTCTCTTGACCCGCTACAAGCTGAGCAAGGATAGCTTCCATGGTGGGATTAGAGTTACTCGAAAAAGCTTGAGGCAGTGCTTGTTCTTGGTGTTGATGCCCTTGAAATGGTTGGTTTTGATAGTTATTCGAGTAGTGCACCGGTCCTTGGTTTCTATTATAGTTCCCTTACCCCTGTTGATTGTTCCAAATTTTTTTTTGATTTCCTTGATCTGGTTGATATCTTTGATTTCTTTGATACTGTCTAGGTTGAAATCCAGGAGGGGTAGGTTCTTGGGTTTTGTAAGAGAAGTTAGGATGGTTTCGATTGCTAGAATGATATGCGGGATTCGTGCTTGATTCATACGCACCTACATTCTGTCTACCCATGAAATTAACATCTTCATTGTTGATTTCATCCTCTAGAGGCATTGTGAGTGGACAATAGGTCGAACCATGGTCTAATGATGCACAAATCTCACACCCTCTTGCCGACAAAGAACTACCGAACTGATTTGTATTGAAGTTTCCAATAGTAGTGACCCAGGTATCAAACTTCTTTGACAATGCTCCAATAGCGTCATTTGTGTTCACAGCAAAGGTTGACTGAGTATTGGAATGCTTGCGTGGGATCTCTCACTTGTCCATCTGTGAGCGTTGCTGGACATCTTCTCGATAGTTCTTTCACCATCCTCTAGTGTATGATCCATAAGAGATCCTCCAGCTCCTTGATCAACAGTAGCGCGCACATCATAGTCCAATCCATTATAAAATGATTGTACGACAAGCCACTTGGGCAGACCACGATGTGGGCATGCTCTCAATAAACCCTTGAAGCGTTCCCAAGCTTCATACAATGTCTCACCCTGCTTTTGCCCAAAGTTGCTAATGTTGGTTCTATATTGAGCCGTTTTCCCGGGTGGAAAATATTGAGACAAGAACGCCTGTGCCAACTCATCCCAATTACTAAAAGTCCCGGGATTATGGCTCCATAACCATTCTTTTGCCTTGCCTGCTAGTGAGAACAGGAAAACTCTGAGACAAACTGCATCCCTTGAAACTCTGCTAATTCTAAATGTATTCTACAACTAAAGGAATGAATTCAAGTGAGCACTTCGGTTCTCATTCGGCAGTCCTGAGAAAGGTGAGTTGGAAGCCAAGGCCAGTGATGTGGCGTATTTATATGACTCGTTAAACCGTTTAAACCCAACTATTTCGACATGTTTTTATGTGAATAGTTACTTCTTAGTGTTGTTTGCATTTCAGGTGTTCGGAATGCATGAAAAGACACTTGCGGCTCAAAATGGTGTTTTTAGGAAGAAAATAGACATTGAAGGAAATGGGTGCGCATCTCAGTGAGTTCGGCGCCCGAAGACAACATTAGCATCGCACGCCAGAAGTTAATGTCTTCACCGGGCGCGGAAGATAATGTCTTCATTGGGCGCGGCCAGCTTATGATGACGTCAGCAACGGGCCCGCGGCCGGAAATTAATTTTTAGAGCCCGGTCTCAATTAGGGTTTCGTAACGAGAGTGAGACGGCAGTTTTGGACGAAGGAAGTTTGAAACGAACGGAATTTTTGAGAGGAAACGAAGCTTTGCGTGAATAGTACTTTTCGGCGTAAATAGTGTTCGTGATCAGTGTTCTTTTCATTCTTTTCAGTTTAATGTGTTTTTCAGTAATAACTATGAGTAGCTAAATTTATGTTTCAGTTTTAAGGTTTTCAGTTAGTGACATACATGTTTGAGACTTGAATTTTATGCATGTTTATATTCAATCGTAAGTTCTAGATCTTAAATTGCATGAATTGTATTGCACGGTTAGTGTATACTTTGTCGTGAACTATCCGCTCATCAATTCTGATTATTAACTCTTGTCGAAGCTTTGTCGTAGAAGCAAGTAGTAGAATCTAGGCTTAGTATCACATTTGTCGGGATACTCTAGGTTATTACCTTTGTCGGAATGATAACATGTTTGATTAGAATCAAAATCTTTAGAATTCGATGATAACAATCACTATATTGAATTCTCTGAGCTGAATACTTCTCGTAATTGATATTCACGTTTCTTACTTTCCATCTTGCAATCGACTTACTTAAACCCCATTTTAGTTTAATATTCAAAGGAAATCGCTTGACAGTCAGTTCTCTTGGGTTCGACCCTTGCTTGCCGCTATAATAGCTAAAGCTTGGAGATATAAATACAAATTTGGCGCACACAACAACGCGCGTCAAATTTTGGCGCCGTTGTGGGGGAACTGCTACAGTGAAGAGTTTCTTTTCCTTTTCTTTTTATATTGAGTTTTCGATTATTTTTTTTGTGTTATTCTTGTGTTGCGGTAAATTGCTCTTTCCAGCATCGCATGCAGGTAGTGTTAACGGTGATGACCGTCAAAATAACGAACAAAATCAGATCAACAACAACAACCGTCAATTACATCCACCAGGAAATCAGGATGTGCAAATTCCACCATTCTATGAAGAGCCTGAATGCGTGTTTAGAGCACGCCAGAGGGAACTTCGTGAAAGCGAAATTATGGCTAGGGATCCAGGGGCATGAGCAGAGGGTTTCAATGAGCCTAACCCACCGCCTCCGCCTCAGCAATATAAGCAGCAGGAGCCTTACGGGCATCAGCCATACAGGCGTGCCTATTGAAATGCTGTGGTTGTTGTGGTAGTATAAATACTAGTCCAATCACGGTGTAAACAATATTTATTATCCGAGTGACCTCGAGTCGAACCCAAGAGAAAAGCCTAGATTAGTCTAAAGCTAGCTAGTAATGCTTAAGGTAAGTCTACTAAATAAAAGGGGGTTTTTTTCCTCTAAGTGAGGTATCTCTAGTGAATATTAAAGACAAGATGAAATATGGTCAAAGAGGAAATAATAGAGAAAGCGTAGTCGGAATCCTATTTCACCCCTAGGTCATGCGATTAGCAACACAAAACTTGTCTAAATCATGAGTAATTTCGAGTGATGGTTCTAGGCTAAGGTATCACACATTCTAAATTCAACTCTCTCTCATTCTATAGAATGGGAGTAATACCTAAATAGTACGGTTCTCAAACTCTCGCTCTATTGAACGGCGTAGAACCAAAGTCTCCTAATCTAAACCTCTCGGTCTATTGATAGTTAACTAAAGTCGCTCAATACTTAGCCTAGTGGAATGCGTATGTCACGCAACCTAAAATAATCATGCTTGATCTTCTAAACAACCTAAGTTCAACTCTCATTCCATCCCTAGGTGTTATACCAATTCATACTCACCTAGGTATTTTGTCAAACACTTGGTGTGCACAAAATTGATATGAAAAACAAGCAAGAGAATTTTCAACCAAACTTCACTCGTATAGATAAAAAGACAAGTCTTGCATTACAATCAAACATAAGGGGTCCATAAGGATCCCAACTACAATGGGACTACTCACTCATGGTGAGTTTGAAACAAAACATGATATTCAAATTGAAATTGTTCACCAATTGGATGCAAAAGAGTAGTGGATGAGTAGAGGGTTGATGTAGGATCTCCAATTGCGTGTCTCTTCCTTCAATCCTTGACAATTCTCCAACTTCTCCACCTTCAAATCGCCTAGGGTTTCGAATTCTGGAAGAGAGCCCTTCTAATTTTACATCTCATTCTATTTATACCTTTGAAAATTTCAAATTTTACCCGCAGTGCCGGAATCACTTGATTTGGGCAAGACTTAAAGAAACTGATTCGGACAGGGTGTCTGAATCATTTACTGAGTGCTGTTTCGAGCTGGGCGAATCACTTTGTCCTGGCCGAATCACTTTTTAATTCGGTCAATCCTTATTTGATTCGGTCAAAATCCTTATAGAGCTAAACCGATTCGGGCACCTGGGCGAATCACTTTCTGATTCGGCCATATCATATACTCGGTGTGGTTTCTACTTGGGCGAATCGATTTCTCTTGGCCGAAACACTTTCTGATTCAGTCAAACTCCATTTAGTTAGGTCAACCTCCTTGTAGAGCTGATGTGATTCGGACAGCTCGCTCCTCCCTTGGCCGAATCACTTTCTGATTCGGTCAACCTCACCTGTGACTCGGTCAAACCACTCAAGTTCTCCCCGAGTCAATTTGATTCGTGCAGGTGAGGTGATTCGGCCATGCTGGTGGGCGAATTGCTCTGTGATTCGGCCGAATCACTTTTGCAGTCCTGCCCAATTTTGCTGTTTTTGATCTCGATCGACCAAAATTCATCCAGATTTTCTTCGGGCCACTTCGTATCATGTAGTACGCATTTTCAACCTGAAATGGACAAAGAAAACATCAAATGACTTTATAAAATAATGGAACAAACAAGAAGTGAGGGGAAAATTATGGACAAATATAAGGTCATTTGTCCGCTTACCAAAACACCCCACACTTAACTCTTGTTCGTCCCGAACAAGGATTTGCATAAGTCAAACGGAGAGTAAGAGGCTAGATCATATATGACAATATCAAAGCATGTAGCACAACTTACGCACATATAACACATCCACCCCCTACTCATGTAATCTAACCTAAAAGTAACTAAACGAAGAAAATTAAAATCTACCCCTAACTCATTGTCGTAGGAATCACGGATGCATTTAGCATATGCATCAAGCCTCTAAACCCCTAGGCTACCCTAGTGGACGAGTTATAGTCTCGTGAGAGTTTTTCAGAATAGGAATACTCACAAATCCTACTCGCAATCATCCATAAGAGTTCAAAATCCAAATATAGTTTGCTAAACAAGTAGTTCTTTATCAGCACACATAATATTGGAGTTGTGCAAATCATTCAATTCACGCAAACTCTAAGGATCATTCACTTCATTTTGACAATAAATATTCATAGAATCGATATCAAAACTAGCATTCGTCAAATTCAAATTATCGCTCAATTTCCTATGCAAGTAGTATGAAGAAAACCTTCGCTTACACAAGAATTTTGTCGAGTCAATCACACATGCTTGCTAAGGGCAAGTCCATAAGCTCATGATAACAAACTCATTCGCATGTTTTAGACGATACGTCATAATCCGTAAGAGAAGAGGATTTTCGACATTGAAAAATTTAAATTCCACTCGTACAAATCTTGTACGAAGACCATCTGTCATGCAAAAAATATCGCGGCGAAGCGCGTCAAAGTACAACTGGACTAGTTAAGCAAATCACATAGCAATAAAAGCACCACAAGTCATGACAAACATAAAAGTAATCTAAACATCATTCCAACGCTTCGTGCGCCTCTCGAGAATTGAGTCTTCACTTTCTTCAGTGGCTGTCCTCTCGGCTACATGCTGATTCCCACTGGTGCCATGGCTGCCTGCCCTGGTAGCTCCCTCACCATTTCCTCCATCAACTCTGCCTTCAATCATGGCTGAAATGGAGTCATCGCTCGCGACTGCAGGTTGCATAGTCGGCTGAGGAAATGGTGCGGGCGGTGGTGGAATGTCTGCAATAGCCATGTGTGCTGCCATATGCGCCACGACACCTCCTTGCCATGCGACGAAATCGTGGACAAGTGTGGATGACACCTCATGGGAGCGAATGAGCGACGTGTGAGAATCTGCAAGTGAGTCCAAACGCGCGCTCATCAATCTCAGGTCCTCGTGTGCAAGTGGCTCGGTCTCAGCGGGAGGAGGGGTAGTGGAAGATGGCCTGAATTCTGGAATGGGCTCGGAGATATGGGCAGGGGAAGATTCTGGTACAGGAGGTGGTGTTGGAAGTTGAGGGCCCCATGTTCTTTTCTCTTCTTCGCTATCCGTTTCTCTAAGTGTTTCGGGACATCCTTACGAACAATCCATTCTTTCGTCTTTATGTCTATCTTGTGCATCTTGCGAAGCCCTTCCATGTCAAGCACCTTCTTAGGCAGAGGCGTGCCTTGGTCCAAAGTGAAGCCTAAGTGCTTCGCGATAAGCATAGTAAATGGTCCCCCACCTAAAGTACGCCCCTTGTATTGGGGATTCTGATAAGACTCGAACTGAAGAGTTAAACCGTGGACAATGCAAACCTTCTTGCCAGAACGAATTTGAAGCAGGAGGTCTATATCTGCGTTGTTCACATACCGGCCACCGTATTTGCGGATGTGAATAGATGTCGCGATAAAACGATGGATCAGCAGCCAAACTAGGGACTAAATCATCGAAGCTGGCTGAGGTGGGGTGAAGAAAATGTCCTGCTCGGTAATTTCCTTCCAAAACTTGTACCGTTCGCTTTCCCTGAATGTCATGTCGTACCCATACTCAGTGCACTCAAATATAGTCGCGATGTCATTAGTGTCTAAGCTAAAAGCCTGTCCGCTCAACCGGAAATTCCAAAACTGCACAAAGCGCTCCCTCTTGCCCTTGCAATTTGAGTCAGCTCGGCCATCTACCCAAGTCGTTGAAAACGAGACCATAAATTCCTTAACCAGCCTCGAGTAAGTACCCGGATCACTCATCAAGATATAGTGAAGATTACTAACTCGTAGATAATCACAAATTTCATCCAAGATTTTAAGCTCATGTAGTGTGGGACGATGCAGGTAAGTGGGAGCTAGTACCTAATAGTTGTTGTGCTGCGTCAATAGGGCCTTCATCTGAGCATCGGCAGCCAGTATTTCTCCACTAAAAGGAAAGGGCGTCCTTGCACTTTCCGCGCTCGAATGTGGGATGATGTGCACGGGATGATTCTCCCACGGGTCTGTATTCTTCGGAGGATGATGAGGAGGAGGCACTGACTGGAGATGGCGGGGAAAGGAGCGAAAGACAATGCCGCCAGTAGCTCGCCTCGGCTTTGGCTTGGTTTTGAGTGGGGCTTAAGGTTTAGCCAGTCCCTTCCCTTTCTAAGCTGCGGACAGTTTCTTGGTGGGCGGCTGTGTTGGTTTCCCAACTGTGTTCGTATTGGTGCGTGCCATGGGAGCAGGGCAGGTGGAGAGTGATTCGGCCAGATTAGAGCTGAGTCGTGCACGGGCGAAGCGGCTGGAGCGAGTGTTTCTGGCGAAGCGGGACGCGTGCGGCTAGGTCGGACGGAGGCTGCATTTTAGGGTTCGCTCGAGAGGGAAATGCTGGCGACGGATGGCTAGGTCGGAGCGAAGGAGACTGGCGATGGACGGGGTCGGACGGAGTGGGAGAGATTTTAGGGTTCGCGATTCGGGAGAAAAACTAGAGGAAACAAAGGCTGATTCGGGATATAAGCCCGAATAAAATTTGATTCGAGCAAGGGTGAGTGAAGGGTTGTTGCCCGAATCAGACTTGATTCGGCCGAATCATTTACTCAGTGCTGCTTTAAGGTTGCACGAATCAACTAATTCGCGGACACCTTGTCCGAATCAAAACTTGTTCGCAGACTTTGTCCGAATCGAAAGTGATTCGGGGTGGCTAAAAGTGATTCGCCCGAATCATTTACTCAGTGCTGTCTTGAAAAGCTTCAGGTTGCAATAACCAACCGATTCGGGCAAGCCAGAAAATTGATTCGGGCGAGTCAACTGCTGTGTGTTAACAGCCACTCTACATAAAAGTTTTCACAGAAATGCACCATATTCAACAATCACTTAAATATCCCTAATACTCACTCAAAACACCCACACTTAAATATTTCTACACATAGATGATTAAACCAAAGGAGTAATTCGAGTGCACTCAAACACAACATCCAAAAAACCTCTAACTTAATATTGGCATGGCGCAACACAAAGGCAAAAATAATTCTACACTACCAACAAGTAGAAGCAAAGGCACCAATACTCACCAACCTAGTTTAACGTCTTGGCTAAGACGTAGCCGATTCTCTTCTTCATAAGAAACACACTTGAGAAGTCCTTTGCGAGGATCCCTTCTCAAGTGGCAGGCAAATTTGGGAATTAAGTAAAATCATCAAGCTTGAAGTCTCCAAGCTCCAAGCTTTGTTCGTCTCCACGGTACGCTTTAATTCGATGGCCATTCACTTTGAAAGTTTTGCCTTCTTTGTTCATCAATTCGAAGTGGCCATCTTCGTACACTTTTTCGACCTTGAAAGGTCCCGACCATCTTGATTTCAGCTTTTCCGGGAATAGTATAAGTCTAGAGTTGAAAAGTAATACGCTATCTCCCTTCGAGAAAGTTCTCCTCTAAACTTTCTTGTCGTGCCACAGCTTGGTCTTCTCCTTGTACATTCTGACATTTTCATATGAGTCAAGTCTGATTTCATCTGGCTCATTAAGCTGGAGCAGCATCTTTTCCCCTGCTGATTTCAAGTCGAAATTCAGCTTCTTTACAGCCCACATGGCTTTATATTCAAGTTCCACGGGGAGATGGCAAGGTTTCCCGTACACGAGTTTATAAGGGGACATACCGATTGGTGTCTTAAACGCCGTTCGGTAAGCCCATAATGCTTCATCAAGCTTTGACGACCAATCCTTGCGAGAACTGGCCGTTTTCTCCAATATTGCCCTGATCTCGCGATTAGAGACTTCAACTTGCCCGCTGGTTTGACGGTGATACGGCGTCGCTATCTTGTGGTAGACACCATATTTTCGGAGTAATGCCTCGAACTATTTTTCTTTAAAGTGCGATCCATTATCGCTAATCACTGTCCTTGGCACACCGAACCTTGGAAATATTATTTTGGTGAAAAGTCTCTTTACCACATTAGCATCACAAGAAGGAGCAGCGACGACTTCCACCCATTTGGAGTCATAATCGACGGCAACCAAATTATATTTGTTCCCATTTGATGATGGGAACGGTCTCATGAAGTCTATCCTCCAAACATCAAATATTTGAACCTCAAAGATTCCCTTCTGCGGCATCTCGTCACGCTTAGAAATATTTCCCGTACGTTGGCATGCGTCACAAGATTTTACAAATTCATACGCGTCCTTAGACAACGTAGGCCAATAAAAACCGCATTGTAGAATCTTCGCGGCTGTTTTGGAGCTAGAGCCATGTCCACCATATGGGGAAGAGTGGCAACTTCGCAAAATACCCTTTTGATCCTCCTCCGCGATGCATGACCAATATAACTCATCAGCGCCTAGCCTATAAAGAAATGGCTCATTCCAATAATAACGGTTCACGTCATGGAGAAATTGCTTCCTTTGATTGTGATTTGCCCCTTCCGGTAGAATACTACAAGCAAGAAAATTTACGAAATCAGCATACCAAGGGGCTTGCGTCGTCTCAATGCTCAGCAAATATTCGCCAATAAAAGAGTCTTTAATCGGCACACTCTTGGCATCATCACCACTGATTTGCTCAAGCCTTGATAGGTGATCCGCGACCACATTTTCCACTCCTTTCTTATCTTTAATTTCAACATCGAACTCTTGTAAAAGGAGAATCCAGCGAATTAGTCTCGACTTTGCCTCCTTCTTTGCCATAAGATATTTGATAGCTGCATGGTCCGTGTAGACAATTGTTTTGGACCCTATCAAGTATTGCCTGAATTTCTCGAAGGCATAAACGATAACAAGCATCTCTTTTTCTGTGGTCGATAATTTTCTCGTGTAGAGTTAAGGGCTTTACTCACATAATAAATCACGTGCAAGCGCTTGTCGACCCTTTGACCCAATACCGCTCCAATAGCGCTATCGCTAGCGTCACACATTAGTTCAAATGGAATTTCCCAATTCGGTGGTTGAATTATCGGGGCGGACACCAAAGCTGTCTTTAGCGTTTGAAACGCTTGATGGCACGGTTCATCGAAATTAAATTCTACCTCATTACATAGCAGTCCTTGATGAACAACCTCCTATAAATCAAGCGTGCCCGAGGAAACTCCTTATTCCTTTCGCATCTCTTGGCGGTGGCAGCTTCTCAATTTATTCGATTTTGGCCCTATCGACCTCAATTCCTCTTTTTGACACAAGGTGTCCCAACACAATGCCTTCTTTGACCATAAAATGACATTACTCCCAATTTAGTACTAGTCCATCTCAATACACCTAGCCAACACACGAGACAAATTTGTGAGACAATCATCAAATGGGTAGCCATGCACAGAAAAATCGTCCATAAATACTTCCTTAGAAGTCTCTAAAAACTCAGCAAAAATGGACATCATGCGACGTTGAAAATTTCCCGGTGCATTACAAAGACCAAAGGGCATCCTTCTATATGCAAATGTGCCGTAGGGGCAAGTAAATGTGGTCTTTTCTTGGTCATCGGGGTGGATAGGAATTTGAAAGAAGCCACTATACCCATCAAGAAAACAGAAATATTCATGTCCCGCCAGACGTTCTAACATTTGATCTTTAAAGGGAATGGGAAAGTGATATTTCTTAGTGACTGAATTTAACTTCCTATAGTCTATGCACATTCTTCACCCCATGACCGTACGCGTAGGTATCAACTCATTCTTCTCATTTCTAACCACGGTTAGCCCGCCTTTTTTAGGCACCACATGAATTGGCTCACCCACTCGGAATCCGGGACAGCATAAATAATCCCTGCATTTCGCAATTTCGTGACTTCCTTCAATACAACTTCTTCTAGCTTAGGATTTAAATGCCTAAGGAACTCACGACTAGTGATGCACGCGTCGTTGTGCGCGTCAAATTAATTCCTTCCTCTTCCACTTAGTACAGCGGTTAAGTCGGGGTCGAATCCACAAGGAAGCAGTAGATTAGCTTTAACTAGTATCCTGCACTTACGAAAACTGGGGGTGTGAGTGATTAGAGTTGCGCGATGCGCGAGTAAACTGTGTAAACGCAGGAATTGCACTAGACGTGCGCAGGCAGTAGAGATTAAGTACTATGACTATGAGAAGTATCGGCGCAGACAATCCGCTGTGAGTGTATTCCTTATCATCGGCTCTAAATGTCTACGGTTTGGTTTGCTAATGTTAGTGTCCGATCAAGGCTTCCTAACATGTGCGCATGTTCCGATCAAAGTTCATGAGTTATTAATTCTTACGACTAGTCTAAGCAGCTGCGAATCCTGTCACAGTAGCAACTGATTACCCTAGCGCGTTACTCCTAGTCGGCACCGTCAGGCTATTCAACTAGTTTAACATACAACAACAAGTAACAAGAGTAAGATTGCGGTTCAAGGCTTCCCCTACTCATGCAACTCGCTGCCAACAATGTGCACAGAATTAATATAAGCAAACAAGCTATGCATTAAGCGCAAGTCTCAAAGGAAATACTCATAGATTCATGCCCAACCGATACTAAGCGTTTAGCTAGACATGCTAGTGGTAAACATCATAGAAACAGTAATAATATCTAAAGTATCCAAGAAAACAATAGCAAACAGTGCGTGCAGGTTGCAGTCTCGGCTAGCGCAGTCGGCTAGCGCAGGTCCTCTCAGCAAGCTCGTGTGTTTTTGATCCTGTCGCTCTCTCTCTGAATTATGATATGATGATGAAACCCTAGCCTTCTTCTCTTCTTTATATACTGCTCAGAGGCTCATCCTTGGCAACTTCCAAATCTGGTGGTGTCAGGATTTGGAAACACCATCATCTGCGCATGGCGCACGACATCTTGGTTAGCGCAAACGGTTAGCGCACCGTGGTCGACTCTGCCAATTCTTCTGTTTGCGCCGCTAGCTCCGCAGGCTTGTGTGATGTGCGTCCTAAACGCTGCCTGTTAGCGCGTATCAGACTTAGGCCCTTGTTTTGCCCTGAAATACAAAAACACTGGAAACCAGTAATCTTGTACATAAAATCATGCAAACAAGCATAGGGTTAGGATCTAAATAATGTGTATAAATAGGCTCTATCAACTAGGCTTCGCATTATATTCTAAACGAATTCTACGCATGCAAACATCGGGGTTAATCCCCTTCAAATCATTAATGGAGTGCCCAATGGGACCTTTATATTCATGCAACACATTCATCAATTTAGAAGTTTCAACATCATTCAAAGAAGCTTCTACGATAATAGGTAAAGATTCGTTTGGTCCCAAGAATTCATACCTTAGATTCGGTGGAAGAGGTTTCAACCCCTCACCGAATTCCTTACCTTTTGGCGCCTCATTTATTCCTTTTGCACCATCATTAAAATCAGCGGGATCCTCATCAATTTCCATTATAGAGGTGAATGACGAGCTATTTTCCTCTTGTGCAAGCAACTCATACTCAAGGCTCGTTAGTTCACCAAGAGAGTCAAAAACATTATACGCATCATATGATTCAATCAAGTGACAATCCATAGAATTACTAGGTGTCCTAAGTATGCTTTTCAAATCGAATTTGATCTTTTCACTACCAAAATTTAATTCGATTGTACTTTTCCTGCAATCTATAATAGCCTTAACCGTGTTCAAAAATGGTCTTCCTAGAATTATGGGGATTTCCTTATCTTCATCCATTGTCTAACACGTAAAAATCAACCGGAATATAAAATTGTCCAACCTTAATGGGAACGTCTTCTAGGATACCCTTAGGTGCCCGAGAAGAACGATCCGCTAATCTCAAATTAACCGTGGTTGGAGTCTAGCTTATTAAAAACTGAATAAGGCATTAAAGATATGCTAGCACCTAAATCACACAATGCACTAGCTATGCTAATTTCTCCAATGGAAATAGAAACAGAAAATGGCCCATGATCGCTAAGCTTCCTAGGCATGGCACGCTGAATTATAACACTACAATTTGCGTCTAAAGCCACATGGTCTAAATCATGCATTTCCCTTCTATGAGACATAATATCTTTCAAAAATTTAGCATAGGTAGGCATTTGAGTGAGTACCTCCGTAAATGGCAAAGTCACTTGAAATGCGCATCCTCCTTCTTCTTTTTCAGCCTTTGAGGGAAGGGAATCGGAGGCACATAAGGTGCTGGCTCCTGTGGCTTTTCCTTCTCCCGTACATCACTCGAATTCTGCGGCAAAGACTCTTCTTCGACAACTCCATCTGCTGCCTTTCCCACTTTGGCCTTTGGCTGCGGCTCCTCTAGAACTCTCCCACTCTTGAGTGTAATTGCGTTGATCGTCTCAGAGGAGTTCACATCGGGTTGCGAGGGCAGCTTCCCTTGATATTTTGAAGACGAGCCAGCTTGTTGCGCAATCTGCGTTTCGAGCATTTTATTGTACCCTTGCAATTGATCTAGCCTCTGAAGAATAAGTTGGTTGTCTTTTTGTTGCTGGGCTTGAGTCGCGGCTAACTGGGCAACAATAGAAATCAGGGACGGCTCCTTGTTGCTTTGTTTCTCTTCGTGCCTTTGGTGCGTTCCCTGATTTTGATGACTGAAATTGTTTGGTCTTTGGTAATTTCCGCTTTGATAATCATTGCTCAGCTGATATGTGTTGAAGGGAGCTTCTTGATTCTGATTTCTTGGAACAAATCCTGGCGGCACTGGTTTGGGCTCTATATTCAACGGCGGTCTTCTTGGAAAATTCGAATCTTCATGGAATCTCACATGGGCTGGAGGTTTCCTTGGCTGATAACCGCTAGCTTGCGGTGGCGCATATTCTCTCCCTTGATTTCGGACCAAGTAATTAATATCCTCATATTCGTCCGCGTGCTTTGCGGTGCACGAGTCATCATTATGCGCAGGGCTAAAACAAATACCGCAAACTTGCTGGTTTTCTCTCTTTTTGTTGAGGTTTAAATTTCCAATAGAAGCTGCCAAGGAATTCACCGTCTTTGCTAGGGAATTGAAATCTTCTTTCGTCACGGCTTTGGAGGTATGCTCCTTCCTTTTATTTTTTAGGTGGTTCCTTTCTCCACCCCATTGATGTGAATTCCGCGCGATTTTGTCAATAATCTTGCGTCTTGATCCATTCCATCATAGAAGCTTTGCATGAGCTGCCATTTGCTGAATCCGTGATGGGGACAATCTCTTTGTAGCTCTTTGAAGCGCTCATATGCCTCATGAAAATTCTCGTCATCTTGTTGTGTGAATTGGCATATTCTATCCCGGATTTTCTTAGTCTTTGCCGGCGAGAAGAATTGAATTAGCAAGGCTTGGGCAAGTTGTTCCCATGTGTGGAAGGTATTCGGCTCGTGACTCATTAGCCAGTCCTTGGCTTTTCCGCTTAGCGAGAATGGAAATACCTTCATATATATGGCCTCCGGTCTGATCCCCTGCACTTTGTAGGTGCGACATAATTCTGTGAATTGTGCTAAATGCGCATTACGGTTTCCATACCTTTCAAATTGATTCGTTGCTACCATGTGCAGAACCGCCTACTTTATTTCGAATTTCTTATCGTCACCCTCTTTCAAATAAATGGGTGATCCATAATGTCCAATGGTTGGGGCAATGTATTCCCTAACTGGTCTCTCATCATTCTCTTGAGGACGAGCGGCATTCCCTAGCCTCTTCGGATTCGGTTGATCTGCAATTCTTGCTGGTGGTTGGTCCATATTCTCCATTATTTGTTGATCAATTTGAATTTGAGGAAGGGGGTATCAAAATTTGGTGTTGACGTGAAAGCTTGTTCTTGTGCCTTTTTCGTGCGCGATCGAATTTGCATTCAAACACCTACCAAGCGATCGAAGAAAGCGTTAGTAAGTGTGAACTTAAATTAAAGTAGGCAAGAATAGCAAGCAAACACGCAATCATGATCAACAAAGTAAAGGATAAAAAATAAAGTAGACTAACTAAAGCAATACTAAATAGCAAACTAGTATAATGGCTAGTCTCGGGCAACGGCGCCATTTTGAAACGCTGTGGTTGTTGTGGTAGTATAAATACTAGTCCAATCACGGTGTTCAAACAATATTTATTATCCGAGTGACCTCGAGTCGAACCCAAGAGAAAAGCCTAGATTAGTCTAAAGCTAGCTAGTAATGCTTAAGCTAAGTCTACTAAATAAAAGGGGGTTTTTTCCTCTAAGTGAGGTATCTCTAATGAATACTAAAGACAAGATGAAATATGGTCTAATAGAAAATAATAAAGAAAGCGTGTATATACTAGCTAGGAAACAATATGTTCAGCTACTCCTAATGGAAATTCTGAGTTTAGTTCTAAATATTCCTAATTGTCCTAATTATCCTAAATACTAACAGTTAATTCGATCAGAGAAAACAATTCCAAGATCGAACTTCACCCATGCTCGCAACACGATTCATGCAATCAGTCACACCATATAGTTATGCAAAATAGCTTTGGAAATAACCTAAACTGACATCACATGAGCCGCCCATTCATGGATCATCACCTGAATTAATCTACACTATTGAACGCCGCTCAATCACGGATTATCAACAGTTTCGATTTATTAGACCCAAAGGTTTCTAGACAAAATATGTCAACTCTCCTATCGATTCATGTACTAACAATATAGCTACCATGTCTCGACATTAATCCTATTTGTTCCAGTTAACTGCCTCAGACCCATTCATCTTTTTGGCATCTAACCTAGGTTCGTTCTAACATCCAGTCATCCCAATCAATGATCAACAATGGTAAAACGATAGAACAAAGCATAATAAAATTGAAAACATAAACTTGCATTAGATTAAAACTGGTGTTTGTACAAATCACATGAAATCAAATTACAGGCATGGGATCCGTAGGATCCAAGAACTAAATAGACTACTCGATACTCATCGGGATTACTACCAATACAAGAATGAAGAGAATAAAGAATAAAGAACCCGCGACGATCTTCACTCCAAGCTATCCTCTTCTCTCTTGCATTCGTTCTCCAAAATCGTCCAACCCTTGTGAACGAGCCCTCGATTCCTATTTATACTGAAAGTCAATTGGGCTGATTTTCAAAATTGGTTTGCGGCCCGGTTTGCTTACAAACCGGCGGTTCCGATGTTTAAACCGCCGGTTCAGGCCACAAACCGCCGGTTTCGAATCGAATCGGCCAGTTTTAGAGAATCACGATATTTTGCCTTCGAGGCCGGTTCTGAGACCAAACCGCCGGTTTGACCAATGAACCGGTGGTTTGACTAGTGAACCGGAGGTTCTTCCTTGAACCGGGATACTGTTCACTCAGCACTGTGAGTCTGACTTTTCTTGCGTTTTTGACCATCTAAACCTTCGAATTACGTCTTGCTGTAAACTACAATGTTGTAGCCCTTCGAGTCAGCTTTCCAACAAGATGTAGCATGCCTTAATCGGATAAGAATCATGTTCTCGGTAAGCTTTTGATGACGAATAGGTTAATCTGCCCAGATTTGGTCTGTATTTGTTTGAATCTTTGTGTTTTGCCTTATTTTGCTCCAAACAAACTATAAATCCTGAATTTAATATAACTTAACCTGAAATGAGAGTAGAGTGGTGAAAACACAATGAAAATTTCGGGAGAGGAGCGAAATTCATCATCTAATGAAGCGAATAATCGGTAGAAATCAACCGATCAGGTCGCCACCTACTGTATGCTTGGGGCGCTCAACTTGCTGAGTTAGGATAGTTTTCTTGTGCGTTTCTTATTTGTTTCGTTTTTTTTATTTTGAGTCTTGCATGACTACCCTTCCGACGATCTTATTGTACCGTGAGGACACGGTTTGTTTCAAAAGTGTGGGGTGGGGGAGTTAGTATGTGTCAGCACGTTTACTTTTATTAGCATGCATTAGTGGTAGCTAGGGCACGTTCTTTTTTTTTCTTCTCAAATTTGTGTATGCTACGATGAAGATACTGTGATTTTATGAGATGATGTTCGATGTTATGAGGTTTTGATGTGTATGCTTTGCACGATTTCTGCAGTATTGTGATGCGAGTTACGTGATGTTATATGTGCTTTTGAGTTGAGATATTACAGGGTGTGGAGTTGACAGAAAATGTCCTAGAGGGACTTGACAAACATTCAAAGGTTTAAGGGATTAGTCGCGTAGCGCACTGAGTTTGTGGAGGTTGGCGCTTTAAGTATGAGGGGTGAAACTTTCACTCCATCATTGCAGCGTTTATGCAATGGTGGGACGGGAAAACAAACCGTCCTATCTCTAGTCCTAGTAACCTGGAATGGGTGGGTAACTCCTATCCTGCCTCGCGCTGAAAGGATGAGACGCGTTCCATATGCTGTTATTCAAAAGCGATGATTGGAACAATTCAAAGAGAAGAAAAAAAGGGACAAGCAACTCACATTGAAGAGCAAAGCTCAAAAAGAAAATTCAGTCAAATGTGAAAGAAAAAATTCAGAAAAACAATCGAGTTGAGTGAAGTCTTCGGATAAACAAAACAAGAAAGTTTCAAGAGCTGTCCTACCAAAGAGAAAAAGAAAAGTTGAGTTCCTCGTAGCTTGGATTTCTCACGTGCCAGAGAAAGTGAACTCAGCGTATGCGCGTGACTATGACCTCGAGCTGAAGAATGGAGTCAGGAGTCTAAAGAGGACTATCTCTCAGTCATCCATTGAATTCCAACTTGACCTCTCAGGTAAGATGTATCATTACTATTTCTTGCTGATCATTATTGAAAAATGAATGTGAGCATATATTGATGAACTGATTAGTGATGACATCTCAAGTAAATTCAGTGTTTAGTCGTTAGCATGTTAAAACTGCTTGGGTGTCGCGAGTCTTGTTGTTCTTGTTCGGGACGAACAAGTTTAAGTGTGGGGTGGTTTGATGGGGCGTATTTATACGACTATCTAAACCGATTAAACCCAACTATTTCGACAGGTTTTTATGTGAATAATTACTTCTTAGTGTTGTTTGCATTTCAGGAGTTCGGAATGCATGAAAAGACACTTGCGGCTCAAAAAATGGTGTTTTTAGGGAGAAAATCGACGTTGAAGGAAATGGGTGCGCATCTTTGTGAGTTCGGCGCCCGAAGACAACATTAGCATCACGTGTCAGAAATTAATGTCTTCACCGGGCGCGGAAGATAATGTCTTCATTGGGCGCGGCCAGCTTATGATGACGTCAGCAACGGGCCCGCGGTCAGAAATCAATTTTTAGTGCCCGATCTCAATTAGGGTTTCGTAATGAGAGTGAGACGGCAGTTTTGGACGAAGGAATGGAACGGACGGAATTTTTGGGAGGAAACGAAGCCTTTTGTGAACAGTACTTTCCGGCGTGAACAGTGTTCGTGATCAGTGTTTTTATCATTCTTTTCAGTTTAATGTGTTTTTCAGTAATGACTATGAGTAGCTAAATTTCTGTTTCAGTTTAGGGTTTTCAGTTAGTGACATACATGTTTGAAACTTGGATTTTATGCATGTTTCTATTCAATCGGAAGTTCTGGATCTTAAATTGCATGAATTTTATTGCACGGTTAGAGTATACTTTGTCATGAAACTACCCGCTCATCAATTCTGACTATTAACTCTTGTTGAAGCTTTGTTGTGGAAGCAAGTAGTAGAACCTAGGCTTAGTATCACCTTTGTCGGGATACTCTAGGTTATTACCTTTGTCGGAATGACCACATGTTTGATTAGAATCACAATCTTTAGAAGTCGATGATAAAAGTCACTATTGAATTTTCTGAGCTGAATACTTCTCGTAATTGATATTGATGTTTATTACTTTCCATCTTGCAATCGACTTACTTAAACCCCCTTTTAGTTTAATATTCACAGGAAATCGCTTCACAATCAGTTCTCTTGGGTTCGACCCTTGCTTGCCGCTACACTAGCTAAAGCTTGGAGATATAAATACAAATTTGGCGCACATAACGACGCGCGTCAGCCAGCAGCGCCGGTTTGATGTCATAATTATTGGCAGTCACTGCTGGGTATGAAATTGGTGATTGTAAGGTGGTCATAGTTGGGAATGTGTAATCCCTCATAGCTCTTGTCTCTCCTTGTACCTCTTGTTGCTGATATTGATCTTGATCAGGCAGGTCCGGCATCCTTAGAATAATTCCTTCTTGAGGAGGATCATTCATATAATTTCTTTGTTGTTCCAATTTTGGTGTCTTATTCTCCCGAGGCGTGACGGTTTTCTTTGACTTACTCCTGCTACTGGTTGCTACAGGAGGAATTGAGTGACTCAAATCTGGATTTTTTTTCTTATTGATTCCGCTCTTTAATCGGGTTTGCATCCAAACAATAGAGAACCCTGAAATGTATCACAAACAAAAACAGCCGTGAAGGCACAAGTGGGATAAAGAAAATAAAAGTACTGAAATTTGAAATGAGTGGTCTAAAGGAATCGCTAGATTTAATCTAATGACAAGCTAACTCGTTACTCCCAGGCAACGACGCCATTTTGACGTGTAGTAATTTTTGTACTCCAAATTCAGTGAATATGAAGTTCCAATGCAAGCCAAAAACAATTTATAAACCGAAGTATTTCGGGTCGTCCAAGGAGCAAACAAAGCTTATGCACTATGTAAAATCTAGTTTCTGTTTAGCTATCTCGATTCGTATATTGATTTTCTGTAATGATTTGAATTAAAAACAAGCAAGCTAAGATTCAATTACCAAATTTCAAGAAGATTCCAAGGTTGATTTCACTTGTCTAGTGTATTCCAATAGAGTGACAAATATGAACTGATGATTGAAGACTACAGAAGTTATGAATGGATCAATCTTCGAAACTAACTTTCGCTCAATTTCGAATATCAATCTATTACGGAAGTCGAATCTCAATCTTTCAATATGTTGATTCGCTCTAACATCCTCCATTGATCACGAACCGTCGTTATGATGATTAATGAAAGAGTTCGGATTAAGTGTACCTAACCTCTAGCTCATCTCTTTATGCTCCTTTCGTATGTCAATAAGATCAAAGACGGTTTTACTCTTGTCTTTCCTAAGTATGTATCTCTCAACAACGTACTTAAGTTAACACAGATTCCATGCTGGCATTCTTTCAGACATCTAGCATGCATAACTTAACATACTTGAGTAAACCGTAACCCATCAATCATCCACCTAAACTTTCATTTAGAACATCTTCACAATACTTTTGAATACACTAGACAAGATTCATCAAACCTTGGAACAAAGTAAATTACTCACGATACATGGAAAATGCTTTCGTTGCTTTCATAGATAAGGATCGAGTTTACAAATCAAATTTTCTAATGAAAACAATCGATTACAACCGTGCACTAGAGTAACAAAGGATCGAAAAATAATCGATTACAACCATGCACGCAATCACTTTTAACTTTGCTCTCCATGGCGCCTGAGCTGATTGGCCCTGAAATAAGAAAGAGAGAGTGCATAAAGGTCAATAATACTCCAAACAACCGAACGAAAATACAATCAATAAACGCTAGCGAGAATCGGTCGGGAATCCATCGATCATCCATGCAATCATTTTTAAGAATTCAAAAAAGAAGATGTATGTAAACTTGCTTCGAAGTTTTATCCTTCAGATGTTTCAGCATATAATATGGCTGCTCTTGATATGGAGTGTGGATTCTTTCTAGCAGGGATTTGTAAGGATTCAACATTTACAAATATGGCTTCTGTATCTGATTTGTGCCAGCGGTTGGTTGAATCCGGAAAGCCGACATTTTATCCTATGCTCTATGGATTGAGATATGCCTTGTTTTAATTCCTCCAGTATCTATAGCATCAACAGAAAGAGAATTTTCATTGATGAACATTATCAAGAATAAACTTAGAAATAAGATGAATGATGAGTTTCTTGATGATCTCATGGTCTTTTATGTTGAAAAGAGTTTTGCAATTGTATCAGTAATGATGATGTCATTACTGAGTTTGGGATGAGCGGACATCGTAGGGTAAAATTTAGCTAGTTAGTTGACATGTTTAGAAGAGAAAGTGCAGATTACTCATTCACCCCTTTATTATGTTTCATACTCATTTGATCAAATGGCTCACCAAGTACCTTTTTTAAATCTAATAAATTAATCATTTAATAAATTAAGAGTGTAATTTTATTATTTTTATCTAATTTGAAAAGAGATTTATACGACATCCAACAGATATATCCAAAATTTATAATATATTCATTTAATAATTAACTAATGATAGTAAAGTACATATTAGGTTTATAAAATCTAATAGTTTTTATAAGTAAAATATTTTAAACTTACATGAAATATTTTATATTTTAAGTGTGCTAAATATTACTTATGTCGATGCACTTTATTTTTTACATAAAATGCACATGCATAACATTTGTGAATTTAAAAAATATAAATATTTTAAACCTAAAGTGCATTATCTGGAAAATCAAAGTGTGTTAAAACTATTAGACACCTTGTTGTGCTTTAATCTATCCATAAAGAACAATAATAAAAATAATCTAAAGGGTACTGATAGTAAAAAAATTAAGTAATAAGTAATTAATTTATAAGCAGAATGCATATACGGTCAAAATAAAAGTTGATCATATCAATTGCTTTTACATATCAAATAAATTAAAGTGCATTATTTGAAAAAAAAAGTTAACTAAAAATATAAAAGATGTTGATGCTCTTTAATCAACAAGAAACTGCATAAATAAAGTAAAATAATACAAAGAAAATAAAGTGCATTGGCGAATAAAAATTAAATTAATAAAAAGTTATTTAGTTTAAAAATATTAAACAAATCTACATAATAAAATTTATTTATTTATTTATTTTCCAATTTTCTTAATATTTAAATTAAAATGTTAGTTTATGATTTTTGCCGATTTATTAGGATTTTTTGAGTAAATTACCAGATTTTATTAGATAAACACCAAAGAAATAGGAATTAATATATTTAATCAATGCATTTATGTTTGCATTTATTAAGTGAATTTATTAGGTGTTAATTTGAGATGCACCTAAATCTAAAATCGAATGAATATGATTGTGTCTCACCGTCTCAAAATATTTGCCCATCTCGAAGGATTTGCCGTCTATACATATATCTTATATATTTACCCTCCTCATTTGATTAAAAATAAATAATATTTGATTCAAGGATATTTTCAACCATCGATTAGATTTGATGCAACAGTTGATTTTGTCTCAGAATCTCAAAGATTTGTGTATGTCTCATTTGATTTGTTTTATATATATAAGCAGGAACGGAGCCAGGAATGAAAACTATATAAGGCTGGAAATTTTTTTGTAACGCCAAGCATTTCTTTGATCCGTCATTACCTTCGATAAACTTATACATAAACAATTCATGAGCAATCCTTCCAAGTTCCAAATATGTAGATTGCATTAAATTTGGTAGTTGCAATTGCAATGAATGAATAGGCTAAGAAACAATTTCAATTCAATACACATACTTATGCAGGTTAGCAATGAAAATTAGCAATACAGCAGCACAGATTAAGAAACAATTTCACTTCGACCCAGCATCACAGATTAGCAATCCAACATCACAGGTTAGCAAGCAATGCAGATTAGCAATGAATGAAGATTATCAATACAAACATATAAGCTAAGAAATTTTTTTTTTCAATGACAAAATCTACTAGCTAGTAAGACATAAGGACAATTTAAGATGATTAAAAAAAGTGAATGAAACCTATAAAAGCCCGAAGATATTATTTGCTCACACTCAGTGCAGGTGTGGAGTTTTGATCTTGAAATTGAGCTATTAACATTAAAGCAGAAGATGAGTTCCAGTGACAAAACTAGCAGATCATTGTGTGAAGCAAAATCAACATACGAAGAACAAAAGTTCAACAAAACAAATGTTTAAAAGGACTAATACTTGTTGAAGTGCCTTGGACTGGGAAGGGGGCAAGAAACAGAGTGGATTAATCGTACTGGATCCAGAAGAAAAAAAAAAGAGACAGAATAGAAGTGGATGGACAGACTTGGATTACAACTTGAAAGGAATCGAGGATATTGTACCCAAAATAAATTTCAAGATGGAAGTTATCCTATAGATGCTGTATTTATGCCTGTTCGAAATGCGAATCATAGTATTCATTCTTATGAGAAGGAAAAACAAGAAATACTTTTTCTAGAAATCTGGACAAATGGAAGTTTAACTCCTAAAGAAGCACTTCACGAGGCCTCCCGGAATTTGATTGATTTTTGTATTCCTTTTATACATTCAGAAGAAGCAAACTTACATTTAGAAGACAATCAACACAAGGTTACTTTGCCCCAAAACAATGAGAAGAAGAAATCATAAACATTAACCAATAAAACTGCTTCACAGGGACAGAGGCACCACTTGCTGGAATGCGACTATGCGAGTCGCGCGAGTGGAACGGAGCAGGGACTGAAAGGGGAGACTATGCGAGTCTGCAATCTGCAATGCGATCCCAGATTCTGAGATCTAGCATAAGTGCCTAACATATTTTTTAATTTTTTTAAAATAATTTTTTTAGCCTTTGGCTACTTGAGCTATAGCCCAAGTAGCCAAAGGGCTGGATCCGTCCCTGTATATAAGGGACACTTGGTTTGGGTCCCCCAATAAGATAGATATTTGAGGCCCTTTGTCAGTCATTTGACAAGTTATCATGAATCCGTAGGTAAGAATTAGAATTTTTATTTTGTAGTGGTTGAAAGGTTTTTTAGACTTTTTTTTACTTTGTTTATCTTTGTGTGCTTTATTAGTTTTAATGGCTTATGAAATTTGAGAAATGGTTTTTGATTTATTTTGTTTAAAGTGCATGGAATTTGATGGGTTTTGATTTGTATTGTTTAGAGTGCATTGAATATGATGACTTTTGATTCTATAAAAATAGATTTTAAAAAATTGCATTGGTCTATAAATAAAGTGCATTATTACATTTTATTCAACTCTCATATGAAAGTGCATTAACATTTTAATGCTTTAAAACATAAAGTGCATTGCTACATGTATGCTCAAAAGTTCTAAAATTTAAGTACATCGCTATATGTATGTTCGATTGTTTTAAAACATAAAGTACATTGTTGGGTTGTGTTAAAAAAATTGAAGAGAGAGAAATATATACATAGTAGAGTACATGACACATGTGGGGATGAAAAATGAGAGGAAAAAATGTGGATAGTTGGAGAAAAAAAGAAAAATGAAGGATTTGGAGGGATAGAACTTTAAAGGTCAAAAATCAAATTTATCCTCGACCAATTTATTATTTCAATAGTAATGTAATATTAATGCCATGTGGCATATTGTAAATCATTTGATTAGATGATCGGATGGCTCACAAAGAGTCTTAGGGATGTACCTTTTTGAGGAGGCTCACAAATGGAATTTTTTTCCTTCCAAATTGTCATGTTCAGAACTTTTCTTATACAATTTGCCACCTGTCAAGGTTTTCTTGTTGATATGCCATCTTTTGTGGAAAGCGGCTTTTGACAAAGGCACTTTTCCAAAAGAGATGAATATTGCGGATAGTCCATGCTTATCTGGTATCTTCATGGCATTTTTTCAAAAGCCTTGCTGCCAACATAATTTTTCAGGGATAAAAACTACCTTTGGAAAGAGCGGTTGTTGACGAAAATAAACTCTGAGTAAGAAAACTCTAAATCGCAAAAGCACTAGTCAAAGTCAGTGCAGTGTGGATTCTGAAATTTGCACTGCGCGTTGCGGGTGATGAGTTACAGCGTTTGCTATAGTACTCTGTATCACTCTGCAGAATTAGCTTTATCTGGCAGAACCTGAAAGACACTCAACATTTGTTTACCCAGTTCGGTAACTTGCCTATGTCTGGGGAGGACAATCTGATCCTCAAGGTTTCACTATATCTGTTAGAGTATAATGGATTCCAAAACTAAGTCACGCTCTAGTTTAACCACTACTTCTAACCTAGCTCCACCTAAGCTCAATCTGATCCCACATATTAGCTCGCAGTCTGATCCCACAAACTCGCTTCGTACTACCTACACACTTCCGGTAACAAATAAACTCGCAGACTTAGCCTATTCTATTACAATGTGCACTAGACGATATGCTATAGCAATCTCTATACTACTATAACTTTTGTAGACAAATTATCTAGCACTCTCTACCAATCTGTCTGTCTCTCTCTGAGTTCCTCCAACTCAGAATCTGCTTCCCCTGATCATTGCCCGCCTGTCACTATCAAGGAGAGTCACTCAACTCATCAACGTGCTGCAACAGCACCTGTCCGCAACTGTTCTCCGAAGACGCTGATTGATCCTTCAATGAGCCATGCTCCAGTTGAGTTTAGTGGATCAATGCTCAATCGAACTCATCAAGTTCTAATCTCTCTACGCGCAACACATCTATATAACTCAGCCTTCTGCGATTGTCTCTCGTTGTGTGTATTCTGTCTTCGATTCTGCTCTTCTTCTTTTTAGCTCTTCTGCCTCTGCATTGCTTTATATGTTTATCAACAATTATTTAAGGAAACCCTAGATGCTCTAGGATTCGTAGTGCAGCACAACATCTTTTGGAATCTTCGCCAAGATTCTTGCAAAGTTGTTGGAGTTGTTAAGATCTCGTTTCCTAAATCCGAATTTAGAAATCTTATCTTTTTGAATCTCTCTGACCATGTGATGATGTCTGTTGCTTACTTGATGACGTTTGCAAAGCTTCCTAAGCTCTCGCGACACAGCCAACACTTCATCAGACTCTCTTGTGCAGCTTCAAGATGATCGGTCATTGTGCTATAGCTTCAAATCATCACGGGTTGCTATAGCAGATTTTGTGCTTTGTCTGTTGCCTAGTCTACCTCAGCTTTTGTGGTCCACATAGTGTTATAGCAGATTCTGTGTTTTGTTGTTGTTTTGTCAGTCTTCAGATTGTGCTCTTGCTGCAAATCTTCAGGGAGAACTATAGCAGATTCTTGTGTTGTTTTGTCAAGGATCGTACCTCAACAAATTGAACAAGAACCCTAAATCGCCCTTTGCTGATTTTTCTTTGCCTTCCAAAAATGCCAAACAACTCATCTCTCCACCATGGATGAGTTTTTCAAGCTTTGTTGTGCCTCCACCTTCCTTTGTAAAGCACGAATAGAGCACAACTTACCATTGTTGATTTGTTTGCTTTCTAGAAAGGCTTTTTTTATATGTAAAAATCGCTTTTGGCAAGAGCGGCTTTTAAAAATATGTCACGAGGCAGCTAGGTAAGCGCTGAATAGACACAAAATTCATCTTCTTGAAAAGCCGCCTTTGCCAAAAGTATCTTTCCAAATAAGAGATGGCATATTACCAAGAAAAGTTTTCATCCATGTATGGCAAATTGTAAAGTCAAAGTTCTGAAGGTGGCAGTTTGAAAAATATTTCTCAAAATTGAGGCTACTTTGATAAGGTACATCCATAAGGTTCTTTCTAACCTTTGGCTCGAACAACTATATATTACCATGTGTCCACTACTATTCTCACTATTAGTTGAACTTTCAATTTAAAATGAACTAGAAAGAGCATTTAACTCTTTACTGTTCATTTTTTTCCCAATCACATGTCATTTCATTTAATATCTGTCTTTCATCATGTGTCTCATTATTCACAATATTATTTCAATCAAATTTCAATTCATTGTAACACAACCCAATTTTTTTTATAGCAATGCACTTTAGGATTTTAGAAGATTTAGGTATAGTATTTGGGCAATGCATTTAATACACTTAATTTGTATAAGAGGATTTAGGAAATGCATTTTTGCTAATATATGTTATAATTTGCTAATTTGTTTGACCATATATGTAATAATCACTTCAAGTCTGTGGGGGATTTCACAAAATATTAATAGTTCTCGATGTCACTTGACAATATGTGATTCTTTTGATCAAATAATTAAATGGCTCACAAAGTACTTTATGGATGTACCTCGTGATGAGGCCTTAATTAAGCGCTTATATATAGTGGGTCAAATGAAAAGACCCAAAATTTTGAGACTGTGAGACAATCGATCAACAGTTGGATTAAATCTATTTGTCAAGATTTTTTAAATAATATTTAATTGGTTTAGTAAATTAAGAATGGTGATTTTCTTATTTTTATTAAATTCGAATTTAATAAAGATTATCTAATTTTAAAAGATATGTATACCAATCCAACAAGATATACCCATTTTAAAATATTTATTTAATAATAATAAAATACAGATTGTAAGTTTTTTTATAAAATCTAAATGTTTTTATCTGAAAATTATTTTAAAATTAAATATATTATTTTAAGTTTATTATTTTATATTTTAAATGTTTTAAAATATTATACGTTGATGAAAAATGCACCAGATAAATCATTATGCCTATATTATGTTACTTTAAAATATAAAATTTAAAGTGTATTATCCAAAATTTCAAAGTGTGTTAAAAATATTCGGCATGTTGTTGCACTCTAACATATCCATTAAAGTTCAATAATACAGAATATAGAGTGTTTTGCTAATAAAAAAAATATATCTAAATACATCTTGATAAAAACTACAATGCACTTATTTATTTCTATCATTTTAGTTTTTGGATATACTAAAGTGCATCGTATACATACAAGATATTTCTTGGATAGTTATTAACTAAGCCTTTTTGCTAGATACAAAATTAAATATGTTTTAAATTTAACATATTTTAAATCAATATTTCTTACTATTTAATTTACTAAATCAAAGCTTAAATCGAGTTAATCAAGTGTAATATCTCTAATTAATATCTCCAATTAATTTTGATACTGCTCTTTTTTTTTTTAAAAAAAAAAAAAAACTTGATCGTGTCAGCACTTATATTAGGTGGATCCATGCAAGCCAGATCACAAGGATAACATAAAGTCAAGAAGTATAAAAAACGCTTTATCATATCTAAAATTTGACATGCACAATACCATAGCCCACTAATAGTGAACTTCAAGGTCATCTTAAGAATGGGTATACTGCACGAAGTGAGACACCGCGAGATTCCATAGAGTAGGTGTATCATCTTGCGAATGATCAGCTGACAAAAGAGGGTCTCCTTGCCGACAATTAACTGAACTACAGTACACGTGATGCATGTTTTGGTCACCATGAAGCACACGTCTCACATGGATTGGCAACTCTCTTATGGCCAGATAATCCCGATTCATGTCGCCAACATGAGCCAAGCAAATGGCAGCATTGTTTTGCATCGGACAAATATAAAGGAACCTCAAGATCCCCCTGTCGTGAAATAGATGACGCATTGTATTAATATTTTGCTAAGGAATATTACTCATGTCATAATTAAGGAAGATCCGCCCCTGGGGATGAGACGATTGCACACAGTAATATCTAAAACCTTTTTTCAAGCCTGACTGCACAATATAATCACCCATACACAAAAGCTCCCCAATCTCATTTGACCTCTGTATACTATGAGTAATAGCATATAAAAAACAACCATGTCGATCTTTAATATTCCACTATTACAAACATAGGATACAGAGGTTTTAAATCCCACAGATAGCATGATACCAAAAGGAAAAGCAGACCAAGTTAACCATTTTCCTATATCAGAAGCGATTAAGGGAAAAGGGATGCGCAGTGTACACAATATAATGTCATTAGATAGAGAAGCATGATACACAGCCGACACCATACTCCCTATATGCTGACCCCAGCGTATAATTTTACAAATAACCGAATCACGCTTCCCTTCATATAAGAAGGTATTTCGCGCTTTCCAAATTTCCTAGAGGCCACAAAAGGCTAAACCAAGCTTAAGATGATGAATAAAATCATTGACTGGGTGACGAACAAAGCCTTCAATATTAGTCGGTCTTCGACAATTAAAGAGTCGACATAGGAACTGCCAGACTTCCACGGCCCATGATCCCCGAAAGAAGAAGTGATTAATACTTTCTCATTGATTGAGACAGCACGAACATCAAGAAGCCATAGCCACACCTATGCGCTTGACCCTATCATCAGTTGGAAGGCCATTTAAGAAGAGACGCCATAAGAAGCAACTGATTTTAGTAGGCAACCAATTCTGCCAGATGATTTTTTCCTCAGGGAACTGAGGCATGCTTTGTGCAGAAGGTTTCCCAAAATGTTTTGATAGAGAACTTGCCATGTAATCAGTACACCAAATCAGACGATCGGCTTCATTAGAGAAGTGAACAACATAGAAGTCTTTATGTGCAGGAGGAACATTATTAAGCAGAGCAGCCCTCAGAATCTCGTCTTCAAAGACTTCCCTGCAAGTAAGACCACCACAATTGGCAGGGATAGCTATATTAATGGCAGCACAGAACTTATCCAATACAATATTCCATGTACCAAGCATCCAGACATCTTGAGATTGGAAGGTTTCAACTAGGTGAGCTATTGCATTCAATATATGAGATCCGTTCTTGCCAAACTTGAATCTGGCCCGAGCATATCTAGCCCACTGGGACTGTTGATTCATAAAATCCCATGAAACAGAAGCATATAATCTCGAAGAGATCGACTGCCTAGTCCCCGTTGATCTTTTGGGTGACAGACATTCTCCCATTGAACCTAGTGACGATGGCATGTGCTACCTCTGTCCCAAACAAATTCCGCAATAATAGATTCAATACGCCTCAAGACGGCATTTGGTACAGGAAGTACCATAGTGATATGAATGATCAAAGATTGCAGAACAGCATTAACGAAAGTGATTCTACCACTCATAGATAGCATCCTGTTCATCCAACCATTTACTCGTACGACTATGTACAATCGGGGTGTTGAATTAGGTATTAAGCAGTTGAATAGGTTTAATGAGGTAGTTGAATAGGGTATTGAATATGAAAATTATTTGGTATTAAATTGAAATTATTTACAATGGGGTAGTTGAATATGAGATTAAGCAGTTGAATAGATTTAATGAGGTAGTTGAATATGGTGTTGAATATGATTTGGATTATTCGGTGTTGAATTAATTAAACATGTTGAATGAAGATGTGGTGGGGATCATGTGTGACATACCAATATACGTCTTGTTTATTGGTCCACTGATTTTTTTAGATTTTAATTTTTATACCAAAATTCATATTTTTTTATGCTCTATAAATACATACTCGCTTCATTTGATTTGGACACCGAAAAAAAAAACCTCTTTCTTCTCCATTTTAAACCCTTCTTTTTAGCCAAATGGATCCCAACAATAATTCCTTTGTCTACCCAAATCTCCACAATTATCAGTTTCAAAATCAACAATCCAGCCAACAAAATACTCAAAACACTTCAAACTATGGGTTTGCACCAAATTTCATCATGCCTTCATCTGCTCCAAATTATAGTCCATATTATGGATCAATGATGTCATATTCATCTCAAACACCACCTTTTTATTCATCTACTCCAATAGGAAATGTACCAGTTTCAAATGTTGGAGCAACTGAATTTTCCGAATTTTCTACACAAATGGTGCTTGGTGGTATGAGCAGTGCTAATGAAGCCACTCCAATTGCAGGAGATTCAACTCATTCTCGTCGGAAAAGCCCTAAATGGAGCACCGATCAGAATTTGGTGCTACTTAGTGGGTGGATTAAATATGGAACCGACAGTGTTGTTGGCAGAAACTAAAAAAGTGAGTCGTATTGGGGTAAAATTTCCAGGGATGATTGGAAGTATTGATTGCATGCATTGGGAATGGAAAAATTGTCCTACTGCATGGGAAGGTCAATTTACTCGAGGAGATAAGGGAACCACCACTGTTATTCTTGAAGCAGTTGCCTCTCATGATCTATGGATATGGCATGCCTTTTTTGGATGTCCAGGAACACTGAACGATATAAACGTTCTAGACCGTTCACCAGTATTCGATGATGTTGAACAGGGCAATACTCCAAGAGTGAATTTCTTCGTGAATCAACGTCCATATGACATGACATACTATCTGGCTGACGGAATTTATCCTTCTTACCCGACTTTCGTCAAATCAATAAGACTTCCTCAAAGTGAACCAGATAAGTTATTTGCAAAATATCAGGAGGGATATCGGAAGGACATTGAACGTGCATTTGGAGTGTTGCAGGCTCGATTTAAAATCATTCGCGAACCAGCTCGCATGTGGGACATAGCCGATTTGGCTATCATCATGAGGTCGTGTATCATATTGCATAATATGATTGTTGAGGATGAACGAGATACATATGCTCAACACTGGACCGATTATGATCAATCTGAGGCGAGTGGGTCTAATACACAACAACAATTCTCGACCGAAGTGCTACCGGCATTCGCAAATCATGTGCGTGCTAGATCCGAGATGCATGATTCAAGCGCACATCACGCATTGCAAGCAGATCTGGTCAAACACATATGGGCAAAATTCGGAATGTTTCGTGGTTAAATATATTTATAAGTCGTTGTTTGTATTTGTTTTAATAATGTCTATCTATATTTCTCGTCTTTATTTCTTGGAAGATGCAATGATATAAAATTTAAAATTGATGCAAAATAAAAATATTAAAAAAAATAATATATATAATTTATTTTACTATTAATTTTTTTTTGAATGCAAAATGATAAATTTATTGAATTGTAATTACAAAAATTAAATTATGAAGAAAATAAAAGAAGATAAATAAAAGTTATGGGATAGGGTGTTGAATTTTATTAAACAAGCTCATTGTAGAGGGTATAAGTTGAATGTGTGTTGAATGATTAGGTGGAAGATAGAGAAGATGACGTGGCGTGTTAAAAGTGATAAAGTGGGTGTTGAATTTTTTTTCCCATTGTACATAGCCTAAGCGCACACGATCAACAAACTCTGCAAAGTAAATAATCTTTGTACGGTCAGGGTATAAAGGAGCACCAAGGTATTTAACAGGATACGTACCTTCAGTAAATTTTATGAGTTGCAGAATATTCCTTTTGTCCATTTCCAAAAACTTCTTAGGAAAAAAGATGGAGCTCTTTGTATTATTGAGCTGCTGGCCTAATATGTTGCAAAACTCTTGAATAATAGCTAGAAGATTCTTCAGAGAAGATGCAACACCATTAGTAAATAGGAGCAAATCATCAACATTCATGAGGTGATTGACATGGATAGCCTTCTTATGAGTACTGTAAGCAGCTATATCACCTTGAAGCATAGCATTATTCAAAGCCTTAGATAACCATTACATCCCCAGAATAAACAAGGTAGGAGATAAAGGATCCCCTTGACGGACGTCCCTAGTTGATTTGAAAAACCCAAAGGATTACCCATCCCACAGCACTGAGTACCAACAGTTTGAGATGCAACGGAAAATAATGTCACAGAAAATTCTATGAAACCCAAAAGCACAAAGAGCACCAAGAATAAAAGTCCAAGAAATACGGTCATATGCCTTGTCCATATCGAGCTTAACTAAAATATTACCTCCCTTGGTCTTTTTATTGAAGTCAAAAATCATGGGCAAGAGCCAGATTTTCTTGAAGTCGTGTCCCTATAACAAAACCCACATGTTCTTCACTAACCAGAGAGGGAAGGAGAGAACGCATCCGAGAGTTAATAATCCTTGAAATAATTTTATAACAGAAATTAAACAGGCTGATGGGACGGAGCTGGCCAATAGATGTAGGATTAGAGCATTTAGGAATAAGGCATAAATTAGTATTACTCCAAGATTTAGGGAGCTGAAGACCTTTGAAAAAACCAGCTATAGCAGTCAAAAGATCACACTTAACCAGATCCCAAAAAGTAATGTAGAACTGACCAGTAAAACCATCAAAGCCTGCAGATTCATCCCCATCACCTCCCCATGAATTTCCTCCATATTTGGTATACGACAAAGATTACTATTAATTTCTTCAGATATCATCTTAGTAAATAGGTTGAAACTATTCTCAGGAAGATGGGGTGTAGAACTAGTAAACAAATCCGAATAAAATGCAACAACATGGTTACCTATGAACTCCCGATTATATATGAAAGACCCATCTAGTAATTCCGGCTGCATACGAGATGCAGCTCTACGAGCTCTTATTGCAGCATGAAAAAAAGCTGTATTCCTATCCCCATCTTGGAACCATTTAGTCCGAGCCTTTTTCTGTGCCAGACAGTATTGGTGCTTTAATATAACATCATGCTCAGCTTTAACCTTAGTTAATTCCCGTTTTAAATTATCATCCCGATTGATCTGTAACAAGTGCTCAATCTCTTCAATATGATGCTCCATAGTGACTTGTTTCTTACGCATGTCTCCAAAGGTATTCCAGTCCCACTCCCTAAGCCTTGTACGAACTGCTTTCAACTTCAAAGAGAAATTTATCAGTGGGTTGACATGAGATGGACCTGATCAACTGCTTTTAACAATATCACGGAACTGGGGGTGGGATTCCCACATAACAGAATAATGAAAGCCCCCGCCTTTTCTGTCTTTCGCTAAGATTAATCAATGAAGGACAATGGTTTGATCCATTCCTTGCAAGGTGAGAGACTTTCATCGAGGGAAAAGAGGCAAGAGCATGACCATTACACAGAAAACGATCAAGTCTCTCCCATATGCAATCTTCACCAACTCTGTTATTACTCCAAGTAAAGATATTACCACAAAAACCAACATCACTCCATCCCACCTGGGCCAAAAATTGATTGAATTCGTGCATGCCTCTATCATCATCTCTATTGCCCCATTGTTTCTCATCCCATGAGGAGATACAGTTAAAATCACCACCAATAAGCCAAGGCTCCCCTATCCATCTTGAGACATCATTGATATCATCCCAGAGAACTCTTCTGCCAATCCTAGAGCGTAAACAAAAGAAACTGTCAGTGCAATCTTATTAATTTTATCAAAGATACGGTAGGAGAAAAGTTCTCCTGTCCACATAGCCTGCGTCAAGGAAATATGATCCATCCAGAAGACCCATATTTTCTTATTGACAGTCCCACCATGAATCCCATGATCAAATCAAAAAAAAAACGAACAAAGGACTCTAATTTATCATTATAAGCCATACGTTCGAGAATAGCCAAAGACGGTTTATGAAATTGAATAATAGACTTAAGATAAGGTTTGGAATTAGAGTTTCCAATACCCCTAATATTCGAGCATATCATGCTAATCATTGATCAATTAGCGTAGATACAAAATTACCGGTGTCAGACTTCCCCAACTGATCTGAAGATATTTCTTGTTCAGATTGTAGAATTTGCTAGATATATCGGACCACATCCCCATGTGACTCAAAAGCTTAAGCTCAAGAGTCACGGTACTGTAATCCAATATATCATAGCAAACTATTCTTCAAACTAGCGATGTGGGATAATTCATCAAGTGCATTTCTCTAACACTCCCCCTCACTTGAGGAATTGGGCAACTCCCCCTTAAACTCGCTAACATGTAGCGGTAAACTAGGCGCGCGCTCACTGCGTCTCCCCTCCACGGGTCAAACCTACAAACACGGCATTTCATGTGGGTGCGCTCACTGCGTCTCCCCTCCACGGGTCCAACCCACGCCGTCAACGGGTGCCTCGTCATGCACTTGGCGCTCACATGCGCATCCCACACATCACGTACTCGGCCCAGGTCGTGTGCCTGCGGCTCTGATACCATGTAGAATTTGCTAGATATACCGGACCACATCCCCATGTGACTCAAAAGCTTAAGCTCAAGAGTCACGGTTCTGTAATCCAATTATCATAGCAAACTATTCTTCAAACTAGCGATGTGGGATAATTCATCAAGTGCATTTCTCTAACACAGATCCCCGTGGTGGTGATTCCACATGATTAGCTCCTTTTGAATTCATCCTAGCCAGTTTGATAGCCACTTCGTTAACAGATATAGGATACCTCGTACCAGGCTCCACCACATCCGAAGGACATTCCTAATTAAAAATTATTTATCTCTGATGGCAAACAGGGAAGCAAAGGAATATCCAAAGATTCCCTATCCTCATTAGTCTCAACTAATACAACCGAAGGAGAATTCCCAGCAGTTTCCATTACATCAGCATTATCATGTAGCGTAGGTTGATGTTCCGGATCAGGGTCCAATGTGGCCACTAATTGTTTAGAAGCGGACTCAGGTTTTGCAGCTTCAGAGTCACCATCCATATTAGGAATCTTATCTGATTCACTGCCACCGTTTACTACCCGCTCTGCTGACGAAGAGATAGTGCCAACCTGTTTCCCACGTCTCTTCCTTTGAACCTCTATCCTTTCATTCTTCTGAGTCCCTTTAATAGGTATGGTAACTTGAGTTCTATGATGCGTCTGACTGGGTATGTTGCTACCAGATGCTCTGTCCGTAACTGGTTGAGTAGCATGCTGGGAGGAAGACACTAACGCTTCCGAGGAAAACTTTTTCTTTATACATTCAGATAATCCATGTCCTTGTATTTTGCAATGTGAGCAATATGACAATTTACCTTCAACTTCAATACGTTGTCAGTAGCTACGCCTGATGTGCGGATAAATAACCTTATGTTTGTCTGTATTTTCAATTTATTTCTTGTTTGTTCCATTATTTTATAGAGTCACTTGATGCTTTCTTTGTCCATTTCAGATTGATAATGCGTACTACATGATATGAAGTGGTCCAAAAAAGTTTCGGGTGAATTCTAGTCGATCGAGAGCAAAAGAGAGCAAAATCAAGCAAAAGGCAGATGTGATTCACCCAGGCTAGTTTGATTCATCCAGGCTGATTGAACCTATTCATCTTCGAAGGCTCGCCGAGCACACGATTCTTATCCGATTGAGGCGTGTCATATCTTGTTGGAAAGCTAACTCAAAGGGCTACAAATTCATAGTTTACATCAAGACAGAATTCGAAGGTTTAAAGGGTCAAAACAGGATAGGCCGAATCAAAGAAAAGTGATTCGCCAAAGAAGATTACAGCACTGACATTATGATTCGTCCGAATCAAAATTATGGGGTTGCACGAATCACTTGATTCGGGGAGAATTCCCCTGTAGATCAAATTTGGGCAGATTGACCTATTCATCATCGAAGGCTTAGCGAGCGCGGAATTCTTTACTGTTTGAGGCGTTCCATAGCTTGTTGGAAAGCTAATTCAAAGATCTTCAACTTCCTAGTTTATGTCAAGACGTGATTCGAAGGTTTAAAGGGTCAAACAAGCGAGTTTCTAATGCTATAGAAGTGATCCGCCCAAGCAGTGAGCGAATCAAAAATTTATTAAGCCAATGAGAAGGATTTCATCTCATGGACCAAGGTTTGATCGAATGAAATAAGGGTTGACCGAATCAAAAAGTGATTCGGCCGAATCAAATAAGGGTTGACCGGTTTACGTTCACACTTATTGACGCTTTCTCCGATTGCTCGGTAGGTGTTTGAATGAAAACCAAAGCACGCACAAAAAAGGCACCAGAACAAGCCTCCACATCAACGCCAAACCCGGATCAAAACTTGCCAGATTTTGATACTTCTTCTCCTCAAATTCTCGTTGATCAAACACCAACATAAATTATGGATCAACCGAATCCGAGGAGGGAACGAAACGTCGCTCTTCCACAAGAGGAAGATGAGAGACCGGTTGGAGCTTGGAGACTTCAAGCTCGACGACTCCACTTGATTCTCACACTATCGACGCATGCCACTTGAGAAGGGATCCTCGCAAAGGACTTCTCAAGTGTGTTTCTTATGAAAAAGAGAATCGGCTACGTCTTAGCCAAGACGTTAAACTAGGCTGGTGAGTATTTGTGCTTTTATTTTCTACTTGTTGGTAGTATAGAATCGTTGTGAAATTTGTGTTACGCCATGCCTTCCTCCACATGAGAGAAGTTTCTTTGACACTCTCTTTAATTCTTTCACTTTCTATTGCTTAGGGACTAAGCAAATTTTTAAGTGTGGGGTATTTTGCGCTTGTGCTTTTATTTGCTTCACAACATGATTCTATGCTACATATTTATTTCACACACATTATACTCACATGATTGCTATCATCCTACCTTTAAGTATTGATCACATGAAGTAATGTTTGTTAAGCAATTAAGTAGTATCATTTAAAATTCTTTTGGAATGAGTTGTGCTTTGAATTCATGAATCGTATTTTTAAGTTGATTGACATTCTTTGTGATGATTTTATTCACATGATTCGGTGTTTTTAACTAGCTTAGTTTGATTTATTTTTGAGCTCTTTCCGTGCATGAAGAATGAAGTTAAGTCTAGCGAGCACAAAAATAAAATAAAACTAGTTTTCATATAAAAACCTTGTACTTGCTCTTGTTTACTTTTAGGTGACTTTAGCATTCCTATTTAGTACTTACATTTGTTGAGCTCACATTTCGTGCTCCATTATACATCACTTGGCCACATTGTCAAGTATTAAGTGTGGGGTCAAATAAAGTGTTTGCGAAAAAGACGCAAGAAAGAAAAAATTATATTTTTAAGATTTTACAAATGCCGAGGATTAGGAAGGTAAGTTCCCCCTTGAAAGCTTTTGTATAAACACAAAAATATTATTTGTTTGTTTTTTGGTTCGGAAAAGTTTTACAAATGCCGAGGGTTAGGAAGGTAAGTTCCCCCTTGAAAGCATTTGTATAAACGCAAGAAAAATATTAAACACACTTAATTCTTGACTTTGTGCCTATTCTGCAAGTTCTTTCGCATGTGTGTGAGTAGGGCATTTGCATTTCGCTTATAGGAAACGTCTAAGGTATGACCCTCGTAATTTATTACTTAAGCATCAAGATTTGTACGAATGAATTTTAATCTTATCAATGTCGAACTCCTCTTCTCTTACGGATTATGACGTATATTCTAAATATTGGGAATGAGTTTGTTTTCATGAGCGTATGGACTTGCCCTTAGCAAGCATGTGTGATTGACTCGACATATTTTTAGTGTAAGAGACGCTTTTCTTCATACTACTTGCATAGGAAACTGAGCGGTAATTTGAATTTGACGAATGCTAGTCTTGATATCGATTCTATAAATATTTGTTGTCAGAATGAAGTGAATGATCATTAGAGTTTGCGTGAAGTGAATGATTTGCACAACTTTATTATTATGTGGGCTGATAAAGAACTACTTGCTTAGCAAACTATTTTTGGATTTTGAACTCTTATGGATGATTGCGAGTAGGATTTGTGAGTATTCCTATTCTGAAAACTCTCACGAGACTATAACTCGTTCACTAGGGTAGCCTAGGGGTTTAAAGGCTTGATGGATATGCTAAATGCATCCGTGATTCCTACGACAATGAGTTAGAGTAGATTTAATTTTCTTTGTTTAGCTATTTTTATGTTATGTTATATGAGTAGGGTATGGATGTATTTTATATGCGTAAGATTTGCTACATGCTTTGATATTGTCATATATGATTTAGTATCTTACTCTCCGTTTGACTTGTGCATATACTTGTTCGGGACGAACAAGACTTAAGTGTGGGGTGTTTTGTGCTTTCACTTTTATTTTCTTAACAACATGATTTTATGCTACATATTTACTTTGCGTACATTATACACGCATGATTGCTTTTATCCTAGCTTTAAATATTGATCACACAAAGTAATGTTTGCTAAGCAATTAAGTGGTATCATTTAAAAATATTGGAATGAGTTGTGCTTTGAATTCATGCATCGTATATTTAAGTTGATTGACATTCTTTGTGATGATTTTATTCACATGGTTCGGTGTTATGACTAGCTTAGTTCGATTTATTTTTAAGCGCTTTCTGTGCATGAAAAAATGAAGTTAAGTTTAGCGAGCACAAAAATAAAATAAAAATAGTTTCCATATAAAACCTTGTACTTGCTCTTGTTTGCTTTTAGGTGATTTTAGCATTCCTATTTAGCACTTACATTTGTTGAGCTCACATTTCGTGCTCCATTATACATCACTTGGCCACATTGTCAAGTATTAAGTGTGGGGTCAAATAAAGTGTTTGCGAAAAAGACGCAAGAAAGAAAAAATTATATTTTTAAGGTTTTACAAATGCCGAGGATTAGGAAGGTAAGTTCCCTCTTGAAAGCTTTTGTATAAACACAAAAATATTATTTGTTTGTTTTTTGGTTCGTAAAAGTTTTACAAATGCCGAGGGTTAGGAAGGTAAGTTCTCTCTTGAAAGCATTTGTATAAAAGCAAGAAAAATATTAAACACACTTAATTCTTGACTTTGTGCCTGTTCCGCAAATTCTTTCGCATGTGTGTGAGTAAGGCATTTGCATTTCGCTTTTAGGAATTGTCTAAGGTATGACCTTCGTAAATTATTACTTAAGCATCAAGATTAGTACGATGAATTTTAAAAATTTTCAATGTCGAAACTCCTCTTCTCTTACGGATTATGACGTATAGTCTAAAAACTGAGAATGAGTTTTGTTGTTTTGAGCTTATAGACTTGCCCTTAAGCAAGCATATGTGATTGACTCGGCAAAATTTTTGTGTAAACAACGCTTTTCTTCATACTACTTGCATAAGAAATTGAGCGATAATTTGAATTTGACGAATGCTAGTCTTGATATCGATTCTATGAATATTTACAAAATGAACTGAATGATCCTTAGAGTATGCGTGAAGTGAATGATTTGCACAACTTTATTATTATGTGGGCTGATAGAGAACTACTTGCTTTGCGAACTATATTTGGATTTTGAACTCTTATGGATGATTGCAAGTGTGATTTGTGAGTATTCCTATTCTGAAAACTCTCACGAGACTATAACTCGTCCACTAGGATAGCCTAGGGGTTTAAATATTTGATGCATACGGTAAATGCATCCTTGATTCCTACGACAGTGAGTTAGGAGTAGATTAATTTTCTTATGTTACATGAGTATGGGGTGGATGTGTTATATGTGCGTAAGTTTTGCTACATGCTTTGATATTGTCATATATGATTTAGTATCTTACTCTCCGCTTGATTTGTGCATATACTTGTTCGGGACGAACAAGACTTAAGTGTGGGGTGTTTTGATGAGTAGACAAATAACCTTATGTTTGCCCGTATTTTCACTCTACTTCTTGTTTGCTCCGTTATTTGATAAAGTCATTTGATGTTTTCTTTGCCCATTTCAGGTTGATGACAACTACATGATATGAAGTGGTCCGAAGAAGTTTCTGGTGAACTCTAGTCAAAAGAGAGCAAAATCAAGCAAAAGGCAGATTTGATTCGCACAGGCTAGTTTGATTCGTCCAGGCTGATTGGCCTATTCATCTTCGAAGGCTTGCCGAGCACACGATTCTTATTCGATTGAGGCGTGCCATATCATGTTGGAAAGATAACTCAAAGGGCTATAACTTTTAAGTTTATAGCAAGATGTGATTCGAAGGTATAAGGGGTCAAAACAAGCGAGATTCTAGCACTGCAAAGTTGATTCGCCCAAAGAGGAATTCAGGCTAGGCAGAATCACTTTTGATTTGGCCAAAGAAAATTGATTCGACCAAGAAGAAATTGATTCGCCCAGCTTCATTTCAGCATTGAAATTATGATTCGGGCGAATCAAAATTATGGGGCTGCACAAATCACTTGATTCGAGGAGAATTCGCCTGTAGATCAAATCTGGGCAGATTGAACTGCTCATCATTAAAGGCTTTCCAAGCGAGCGATTCTTATCCGTCGTTCCATAGCTTGTTGGAAAGCTAATTCAAATATCTATAACTTCCTAGTTTATGTCAAGATGTGATTCGAAGTTTTAAAGGGTCAAACAAGCGAGTTTCTAACGCTGCAGAAGTGATCTGCCCAAGCTGTGGGCGAATCAAAAGTGATTTGGCCAAGAAGAAGGATTTCATCTCATGGACCAAGGTTTGACCAAATCAAATAAAGGTTGACCGAATCAAAAAGTTGATTCGGCCAAAAGAAAGTGATTCGGCCAGCCCGAAACAGCTCTGAGATGTTGATTCGAACACTCTGTCCGAATCAACTCAGTAAGACTTGCTCGAATCACTTTTGATTCGAGCACGGCGGGTAATTATAAATAGAAGAAGATGGGAAAAATTAGAAGAGAGCTTTGGGGTGCCTCCGGCGCCTAGGGTTCCTCTCATGGGACGAAATCCTAATTGGAGAACTTGGAGAATTCGAAGAAGACATCATCAATTGAAGAGTCTACATCAACCCTTTACTCGTTCTCTACTTCCTTACTGCTTTACTTTCTTTACTTTTCCTTGTTGAACTATTTCATTATGTCTTGTTTCAAACTCACCATGAGTTTTCAGTAGTTGGGATCCTTATGGATCCCTTAGGTTTGATTGTAATGCAAGACTTGTCTTTTTATCTATATGAGTGAAGTTTGGTTGAAAATTCTTACGCTTGTTCTTCATATCAATTTTGTGCACACCAAGTGTTTGACGAAATACCTAAGTGAGTATGAATTGATAAAACATCTAGGGATGGAATGAGAGTTGAACTTAGGTTGTTTAGAAGATCAAGAATGATTATTTTAGGTTGTGTGTGTGCGCGAGAGTGACATACGCATTCTACTAGGCTAAGTATTGAGCGACTTTAGTTAACTATCAATAGACCGAGAGGTTGAGATTAAGAGATTTTGTTCGACGCTGTTCAATAGAGCAAGAGTTTGAGAACCGTACTATTTAGGTATTATTCCCATTATAGAGAATGAGCTAGAGTTGAATTTAGAAAGTGTGATACCTTAGCCTGGAACCATCACTCAAATTGACTCATGATTTAGACAAGTTTTGTATTGCTAATCGCATGACCTAGGGGTGAAGTAGGATTCCGACTACACTTTCTCTCTTACTTTACTTCTTCATAAATTTGAACTTGTCTTTAGTATTCACTAGAGATACCTCACTTAGAGGAAAAACCCCCTTTTTATTTAGTAGACTTGCATTAGGCATTACTAGATAGCTTTAGACTAATCTAGGCTTTTCTCTTGGGTTCGACTCGAGATCACTCGGATTATAAATTTTGTTTGAACACTGTGATTGGACTAGTATTTTTACAACCACAATTTCGACAGCGTTTCAGCACATCCTTTCGTCATGTCATCCATATCGAGGAAATACGCAAACGAACTAACAATAGCACCAATATAAGACTTATGAAACAGAGCAGGGGGCATATTTGGTAGACGAATCCATTTCGTAGTAACTGTCGATTCCTTATTGGGGTTAAAATCAGGGTTATATCGTAACAGATGAAAGCTGGCATGTTGGATTTTTCAAATTGGACTAGTCAGTGCAATGTTGACATCTTCATCTGAATCAAGGATAATCAGCAAATGACGACCATCCCAGATATCGTTGATTGTGGCACGCCCTTTGATATGCCAATTTGCTTGAAGCGCATCACGAATTGAAGCTTTAGGTGGTTGGCCGATAGTGAATTTCGCTATGAGTGAAAATTGTTCTACACTAGCCTTGAACTCAGCGGAGGAGAACGAGGTGGATGGCTTTCCATCTTTCAGGCTGTTAAGGTATGTGGCATCATTGACAAACTCCTACAAAGTGCACTATAGCCTGCTAAAACAAGTATGTAAAGAAAACAGCTGATGAAGAGCATTCCAGAGTGAGCAAACTCAGTAAGTGGCGCTCCAGATGAAGACATTAAGTGGCGCCTGAGCTTAATGTCTTCACCAGGCGCGCCACCTAATGTTGCCTTGGGGCGCTCAGAAATCTGGAAGAGATCATGAAGACATCAGCTTGTGCAATCTGGGCAGAGTGACTATCTCAGTGCTCAAGCAGTGGAGTAGCTGCGAGTGCTACAGCAGACGCTGGTGCCTGGAGCTGCAGCAGAAGTATCGTACACCTTCAGACAGCATGTGCTACAGCAGATGCTGGAGCTAAAATGCTGTAGCAGAAATTCAAAGCTTTCTCGGAGATTGCATTCAAACAACAAATCAGTGGACCGAAGGGCTTCCGGGAAGAGCTAAATATTCATGAGAATATTTCTGGAGTATCTCTCAAAAACAAGGGCAGATTTGTTGAGTGAAGATTTGATTGGAAAATCAAAACTCCTATAAATTAGGAGATATGTTCTTGTAGAGATCTTGAAGGATCTTCCTTAAAATTGATGGGATTGTTTCCTAATGCATTTAGGAAATTCCAGCAGCAGCAAACAGTTCCAGCACAAGTGAACAAGGAGCAGCTACAGCAGGGGATGCTATAGCAGGAGCTTGTTCAAGTGGCTGCAACATTTGTCCATGTAGCAGCAGCAACCTAGGCTTGGCTAGAAGACCTGGCAGCTCTTACGGATAACACCAGAGGGATATTTTAAAGTACTGTGGAGAATATTCCAGTGGGGTTTCCAAGCTAGAAAAGGAGATTTGTGTTGAAGATCAAAATCAAATCAAATCTCCTAAATTTTAGGAGATAATTGATTCTTTTTGGGACATTGCTAAATTCTGGTCTTGCTTAAAGCTGGTGCTGCTATTTAAGAGAAAGGAGTTCAGAGCAGAGAAGTGGATCGAAGCTGAGGGATACACGAGTGCATACACAGAATTCAAAGAGAGCAATTTTGGTGTGTGACGGACGATTTCTTCGATCATCACCCGAGAGCAGAGCGTGAGCGCAGAGCTGTGGTGACAGAAGCAGAAGGTGATCAGGACTTGCAGAGTCTGATTCGAGCTTGATCTAGAAGCCAATTCAGAGCAGTGGTGCTTGTTGGTTGATCAAGGGCAGCCGCGGAAGAACTGACGGGTGTGTGGCTCGGTCAGGTGTCTAAGCGGTGGTTCTCGCTAGTGGCAGGTGGTCACTGAGTGAGGGGGAGTATTCCAGAGTGTGCAGCGCTCGTGGAATCGTTCGAACGGCTCGGCAGAAGGCTTTGAAGCGACGCGGACAATTGTGCTTCAGCTGTGTGTTACAGCAGTTGCTATAGCAACCCTGCTGAGTGAGTGTAGTTTAGAATAGGCTGAGTCTTGAGAAGTCTGTAGCTATTCTAGATTGACATTTGTAGAGGGTGTGCAGACACAAGTCAGAGCGTGTTCTGATTGTGTCAAGTGATCCACACAAGGTTGAGTAGCATAGGTTGCGTGGAAATGTAACCGAGTGTACTTGGAGACCTTCGTGTTTAGTGGATTGAGGACTGGAGAATAGTCCTCCCCAGACGTAGGCAGTTGGCCGAACTGGGTGAACAAATTTCTGTCTTGTTCATTGTTTGCTGAGACAATTTCTAAGTGAACAAGAGTGTGCTGCAGCAACTGCTTGTTCACAAATCTGCCTACTGAGACGCTGTGAATTTCAATTGGTATCAGAGCGGGTGCTCAACACACAGAGTAAAAGATCCTACAGTGTCTCTGAAGAAGCCAAGACAATGAAGGAAGGACAGAGCACAAGCAGACCTCCATTGTTGGAAGAAAGCAACTATGGATGTTGGAAGGCGGGAATGAAGGTCTTCCTAAAGACGATGGATGAGAAGACTTGGAGAGCAGTAGTGTCTGGATGGTCACACCCTCTGATCATCGACGACAAAGGAGTTGCATTGAAGAAACCAGAGGAGACATGGACAACTGAAGAGGAAGCTGTAGCAACCAGTAACTCAAGAGCCTTGAACGCGATATTTGTAGCTGTTGACGCAAATAATTTCAGGCTGATCTCTGACTGTGAAGTTGCCAAGCAAGCATGGGATATTCTTCAGATGGCTCATGAAAGGAACAAGATCGTTGCTGCAAATTGGAGAGACGAAGACAGTGAGGAAAAGTCTGACCAAATTAGCAATGTTGCGTTGATGATTGATATGAAGAGCACCGTTTCAACAAAGCCAGAAATTGTTCATGGTGTTGAGGAGTCAGACAGTGGTGATGATGAGGAAATCACTGAGGAGTCCATTGCAAGAAACTTTACCCTGTTGCACGAAGAGTGGCTGCAAGTCACGGAGGCCAACAAAGGATTGACTGCCAAAGTTTCAGACCTGCAAGAAAAACAAGAGGAGCTGCTGAAGATGATCACTTCTCTTACGGATCAGGTTGCCCAGCAAGAAGAGAAGTTTGCTGCAGAGAAGGAAGAGCTCAACCTCTACCGGAAGACTACAAAGATGCTTAACAGTGGAACAAGCACTCTTGAAGATATTCTAGCACGCCAAAGATATGAAGGAGGCTACTCTGGTCTTGGATACACTAGAGAAGAAGGTGCTGAAAGTACTGTATTCATCAAAGCTTCGGAGCTAGAAGATGCTGAGATTGCAGTGGAGAAACCGGTCCTGTCCCAGAAACCAGTTCAGAAGAAGGTGCATAGAAGGGTGAACAAGAGGCTGCTACAGCAACCGTTGTATCAACCACCTGTAGCAGAAAAGAAACCCAGGAGCAAAAGTCGCAGATGCTATTTTTGTGATCAGGAGGGTCACATCCAGAGAAGAAGTTGCTACAACATCCCCTGAAGATTGAAGCTGAGGAAGCTGCTAAAGAAGGAGTCTAGATGAGAGGAGGATTGCCTAAGATTAGAAGGGTTCTTGGATTTTGTCAAAATGCCAAGGGGGAGATTGTTAAGGTATGTGGCATCATTGACAAACTCCTACAAAGTGTACTAGAGCCTGCTACAGCAAGTATGTAAAGAAAACAGCTGATGAAGAGCATTCCAGAGTGAGCAAACTCAGTAAGTGGCACTCCAGATGAAGACATTAAGTGGCGCCTGAGATGAAGACAATAAGTGGTCAATTAAGTGGCGACGCGGACAATTGTGCTTCAGCTGTGTGTTACAGCAGTTGCTATAGCAACCCTGCTGAGTGAGTGTAGTTTAGAATAGGCTGAGTCTTGAGAAGTCTGTAGCTATTCTAGATTGACATTTGTAGAGGGTGTGCAGACACAAGTCAGAGCGTGTTCTGATTGTGTCAAGTGATCCACACAAGGTTGAGTAGCATAGGTTGCGTGGAGTTGTAACCGAGTGTACTTGGAGACCTTCGTGTTTAGTGGATTGAGGACTGGAGAATAGTCCTCCCCAGACGTAGGCAGTTGGCCGAACTGGGTGAACAAATTTCTGTCTTGTTCATTGTTTGCTGAGACAATTTCTAAGTGAACAAGAGTGTGCTGCAGCAACTGCTTGTTCACAAATCTGCCTACTGAGACGCTGTGAATTTCACAGGCCATATTGTCTGGTCGACAAAGGAATTGGATTGAATCTGGGTTTGAGAACCGGTCTAATGTTTTCCTATAGTAGGTGGCCGCTGCAAATGAAAGTTTTCCTGTTGTAGCGTGAATTGGATCTAGTGGTTTAGGATTAGGGTTGTCTAACGTAGGGGATGACATTATGTGGGTTAGGAAACCGGTGGCCGGCACCAGCCGGTAGAACTCGATCGGTCTTCGGCTTCAGGTTTCACCTTAATATCAGTAAATTGGAATATTATTTTTATTATATACTCAAATTTTGTTGGTTAATAATTGTAATTATTTTGTTTTCTAAATAATGTCGAAAATTTTCAATTAAATCAAATTATTACTGTTAGAATTAATCTAGATATTCATCGATCACTATTATGTAAATTTAATGATTCTAAATATATCAGTAGTACAATCAGGTAAATTGCATTACATTTGTTGATATTACAAACTGCATTAATACTTTGTATAGTTGAATGAAAACACTTATATTAAATGCACAATGCATTTTACATGTTGCAACCATATAACACATTTTACATGGTGCAACGACACTTAAATGCATCAATACACTATCAATAAGTTTAACAGCAAAGCTAATAGAAAAAAACAAAACACTTAAATGCTCATACATACGGCACGGGTAGCTCGCTTTATCACGCACCCAGGCTGTCTACTCTACAGGCAGAGGTGTTCCACTAAGGATCCTTAAACTAGAAGCTCGCTTAAAACTGATATGGGGGCGACAAAAGTGTCAGCAATTACCTTGGTTCATCAGACTGTCACTAAGGCCATAAGAATCCTAAAGGAACTGAGACCAACCCGTACAAAAACACCCTAAACACCATCCTTGGCTCACACGGGCAAAAAACAGCAGAGAATCCAGTCCTAAAGTCATCCTATGTCTAGGCCTGTCTTAGAACCAACTAACCCAAAATTCTAAACTTGCATCTGTTCATAAAATTCTCAGAGTAACAAATCATGCCTAAGACTACACATCAAAGGAACATGGATCACGAACTACCAGCACCATACAGGATCACAACAACACAAAAATCAACATAGCAATTTCTTACGGTTATCAGTTCAGGATTTCCACATACCACAGAAGTCTAGCCTATAAGGCTAGCCATCTCCACACACAAACAACAAGTACAAACAGAAGTAAAGAACACTTACAGGTACTCTGATGATTCTTCAAAATAGAAAACCAAATTTTGTTCAAGCTCCAAATATACAGAGAGTTTCGTTCGAGAGAGAGTGTGTTTTTGGAAGAGTGCCCAAAAGCCCCCTCAAACCTACACCACACTTTCTTAAATACAACCCTTAGGCCGACTTAGTACTGGCCCACACTAGACTATTTTACAGACTCGATTATGTTACAGCTGGGTGGACAATATAATTATCCATCGGCTTTATTGAGCCACAAAGTCAGCAGACTCCAAAGGAGAGATACTCCTACTTTTCCTTCTGTCAATTATGGCGGCTGGGACTTATCTTCCTTTCTTCGAGCCATATAGGCACTTGTCGCCTCCTTCATGTCATCTTCCAGGAATTTATCCAAAATAGTATGGCGAATATCTTCAAGGAAATCATCCAGTTTCTCCATCTAGCCACTAGTCTGGGACTCTTTATCATCTCCCAGTCTCGCTGTAGGCATTGACTCATCAGATTTTTCATCATCCACATTAAAAATATCCCTCTTTAGAGAAGATAAATACGCGTCAATAAGCTCCTCCTTAGAGAGGTCCGGGGCTTTGCCAGAACCTTGAAAACCCAAACGGCTATAAGCTTTCCTTTTCTCAGCCTTGTCAATATCTTGATAGGCCTTGATTTGTTCTTTGAGTTGGCACATTGTGCTGTCTCCATAAGTCTTCTTGGTCTCTGGATCGATTTTGACCATTTTATCCCAAAATTTTGTATAAGCCATTCTCTTAAGGCAGGGCATACGTTCTGCTGAATAGCTGAAAAGAGGTTCCCATCTCCATATCCATGGGATTGAGAATTCCATAAAGAACATCAGAGAGTATAATTCTCTAGAATAGAAGTCTGCATTGCCTTCTTTATCATCCAGCTCTTTAGCCTTAGGAGAATATTTTTCCCAAAGAGTATATTGCTCTAAAAAATCTTTAGGCAGAATATTTTCTTTGGTGCCATAGAATTGCCACCAATAGACAAACCAGACAGGTATTTCTGTCTTCGCAACATCAGCACAAATCTTGATAAACCAAGAGTGCTTATGACTAGGATTGTCATATAAGAGCGTATTATCAAACGCATCAATATAATCCCAGTAATTATATTTAACTGAGGGCTTACCAGGTCCAAAAGAGTATTCCCTGGTCTTCTGCGTAGAGAATCCCCAATCATGGAGAGATATGACTCTCTTAATCACAATCTTACTGAAATTATAAATTTCAGATGGGGCTGTAGTAAAATGCCTAATTTCACAGCCATTAGAAGTCAGAATAGCTTCATAGAATTTTCTGGACTTATATGTCCGATTTGGGAATGATTCTTCCTCCAGGTATTTTGAGAGTAATCTCCATGGCTCATCCAGCTATAAATAATCTTTCTCTTCAAGGAGAATTATAGTTCTCTGGGTATTACCCAATATAAAGCCAACATTGCTGGATTCAGCCTCATCATTTGCAACTATATTTGCAAAACTGGAGCTTATTTGCTCCTGAGTCGGTATTACCGAAGAGGAAGATTCTCCTCATTGTTGTTGCCTTTTATAGGCCAGAAATTTTTGATATTCTCTGTCATGTGACAGATCAGCGGCTATGAGCCTTTGGTGTCCATGTTGAGCCAGAATATTTTCTGACTGTCTGCCACGACCTCTGCCCCCCCCCCCCCCCCCCCCCCCCGCCCCCATAAGAGGAAGGAACGTCCTGCCAGGACATCTCTGCAAAATCAAACAAACTCATATCAGTTCTGTATAAATTCTCTAGTTAAAAAATCTGGAAGACAATTTTCTTCTTTATAAATGATTTCAAAATCAAAAGGGGCTAAATGGGTCTGCCATCGAGCAAACATCTACTTCGAAACATCATGTTTAAAATCCTTCTGGAACATAAACTTTGCAGCTCTGCAATCAGTCTTAACCACAAATTTTTGGTTATACAAATCATCTTGAAATTTCAATATACATTTAACCATAGAAAGTATCTCTTTTGCAACAGTAGCATAATTCTGTTGTGCATTGTTCCATTTGCTAGAATGAAATCTAACAAGATATTCTTGTTTTGTAGCAGGATCTATCTGTTTTAAAATTCATAACCAATATCAGATGCATCAGTCTCAACAATTTTAGTCCAACTAGGATTCGCAAGCATCAAGCAAGGTAAATACTTAACCTTTTCTTTAATCTTTTTCACTGCATTAGTATGCATATCTGTCCAAGCTTTAGGATTTTTCTTAAGTCTATCATACAAGGGAGCAACATCTTCTGCAAGATTCTTATAATATGCTGAAATATAATTCAAACTTCCAAGAAATCTTTGTAACTGTATTTTATCAGTCATGACATCAGGAAATTTACTAGCAAATTCAATATGAAATTTCAAGTGTCTCTACTTATGCAGATTTGTGAACTAGCAGTTGCTGCAGCACACTCTTGTTCACTTAAATGCAGGCACAGTAGACAATGAATAAGACACAGATTTGTTCACCCAGTTCGGCCAATCTGCCTACGTCTGGGGAGGACTATTCTCCAGTCCTCAATCCACTCAACCAAAGGTTCAAAGCACACTCGGTTACAACGCACGCAACCTATGCTACTTTAACCCCGTGTGGCCCACTCAACACAATCAGAACAAGCTCTGATTTGTGTCAGCACACCCTCTACAATATGTCAGTCTAGAATAGCTACAATCCTCTCAAAGAACTCAGCCTATTCTATACTACACTACTCAGCAGGGTTGCTGCAGCAACAGCTGTAACACCAGCTGAAGCACTCCGTCCGCGTCGCTCCAAGGCCTCCTGCCGAGCCGATCGAACCACTCCAAGAGCGCTGCACACTCTGAGTAACTCCCCCTCACTCAGTGACCACCTGCCACTAGTGAGTTCTTCCGCACGAACCTCGACCGAGCCTTCCACCCGTCAGTTCTCCCGCGGCTGCCTTTGATCAACCAACAAGCTCCACAGCTCTAAATTGGCTTCCAGATCAAAGCACGAATCAGTCTCTGCAAGACCTGATTCTCTTCTGCAATACGCACCACAGCTCTGCGCTCAACGCTCTGCCCGTGTGTGTTGATCGAAGAACAACTCTCGTAGCACACTCAGAAAAATCCTCACTCTGAATTCTGTGTCTACTCTCGTGTATCACTCAGCTTCGATCACCGTCTTCAGCCCTCAAACCTTCTGCTTAAATACCCTCACCACTTTAAGCAATTTCCAGGTTTAGGCCATAGTCCCAAAAGATCAATTATCTCCTAAAATCTAGGAGATTAGATTTGATTAATATCTTCAATGCAAATCTCCTTCTCTGACTAGCAAACCTTGCTGGAATATGCTCAACGGTATTTTAGAAATTCTTCTAAGCACTTTCACAAAGCTGCTATACCTTCAAAATGCACTCAGCACAAAACTGCTACTCGGACAGTTGAACCAGCACTTGAACCAACACCTGCTGCCGCATCCCCTGCTGCATCTGCGGCCTGCTGCAGCATCCCCTGCTGCATCTGCGGCTGGTTTACTTCTGCTGGTTTGCTTGATTGTTTGAGCTGCAGCAGCTCCTTGTTCACTCATGCTGGTTTTGTCAAATCTGCCACACTTGCATTATCAATCTCCCCCTTGGCATTTTGACAAAACCACTTCATAACTCCACTTCTCAGCCTGCTCTTTCTTCTCCCCCTTTTTGGAACAAATGACGAGGGGGGTTTTCTGCTGAGAGCACTTATGACGGCAATACACAGAGCCCTAGAGAGGCCCTCAGGTCTTCAAACCGAGCTGCATCCAGAGCTTTGGTGAAGATATCAGCAAGTTGTTTGGCAGACACAACATGCTGGAGCGAGATGACTTTCTGTTCAACAAGGTCACGGATGAAGTGATGACGAATGTCAATGTGCTTGGTTCTACTGTGCTGGACAGGGTTCTTGGATATGCTGATGGCACTCATATTGTCACAGTAGAGAGTCATGGCATCTTGAGCAACCCCATACTCACTCAGCATTTGCTTCATCCACAACATTTGTGCACAGCAGCTCCCAGCAGCAATGTACTCAGCCTCGGCAGTGGATAGAGAGATGTTATTCTGTTTTCTGCTGAACCAAGAGACCAGGTTATTCCCCAAGAAGAAACATCCTCCCGAGGTGCTCTTCCTGTCTTCTGAGCACCCTGCCCAGTCTGCATCACTGTATCCGACCAGATTAGCCTTTGTGTCTTTAGTATACCATAGGCCATAGCCCACAGTTCCCCCGACATACCGAATAATGCGCTTGACCAACTGCATATGGCTGTCTCTTGGGCTGGCTTGGAATCTGGCACAGACTCCTACTACATAGGAAATGTCAGGACGGCTGGCAGTCAGGTAAAGAAGGCTCCCAATCATGCTTCTGTAGATAGTCTGACTTACTTCCAAACCTTGCTCATCTTTAATGGCTTTCACATGAGTAGCAGCAGGAGTACGCTTGTGACTTGCTGAATCTAGCTGGAATTTCTTCACAAGAGACTTGCTGTATTTACTTTGAGCAATAAAGATCCCATCCCTTTTTTGAGTAATCTCCAAACCAAGAAAGTATGAAAGTTCTCCTACCATGCTCATTTGAAATTCTTGTTGCATGTGATTCACAAACTGCTTCACCAGGTGCTGGGACTTTGATCCAAAGACAATATCATCCACATATATTTGAGCAATGATCAGATCAGACTGAGTTCGTTTGACAAACAAGGTTTTGTCAGCTCCCCCTCGGTTGTAGCCATGATCTTCCAGGAAAACTGTCAACCGCTCATACCATGCCCGAGGAGCCTGTTTAAGTCCATATAAGGCTTTCTTCAGTTTATACACCTGCTCTGGATGATGAGGATCTTCAAAACCTTTTGGTTGAGCGACATAAACTTCTTCAGAGAGGTCTCCATTCAAGAATGCACTCTTAACATCCATTTGATATAATTTGAATCCCAGGCAGCAAGACATTGCAAGCAGCAGTCTGATAGCCTCCAGGCGAGCTACTGGAGCAAATGTTTCATCAAAGTCTAGACCCTCAATCTGAGAATATCCCTGGGCCACCAGTCTGGCTTTATTTCGTGTAATGTTGCCCTTTTCATCTGTTTTGTTTTTGAACACCCATTTAGTGCCTATAATGTTAACCCCATTTGGTCTGTCTACCAGATCCCAAACATCGTGTCTTTCGAACTCTGCCAATTCCTCCTGCATAGCCATGATCCAGAATTCATCACTCATGGCCTCCTTGAAATTCTTTGGTTCAATGCTGGACATGAAACATGTATTGAGATAGGCATGACTTCTGGTCCTTCTTCTGTCTGAGGGATTTCCAATCACATTTGTCAAAGGATGATCCTTCTGTATCTTCTTTGGGGGCTGCCTAGAAGATGGATCAGGAGCCACAGTTTGGAGATCATCAGACAGGCTTCCTGATTGGCCATCTGGAATTTCTGCTTCAGCACTTGCTGTAGCATCTTGTGGAACCGCAGCTTGTTCACTCCTTGTCTGTCTACCAGGCATTTCTTCAAGATCAGAGTCTTCTTCATCAGTGTCAGAATCAGAGATAGATACTTCTTCTGCATCATTGACAACAACATTTATGGACTCCATGACAGTCTTTGTTCGCTGGTTGAAAACACGATATGCCCTGCTATTTGTTGAATACCCCAAGAACACTCCCGGATCACTCTTAGGATCGAGCTTCTTTCTATACTCCTGGTCTCTCAGAATGAAGCAATCACTTCCAAAGATATGAAAGTATTTAACCGTGGGCTTTTTCTGATTCCAGAGCTCATAGCAAGTCTGCTTGGTTCCCCTTCGCAAGGTGACTCTGTTGATGATATAGCAAGCGGTATTCATAGCCTCTGCCCAGAATTTCAGAGGAATTCTCTTAGCATGGATCATCACCCTGGCCATTTCTTGAATTGTTCGGTTCTTCCGTTCTACAACACCATTTTGTTGAGGGGTAATGGGAGAAGAGTACTGATGTGTTATACCCTTTTGCTGACAGAATTCATCCATGTCTTTGTTCTCAAACTCTCTGCCATGATCACTGCGGATGCTGCTGATTCTGAGATTCTTCTCTTGCTCTAACCGAGATACCAGTGACACAATGACACTCACAGTATCTGATTTTTCCCTGATAAAATCAATCCAAGTGAATCTAGAATAGTCATCAACACAGACAAATGCATACTGAAATTTCAAGTGTCTCTACTTATGCAGATTTGTGAACTAGCAGTTGCTACAGCACACTCTTGTTCACTTAAATGTAGGCACAGCAAACAATGAATAGGACACAGATTTGTTCACCCAGTTCGGCCAATCTGCCTACGTCTGGGGAGGACTATTCTCCAGTCCTCAATCCACTCAACCAAAGGTTCAGATCACACTAGGTTACAACGCACGCAACCTATGCTACTTTAACCCCGTGTGGACTACTCAACACAATCAGAACAAGCTCTGATTTGTGCCAGCACACCCTCTACAATATGTCAGCCTAGAATAGCTACAATCCTCTTCAAGAACTCAGCCTATTCTAGCCTACACTACTCAGCAGGGTTGCTGCAGCAACAGCTGAAGCACTCTGTCCGCGTCGCTCCAAGGCCTCCTGCCGAGCCGATCGAACCACTCCAAGAGCGCTGCACACTCTGAGTAACTCCCCCTCACTCAGTGACCACCTGCCACTAGTGAGTTCTTCCGCACGAACCTCGACCGAGCCTTCCACCCGTCAGCTCTCCCGCGGCTGCCTTTGATCAACCAACAAGCTCCACAGCTCTAAATTGGCTTCCAGATCAAAGCACGAATCAGTCTCTGCAAGACCTGACTCTCTTCTGCAATACGCACCACAGCTCTGCGCTCAACGCTCTGCCCGTGTGTGTTGATCGAAGAACAACTTCCGTAGCACACCCAGAAAGTCCTCTCTCTGAATTTCGTGTCTACCCTCGTGTATCACTCAGCTTCGATTCCCCTCTTCAGCCCTCAAACCTTCTGCTTAAATACCCTCACCACTTTAAGCAATTTCCAGGTTTAGGCCATAATCCCACAAGATCAATTATCTCCTAAAATCTAGGAGATTAGATTTGATTAATATCTTCAATGCCAATCTTCTTATCGGACAAGAGAACCGTGCTGGAAAAATGCTTAGCAGCATTTTAGAAAAAAAAAACTCCTAAGAGCAAGAACACAAACTGCCATACCTTCAAAACGCACCCAGCACAAACTGTTACTCGGACAGATGAACCAGCACTTGAACCAGCACCTGCTGCAGCACCCCTGCTGTATCTGTTGCTAGCTGTGCTGCTTGATTGCTTGAGCTGCAGCAGCTCCTTGTTCACAAATGACATATGTTGGTTTTGGCAAACCTGCCACACTTGCATTATCACATACCTTTTCTTGCCTAGGCTCTCCACTTCCATTGGTCCCATCAGATCCATGTGAATCAGCTGTAGAGGCCTGGTGGTACCAATGTCTTTGACTCGTGGATGCGAGGCCTTCTTCTGTTTCCCAATCTGACAATCTCCACAAATGGAGTCTGTCTCTCCTTTCAGCGGTGGAATTCCCCTGACCAACCCTTCTGTGGCAATTCTCTTTAGAGTTCTCAGGTTAACATGTCCCATCCTTTTGTGCCATAAAGTCATTTCCTCGGCCTTTGTCAACATACATTTCTGAATCCTTGAGTTTGAACTCACATTGAGAAGGTAACAGTTGCTCTTGGATCTAGCTCCTTCCATTATGCACTTTCCAGATTTGTCGAGGACTTGGCATGAGTCTTTCGTAAACTTGACTTGTTTAGTCCCATCACACAACTGGCTGATGCTGATGAGATTAGCTTTTAACCCTTCCACCAAAAGGACATTGCTCAGATTTGGCATTCCTTCCACAGCCAAAGTTCCTCTTCCCAGAACTCTTCCTTTCAGACCATTACCAAACTTCACACGTTGTTCCAAACAGGGAGTAATGTTTTTCAGAAAGGATCTTTCCCCTGTCATATGCCCTGAACACCCACTATCAAAGTACCAGCTTATCTTGTCTGAGGTGCTAGCTGTGCTGACAAGAGCGAGGAGCTGAGTCTGCGCATGTTTCTGCCTGACAAATTCCCTGGGCGAGGCAATTCTGGCATGAGCTGAGAAACAGCTTCTTTGAATATGTCCTCTGCGGCCACAGCTGTAACATTTTTTAAACTTTAAAGTTCTCTTGTTACGGTGAAATAGACCTTGCTGCAGCAAGTCCTGGTTCATCCTTTTCTGTGTTTTTGTGCCTCTTCTTGCTGACTTGTATCTGCCCATGTTGCATTCGTCTTCACTCAGGTCTTTCTCATCTTCACTTCCACTGGCAGAAAGAGCATTCTTTTTCATCCGTTTGCTGGTGCAGTTGGTTTGTCGATGACCGTAGCCTGCACAATTCCAGCATTGGATTCCTTTCTTTCCGTCTTCTCTCTGAGCCGGTTCCTTTCCTTTCCTTTCACTGCCCCTTCTGAATTGTCTTTGCGAAGAAGAGCTTCTTTCAGTCCTGGATTCCATGTTTTTCAGAATCTTCCCAAGGTTCTTCACAAGCATGCTCATCTGATCATCTTGCACTATCTGCTTGGCTTCTGCTTCAGCCTTCAAACCAACATTCTTGTCCTTGGAAGTGGTGTCTTCTTTGACCAGTTTCATCTCAAATTGTTTGAGAGACCCCATCAGCTCTTCCAACCTCATGAATCTGACATTCTGAGCCTCTTCAATGGCTGTCACCTTCATGTCAAACTTTGTGGGCAGCGATCTGAGAACCTTTCTGATAAGCTTTTCTTCTGGGATGGGCTCACCAAGGGAATGAGCTTCATTTGCAAGATCACAGAGTTTAGCATTAAACTCAGTGACTGTTTCCTCATCCAGCATCCTCAGATTTTCAAATTGTGTGGCAATGATCTGGAGCCTTGATAGCTTCACTCTATCAGTTCCTTCATGGGCAGTTTGCAGAATCTCCCATGCTTGCTTGGCCAAATCACAGTTTGATATCAACCTGAAATTGTTAGCATCAACTGCAGCAAAAATTGCATTCAAAGCCTTTGAATTACCAGTTGCTGCAGCACCTTCTTCAGCAGTCCACTGCTCTTCAGGTTTTATTCTGGTCACTCCTTGCTCATCTATGGTGATTGGGGGAGACCACTGAATCATGACAGCTCTCCATGTCTTCTCATCAATGGCCCTGAGAAAGGCCTTCATCCTAGCTTTCCAATAACCATAATTGCTCTCTTCAAAAAGTGGAGGTCTACTTGTGCTCTGTCCTTCCTTCATTGTCTTGGCTTTTTCAGAGACACTGTAGGATCTTTTTAACTCTGTGTGTCGAGTTCCCGCTCTGATACCAATTGAAATTTCAAGTGTCTCTACTTATGCAGATTTGTGAACTAGCAGTTGCTGCAGCACACTCTTGTTCACTTAAATGCAGGCACAGTAGACAATGAATAAGACACAGATTTGTTCACCCAGTTCGGCCAATCTGCCTACGTCTGGGGAGGACTATTCTCTAGTCCTCAATCCACTCAACCAAAGGTTCAAAGCACACTCGGTTACAACGCACGCAACCTATGCTACTTTAATCCCGTGTGGACCACTCAACACAATCAGAACAAGCTCTGATTTGTGTCAGCACACCCTCTACAATATGTCAGTCTAGAATAGCTACAATCCTCTCAAAGAACTCAGCCTATTCTATACTACACTACTCAGCAGGGTTGCTGCAGCAACAGCTGTAACACCAGCTGAAGCACTCCGTCCGCGTCGCTCCAAGGCCTCCTGCCGAGCCGATCGAACCACTCCAAGAGCGCTGCACACTCTGAGTAACTCCCCCTCACTCAGTGACCACCTGCCACTAGTGAGTTCTTCCGCACGAACCTCGACCGAGCCTTCCACCCGTCAGTTCTCCCGCGGCTGCCTTTGATCAACCAACAAGCTCCACAGCTCTAAATTGGCTTCCAGATCAAAGCACGAATCAGTCTCTGCAAGACCTGATTCTCTTCTGCAATACGCACCACAGCTCTGCGCTCAACGCTCTGCCCGTGTGTGTTGATCGAAGAACAACTCTCGTAGCACACTCAGAAAAATCCTCACTCTGAATTCTGTGTCTACTCTCGTGTATCACTCAGCTTCGATCACCCTCTTCAGCCCTCAAACCTTCTGCTTAAATACCCTCACCACTTTAAGCAATTTCCAGGTTTAGGCCATAGTCCCACAAGATCAATTATCTCCTAAAATTTAGGAGATTAGATTTGATTAATATCTTCAATGCAAATCTCCTTCTCTGACTAGCAAACCTTGCTGGAATATGCTCAACGGTATTTTAGAAATTCTTCTAAGCACTTTCACAAAGCTGCTATACCTTCAAAATGCACTCAGCACAAAACTGCTACTCGGACAGTTGAACCAGCACTTGAACCAGCACCTGCTGCAGCATCCCCTGCTGCATCTGCGGCCTGCTGCAGCATCCCCTGCTGCATCTGCGGCTGGTTTACTTCTGCTGGTTTGCTTGATTGTTTGAGCTGCAGCAGCTCCTTGTTCACTCATGCTGGTTTTGTCAAATCTGCCACACTTGCATTATCACAATACATCTATTAATAGGAACAATTTTTCTTTTATCAATATTATGTCCTAAGAATCTGACGACAGTCTGAAATAAAGAAATTTTAGGTTTAGATATAACCAAACCATTTTGGATCAAAATTTGTTTAAATATACGTAAATGTTTAAAATGCAATTCTAAAGTCTTAGAATACACTAAGATATCATCAATATAGACGATTATGAAATCACTATACGGATTAAAAATATCATTCATAATCTTCTGAAATTCAGAAGGGACATTCTTCAAGCCAAATGGCATTACATTCCATTCATACTGTCCAAATGGCACATTAAAAGCTGTCTTATATACATCTTTTTTATCAATTTGAATCTGCCAATATCCAGACTTTAAATCAAATTTAGAAAATATTATAGCATCAAACAGTCTATCAAGAAGATTCTTCTTATTCTGGATAGGGTATCTAATCCATTTCAACGCAGTATTTAGAGGCTTATAATTAATCACTAATCTAGGTCTACCTCTTTCTTGTTCACTATGTTTATTAACATAGAAAGCAGTACATGACCATGGGGATTTCGAGGGTCTTATTAATCCTTTTCCAACAAGTTCACTAATTTCTTGCTTACAAAGCTTCAGATATTCTTTATTCATTTGACATGGTCTAGCTTTAGTAGGAATTTTATCCTCGGTGAAATCATCTTCATATGGAAGAGCAACAATATGTCTTTTTCTATTCCAGAAAGCATTGGGTAAGTCACTACAAATGTCAGTAATGAACTCATTCTTAAGGATATCTATTTTATCCTGAAGTTTAGGATTTTTTAGCTTATCCTCAATTGTAATCACTTGAAGTTCCTATTTCAGAAAATTCAATTGATTCTGTTTTGCTAGCACTGAATCATAAACCTGATGAAGTGCCTTAGTCAGAGGCTCCGTTCTAAATTTCAGGAAAATATCTTTGTTCTCATGAGTTCCTATAATTCCTGTACTATCAACTTTCTTAAGGGGGTATATCCTAGTAAGGAATGGGGTTCCAAGTATCACTTGGTTAGTGATATTCTTTGCTAATAGAAAGCTAGTTTGAATACAAATTCCATTAACACAAACTTTAGCTTTGGGTAATTTATAACTAATATCCAACTTATCTCCTCCTCCATGTGAAAGGGTATGAGTAGTTTTATAAAAATACCGAGTAGGTATCAATCCTTCTTGGATAACATTTAAGTCAGCACCACTATCAACAAGGGCAATGAAATCTTGGGAATAGTACTCTTCAATAAGAAGTTTGATCTGGATATGCCATTTTTGGGTGATAAACATTTCTAACGTAGAGAGAAAATTCTTTCTAGACTCCATTCTGTCTAGTTCTAGAAGAGGGTCTGCTATAGCAATCTCTTTTCCTTTTTCAATTTGGAAATCCTTTGATCAAGTTTCATATTCTCAATCTTCAAATCTGCAATTTCTTTTTTGAGGTTATCAATCTCAACACTTAAGTCATAACTCGTAGTAGGACTTTCTATAAGTTTCCTATCTCTAATCCTTTTATACACTTCAGACATTAAATAAGGCTCATTCATTCTACTTATATCGGAACTTTGCTTTAGTGGTGTCGAAGATTCTGCAACGTCTTCAATCTGATCAATAATCTGTGATCTAAGAGTAGGGTCTTTAATCATCTTTAAGAGACCTAGTGCAATAGCATTATCAAGCACATTGATTTCTAAATCTTGAAACTGTGATTGAAGTCTATATAATTCTTCTTCATCAGAATTCTGATCCCTCATCTTTTTAGGACATCCTTGCCCAAGAACACAAGGTTCACAAACAGAATCCGAACTAGTTGAAGAAGTATCTGCTTCTCCCAATACCTGAACATTTCTACTCAAGGATGATTCTCCTTCTGAGTAATCATCAGAACTATACTCTGATTCGGAGGTATCCGAATTCAATAATACCTTAGCCAATATGGCTTTCATCTTATCATCTTCCTCCAGACTAATAATCTTCTTCTTTACCCAACAAGTCCGGGTGTAATGTCCAACTTTTCCACATCTGTGGCAAATAACATCTTTAAACTTATCCTTAAGTTTTCCTTTTTTCTTACTTTCTCTTGCATATTTGCGCTGTCTTTTGTCTTCCAGCTTTTTCTCAGAATATCTTCGTTTTTTCCTCTTATAATCCTGAATAGTTTGCGGCTTTGGACGCTTATTAGATTTCCTAATCCTGGGCATTAAAGGTTTATCAATAGCAAACTGATCACAGAAAGGACCTAATTGTTGTCTTTCAATAATATTATGTCTTTTCATCTGTTGATTCAGTCTGACTTCATTGCATATTGTAATTCTTTCTTGAGTACAGGCTGCTATAAGTCTACCATAAGTATAGGTTTCATATGGAATATGATCCAAGTTTTGCCTAAGGACTCTTCTTATCCTCTCAGCAAATAGACTAGGTAAACCATCAATAAATTTTGATTTCCAATGAGGGCTATTACACTCTGGTAATTCCATAACTCTACTAAGGAAAGTATCTTTATACCATCTAAAGTCAGTAAGAGTCTTACATCTAAGATTCTGCAATAGTGTCCTAACATTCTCACTATTGTCCGTATATCTTCCTGTAAAATGTTCAATAATATTCATAACAAGGGTATATACCGCATCTTCTTTATTAATTTCACCTTCTCTTTTAGTAGTTTTCAGAATTAGAATTCTATCTTCTTGGGTTAAATAATTATCCCACCAACCTTTTAGTTGTCCTGTAAAACCTGATATAATCATGTTTGCAATATTCTTATCAGTATTACCATTATTCCTACATATAGTAGAATACATAAGCATCCTATGAATAGTATTATGAATCTGCTGATGAGCAAAACCATCAATATTCCATTCATATATATGACTTCCACTGTAACTATTAGATATAATGTCATTACTTTCTTCAAGTAAAACATCAACAGGTGTTGGTCTCGAATAGTAATATTTACCAGTACTGGGTTTATCTGCCCACTTATGAAGCTTATTAATTTGATCAGTATAAACCTGTTTATAATCAAGATTTTCTATGAGGTCATTCCTGAGTTTATTGTCTAGGGCACTGAGCTTAAGATTTTTAAAATGTTCAGTCAGCATATCTTCTAACTCCTTCAATGGTCTTAATTTAAATCCTGTTATTTCAGGTGGTGGCTGAATACTGGGCGAGGCTATAACCTGTTTTGGGGCTGGTATAACAATATGGGGACTAGTAACTCCAGAAACAAGGGAGTTGGGATGTAAAATCTCATAAATCTTATCAAGTCTATCTTGAAGCGAAGCAATTTGTTCTCCTATAATGTTTAAATATAGATTAGTGTAATTATTTTGTTCTATCAGTTTATTGATATGTTCACCCGTTATTTTTAAGGTATCATCTTCTAACAAATTGGTAAACGCTAGGAAATTATATGTCCTATCCTGTTTCTCAATCTAAAACGGTGTATGAGGTGGGTAAACCTGAGTAATAATTTTTCCTGTAGATAGTTTATAATGTCTTTCCAGTACTGACACATAAGGTTCTATATAAGTAGTTATAAACTATGGAACAAAATACATAATCTCATTCTTTTCAGCACATTCCTTATAAAATTTATCACTCAATTCTTTTAGTTCAGACGGTTTAAGGTTACTATACAACCAAGTCTTATAGGGAACCCAATAATCTGATTCAAATTCTTCAGATATAATTTTCCTATAAAAAGATCCTGGTCTGAAATCTAATCTATACTCCATTTAAATAGAAAAATCTAGTTCTGACTCAGTTATTTCTGGTCCGATTCCTCTAGCAATATTATGCTTATCAATTATAATTCTATTAATTTTTCCTGATTCTCTAATCTGAGAAGTAGAAGCTCTAGACGGTTCTATCGGAATATCAAACGGAGTAATATATGAATGCATTGATTTCGTCCTTGGAAAGATGAGTTGATCTAATCCTTTAGTATTATCAAATCTTAGATTTATTAGACCTTCTTCATCCTGAGTAACTTCCATTAAGTTATAGTGGGGAATTTCCGGAGGAGGGACAGATTGTTCTAACGTCCATTGTGGAGGGAACTCTATTTCCTCCCACTTAATTTTCCTTCTTGTAGCTATACTAGACTTAGCAAAATTAGTTTCAATAATAATTGTTTCATTCAGAGGCTTATCAACTCTTATACACATTGGGTTTAAAGTATATAATGGTTTATAATATATTCTATAGCATATAGCCATCACTTCCGAAACTGGTTTATAATTATAACCATGAGTTTTAACATTTAATGTTAGAGAATCTAAATTATTAGAATCTGTAAGAGACAACTGTAAATTAGGGTACACATCAAAATATACTGGCCCATGCGCCAAACTAGTCTGAATAATTCCTATCAAGGATTGTTTCGAATTAAGATTTCTACCATCTCTAAGGATTGTTTCGAATTAAGATCTCTACCATCTCTAAGGGCTGCTATAAAGCTCTCAGGCAATCCTTCAAGGGTAAGAGGTTTAAAGGCAATCTGAACCAATCCAATATGGATAAACTTATAATCTTTCCGATATGACAGAATATCCATTTCATCTAACAATTTCACTGTCAACTCCTGGGCATCCAGGGGAATAGTTTCCTCTGTGGTTTTAACGACTTGCTTGAGACCTATTTTCTCAAATGCTCCTAGTTTATATATTAAGCTAGGTTCCACCTTGGGAATTGTCCAACGGTTTAATTCTTCCAAATTCTGGGGAAGGTCATATTCCTCCTTCAAACTATTCTTCACCGAATGTTTTCTGTGTAGAAGATTCAATTTAATTGGCTGGCATGTGAAAACTCCGAACTTCAAGCCATAATCCACTACTACATTATTTCTATGTGGCTCTGATACCATACATACGGCACGGGTAGCTCGCTTTATCACGCACCCAGGCTGTCTACTCTACAGGCAGAGGTGTTCCACTAAGGATCCTTAAACTAGAAGCTCGCTTAAAACTGTTGTTGATATTACAAACTGCATTAATACTTTGTATAGTTTAATGAAAACACTTATATTAAATGCACAATGCATTTTACATGTTGCAACCATATAACACATTTTACATGGTGCAACGACACTTAAATGCATCAATACACTACCAATAAGTTTAACAGCAAAGCTAATAGAAAAAAACAAAACACTTAAATGCATCAAAACTAATATTGATGAAATTATGATAATACTTCTTTATAAAAAAAAAAGGACAAAAAATGTCCAACGACTTCGGGAAGATAAATTTTGAAAAATCAGGATGTTGGAATGCATTGGACGGAGTGGTTGCTGCACTTATTTCCGGATTTCGGATTTGAGTTATAGTTAAATATAGTAATGAAGAATAAAGGTAACTAAACTCATGAAGTTGCAGGTTGTTAGCTTTTGCAAAGTGGATGAATGACGATTGAGCTTGAGGATGAGAGTTTTAAAGGTTTTGTTTTGAAAATATTTAAAGAAAGACTGTTTGATTTGGTAGGTAGAATCAAAATTAATTAGAGAGTGGATCAAATAAGAACCATTTCTTATACTAAGAACTAAGAACCATTTAGAGCCACAAGATTTCATGATCTAACAGTGCAGATTAATTAATAATTAAAATTTGATTCAATTCATACTTAATTAACAAAAATGCACGCCGGCGGTAACTTTAACAATGTAATAATCAATATCAATTTGAATATCTCCCCTATTTTACGTGATTTCATGAAGATCTAGGAAGCTTTGCTTGGTGGCATTAGCGAGCAAGTCTCGGATACAGAACAATCTTGTTGTCGGATAGAAACTTCGTTTTCTGAGTCCTGATTTGAGCTCGTATAATCGTCAGTGAACAACAAGAGCCGCCATGAGCTGGTTAGGGTTTAGGGTATCTAGATTTGCAAGGAAGATGAATAAACATGTTAGTTGATGTTGTGGTTCTTGTACAGTTCAGAAAGACGTGGTTTATGTTCCCTACAGTGACACCATATAACAAATGTCAAGCATGAATGCATTTAGGATTGATTTGGAAATAATATATTGAAAGTACAACGAATGTTCATTGGAGAAAGTTATGTTCATCGAAATATAATGTATGTTCATCTATCCTGATGTATTTTGATATCGAAAACCAAGTGAATAAAGTTATGTTCATCGAAATATAATGTATGTTCATCTATCCTGATGTATTTTGATATCGATAACCAAGTGAATAATATATTTATATCAATGAATATATACAATGTTCATTTGTATTCATAAAATTTAAAAAAAAACATTAGTGTCAATTCCAATGAACATATAGAGTATAAAATAAGGATATCTTTTCTCTTATTTTTTTCTCCTTTCTACGATTTATTAAATCAAAACATGATTAGATTATATTTTATTTCCTATTTTTTCTCCATTCTACAATTTGTTTATTAAAATAAGATTTTATTATATTTGTATCTCTTAATTTATCTCCACTCTATGATTTGTTAAATCAAAATACGATTCGATTATATTCTTATCTCATACTTTTTTGTCATTCTATCATTACATCAAAACACGATATTGGTATGTAATTATTTTACTATGCAGTTCAATTTGATCACCGTGAAAACATAAAAAATTAATATTTGTGTGATTATTTTAGTTTGTTCATAGAAATATAATGCATGTTCATCTTTGTTGATACATTTTTATATTAAAAACTAAGTGAATAATATTTTTATAGCCATGAACACACAATATTCATGCGTGTTCATCAAATTGGAGGTTCGCGCTCAAAGTGGGAAGCGCAGACATCGATTTAATAGAATTTATATACATGCAGCTTACAAACAACAAATCCTTTTGCTATATTTGAACCAAATTATTGAATAACAAATACAGACATTGAAACATTGTTCGTTCAACAACAAAACTAGGCCAGACATAAATAATGAATTTCAAACATAATATGCAAAAAGATCAAAAATGAAAAATATATTTATAACTATGAACATATATAATGTTCATTTTTGTTTATCGATTCTCAATGAACATTAGAGATAATTTAAATGAATAATGAATGCATACACTTGTTATAATTAACAATCTCCAATCATATCACGTAATATCATCAACTGAGTCTGTCAAGCTCGCATCAAATCTTAATCGAAAACATCCCTTTAGTTTAAATTCTACTTCAAGCTCATTATCTGTGTCAAAAAGTTATCGTCTCTTCTCCTTTAACCTTTCTCTCAATCCACTCACAGCCTCCTCCGCGATCGATGCCGCTCCTTCAACTCCATAACCGACATATCCTTCCTCCCAACAAAATTGTTGGATGGTTATGGCTTCTGCAATGGAGGATCGAATCGGAGAGCTATCTATCAAGGATGAGAGCGTGATGGTCCAGGAATGTGGATGGAGAAGAAGAGGAAATAGATGAATTAATGTAGAGTGATGAAAATGCCTAGAAATTAACAATTGAATTCATCCATCAAGTCATAATTTGTTGATATTTGTAAATTGCCTCAGCCATTTCATCCATCAAATAACAATAATCGATGAATGAGATTGGTTCTTAGTTCTTATTTTAATCATGTTTCTACCGGAACTTGACCTAATATATATGGACGCTCAATTGAATCGTACACCCTTAAGGCTTTTTTTTGAGCCATCTGATTAAGTGGCTCACATGTGGACACTTGGCGGTAGACAAAAGTTAGAAACTTGTATCTTTTAGTGAATTAAAATGGTATATTAAACATTTTATGTTAGCTTTTGCCTTTTATGCTTTTATGAATGTGATGAGTTTTAAATGTTGAGAAACGATTTTTGTTATATATATGGGTTGTGGATTATTTTGCTTATAATAAATTTAATTATTGAGTTTTGATGTTGAAAAATAGTTTTAAAGAAAATGCATTGACTTTGTAAATAAAGTGCATTGATACTATTCATTAAAACTCTTGCACGAATGTACATTGTTTATAAATAAAGTGCATATGTACTATTCATTAAAACTCTCATATGACAATGCATTAAATCTCAAATTTTCAAAAACCTAAAATGCAATGCTACATATATGTTCCAATGTTCTAAAATGTAAAGTGCATTGATATATGTATCCAAATACTCAAAAAGCTAAAATACATTGCTAAATTTTTACGGATTTTCCTTGTATGTTAAAGTGCATTATTGAGTTGTTTTAAAAATGAATTGATGGAAATAATATTATTCATAGTAGGACACATATAACACGTGGGTTGGATAAAAAGAATGAGTGAGATGATGGTTGGAAGAAAAAAAAGGAAGAATCAGAGAAAAAAGTCAAATTTGCCATTTTGACGAACTTGATGAATTTGTTATTTCAAAAGTAATGTTTAATGAATGACATGTGGCATATTGTGAGTTATTTGATCAAATAGCTCATAGTATATTAGATGTACCATTGTGACGTTCTTCCGATGTTGATCCTGAAAAAATATCCAAAATCACTCAATGATGCCGAACGAGCAGCTGAAGTCCTCCTTCCTCGCCTTCTCGACAAGTCGATCAAACTCTCATCTTGAGACTCATAAACATCAAAGCTACATAATATGGTGGATTATCTTCATCTTTATTGTTAGTTATTAATTGAATGATTAAATTCTTATTTTATGCATATGAGATTGCATCCTTGATATATATTAAAGTGAATCAGTTTGCTAGTTATATTTATCAATTTGCCAGCTATAATTCATTACTTTGCTACTAATGTTCATCAGTTTTGTAACTTTCATTCATCAATTAGCTATATCATGAGTCTAAAAGTTATAACATATTAAATAATAATTTTCTTGTTATATTCATCAGCTTGATAACTATATTCGTCAATCTGTGAGATATATTCATCAATATGTTCATTGATTTGATCACTTTACTTAATAACATATACGGTAAGTTTCCTATGCTAAATTGATAAGATTCATCGGTTTGAATGCATAATAACAATATTCATCAATATGATTCGTGTATTTTTTAAGAACGTTATCGCGTTTTAAAATTCTATGATTCAACAGCTTGATGCTAAGAGGGTTAAGGCGTGGCTTGCTCTGGATCTGCTTCTTTTTGGATTGAGATTTATTGGAGGTTGAAATTATCGTCAATAATGAACATCAATAGCATTCCGTTGAATATTTGTGTTGTTCATTGGCTTTCCTCTTATATACAATGTTCATCCATCTGTGTTCCTCTCAATTTCATCTATGCTCATTAATGAACTTAAATAATTAAATTTAAAATTATTGCGGAAAACCAAAGGAATAATATATTATATTGATGAACATATGCAATGTTCATTTGTGTTCCTCTCAATTTGCATATGTGTTCACCGATAAACTTAAATAATCAACTTTAAAAATATAAATAAGGTATAAAAAAAATCAAGTGAATGTATATTTAAATCAATGAAAGTTATATTATTTCAATGAATATTAGGGTTAATTTCAATGAAAAATGTATATTGATAGTGATGAATATACAATGTATATACGAGTTCATCAATGTCAATGAAAAGTATATATTTGTATCGATGAATATAATGTTCATTTGTGTTAAATTAAATTTTTATATATATAGACATCTTCTATCATAAAATCATCATCGCCTTCCGAATTTGAGCAGTAATATGCAATTTCATTCTCTCAAGCAATGAAGGATCTGTGACGATCCGATCCAACTTATGTGGCTTCAGTTTTGAATTTCTGTGTTGCTTTTGAAACAATAATTAATCGTTGTTTGAGCTACTCTTAGTTTGAAATCAGATGATGTCAAGAGAGGAAACAAAATGGGAAGATGAACACAAAGCAATCGATTTCATCTTATGTTCATCTTCAATCGATTGCTGAAAAACTAGACCAAAATCTTCAACAAAAATACTAGAACAACACGGAAAGGCAATTGCAATATCGTTAATTTTCAACTATCTATTGAGCTAGTGACTGACGAGCGAGGAGACTGCGGAAAAAGAATGAGGATGTAAAAATATCAATAGAATATTTTGACAAAAAACAAGGAGAAGAACATCGAAGTAAAAGTTAAGATGGACAAAATTATGCTTAATTAACTTTAGACACTTATACTATGCAGTCCGAAGTTAAGATCAATTACAATTTGAGGAAAAAAATTTTGAACTGCCCTATGCCCAACTTCAAATTTCAAAACTGCCCTATCTGAAGTTAGCATTTCAGTTTTGCCCTATTTTTAAAAGGACCGGTTTCATCTAAACCGGTCTCTTGGGATTTTCAATGAGACCGGGCTACAATAGCCCGGTCTGCTATGTTTTCCGAACAGACCGGGCTACTAGCCGAGCTGACCCGTGGAAGCCTAGTCACGGCCCAGGTGGCATACCGGTTTACATGAAACCGGTATGGATCATGAGACCGGTCTATTGTAAATCGGTCTCATGTGAAATATAGATCTACAACTCCATTATTGCTTTCGTCTTCGAAGATCAGCACACTTTCCTCTCCACTTCCCTTTCTAGAATTGTTAAGGGTTGTTTAGAATTGCTTGCGAAGATCTGCAACTCCATTATTGCTTTCGTCTTCGAAGATCAGCACACTTTCCTCTCCACTTCTCTTTCTAGAATTGTTAGAATTGTTTTAGGTTGTTTAGAATTGCTTCCGAAGATCTGCAACTCCATTATTGATTTCGTCTTCAAATATAGACCGGTAAGATCTGCTTCAAATATGTTAGAATTGTTATATGATAATTAGGGTTTTTTAGAAATCCATAAATTTGTGTTGGCCTTTGTTGATAATAATTACATTTGTTTAGGGTTTGTTGCTAAAATTATGATCTGTGTTAGGTTAGACATATTTTATATGGCTGGATGATAGGCTGATGATATGTTTGTTTCTGTGTTGAATTAAAACATTTTTATTCGATAGGTTATGTTAGGATAAAATCAAAGAGGTAGTAATTTGAAGTGTATTTAAGAGATGTGTTTTTGTGTAGCTAAATTAATTTTCGTGTGGTGTATATGATGCTGATTGGTTGGTATTTGGATTGCAAGTATTCTCTACTGGAATGGAAAAAATAGAATCGGACCCAATGGTCATGTCGATCTTAGAGACACTCGAGATGCCCATAATGGATGATTATGACCGAGAGGAGATGGAACACTTGGACCAGATGGATACGGAAGATGGAAACACGGTTCCAAAACCTACTCATATATGGGATATTCTAGGATTTCATGATGTATCGGCATGAGATGTGAATGAACCAGATGACGAGTATTTGAGAATGAATTATGGGCAGTGGGGCACAATTGGGGTTGGTGCTACATTTAGCGCCAAAGCTGAAGCAATATACGCCATTCAAAAGTATTCTATTCTTAATCGTGTAGAATATGCGACGAAAGAGTCAGAACATCGTTTCTTGGATCTTCAATGTCGGGATGGAGAGAGTGATTGTCCATGGAGGATTAGAGTAACAAAGAAAAAAATTTAGTATTCTGGGAAGTAACAAAGTACAGAGGGGATCATACTTGTAACATTGATCATATTATGAAGGAGAATGTACACATGACGAGGCATTTCATCGCCAAGGAGATACGCGATGTAATAAGCGAAAGATTGAGATTGGCACCTAATGAAATAAAAGCAAGGATTTTCAAGGATTTCGGTCTGGAAATACGCTACTTGAAAGCATGGCAGGCCAGGCGGCAAGCGATGAAAGATGTGTTCGGAGAATGGGATGATTCATTTCAAAAACTTCCCCATTTCATGCAAGCTTTGGTGGACTCAAACCCCGGGACATTTGTGAAATGGCATCGTACTCGAGATGAAGACAATGAATGTATGATAATAAATAGGGTTTTCTGGGCATTTGGACCATGCATTGCTACATTCACCCATTGTCGCTATATAATGTGCATTGATGGTACTCATATGTATGGTAAGTACGATGCAAAATTACTCGTGGCAGTAGCACTGGATGCAAACAATCATATACTGCCGGTTGCATTTGCTCTGGTAGAGAGCGAGAACAATTCAAGCTGGAATTGGTTTATGAGCTGCATCAGAGAAGGGGTGACAAAGCGTGATGAGATATGTGTCATCTCAGACCGACACAAAGGTATAATTAACGCAATACAAGATGCAGATTGGGTTGCTCCTCGTGCCTACCACAGGGTGTGTATTAGACACCTTCAGAGTAATTTCAACGTGAAGGTGAAGAATTTAACGTTGAAGAAAAAATTGGGACACTTGGCACACTAGAGGCAGCGGATTAAATTTGACCATGAATATAAAGACTTGATTAACCTGTATGTAAGGACAGCACTACCCCAACTGTATGTCCTCGTCTTGTCTAAATCTGACAACAAGGGAAGATAATGAAGTGACACTCGGTCTCCCGACAGATCGGGCATCAACGAAGATCCAATCATGCATAGAAGATATGCCCTCGCATATCGAACAATAGTCTCTTCAGATGCATCATCGGGTATGTCTTTCATGTTCTCCAAAAACCAACGTCTTTTCGCCATAGTAGGCGACTTGGAATGGTCCGGGTAGGCGCCAAGCAATTCCACACATAAAGTTTCCCAGTACTCTTCCTCTTTACCTGTCACAACCTCCCCTTCTACCGGCAAGCCAGTGAGAAGTCCTACATCCTGCAGGGTAATTGTAGCCTCTCCTGTCCTTAGATGGAATGTGTGCATCTTCTGTCTCCATCTCTCAACCAGTGCGGTGAGTAAACCCCAGTCAGCTTCAATGTTCTGCAATTATGTCCATGGAAAAAAACCTACCCTAGCAATGTATGGCACAATTCGGAGATCCATCTCCCACATCCTCCAATGCACCATTTTTAGAATTTTACCCTCCTGCAATGCATAACCACATATCAACTACACATGACTTGTCCACAATTGATGAAATAGTTATTATATACATTTTAATGTTCTACTAATCGGATCAATCTAAATTTCCTTAGAACGGTGCGTCTGTTGTTGTGTTAGCACAGTTCCTTCAATCGGTCCAGGCTCAATAATCTGATCGATATCCATATGTCCATGCAATAATAATAACATCAACAAACTAAATAGTAACTACAAAATGACATTATTCATCAAAATACAAATTGAAAGTCTACATATCAATACACCATCAATAAACCTTTCCTGCATTCATGTGACAATCAAATACCATCATATCTCAAAATATTATGTCCGTCACAAATCAATGTTGCACCACAAACGCATACATAACACCAAAATAACACATCAAATACACCCTATTTCGGATTGAAATACTAATCTATCACCCTCCAATTCAATCAAAGCCAAAGTATACACATTATACATAATCGGCAAAAGCAATCGGTGACAAATCTATGTTGCAGCACAAAACGCATACATAACATCATTAAAACACATCATAATACACCCTATTCCGGCAAAATGCAATCAATCACCGTCCATTTCAATCAAACCCATGTATGATAAAATTCAGGCATAATCGGCAGAATTCTAAACAAATTTCTGAACACTTTCCCTACCCCTAACTTCAACTCACATTAATCAAACTCTGATTTTTTCACACCGTGCAAACACCCAACCTAAACACTGCAAACACCCAACCGCAGCCATTTCCAGAACCCGGTAAACACCCAACCTAAATCATAACCCGTGCAACAAATTTATAGGATCAAAACAACGAATCGTGAACTCCAAATAACCTGTCAAACCGTGCTAACCATACTATAACTCGCCTGATTAGAATCTGACAGCGGTAAGCGGCAGGCGGCACCGGACGGCAGCAGGAGGCGCAGTAGCAGGAAGCCGCAGGACCTTGGGGAGAAGAAGACCGTCGGCCCTTGGGGAGAAGAGAAGACTGAAGCCGAAACTCACTCCGCGAAATCTGTTCCCTCCGAAGGCAGAACTCACTCGGCAACCGGTGATTGGATGGAATGATGATGGAGCAGCGAAGGTGAGGGCTGGAATGATGATGGCGGTAGCAGGAGGGAGGCGGCAGGCACGACAGTCGCGACGGAGGAGTAAAGAAGAAGAGACGACGCGCAGAAGAAGAAGAGAGAGGAAAGGAGATGTGCAAGATCTAAATTTTGCATGAGACCGGTCTGTAAGACACTGGTATGACACCTGTATGCCACCTGGGCCGTGACTAGGCTTCCACGGGCCAGCTCGGATGTTTTCGGAACAGACCGGGCTACTATAGCCCATTTTGTTCGGAAAACATAGCAGACCGGACTGTTGTAGCCCGAACTCATTGAAAATCCCAAGAGATCGGTTTAGATGAAACCGGTCCTTTTAAAAATAGGGCAAAACTGAAATGCTAACTACAGATAGGGCAGTTTTGAAATTTGAAGTTAGGCATAGGGCAGTTCAAAAAAAATTTCCACTTTGACCCAATTCATGATCATCCATTTTAATAAATCAAGAGCTCTAGTTCTTATTTTAAAACAATTTCATATATTTTTAACTATTTGTTTTTCTAAAGAAAAAAGAAAACATTTTGGTCCAATTATCTGGATTTGCGGGACTTCCCGCTGCGTTATTTATCTTCTCCCTCCATTTGTTTCGGCTTAAGTTTCAACAGCTTCTATCGCAATCTACAGAGCGCGAACTCCACATCGTCGACATCGAGGGCAGCAGAATGTTCGGGAGAGTGAGGCCAGCAACGTCCTCGGCGGACAGCTTGGAGCGGACTCCTTCCAAGATCGTCAAAGACCACTCCCTCTCCGTTTTCGGTAACTCTATTCTCTATTTCTTTTACGCAAATTCGTATATAGTTGTGCGGATCTCTACATGTGTATTTGGTTGATGTCAGCCCATAACGCTTCGATTCACCTTCTAGGTCAAATCCAATTACGCACGCACTGTTCCCAAGTGTTATTTGATTGACTGATAATTAGAATGCGAGAATGAAATTGAGTTCTGTAAATTATACTTCCTTTCTTGATTTTTGTCTCTTTCTCGGTTAAAATATTTGTGGTGCTGAGAATTATAGATCGATATTTTTGGGAGATTCTGAGTTTGAATTTGTGTGAATGTTTTAACTTTTATCTGGTGACAGTGTTTGTTTACTTGCATTCATTTTCTATGGATACAGAAAACACCCTTATGAAGCTTAAATTAGGCTCTAAGCGTCAGCTTGATTCGGGATGTAACCAAAGCAAGGCTGATGATGATGACAAAATTGTTCATGCACAATCTAGACTTGAAATGTGTTCAGCTGCTGAGGAGCTAATTTTGGTAGATGAAGATTATGTACTGGAAGCTGCTCTGGAGAATTCTTGTAAGTCATTGTCAAACAATAATGTGTCAGTTGTTTATTTATTTTCCAAGTACCGTAGTTCACGAAAGCATTTGATTCCACCTTGTGATCAGAAGGATGATAAATGTTCTCAATGATGAAGCTTAAGTATCTTGCTTAAGTTGGTGTCAAGTATGCCGTCTGTTGTAGGTTCCTACGATTACTTGTAGTGTGGTGCTTATTTACAGAACAATTATATCATTCAGAAAGGCATATAAATAGGTATCTGATGACTCTGTTTTCTATATACTTACAATGTGTGAGCAATGTTTCATTTACTTCCAAAAAAAGTAAAGAAAAATACTCAGAATGTGAAAGATCCTTTACCTTTCTACAATCAAATGGATATTGCCTTATTGATGGATGTATAAACAACATTAACCGGATGACCCATTGTCGTCTGCCCTAGTGCCCATTATTTAGGGTCTGTTTTTTTGACCTTAAGTTATTTATTTAAGTACTTAAGTTTATTTAATTTAAATTAACTTAAGTATTTAAATTACTATTCATCACCACACCATCACCACAATACATTTACACCACCACCCTACTGCCTTAACATTACAAACACAATACCACCACCACAATAACATCACCATTCCACTCTTATTGCAATCACCCCACTACCTTAACATTACAATCATATTATCACCACCACCAACACAACATCACCACTACCACCACCCCACTACCTTAACATTACAATTACCACACAACCACACAGGCCCGGGCCTGAGGGTAGGGCACTAGGGGCAATGGCCCAGGCCACTCCTTCAAGGGGGGGCCCAAATTTTTGTTGTTGTTGGTTATTAGTTTATTGCTTGTTCGATTGAAGACGCAACGCAGCTCCAGTTCTTCATTCTTCTTCCTGCAAGTTGCGAACTCTGCAAACCCTAATTTGCAGTTTCAACAAATTCTCAAATTCTTCCACAGTTCCAAGCTTCCCATTCCACTTCTTCCAGTTCCACTTTCACCCTAATCACTTCTTCCAGTTCCAGCTTCGAATTGCAATCAGGTTACAGGTATGAATGTATGATTAAGTTTTTAGTTTTCTCCGAATTGAAGACTTCACGAAGACTGAAGTGTGATTTTTTTTTTTATCCAGGTTTGGCCGTTTTGGGGGAGTGGACAATAGGGTTTCAATTTCAATTTGTGTTGTTTCATTATTTGGTTGCTCTTGCTCTCTTCTTTCTTATTGTTGTGAATTTTATTTTTGATGCTTTGTTGTTGCTCTTGCTCAATTTCTTATGCTTTGGGCAGTAGGGAGTAGGGAGTGATTTCACTTTTCGTAATTGTTAGTCTACTGTATTCTACTTTTCACTTTTTGTGATTTTAAGGGTATGAAAACGGTTCTAATATGAAGGAGAAACATCAAGGAGTTCAAAATCGATTACTTGAAATAAATCCAAGAGCTTTGTATATGCCTTGCGCTTATCATAGTCTCAATCTTTCTTTATATGATATGGCTAATTCATGTGTGAAAGCAGTTTCATTTTTTGGAATTGTGCAGCGCGTATTTGTATTATTTTCTAGTTCTACAAAACGGTAGAATATCTTACTTGATAATATTTCTGGTATGACTATAAAAACTTTATCTAATACTCGTTGGGAGAGCCGCATTAAAAGTGTGAAAGCTATAAGGTTTCAAGCTCCACAAATAAAAAATGTTTTACTTGGCATGGTTATTTGGTATGAAATTTTATTTGCAATTAATATAGTGAGTAAGAAATTGCAATCTTCTGATTTGTGCATTAGTGTCCATTTGGTATGAAATTTTATTTGCAATTAATATGGTGAGTAAGAAATTGCAATCTTCTGATTTGTGCATTAGTGTTGCCATTAAACAATTAGAAAGCATTATGTTGTATTTTAAAAAATTTAGAATGGAAGGATTTGCCTCTAATTTAAGCATAGTGAATGACATTGCATTAGAAATGAGTGTAGAGCCAAAGTTTTCTGAAAAACATATTAAGATTCCTAGAAAATATTTTGATGATAATGATTCTAATATTGAAGTGCAATCACCAGATGAGTATTTTAGAATTAATTATTTTTTGGTTATTGTTGATGTTGCTATTGCATCTTTGAAAAATAGGTTTGAACAGCTAAGCATGTTTGATGGCATATTTGGTTTTATATTTAATTCCGAGAGGTTGAAGTCGTTAGATGATAACACATTGAAAGAATGTTGTGAGAAGTTTTCAAATGTTTTTTCTCATGATGATGCAACAGATTTCGACTTAAAAGATCTTTATTTTGAACTGAAAATACTTCAAGTGACCTTACCAGGTGAGTTTATGTCGGCAGATGAGATACTTGAAATTTATTAGATCGACAGATTGTTATCCTAATGTTTCAATTGCTTATCGAATTTTATTAACATTGCCAGTAACTGTAGCATCAGCGGAAAGAAGCTTTTCAAAGTTAAAATTATTAAAAAATTACATGAGATTTTTAATTTCTCATGAAAAATTGAATGATCTTGCTATTTTATGCATTGAAAAAGATATGCTGGAAAATATTGATTATGATACTATTATTGATGATTTTGCATCTAAAAATGCTCGAAGAAGTCACTTTCTATGATTTTTATTTACAGATTCTTTTGGAGGTTTGTTAATGATGATGCTTGTGGAAGGAGCCCTACATGCATGCTTTCCCCAGGGGCCCAAAAAAAGATCAGGAACGGGCCTGCAACTACATTATCACCACCACCACGACACTATCAGCACCACAAAAGTACTACCATTACCACAACCATAATATCACCACCACCATAAAAACCCACCATCGCCATACCACCACCCCCACAATAACACATCCACCACTACCAACAACACCAGTACCTTAACATCACAATCATCATACTACCACATTATCACTACCACCACCACAACACTACCATCACCCCCACAACAATACATTCACACTACCACCATAAAAACACTACCACCACATCACTATATTAACATCATAATCACAATATCACCACCACCACCACAATAACCCACCACTACAAAAACAATAACCCACCACTACAATACCACTACCACCACCACTCCCACTATTTTAACATTACAACCACATTATCATCACCACCATCATAACAATACCACCGCCACCACAAAATACTATTACCTCGACACCACCATACCACCACCCCAACAAAAACACATCCACCACACCACCACCATCACCACACCACCACTAAAAACACTACTACTCCATTACTACCACCACCACCCTCACTACCTTAACATTGCAACCACAATAACACTATCACCACAACAACACACTACCTATAAAAAGTAATAATTATTATACTTTTTTAATTTAACTTAAATACTTAAAATTAAATACAAAAAAATAGGACCGAGAGTTGCAAATGCCATGAATCCAACCGTAGGACCGACTACCTTACATCTACGTGGGTTGCTTCCTGAGCCACACCTTAAACATGCTGCAATTACTCAATTCATTTCTATGGAACTTTTACTGTTGCTTTATCACTGTTTTGACAGAAGTTTATGCTATCACATTAGCCTTTATTGCATTTATTCACATGTTATGTTTAGGTGGAAATGCAGTTTTCCTATTCAAAATATTTGAGTCTTTAGCCTTGCAATTTGACAACGTGTAGGAGATAAGGTATGAGAAGTTCATGATCCTGTTTGAAAAAAGCCATGGCATCTTTCTGTAAATTCACCCATGCCTGAATCAGGTCCCCATCCTTCAGTACTCATGAGATTGACCACATTTTTATGGCATGTTTGGTTGGAGAACTCTACGGGCTTTCCCTTTTACGAATATAATGTTAAGTATACTATAAAATATCCTACATGATATACAAGATATTCCTCTAACACGGATGCAAACTCGTGATGTGTTAATAATATTGAGTTTGAAGAGGTAGAAGATGTGTCTGAAGAAATGTTAGACGCAACGGACAGATTGGGCAGCAAAAAATGAACGGAAGCGGGAAGCGACGAATGAGAATAGCAACAATGGTGATGATAATTAGACACTGGTGATGATAATTAGACGTTTCACGACGTTTTCAATAAACCCGTCCCCACTCTCAATCATTTTCTTCATATTCTCAGCATCAATATGTTTGATTGATAGCCTTAGTTTGTACACTAGGACAACTTTAATCTTTGTCGGAGCCATAACAGCCCGCCATAAGTTGCTGAATGTGTGCATTAGAGCATTTACACCGAGAGGTTTTTCAGCAGCTGCTGCTGATGTGGAGCAGTTGATGAGTGCCCTTCCGTGTACAACGGAAGCTATTTCTTCAGCAGCTGCTGAGCTCGCCCAGAACCATTCCCAAAGTTCCAGAGCCTCTCCCCTTGTTCCCACTTCATCTTCTTCCTCATCCTCCTCGCTCCTCGTGCTCTCCGTTCCCCTCCTCCTCGCTTCACAAAGTTCAAATCCCCAACCACTCCTTTTCTCTCTCATCGGCGGCCTTTTTAGACCGAGTCCGGCTCGATTTCTTGCTCGCTCCTCCGGCGCGATTTCGCTTCGATAGGCGGAGTCTGTGTTTAGGTTGAGTAGGGATTAGGGTATATGTGTTGCTGAATTTGTGTTTTTGATTGGGAAATTGAGATAGCTGCGAGTAGACTCAACATATAATATTGGACTTTGCTTCGAAAAGTGATAATTACAGCTGAAGAAGAGGATTGATCGGAGCAAGGAGGAGAAAGCTTGAGTCGGCTATTATGCTGCTTGCAATTCAATGCTTGTTGTTTGTAATTTTGTTTAACATATTGTTGTTTGTCATTTTGTTCTTCAATGCTTATTGTTTTAATTTTGTTCTGCAATGAACACTTGGGCTTGCAACGGCCATATTTTGTTTGTTTAACGGTTATATTTCTAACGGCCTTATTTTGTAACGGAATGTAAATTTGAATCGTTCATCTAAATCTAGATCAAACTGTCCATATTAATTTATAACGGAAAAGGAAATATTTTTTGAAAATTAGAAAAAAAATCTTTAAAAAAAGTTTGTATATACACATTTCTTTTACTCATAACTCACACAAATTCATCTATCTACTTCTTATATTTTTATACACTTCAAAGTCTCATTCACATAAAATGTTTCATTCTTGGTCGATGGCAGAAGACGTACAATTGTGTGTCTCATATTGTCGGCAGTTTGTTGATCCAATTTCTGACAACAAGCAAAAGATTTAGAAGCTATGGGAAAAAATTTGCGTCGATTTTTACAACAATTGGGAGTCGAATGCCAACCAATCCATGAAGGAATTAAGATCGCAAGTGTCACTTGCTTCTCGATTTTGCAAACTGAAGGCAAACTTGATTTATTGGGGTCTTGTATTTCCTACGCACAAAGAAACAAAGAATTTGGATGTAATTTACAAGACGAGGTACATATATACATTTAAATTGATGTATAAAACCGTATTTTAAAATTGTAATGTTTATTTATTTGATTGATAGATAAGAAAAGCGCAGATTATGTACATCTCAAAGAAGAAGAAGGAATTCGAAAAAAATTTAAAAATGTCCCAAATCCCAAACCGAATATCCCAAATGCCCCAGTTTTGAAAAGAGTTTCTGAAATGCTTTACTTCTTATTGATTCCGGGCTTAAGAAATCCGGATTTAATGAAAATCAGAAAATCCGGTGTCGTAAAAACCGGAACAGTCGAAAAAACTAGGAATCCGGTTGTTCCAAACCCGAAATCGTTTGATTATCCTACGTGTTGGTCCAGTCAGCATGCCAGTCAGCATTTCGATGAATCCGGCGTTTTAACAACCGGATTCTATACTGAATCCGGGTTTACTTAAACCGGATTCACTCATTTTTCTGAGTCCCGACACGATTGAATTATTTTTGGCTGACATTGTCCATTGACATGACCCGATTCGATGCGAAAATAATAGAATCCGGGTTTACGTAAATCGGATTCCGTTATTTTCTGGAGGCAACTTTGCAGAAAAATAATTGAATCCGGTTTACGTAAACCCGGATTCTTTTGATTTTTATAGAGTCCGGTTTAAGTAAACCCGGACTGATGTGACTATAAATTCCCCGCCATGTGTCCCTCATTACGGCATCCGCTTTCCCCACATCGTAGTCTAAAACAACTAATCTCTCTACGCAAGTGAAGAATTCAGCATTAAGGTATGGTTTTATTTACGCCGTTTTATTTGTAATAATTTAATTCGATTGATACAAGTGTAAAAAGAAATTTTGCACCACTTGTTGTGTATCTTATATAAATAGGGATGGAAAATATTGATACAGATCCGATGGTCATGTCGATGCTAGAGACGCTTGATATGTCAATGATGGATGAGTACGATCGGGATGAGATAGAACATCTCGAAGAACTTGAGAACGAGGGTGTATTCCAGCATTCAATACCCGAACCTGAAAATATATGGGATATTCCTGCATTTAGTGATATTCAAGCATGTGATGCTAATGAACCAGCTGATGAGTTTCTGGGCAGGAACTTCGGTCAGTTTGGTTCTATTGGCATTGGATTCATTTTTAGCGGGAAAGCAGATGCAATATACACGGTGCAAAAGTATTCAATGTTGCATCGTGTCGAATATCACACTAAGGAGTCAGACACACGGATTTTGGTTCTCCATTGTCGTCAAGGGGAGGACTCATGCCCATGGCGTATACGAATTATCAAGAAGAAGAATGCATCATACTGGGAGGTGAGAAAGTACAGAGGGGATCATACATGCAACAACGATTTCATAGCTAAAGAAAATGTTCATTTGACGAGACATTTTATTGCAATGGACATTGGGGACATAATAAGCGAGAGATTAAGATTTTCCCCGTCGGAAATATGAGCGAGGATGTTCAAGGATTACGGTTATGAAATTCGTTACCTGAAGGCATGACAGGCGAAGCAGCAAGCGTTGATTAACGTATTTGGAGATTGGGAAGATTCTTTTGAAAAATTACCTAGGTTTATGCAGGCATTGGAGGAGTCCGAGTCCAACCCTGGCACAGTTATCAGATGGGATCGCACAAGAGTTGAAGACAACATGTGCATGGTAATTAATCGTGTATTTTGGTCATTTGGACCGTATATTCAAGCATTTCGGCATTGTCGCCCCGTTTTGTGCATCGATGGTACACATCTTTATGGGAAGTATGATGGGAAGTTACTTGTCGCAGTTGCACTCGACGCCAACAACCATTTACTTCCTATTGCATTTGCTCTGGTTGAAAGCGAGAACATCTCAAGCTGAAGTTGGTTTATGCGATGCATCCGTGAGGGTGTCACTGATCGGGATGGGCTATGAATAATCTCAGATAGGCATAATGGTATTATTTGTGCAATGCAAGAGCCGGAATGGCAAGAACCCCGTGCCTACCACCATGTGTGTATCCGACATCTTCAAAGCAACTTTAATGTGAAGGTAAAAAATTCGAGTCTGAAAAAGAAGATGGGTCACATAGCGCATCAAAGGCAGTGTCATAAATTTGAACGAGAATACAAGGAGTTGATTCACCTCCTACGCGAAAGCCCAACGGTGGTCAATTGGTTGCAAGAAATGCCGTGGATAAATGGACCATGTCATATGATGAGGGGGGGGAGGAGATGGGGATCGATGACTACAAATGCTAGTGAGTATTTTAATAACATCCTGAAGGGGGGGTAGAGACTTACCTATATGTGCTCTTGTACAATTTACCTTCCTGCAGTGCAACAGTTACTTCTGCAAAAGACGTGACATGTTTGTCAACAGTGCTTCCCCGTTCCAACCAAAAATCGACCTCCGGCTTCGGGGGCTGAATATCACAGGTCCAGGTGTTTGACCCAACAAAAGGGCTTTACTAAGTGCGCACTGTTCGAAAACACAGGATTCATGCCATTGATCTTGAAGACAGGACATGTACGTGCGGCAAATGGACTATTTTCCACTATCCTTGCAGTCATGTTCTGGCTGTCTGCAAAAGCGAAGGTATGCAGTACATGCAGTTTGTGGATCATCATTACACATTAGAGGCGTATCACGCCACTTGGTCATACACCTTTAATGTCATCCCGGACGAATCTCGTTGGAGTGCTTACCAAGGCCTGCCAAATTTACCCAACCCCTGCTTCAGGCGATCGAAGGTGGGAGGCTTCCATCCAGGCGCCGACACAATGAGATGGACATGGGAGAGTCCAGCAGCCAGGGACAAGCACGTATAAGGCATTGTGGATTGTGTCATGGTACCGGACATAATAGGAGGGCTTGTCCTAATCGACCATCTAATTAAATGTTTTATGGGTTGGAAGAAGTGGCACACGTGCTTTTGTTTTACATAATTATGTTCAATGGTTTCAAAAAGATGTAATCCACTAAAAGCATGTGTTTATCATCCAATAAATGCACCGAATGAAAAACGATTTGGAGGCCTTTTCTCCCGATCTGATCTCCTTTACTGTGGTTGTGATGGTCCAGCCTCATTCGAGGCTTGATATACTTGTGATCGCATGTTACTCACACCAGTGCATGTCTGGGACTGGATATTTTCATCATCGTCCGCTCCTCTCTCATTGTGGTCTGCAATTGCAATGTATTACACATAAGCAATGTAGCATGGACATACACACAAATATGTCGATATACGAATATAGTATTATCGATGTCAAAACTGACAAGTGCAGGATCTACCCCCACAGCATCCAGCTCACCCAGCCGTGCCAATTCTTCAATCAGCAGAATGGAAAATACGGTGGGAGCCCTCCCGCGTCGCAAGGTTCTCGATAGTGAAAAACATCTCTGCGGCTTCACGAGCATTATATACGAGAGTTCTTACCTACATCAACTACGTAATATTGTTGGGGCAGGTGTTATAAAACAAAATTAAAATTTTAATATACTCACCACACTTCGCAAACTAGGTGCAGTGGGGCTATACGTCTGTGCCTCATCGAACGGAGGTTGCACGAATCTACGTGTTGTGGTGCGGTACCAATGGCGGTACTCTGGTGTCGGATACACAGCATCGGCATCCACTTGAACTTCCACCCGTCGCTCTGCCCGCCCTCTCCATATATCGATATACTCCCGTAGTTCCACTGACCAGTCCACTCGCTTCTTCCTCTGAAGTCCGTGCTTGGGATCTGACGATCCGCGTGGTGCAGAGGGAATGCTATGTGGAAGACCAAACTGCCGAAGGCATCGTGATGGAAGACACCACTCTACAATGTTAAAGGATATAAGTGGCACCTCAGCTAACCATGTCATTTGTCCAGCCACACATAATGGGCTCAAAAGATGGAATTCGTCTTGATCGTACGACACCCATACGAAATCAGAATGACCCATTCAGTCAAGCTGATCTCGGTAGAAAATTAGCGATCCGTGTGGTGTTTCTGCATAAGATTTTGGCCCGTACCATTTCCTGCGACACAGGCATAATTCATTAGCAAACAAATTAGCAATATATAAATTATTCGTAGTCAATATAGGGACAACTTACGTGTATGACCATCCCCCCCCATGAGAGGCTCACCCCCTGCTTCGGCTGGCTCCTGTATCGCGGCAAAACCTAGTGGTCATCCGATCGTCATTTGTTCCCAGCTCTAAAGATGCAGCAAAATGATACACCCACCCTTCTGCTTATGCCCCTCCCGTGCCGCATTACACATCTGGCGGTACAAGTAGGCAAGCACAGCACCTCCCAAGAATATGAACTAACCCCATCCAAGTTCGCCAGAAGTGGTAGGTAGTGGAGCGGTACCCTGTCTCCACACAAATCTGGCATCAAAGACGACCCCAGCATGCACAGGATGTATGCCCTAGCATGACGCTGTAGAACTTCATCCGTAGCGTTGTCCGGTATTGCTCTCATATTATTTAGGAACCACTTGCGGCGAGCTAAAGTAGGGGACCGAGGACAGTCTGGATATGCCCCGAGCAGCTGTATGCATACTGATTCCCAATCATGGTCCTCCTTACCCGTAACGGCTTCTCCCTCGATCGGCAAGCCGGTAAGTAGACCAATGTCCTGAAGAGTGATTGTGCACTCTCCCGTCTTCAGGTGGAACGTATGCATCTCTGGCCTCCACCTTTCCACCAATGCAGTAAGAAATGCCCAATCAGCTTCCACATTTTGCACCTGCGTCCAAGTGTAAAAACTGGCTCTAACTATGTAGGGCACAATCCTGGGATCCATATCCACATCCTACGATGAACCATCTTTATAGGTTTCCCAGTCTGCAAGACAAAGTTAAATTTGATATAAGTTAAGATATTCTAAGTTCAAAATGATAGATAAGGATAGAGTAATGATCATCTAACCGGATCTGCCCACACTTCTTCCGATCGGAGTGTACGTTGTTGAGTCAAGATAGACCGGTTAATCGGTCCAGGCGTCACAATGTCATCCAAGTTCATCTGTATCATTAAATAAGTTATTAACGACCATACACATATAATATGTCATAACTTTGCTCTATATTCTACGCAATTCTATTCTACCAATTAAAAATAAACAATGTTAGAGCACAATATATTCCATCAAAAAATAGTACATATTTTCAGCCACTATATTGAAGCACCATTCAATATTAAATCCGTACACCAGATAACATTTTTCCTAAATCATAAACCCTACACCCTATATCAATTAAGCTCAACATATCATCAACATAAGCAATTCAAACAAATTAAGTTCTAATTCTCCACGATCCAAAAAAAATACAAAATACAACAAATCACAACATATCATATCACATAACATATGCAATTTGAAGCCCTCGATCAAAAACATAATAACAACAATTTATTCAAACACTATAAATTTAAACACGCAACATATTCAATCCATAACCAAATATCAAAATACACAATTCGAATATGCAATCCAAACCAGTAAATCATACAACAAACGAAAATAAATTTAATTCTTAAATAACATATCACCTACAACAATATATCACCCAAATTCCAAAAACCTAATTCGGATACTCAATCCTAAACCCTAAATCACACAACAAACGAATTCCACACTAATTCAAAAACAACTAAATCACAACACCAACATAAAATCCTAAATCAGAAATCCAGATTCGCAAATTCAAAAACCTAAACCATAATCCCAAATCCAACTTATACAACAACAAAACACACACTTTATTTAACAACTCACCTCGAATTGTCCTTCAATCCTTCCTCCCATGGCGTCCTGCTGCGGCGTGGCGCCTCTCCTGTGTGCGGCGGCGGCAGAGATGACGAAGTGGCTGGTAGATCGGGAGAGAAAAGAGAAGGCTAGGGCAGAATAATATTCTACACGAGTCCGGGTTTTAAACAACGGATTCATTATGAAATCCGGTTGTTCAAAAACCGGATATCTTAAGAATGCTGACTCACCGGCTGACTGGACCGACACGTAGGATAATCAAACGATTTCCGTTCGAATCGGTTCGTTTTTTAACGAATCCGGGTTTGGAACAACCGGATTCCTGAGTTTTTTGACGGTTTCGATTTTTACGACACCGGATTTTCTGATTTTCATTAAATCCGGGTTCTTAAGCCCGGAATCAATAAGAAGTAGGGCATTTCAGAAACTCTTTTCAAAACTGGGGCATTTGGGATATTCGGTTTGGGATTTGGGGCATTTTTAAAAAAATTTCAAGGAATTCATACATTTTTCATGTTGGGAAGTAGTATGTGATCATCAAATTTTTGCTCATGTTAAGAGTAGTACTCCGCCATGTGACACATACGAAACGTTTGCTCCTTCTACTAATGAGGAGGTAAACCTAAATATGAGTATTTAAGATTTTAACTTTTTTACGTCCGAAAATAATCTCAGGTATTCATCAAGTCCAGTCAGATCTCCTGGAGTAAAAGCGACCAAAGAAGTAAAAAGAAAAAATATGCAAGTCGGGAATAAACGCAGAGATGATGCTTTAAAAATTATGGCAACTAATCAGACATATTATATAAAGTGGCAAAAGAAAAAAGGAGATAGAGAATTAGCAATTTAAAAAGAAGCTATGCGGATGAAGAGGATGGATGACGAGAAAAAAATAATGGAAACTAACACATAATTTATGACTCCTCTATCCAAGAAGTATTTTAGGAATAGAAAAGCATTGATCATGCAACAATATGATGAGATGATGGGCAAGGAACTTCAGCAGGATTTGATAATTATTATCGTCCTAATCGTAATCTTAATTTCGACGATTAAATAAATTTATAATATTCAAGTATGAATAATGCAAGGAGGTGCTAAATTTTTGAACTGGTGCATAAACTGCATATTGAGGAGGTCCTACTTATTGAGGAGGTACTAATTTAACACCTCCTCCATACCGAGAAGGTGCTGATGGGGGCATATGTTCTTAGTAATTTGGGATTCATTCCATATGGATTTTCCAAACAAATATTATGGGTTTTTCTTTTCTTTTGAATTTACTCTTATTTGATATATATATCAAAGACCCCTTTTTTTTCTTCTAAATGCTCACTTTAGACGCTCGCTTAACATTATAAGCGATAACGAGGCTTGAAACCTAATGAGCGCCTACGTGATGATGACATGACAAACAATGTTATGTCAAAGTTTTTGCCCTTGGATGTCGTCTCGAATAAAACTTCTTCTCAGTTTTGGAATTACACATTTTGTCAAAAACAGAATCTTAATTAACCATCATCACAAATAGTTGATTCACTGTCAACGAAAGCTGAGAAAGACTGGCTTCTCCCGGAGAGAGCTCTATTGCTCTTCATAAGTGATCTGAAGAAATCGCGGCAGTCTATATCAGCTTTCATCCAGAGGGACTTTGACATGCAGGCCTAAGTTTCATATAACACCAAATTCTAATCATCCAATTACTTTCAGTATAAAGTACTTCAAATAAGTTCCACAGAAGAATTTTTTTGGTTGCATCGAATTTTTCAAGAAAAAAATGAAGATGATACTATTTCAGTAAGATCTGACGGAGTAGCTATCAGAAAGAACAGGAAGTCCCCAAGGGGACGAAAAAATGATGGATGGACCAACTCCCTCGGTCCTCAACCTGGTAATAATTTCAGAACATAAATCTGCAATTCTCTTAGACATTAACATCACAGGCAATGCCCTGATAGTGAATCTCCTAGCACATGCTAGCCTTTTATCATCCCATTCATTTTCTTCACCACCCATCTCTTTCTGGTTCTTTCTGCCTTCTCATCATCGTAATCCGTCAGCTTCCTGTACCGGCTCTGCAGCCTTTGGCAATTAACATCCTGGCGGCACTTGAAGCCCATTATTATCTACTACACAAAAAACTAAGTATGGAGGATAAGAATATACCGCATTGCGGTGTTATGTATTTATAGTGTGGGATGCTGAATAAATTTTTGCAGAAACATCTGCTCCAACTGCTTACTGCTGCGGCAACTGTATCGGATTCCACAGAACATGGCTACTTGTCACATTATAGTCCAACTCCCTCTATGGCCGCATATCTGATCATATGAAATAAGTGGGTCTGGGACCTGGACATTAGCTTATTAAAACATATTACTGATAAAAGGAAGGTCATATCTATATATAATAATCAGACTTTAGTCTGAAAAAAATCGACAGATATTGATAATATGAATGATTTTCTGGATGCTTTTGATTTGAGCAAGTGATTAAAAACTTGCAAATGCATGTGAAACAATGATTGAAGCGAAACTTTTTCTTATGGTTGGGATTCTTGGATTTGAAGAATGTGGTTCAAAGCTCGGACAGTTTTCAAAATCTATTTCTTAATCAATTAATTTAATAATGTTTCATTCATGTTTTTTAATGCCAGATATCAGTGTCCAGCTCAGCAATTTCGAGCCCAAAGCTCTACTTCCCAGTAAAAATAAGCACCTGCCTGCTAAATAAGTAGCCCATGCACCAATCTTTCATCGTGTAATGCACATAATTGTACTTTATATTACCACATGGTTGACATAGAGGATGTGAGGTGGAAGGCTAAGTCGCAGCCTCACGAAGGAGATCAATGGGCACGGGGTGACCAGGATGAAGACACTGGTCAATGCAGCTTCTGCGTCGGGGAGCGGTATTTGTATTAGATAGTAATATGTTATTTTTCCATATTACTATAAGGTTAGTTTAGTTAGTTAGCATATTATTAGCCCTGTTTGCATCTTTTTTTAGGAATCAGTTCCTGTTGGGATTGTTTGCAACTCCGCTCGCAGCTTGAATTTCTTCCTTCGTCATGGCTGGTGCAAAGGATGCTTCCCTTCAGTCTATTAGTGTACATTTGAAGGGGGAGAATTACTCGTATTGGAGCTATGTGATGTAGAATTTCCTGAAAGGAAAATCTATGTAGAGCTATGTCTCAGAAAAGGACACAAAGACAGATGATAAGGATGAAAAAAAGTTGGATTTTTGGAAGACCAACAATTCAAAACTTGTTACCTGGATCAACAACTATGTTCAACAGTCCATCAGTATTTAGTTGGCCAAATATGATACGGCTCAAGAAGTTTGGCCACACTTAGAACGCTTGTTTACACAATCTAATTTTGCAAAGAAATATCAGTTAGAGATTGACATTAGAGCTCTTCAACAGAGTAAGATGACTGTTCATGAGTTTTATTTCTCTACGTCTAATATATGAGATCAGCTTGCTTTGACAAAATCGGCAGGGTCGCGGGCATTCACTGCTTATATTTCTAGAAGAGAGGAGCAGCGTCTGGTTCACTATTGACCTAGCAAGATACGCACCGTTCTGATCTAGTCTGGGAAAAAGGGGTAAACGTTTGAATTATATGAGTATGACAATTATATTTATCGTTTTTTGAGATTATGCTATTCATTTTGCAAGATTTGGGGGTATTGAATATACGACAACATAACATGTGGGACATGGATTCCAAGATTGTATACTATATTATACGAATAGGATTTTACCCATGGACGCTTGTGTAGAATATGAAAGTGGACCACGGTTTCCCGACGGCATTGGTAGAGAGATGGAGAGTAGAGACTCATACATTTCATCTGAGACACGGTGAGTTGACGTTTGTGTCATTACCACATTACCTGTAGACGGCAGGCTGGTAACCGGAAGTGAGGATGTCCAAAATTGGGATGATTTATGTATGGCTATGCTAGGAACAGTTCCACCTCGGGCCAAAACCTGCAGCAGCGTGCATCGTACATGGTTTAAGAATCATATGAGTGTAGTTCCACCGGATGCTACTGATGATGATCTACTGAGATATGCACGAGCGTACCTGTTATGCATGTTTGGTACTTCACTCATGTCAGACAGATCTGCCAGTGACGTCTCCCTTCATTACCTACAGTGTTTGGTTGACTTGGAATCGGTCATCACATATAGTTGGAGGAGCGCTGCATTGGCCTTTTTGTACAGGCAGCTCATCATCGCGAGCAATATCCAAAATTCACATTGACAGGTTGCAGCGTATTGCTCCAGTTATAGGCATGGAGCACATGTATATTGGACGTCAGTAACGTTCGGTGAGACCTCCGGTAATAGGTCAAGTTACATTGTAATACATCAAATGGGATGGTCCGAAGACATATCGAGAAACTCCTCACCATGTGTTACTCTTGTACCGAGACCAATTAGATCGTCAACATAATACTGACGTCATATGGATGCCCTACACAGAATAATCTTGCGTCCCTCAATCCGATGTGTGTTCAGGGATGTGACATTTGGATGACTGAAGTACATTTGATAGTTTTAACATAGCAGTCTGGCATTATCCATCTAGAGTCTCACGACAGTTCATAATCCGTCAAGCGATCCCCCGCATGCCACATTCAAGTCACAAAGAGTTGCTTGCGATCACCCGTAAAAAATCAAGAAAGAATTGAAATAGAGAATTGGAAGTGTATGTGACAATGTGGAACAATAGGATCCATACTGTTGTCAGCAGTGAAGTTGAGATTGCGGGGATGGTGGGTATATAGACGATTATTACGCATGGTACAACTCGGTTACCTGCCGATTTATTCAGCCACGCAAGGCTCAAGATAAGCCAGTTACATATCGACCGACATCACACGAGGTGCCATCACATGTAAGTTTCTAATTGCTAAACGAATTAAATATGTTAACCTATGATTTTCGCTTATATCCTCAAAAAAATTTCCTTTTCACTTTTTCAAGTTCTTTCTTTGGTCCGATCTGGCCGAATAGCAGCTCAAATTTTTTCAGATGATGTACCTGAAACATCAAAGAAGCTAGCGTACGAGCTGTTTCACGCTAATTATGCTTATTTGGTAGATCTTCGAGAGGGGAATAACACCGGACATTCCAATTTCATGATGGTAGTCGCATCACCCATTCTATCATTACATTTTCTATATTTGATCTAATTTGTTTTTCACATTTTCGCAGATAGTGTTCAACCTTTCTCAAGAACCTGTACATGAAGATGCAAATTTAGGTGAGCAAGGTCCTTCACAAGTTACTCAAATGCAGATTCATGTCGAGGGTGAGCAATGACTTCGTAGGAGCACCAAGCCTAAACGATTAGTTAGAAGATCAATAGGTCCAGTTATTCGTTAGATCTTAGGTTGTCGACCTTCCTTAAACCTGAATAATACTATATATCTTGATAATTATGATAATTTTTCATTGTTGAACAACAGTGAACTTATTTCATGCAATGCGAATGTGCTGCGATTTGTACAACACTAAAGAGTGCTGCGGGATTTAAATTCCGACACAAACCGCTACTGGAAGTAGCGATTTGACTCTAAATTTGGTCAAATCGCTACTTTCAGTCGATTTGTTTCAAAAATTTTACTCAGGAAATTTTACTTGGAGTAGCGGTTTGTGAAAAACATAACACATCAGTGCCATGTCAGCGCTGATGTCGACTACAAAATTTAAAAATAGCCACAAGCCGCTACTGGGAATAGCGAGCGGTTTGTAAAAAAAGTTTTTGGAAACTAACTTCAGACTAATGGCAGATTGGGAACATAATTTTAAATTTGAGACATTCAAAAAAAATTTCTCACTTAGATGGTTTAAACAGTACCTTGGATCGGTCGACCTGTTAATGACAGATGTTCTTGTAATTTTGGGATCCTCAAGAAATGGTAATATTTTTCTCCACAAATTTATTAAGTGATATGTTTTGGTAAGAAATTGCGAAACAATCTTATTGGTTTATTAAGAACATGAAACGGAAATAGCTAGTGTGATGTTTTCCTTAAATGCTATTTAAAGTTCATCGTTTATGTATGATGGTGCTTGTGATTGATTGAGAATTGGATATGAGGCCTCCATGGCTATCCCGCACAGCCCTTCTTTCTCGGATATGCCACGCTGCATTCTTACATATCCCTGTTCTCCCCAGTCACCGCCCCATGAGTTCCTGACTATCCAGTACTTGGTACCATCCAAAGTTGTCCCATAACCAACAACTACCACTCCATGATCAAGGTTTGTTCCACAACGCCCGGTAAATACACCCTGCATTAATGAAATGTTGTTATTTTTTGTTTCAAGAACCCTAAACCCTCATAGAAAGGTATGTCCCTACTTCTTTGTAGAACTGAAAAGCCGACCCTTCTGCGTCTATGGCAACTGATACAGGCTGATGGGCAACTGCTTTGAGCAGTGCATCCTCGTTATTAGCAGGCACATCCTCATGTCCATCAACAGTTACTGCTGAGTTTCGATTCTGCAATATTTCAATTTATTACCAAACTTATTTTTTGTGTATATGCAATTCTAATATACCTTTTTAGCATTGCAAGTTCCCTGTGTGGCCTCGTATGGGTAGTCTTCTTCTGATGTTAGCCCATTTTTCTTTACGTACTCAAATGCCAAGTCCATCAGTCCTCCGTTACACCCCTCATTCTGTCTTGTATCACAATCTACCAGCTCTTGCTCAGACAAGGAGACTAGCTTCTTTTTTTTGATTTGGTAAATTCCCTCCACCGCTGCAACTGTTGAAAATGCCCAACAACTTCCTGCAGAACCTTTGCTATTATTATCAAAGTGTTGTGCATATTTTTTTTTTTATTTGTTAAATTCAACTCACCGCACTGCTCCTGATTCTTGACAGGATTCACAGCACCTTTCTTCCTCCAGTCAACAGACGGCGGAACACTCCTGACATTCTCGTACATGAAAGTGCCATTGCCATGTGGGGCCCCACGGAACATCCTGTGATGACCTATCTTGGAGCTAGCAAAGGTAGCCTTGAACTCATGGTTCGTCAAATCTCCAAACTTGTTCAACTGCAGCTTATATGGCTCGTCTTGCTTGTTGAACTCATGCACAAACTTTACATTCTCCTTGAACACATTAAACCTCTTATCCTTCTCACGCAGGCTCCGGGACACTGTGTGGTGGCTCCTCCACCTCTCGTACAGCGCCCACAGGCTATCCTCAGTTTCAAGCTCCTTCTCATGGAAATCGAAACTGGAAGAAGCTATTCCCAGGACCAGAGCGAGGGACGCACAAGCTATGAGAAACTTCCCATTCATCATTTTGCCCGATTCGTGTTTCGAAAATGATGATATGTTGAAAGAAGAGATGTTGGGTTTATATAGAATTCCAAGTAAGCCGAGGTTTAGGATTCCGTAGAAGCATCAACCAGCTGATTATGGATAATGACCAGGTTTTGTGCCTATGTGTTGGTCGAGGATCGGAGGAGTTAGACGAGGGAGGGAATCATGGAAGAAAGCAACTGGGAGGTTTTTGCATCCCATTCATAATTTCTATTTAATATTACAGGTCGGTTTATTTATTTGTTACACTAAAAAATTGCACACCTGGATTTAAACGTTGGAGAAAAAGATTGGACTTTGTTAGGCGGGAGGGTATGTGAAGCAAAACCTGAAAGTTGAGAATCTAAGTGATTAGGCGGAGGGGAGGGAATTTTAGGTGGCAATCTTTACATTCAGTCAGTATAGGCTAAAATAGTAATGGCAATACACTTTAATGATATGGAAAAAAGTCGCCTCTTATTGATTCTAAATGAAGCCATGGAGGTGTATTGATAATTAACCAATGAAATGATTGTGAGTTGTGTCATCGTGCCTTGTACACTTTGTGTTCTACAACAGTTGACGCACGCAACATACAACAGAAAATACTGCAATATAGGTGGAATGCAATTTAATTAGTAGAGTAACAGAAACGTTATATAGTTTTTCTCCAGATAAAACTACACTACACTGTTTTGTTTGATTCGAGTGCACCAAATTTAAATGGGCAATGGTTGAGGTGCCTTAATCCCGGTTCAGTAATGGTGTGTAGGGCTAACTAAAAGGAAGGGCAAAGTGTTTGATTAGGTACAAGAGAAGGGAAAAAAAGTGATGTTTCCATGCATACCTGTCAGGTTTAGAGTGGAATGGAATGGAATGGAATGGATGTTCGAGTGAATGACTGCCAGTTTCCAAACCACAAGGAACAGTAGATATGTTTATGGGGAATTAATCCGACCTGATTATTATGTTTGTACAAAGACGCAAGCGTAGCATGGTTATTAGAGCATGTACCGCGGTTGAAATACGGGACGCCCTATAGGCGTAGATGATGTTCTCCGTTCGAATTTGTACAGCGGTTAAGATCTGCGCAGAAAGTGCTGGAAGAAGAAAAAGAGGACGTGTAGATTGGCGTGCTGCTCGAAATCGAATGTAAGAACGTCTTGAAAATTGAAGAGGCAGAAAAAGTACCAGAGAAAAAACCCCAACAACACTCAATTTCACCATCCACATACCCGCAACTCAGCGACTTGGAAGCTCAACTAAAGAAAGATCTCAACTTTCTCTTCCATTTTGATGGCCTTCACAGTTGCGCTTCCGTTTGGCTGCACGGATTTCCCCGCGCAAGATGAAGGTCCAACAACGACAGGCTCCCCTTCACTTCGGACGACTCAACTATTCACTGTTTGGGGCCATGACTCGAAACTTCTGGAATTTAATTGTTTGATTTAACGAGATTATAGGATTAGGACTAATATCGTTAACATATATGAACAATAAAATATTCGCTGATTTGGTGCAGTTAAATGGGTTGGCACAACCAAATTAATTGATCAAACAAATAGGATTAACGAGATAATAACTATTTAACATATATGGAAATATTTAATTGTATATATAAATCTAATATAAATATGTGATTATAAATGCTATGTAAAGTAAGATAAGTTATGCAAGTTTAATTTCAAGTTATGATACATATTCAAATAATGCAACGATATCAAACAATATAAATAAACCATTCATTATTAAAATTCAAACACACAACGAAATTTAAAACACACATAAAGCTAAACCACATAAGAATAATGCAACACACAAGGAAATCAAATAAAATCGGAAATCAAATAAGCACGACATTGTTATGAAATTATAGTTGTTCACCGGTTTCAACAAACCAATTGTGCTTCACTAAATCACTATGAATTTGATTATGAAGATAAGCAGATTGGAGGCTTGCAAGACGCTCTGAAAATGCTTTTGAACGTACTGCTCTTCCAACAGGGTTATGACGAATTCAGTTACCAGTCTGATCAATTGGTCTATCATATACCGCGAATGCACTAGTCGGATTATGTGGATCGTTCTCAGTGACTTCAACAAATTCTTCCTCCACAAACTCTTCCTCAACAATCATGTTATGCAATATGATGCAAGATAACATAATCGTTTATAAAACACTTTTTCGATGAGCCATACCTGCATGACGAAGTATTTCCCATCGAGATTGTAGAATTTCAAAGCATCTCTTAAAATCTTTGCAATAAGACTCATGCTTAGTTGTGTATAACTTTTCCAGCATCGGTCCGGGGATTTGGAATTGATTTCACAAACGAGGAGTATCTTGGATAAATTCCATCGGCCAAGTAGTAAGAATTGGTGTAAGTGCTCCCATTTCCTTTATAGGTGACATGTGGACATATCCCTGCAAGAAGAGGGTCAAAGATGTCTGATTGGTATAAAACGTTAAGATCATTTTGCACACCAGGTACACCAATGAAGTTGTGCCAGATCCAGGTGTCATATGAGGCAACTGCCGCCAAGATGATTATTGGACGGCCTTTACGCCCTGAGTGTGAACCTTGCCAAGCTGTCGGACAATTCTTCCACTCCCAATGCATGCAATCGATGCTTCCAATCATGCCCGGAAACCCCCGTTTCTCCGCTTTTCGTAAAAGTCGAGATAAGTCATTTGCATCCAGAGATCGTAAGTAATAGTCTCCGAAATTATGAACAATTAAAGCACACCACTTCTTCATACATTCAATTGCTGTTGTTACACCCATCACTGTGATTTCCGCACATTGATATGCACACGAACCATATGCCAACATATGTATAGCCGTTGTCATATTCTGTTCAGGAAGGAGACTAAAGACTCCAGCCGCATCACGTCGATGATGCCAAAAGACATCGTGATTGCAAAGCGTAGTCTTGATATGATTCAACAAATTTCTACTCATTCGATACCTCCTACGAAAGTCTTTCTCCGAGAACATTGGATGTTTGAGGAAGTAGTCGTCTAGCAAATTTTGCCCTCTAAGACCTCGTTATTTGTAGATTTGGTCGGCGACGTCGAGATTGGATATCCTCTTCTTCACCGGTGGTTACCAATGCAATTGCATCAATGATGAATGAGTTAGATACCTCATCCATTTCTCCCATTTGTTCCTCATACATGCTAAAACTTTCTTCAAAGTTGAAAGGATTCATCTGATTTTTTAAGTGAAAGAGATGAAAAGGGATGACTTGTGTATCTGAGATATCTTGAATAGAATTATAGATCCATATTTTATAGACATGTTTAGATTTTGAGAGAATCTAAAGGGATACATGTGTCACACATTCATTTGTCAAAAGTCTTATAGAAAATCTCAAATGATAATTCTACAGATAATTCAAAATCAATATAAATTTATTTTTTAATGTCAATGAATAGTAATAGGAAGTGCTAGATGTTGAACCGTTGTACAAATAATCTGAATAACACCTTCTATCATTATGAATAGTGACAGAAAATGTTATTCGAGGAGGTTCTCAAAACAGAGAACCTCCTCAACGGGTGTACATGCTCTTATATATAACTCAATGAAGCATGAGATTCTAATTTCAATAATTATAAGTTCTAGGCTGGCCTCAATCAATAGGCAAAAACAAACTTACATCATTAAACAATGGCCTCTTCTCAGCATTTTTAACTTTAATTATCATCTCCCAGTTCCTGCTTCTCTTCCAAGTTTGTCTTTGGTTGACAACATTCATTCCTGCATTATGCCCACATAAATGTTATGGTCAGATAGAGCTTTTGTATTTTCTCTTTCCATTAGAGCATTTACACCGAGACGGTTTTTCAGCACCTGCTGTTGAGTGCCCTTCTGGGTGCAGCGGCAGCTGTTGAGCTCGCCCAGAGCCTCTCCCCTTATTCCTAGTTCTCACTTCATCTTCTTCCTCATCCTACTCCCTCCTCATCGTCATTCCCACTAGCCTCTCCTGTTTCTACTCAGCTTCAACAGGTTCTACGTGTTGGAAATCGAGCACCTGGTTTGGAAATTCCGAGGAAGCGAGCAGATCGAGTTCGAAGGGGTAGCGGTGAACGTGTCGTTGGATGTGCATAGATGGATGTTTAGCACTGGAGCGACGAAGAAGAACAAGGACGCGGTGGAGGTGAGCGGGCGGTGTTCGTGTTTGATTTTGAGAAGGTGAGTCTGGATTTATGTGAAGTAGGGTTGAAGAAGGAAGGAAGGAATGTGTGGGAGAGGATGCGGAGGAGTGTGATCTCGTCGCTGAGCTCGATTTCCTCTTCGGCGTCGTCGTGGGGAAGCTCGTCGTCGGTGATGGATTGGTGGAGTGTGGAGGAGATGAAGAGGACATGGGTGCAGATGAAGAGGATTGATCGGAGCAGGGAGGAGAAAGCTTGTAATGAACATGTGGGGTTGCAACGACCATATTTTGTTCTGCAATTAACACATAGGCTTGCAACGGCTATATTTGCTTCTGCAATTAACACATAGGCTTGCAATGGCTAAACAAAAATTTCTATAAATACACAATTCTTTTACACATAAATTACACAAATTCATCTCTCTACTTCTTATATTCTTACAAACTTCAAAGTTTCATTGACATAAAATGTCTCATTTCTTGGTCACTGGCCGAAGATGTTCAATTGTGTGTCTCATATTGTCGGTAATCTGTTGATCCAATTTCTGGCAACAAGCAAAAGATTAATAAGTTATGAGAAAAATTTTGCGTGGATTTTCACAACAATTGGGTGTCGAATGCCAACCAATCCAGGAAGGAATTGAGATCACAAGTGTCACTTGCTTCTCGATTTTGCAAATTGAAGACAAACTTAATTTATTTGCGGTCTTGTATTTCCTACGCATAAAGAAATGAGAAATCTGGATGCAATTCACAAGACAAGGTATGTATATATATGCATTTAAATTGATGTATATAATCGTATTTTAAAATTGTAACGTTTATTTATTTAATTGATAGATAAGAAAAGTGTAAATTATGTACATCTCAAAGAAGAAGAAGAAATTCATACATTTTCCATGTTGAGAAGTAGTATGTGATCATCAAACTTTTGCTCATATTGAGAGTAGTACTCCGCCATGTTACACATACGAAACGGTTGCTCCTACTGAGACGGTTGCTCCTTCTACTAATGAGGAGGTGTACCCAAATGTGAGTATTGAAGATCTGAAATTTTCTACACCTGAAAATAGTCTCAGGTATTCATCAAGTCCAGTCAGACCTCCTGGAGTAAAAGCGACCAAAGAGAAAACAGAAAAGGTAAGCAAGTCGAGAATAAACGCCGAGATGATGCTTTGGAAATTATGACAACTAATCAGTCAAATTTGAAAATTCGCAGCGCCTCTTAAACAGATTCATGAACAAGCAGTTGCTGCAGCACACTCTTGTTCACCCGGAAACTGTTTCAGCAAGAATGAAAATGACAAATGTTTGTTCACCCAGTTCGGCCAATTGCCTACGTCTGGGGAGGTCTGTTCTCAGTCCTCAATCCACTAATCTCAAGGGTCTCCAAGTACACACGGTTATAACCCACGCAACCTATGCTACTCAACCTTAGGTGGATCCTCGAACACAATCAGAACAGGCTCTGACTTGTGCCTGCACACCCTCTACTGATATCAATCTAGAATAGCTACTGTCTCCTCGAAACTCAGCTTATTCTACTGAAAACTCAGATACTGCAGGGTTGCTATAGCATCTGCTGCGAGTCCTCCACTCGACAATTCCTCCGCGGCCTACCTTGATCAACCAACAAGCACCACTGCTCTGAATTGGCTTTCCCGATCAAGCTTGAATCAGACTACGCAAGTCCTGATCACCCTCTACTTCAGTCACCACAGCTTTGCGCTCACGCTCTGCTCTCAGTGAAACACTGCCATACTGCATCATTACTCTCTCGGAATTCTGTGTGTATACTCGTTCACGCTCACTTCTTTGATCCATCTTCATTGCTCTGAAGGGTTTTCTTTATATAGGAGCGCCCACTTCCATCATTATCAGATTAAGCTCCAAAAGCAAAAATCCCTAATTTGTAGGAGATTAGATTTGATTGACAAATCTAATCTTCTACAATCAAATCTTCTTCTTCAGCTGGGAATCTCTAGTGGAATATTCTCTGCAGCAACTCTGAACCTTCTGATGCTCTTCAAAGGACTGCCACGCCCTCTTTCCAAAGACCCAGGTTGCTGCTACTCGGACAGACGCTACAGCTCTTCTGAACAAGCTCCTGCTATAGCTCTCTTGCTATAGCTGCTCCTTGTTCACTGGTCTTGTTCACATATGCTGGACTCCTGCTATAGCAGCATCTTGTTCACTTGTATTGGTTTTGTCAAACACTGCCATACTGCATCATCAAAATTATATAGAGTGACAAAAGAAAAAAGGAGATGAATAATTAGCAATTCCAAAAGAAGCTATGCGGATTAAGAGGATGGATGACGAGAAAAAAATCATGGAAACTAACACAGAATTTATGACTCCTCTATCCAAGCGGTATTTTAGCAAGAGAAAAACATTGTTCATGCAACAATATGATGACGATGATGGGCTAGGGACTTCGGCAGGATTTGATAATTGTTATCGTCCTAATCGTAATCTTAATTTCGACGAGTATAATAAATTTGTAATATTCAAGTATTAATAATGGACTTAAAAATAAATATTTTTAATTAATGAATAGGGCAAAGAGGTGCTGAATTTTTGAACTGATGAATAAACTGCATATTGAGGAAGTACTACTTATCGAGGAGGTGCTGATGAATGCATATGCTCTTAGATCATAGCCCTTCAGGTCATCAATAACAAGAAAGCTTTCCCCATAGTCATACATAACCATTTCAAATGCCTGTATTGTATTAATCCTATAGTTTCTTCTAACATAAACAAGCAAACTATTACACAACATCTTATTTCACATAAATGTCGATCACAGGATTGGATACGTGATTAATATAAAGCTTTCATAATGGCTGTTCCATGACCAGCTTCTTGAGTCACAAGGCACTTCCGAACCAAGGCATTGTCTAGTGGCTACAACTACCCTACCCATTTCCTCCTACCAATAACCCTTTCATCCAATTTCGGAACTAAATGAGAATCAAAACAAGCTGATTTTCGCATCAACCAAAACCCCAAACTCCAACCACAATTACTCAAAATCATCTCCTCCTTTGTTATGAATAGAGCCATGTATTGATATAAGACTAGTAGCCCAGTATATAGCGTGCATTGATGACATATATAATAATACAATCTGCAAGAATGAATGACCCTATAGAATATCATGTATATGTTTCAGACATCCGAGATCAACAAACCTAACAAAGCAACACCAATCAAAATCTTATTCATTTACATCAGCGATCGAATTCACTGAACAGCGTAGGAGATGTCACAACAGCAGTCACGGTCGGAGGAACATGGTTTAGAAACAGGAATGCCTCCCAATCTGGAGCTCAGTAGAGAGGAAGCATATTGTTTCTGAAAAGAGGCTGGATGTAGAGAAATATAAGTCTTCAGCTATCATCCAAATTCTAACTGAGGTAAATCTACTGAAATCCCTAACCTATCCTTATAGATACAATAGCAGGTTAGTTAGGGAGTTTATAGTTAACATGGAAGAGAAGTTTGGTCAAGAGGGTGGAGATGATTATGGAAAAAGCTGGGTCAGGGGTAAGGTGGTACTGGTTACCCCAGAAAAAATAAATGAATTTTTTGGGATAGATAGTGATGCCAGAGAGCCCACAAATGTCAAACGAGAAGTGTTAGCCAGGGTTCTCATAAGAGGTGTGTGTCAATCCTGGGGAGGACCCAACCTCAGTGCATCTGAACTCACATCTATGTATGCTCTGCTGTACAATCTGGGGATTAGGAACTGGATCCCTAGCTCTCACAGGGGAAAGGTTAGCAAACCCTTTGCTGATCTCCTGCACTCGGTCGGGAAAAGGAGAAGAATCAGCCTGGGGAGTGTGATGTTTCCTCAAATTGCTGCTCATGCTGGCAGCCCTTCCGCCAGCAAACCCATTGTGCTACCCTCCCTTATTTATGGTATGATGGTCGATTAGCATCCAGAGCTAGGAGAGATTGCTGAGATGATGTCTGAGGAGCTGCAAGTGTTTACGGTTGATCACAAGCTGTTTAAAAGCAAGCATGCAGTTGATATAGCTCAAGAGGATTCTCTTCTGACAATCTCGACTGATCCAATTCCTCTCCGAGAAGCCGTCCCTACTGCCTCTTCCGTTGATGCAGCTCTCCGAGCCAGAATTGTGAGTCTCTTGAAGTCAGAACTAATGAGTTTGGAGGCTGAAGCCAAGCGAAGGGATGTCAGGCGAGCTCAACTCAGAAGTGTACTCAAAGATTTGGAGTATCCGGAGAATGGTGGACAAGCCCCTTGAGCATCTGTGCCAAAAAGGGGGAGAACAAGAAGCATCTGTGCCACTGATGAATTTGAACCTGCACTGATGACTGATGAACACTCTTCTTTTGGCCCTGCGTGGCTTAGCTAAGGCCGAATGTGGCCATCAATTACTCTTACCTGAAAACATTTTTTTTAGTAATTTATTTGGCTGTTCATGGAAGTGTGCATCAGTGGGCTAGGGTTTTGTCAAAATGCCAAGAGGGAGATTGATGATGCAGTATGGCAGTGTTTGACAAAACCAATACAAGTGAACAAGATGCTGCTATAGCAGGAGTCCAGCATATGTGAACAAGACCAGTGAACAAGGAGCAGCTATAGCAGGAGAGAGCTGTAACAGGAGCTTGTTCAGATGATCTATAGCGTCTGTCCGAGTAGCAGCAACCTGGGTCTTTGGAAAGAGGGCGTGGCAGTCCTTCGAAGAGCATCAGAGGAGGTTCAAAGTTGCTGCAGAGAATATTCCACTAGAGACTCCCAGCTGAAGAAGTAGATTTGATTGTAGAAGATTAGATTTGCCAATCGAATCTAATCTCCTACAAATTAGGGGTTCTTGCTTTTGGAGCTATAATCTGATAATGATGGAAGTGGGTGCTCCTATATAAAGAAGACCCTTCAGAGCAATGATGATTGATCGAGGAAGAGAGCTAAAAGCGAGAACACACAGAATTCCGAGAGAGTAATCTTGGTGTGAGGACGAGGTCTTCGATTATCACCGAGAGCAGAGCGTGAGCGCAGAGCTGTGGTGACAGAAGCAGAAGGTGATCAGGACTTGCATAGTCTGATCTAAGCTTGATCTAGAAGCCAATTTAGAGCAGAGAGTGCTTGTTGGTTGACCAAGGGCAACCACGGAAGAACTGACAAGTGAGTGACTCGGTCGAGTGTCTGGACGGCAGTGCTCGCTAGTGACCGGAGGTCACTGAGTGAGGGGGAGTATTCCAGAGTGTGCAGCGCTCATGGAATCGTTCGAACGGCTCAGCAGAAGGCTTCGGAGCGACGCGGACAGTTTGTGCATCAGCTATGTGCTACAGCAACCCTGCAGAATCTGATTATTGTTTAGAATAGGCTGAACAACCCCGCGGACAGTTTGCTCTTCGCCCGTGGATTTATCTGTGGTTGTGTATTCTCTGCTTCGATTCGTTGTACATTCTTCTGCCTCTGCATCGCTTTTATAGTTTATCAATGATCAGCTTTGAAAACCCTAGATGCCTTAGTATTCGTAGCAAACACATCATCTTTTGAGTTTTCTCCTGGATTCTTGCGGATTTGTTGAGATTTGGTTCTCTAAATCGGAATTTAGAACCCTTATCTTTATGGATAACTTCCGACCGCGTGATGACGTCTGCTGATTACTTGATGACGTTTGCAAAGCTCCTTGAACCTCTGCGATACTGGTAGCACCTCTCTGGACACTCTCCGTGCATCTTCAAGACTATCGGCCATTCTGCTTTAGGTTTAAATCATCACGGGTTGCTATAACATATTATGTCATTTGTCTTTTCCCCAGGTTGCCTTAGCTTTTGTGGTCCACAGAGTACTCTAACACTTTTTTGTGCTTTGTCGATGTACTTTGTTGCATTTTTGTCAATCTTCGGTTTGTACTCCAACTTCAATATTCAGGGAGTGATGTAGCATCTTCTTGTGCTGTTTTGTCAAGGATGTCATACCTCAACATATTTCTTTTGTCTCAATCTTGAAATTCTTTTTGAAATATTCCTTTTTGGTTGATATAGGTTTTAATCCATGCGTATTTTTGTAATCATCCTCACTGTCGATGACATATTACAACTCCCTGCTACATTAAAAGACAATATTATTACCCAAGAGCGATGACAACACTGCAAAAGTATCACCGGGAAGAGAAGAAACTGTAAAATAGAACACAATATAAATGGTTTGACAATTTGCCTACCTCCATGGAACTTGAGAGAATATTATTAGAAGAGGAATTTCACTATTATAGTAGCACATTCTCTATGTGTACACGCGCAATAGCGTGTACATCCGTTCTATGCCTCTCTAGTACTGTATTTCTCCTTCTTCTGAATTATGGTTGACAAGGTACGGATTTTCTATTTATACATACTCAACAAAATTATAGAACTATGATTATTTCTAAATCGATAGAGATTTCTACCTAATATAGAATTTCTAATCCTATCGTCCGTTGGACTTTAACCTACATGCCCATGCTAGGACTATTTTACCTGTATGGGCCACCAATATGATCTCTCATATCTCGGAAGGTAATCTTATCCATACCACTTTACTGGTACGTGGTGATAAAGCCTTGCATCTTCAGTTGCGCTTATGAGCCACACTCAACGATCCCCACATTGACGAATATCAACCCTTATGAAGATTTACCGTATGATGCTCACATGTGTGAACTCAATTCCTCTATTTTTGTGCTATAAAATCTTCTCTTCACTCAGGGATTTGAGACAGTTTCACCGAATAACATTCTCTCAACGAATGCCCAGATCCAAACCGCGGATTAGGGTGAAATATCACGCTTTTACTAACTTAATAATGTAATAGTACCTATAGCGTCGTTTGTCATTGTGGCGTTTGGGCATACTGCATGCCTTGGGTTTGGAAGCCGGTCTTAGACATTTTTTATGGATGCGAAACAACACAACACCTATATATAAACTTATAATATGAACCTGTAGAATGTGAGGAATGTGAAGAGACAATGTTCAAGTATTCACGGCCCAAATCAACAGTTAGAGGCCCAAAATATAAGCCCATTAGCCCACGAAATGGCAAACCCGAAATTAACACAAACTTCACCCTAGTTCTTTACTGAAACTGCGAAACCCTAATTTCATCGTATAAACTCCCGGCCAGAGGGAGGCGCTGAAGGAGAGGCGAAATGACGACCAGACTACGCAAAAACAGGAAGAAGAGAGGTCACGTGAGCGCCGGCCATGGGCGTATAGGAAAGCACAGGAAGCATCCTGGAGGTCGCGGTAACGCCGGAGGTATGCACCATCACCGTATCCTCTTCGACAAGTACCATCCTGGTTACTTCGGGAAGGTCGGTATGAGGTACTTCCACAAGCTCAGGAACAAGTTCTACTGCCCGATTGTTAACGTCGACAAGCTCTGGTCGCTGGTGCCACATGAGGTGAAGGACAAGGCGTCCAAGGACAACGTCCCCGTCATCGACGTGACTCAGTTCGGTTACTTTAAGGTGTTGGGGAAGGGTATGCTTCCGGATTCGACGCCTGTTGTGGTGAAGGCCAAGCTGATTTCGAAAACTGCGGAGAAGAAGATTAAGGAGGCTGGAGGTGCAGTTGTTCTAACTGCTTAGGGTTTGTGTAAGGTTTTATTACATCTTTTTGATCTGGATGTTTGATGATGATCAGTTTTATTTCATATCTGTATGGATTTTGGATGAAGTTGTCATCTTTTATCTGCTGTGGTGTTACGATTTTTTGACTTGCCTTTCAATTGCATTAGTGGCGTTTAAAAGCTTTAGTTCAGGTGCCTCTCATTGCTTGATTCAGGCTCAGTGAGCAAGTAGTGATTTACCCTCAATGTAGATGGAGTTGATGCTGTGTGTACGAGGATATTTGTTTGTGGGCACAATTGGGCAGTAGATGCATTATCCTCTTGTGACTTTATACCTTAGGTATCCCATTTAGTGCCCCGTCTCTGCAAAAGTTTGTTTCATTTATCTCCCTTCTGTGCCTTCATAAATGTGTACTTCACCTAAACAGAAGCACAACTTTTAGCTGCCCCTAGAAACTCACTACCTTTGGCCATGAAAATTATATTATTGGTATAATGGGCTTGTGAATTGGTTGGTTTACTTGTCTATTATGATCACGTCTCACTGTATCTTCAGAACTTGTGTATTATGGTTTGCTTGATCATGAATAACTGATATATGGGTTGTTTTTCACAGATGACTTTTAGTAATAACATGGGAGTGTGATGTTTATCAGTGGAATATCTCTAGGTTATGATTTTTATGTTTAACAGAGATATTTCCTTTTCATACCTGATATGTTCCCAATACCCTTCCTCTATCTGTAAATGACATTAGTTAATAGACAAATTGCATGAAAATAAACATGTTAAATAGCACACACTGCATGACTGGTAACTACTAACTATAATAGAGCTTGTTTCCTCATCATACCCAGTTTGTGAAGAAGACTAATCTCAGACTAGCTATTTACCACAACAATAAGAAAAAGAAACATATAAGACAGAATGTTTAAATGCTCTCTAGAATCTGTGGAAGTGAAAAAGAAATCATGACACCAAAATCTCAGGAAGGGTAAAGAATTAACAAATTGGAATACAAAAATCAGCAGTTGTTTCAAATCAAACAAAGAAAGCGAGTACAGGGATCTGATTATGGCACTGAGATTCTGTATAAGTTAAGTCATATGTGAAAGGATCGATCCTTGTTTTCAAAATAGATTTCTCTGGCTTCTTTCTGTTGACTGTCGTTTGTATCTTTGATGGAGAATGTCCACTTGATTTGAGTCTCCGTTTTCGAGAAGACTGTCTTCAATGCATCCAGATTATTGAGGAGGGCATCCACCAGTCCGTCTATAGGCAACGGATCCTTCCAAGTTAGAATTAGCCAATTTGATCCTTGTCTTCTCCCTCCCTCTCAACATCATTCTATTCTATGCCAATATTTTATAATGGTAGGGTAGGTTGTCTTGATCCAAAACATTTTTAGTTTTCTTTAAGATATCCTTTTCAGTTTCTTCTTCTTCTTTTCTCCATAAACTTTCCAAGACCTAATCATCCCTAGCTCCCATCTTTTTGGTTTCCTCTCCATAAACAGCTGCCCAGTCGCTAATAGTTGACTTCTTTTTCAGTTCCTTTCTATCTATGTCATCAAAACTGCTCCACTTTCTTCTGCAGATATCCATCGTTGCCGCCACCCCCTTCTGGTTCTTCACTGGACCCTACCGTCACCCGATTGGCCACATCTGCACCAGTCCAGAGAAATTCTTGAGACCATCTTAGTTAAAGAGCATCTGGATTCAATGATACAGAAATATCAAGGCTCTACGAAAGTCAAAGAGCACAACTTCCAGCCTTAAGAATTGTTATATATGAAAGACGGAGAGAAAGTGGATGCATGTATTGGAAGGACTCCGATGAAAGCCAACCTGGCACAAGACACGGCTCACGTCACTAGCACCCAAGTTTGACTACGTGGTGTGGTCTATCATGGACGTGGACACTATAACCATACATGAATTGCATTGCATGGTAGTTTGTGTTGAAAGGACCCACACGTATAACACCCACTAAAGATCTACTTCAAGACAATCAACAATTATTCAAACAATTCAAGTGAGAGAAAGTAAAACTGCAATGACACACGATTTTTAAATGGAAACCTCTCCGGTGTGGAGAGTAAAAATCAAGGGACGTAAGGAATCCACCTACTCAGCTCTTATTATGAAAAGATTGAGGGTACAAGCAGCCACAATTGATTACAAACGTTCAACAACTACCCACCAACACAAACATGCATAAGAGGCCAATAAGAGAGGGCAGAAATCACCAGAAAACCAAGGTCTGTCCAAAAGCGATAACTTTCTCATCAGACCTTCAAATCATGTCAATGACCACTCAAATCTAAGCCCAAGATGTCCCCAACAAACTATCAAAATCTCAGCAAAAACGGACAACGTTTGGCCACCGAAACTGTCTCCGCCGTGAACCGCTGTCCAAAAATCGCGCTGCCTCCCTTTTCTCTCTAAACCCCCTCTTTGACTGCTGACCCAGAATAAAGCAGAAATTAGGATTTTGGGCTGACTCAGTACGACAAATACGAGCAATACGGTCAATACAGTCAATACGACCAATACCAACTGATATGACCGATACGACCTCCGAGACCTCAAGGAGTCCAGTACTGGTCGTAATGCCCGTATCAATACGATCTATACGAGCAGTATGACCCTCAACATGCTGGACCCCAACAATCTCCCCCTCCAGCCTATAATGGGGAAGATACAAACACGAAGATCATCACTTGAACTTCTTCCCAGCAAGTTTGACGCAAAGCTCAACCTTGCTTCTCGGAACCACCTTAGTCAACACATCAGCGGCATTGTTGTTAAAGTGGACTTTCTTTAGCTTCATCTCACCTTCCTCAATCACGTTTCGCAACCAATGATATCTAACATCAATATGCTTAGTGCGAGAGTGATACATAGCATTCTTGCTCAAGTCAATAGCACTCTGATTATCACAGAACACCACATATTCATCTTGCTTCAAACCCAACTCTAGTAGAAATCTCTTAAGCCAAAGCATCTCTTTGCTTGCTTCAACAGCTGCAACATACTCTGCCTTAGTGGTTGACAAAGCTACACACTTTTGTAATTTGGATTGCCGCGAAATGGCTCCCCATGAAAATGTAACCACATAACCTGAGGTAGAATTTCTAACATCAAGATCACCTGCCATATCTGCATCCGTATAGCATTCAAGAATAGGTTTGCCGCTTCCATAAGACAAACAAATTTTGGAAGTGCCACACAAGTATCTGAAGATCCACTTCACTGCTTCCCAGTGAACCTTACCTGGATTGAATAAGTACCTGCTAACGGATCCCACAACATGAGCAATATCTGGCCTAGTACACACCATAACATACATCAAAGAATCAACAACAGAAGAATATGGAACAGTCGACATATAGTCTTTCTCTTTCTCTGTTGTAGCACAATCTTTCTTACTCAACTTGAAATGAGTAGCTAGTGTGTGTATTCACAGGCTTAGCATTCTCATATTGAACCTTTCAAGCACCCGTTCAATATATTTCTCTTGTGAAAGCCATAATTTCCCAGCCTTTCTGTCATGAGCAATCTCCATGCCTAAGATTTGCTTTGCTGAACCCAAATCTTTCATGTCAAATGACTTGGACAAGTCTTTCTTCAAACTCTGAATCATAGCACCATCATGACCAACTATCAGCATATCATCTACATATAAGAGAAGAATAATAAAGTTACCGTCAGGAAACTTTCTAAAATACACATAAGGATCAACTAAAGTCCGTGTGTATCCATTCCTTGTCATAAAAGAATCAAACTTTCGGTACCACTGCCTCGGTGCCTATTTCAACCCATAAAGACTCTTCTTCAATTTGCAGACAAGCTGTTCCTTCCCCCTTCTCAACAAACCCTTCTGGTTGTTCCATATAGATCTCTTCATTTAAGTCACCGTGCAAGAAAGCAGTTTTAACATCAAGCTGCTCTAACTCAAGATTCAGACAAGCAGCTAAACCAAGCACGGTTCTGATAGAAGTCATCTTGACAACCGGAGAGAAGATCTCATCAAAATTGATGCCTTTTTTATGATTGCATCCCTTTACCACCAATCTGGCTTTTCACTTCACTATCTTCTCACCATCTTTCTTATTCTTGAAAACCCATCTATTTTTCAAGACTTTCTTTCCCTTGGGCAGCTTCACTAGCTCATAAGTGTCATTCTTTTTCAAGGAATTCATCTCTTCCTTCATAGCATTTAGCCAAATATTTTTCTCATCAAGTGACAACACTTCTTGATAGTTCTCTGGCTCACCATCATCAGTAAGAAGAATGAACTCTGAGCTTGGATACTTTGTTGAAGGCTCACCATCCAAATGAGAGAAAGTAAAACTGCAATGACACACGATTTTTAAGTGGAAACCTCTCCGGTGTGGAGAGTAAAAATCAAGGGACGTAAGGAGTCCACCTACTCAGCTCTTATTATGAAAATATTGAGGGTACAAACAGCCACAATTGACTACAAACGTTCACCAACTACCCACCAACGTAAACATGCATAAGAGGCCAATAAGTGAGGGCAGAAATCACCAGAAAACCAAGGTCTGTCCAGAAGCGATAACTTTCTCATCAGACTTTCAAATCAAGTCGATGACCACTCAAATCGAAGCCCAAGATGTCCCCAACAAGCTATCAAAATCTCAGCAAAAACGGACAACGTTTGGCCACCGAAACTGTCTCCGCCGTGAACCCCTATCCAGAAATCGCGCTGCCTCCCTTTTCTCTCTAAACCCCCTCTTTGACTGCTGACCCAGAATAAAGCAGAAATTAGGGTTTTGGGCTGACTCAATACGAGCAATACTATCAATACAGTCAATACGACCAATACCAACTGATATGACCGATACGACCTCTGAGACCTCAAGGAATCCAGTACTGGTCGTAATGCCCGTATCAATACGATCTATACAAGCAGTACGACCCGTACGACCCTCAACAGATTGGACCCCAACAGTTTGCATGTCCACGAGCAGAGAATGCTCAGTCAGCAAGAGGATGAATGTATCCACCACAAATAAGTTCTCCCAGAAGTGAGTTGGTTAAAGAGGGAGAGAGTCCGAGGAAGAAATTCATACAATCGAACTACTTCTGAATGTTACAATGTCATAATTAAGCTCGAACATTACATTTTCAGAATGGGACTGAAGAAATGATTTGGTGACATATCTACAAGGCAACCATGCAAGCAGGAGGTAAACATGAGTTGGTTTCACAATTTCAATGAACACTTAAGACACAACTTCAAAATAGGCAACAACTCAGAAATGGCAGTGATGGGAAAGGGCGACATCAGACTTTCCATTGCAGGCATCAATCCTATTATCACCTGTGTATTATATATATTGTTGGGACATGTACCTAGCAGGTTTTGATGGAACAAACACCAATTTAAGCAGATGGACAATTGGACAGGAAGAGTTGAATACTGCGCAGACTGAAGTCTGTGTGGACGGGTAAGGACCCTTCCACAGAGAGCAGTGTGTGGACGGGTTCACACGCGGCACAGCAGAATATTCCTGAATTTCTTATTATTAAGTTTCTAAATCTATATTGATTAGATTATTATCTTTTGATATTTAGAAACGTGATAATTAAGTAATCTAGGAAACATTCGAAATTTTGTTAGGATATTCCTTTAGATATTTCGTAACCATAATTCAAATATTTAGAAATATCTATTATCTTGTTATTATCTTTTTGGTTTCTTGATTAGGAAGCAAGAAGATTTGATACAAGATAAAGATGGAAATCCTAGCTATAAATAGAGCTTCAAAGTCTCAAATCAAGATGGGGGTCAACAGAAGAGAGTTCAGATTTTTGGTGAGGTCGATCTGTGTTTTTCAAGCTGCTACACGTTGTTGTGTCTGAGGAAGGGTCTGATAGACTAGTCAAGTGAGCTGCTGAATAACGCAAAGGGGAAGCGTCCGCAAGGCAGTCCGGTTGATTCATAGAAGATAGAAGGCGGGTCTAGGGCGAATTGGAGATTCGGGTGCTATTCAACTTGTCTAGTCTTTAGTGAAAAGTATATCGGTACACTGCAATAAAAGATTGCTTCTCAAAATCCTTCAGTGAAATCTGAAAGGTAGTGGTTTTTCTCTAAGTACTGGTTGTACTAGAGTTTCCACTATAAATCGCTGTGTACGAGTCTCTTACTTTACCTTTCTGCATTACATTATTCATTCACTTTGCAAACTGTACTTGGGGACACTTCCACAGTGAACGTAAGATTAAACTCAAGCTAACCTAACGATCCATCAAGTGGTATCAGAGCCCGGCTCTAGGTTTTTGTTAGCTTTGCAGGAAGATGGGATCAAACGGAGACTCATTCTGGAAGCCGCCCATGCTGAAGGTCGGCCAGTACGATTGGTGGGTACGGGAGATCGAAGCTCATGTCTGTTCGCTGGATGGACAGGTCTGGAGCGTCATTGAACAAGGACCATATATGGTCATGGACAAGTCCGATCCAACCAAAGAAAAAGATAGGAAAGATTATGACGATGCTGACTACAAGGCCCTAGAAAAGAACAGTAGAGCTATTAAAGTAATCCTTCAAAGGAACAGGATACTAGCGGCCTCAAAGGACTACGAGAAGGCTGTCCAGGGAAGGGACGAGTCCCTTGAAGAAATCTTCTCAAGATTTAAAGGATATGTGGGCCAGCTGCTATTTCTTGGAGAACAGATCCCTGACTAGAAGGTTACACACCAGTTCCTAGGAGTACTGAACTGGAAGTGGGATGCCATGTCATTGCCTTCCAAGCTCAAAGCGACATCAAAACCATCACCCTGGAAGAGTTGGTCGCCCGCCTACAGAGCAATGCTAGAATTCATCAACGGAAGGTTGAGCGTAGAGAACCTAGTAAGGACAGGTCCATTGCACTGAAAATTGAAAGAGCGTTTGAGCTAGCCCAATCCAATGAGCCCCAGAGGAGGACGACCTTGACATCGCCCTCATGACGAGAGCATTCAAGATGACCAGCTTCAAACCAGAGAATAAGGTAAACGCGAAAGAATCCAAAACTTCAACCTTTAAATGCTTCTGATGCGGAAAGAAAGGACGCATGGCAAAGGACTGTCGTGTGAAGCTGAAGGACGTCATCAAACCTCACCAGAATAGACAAGCCATGATTGCCGCATGGGGAGCATCAGATGAAGAAAGCGAGGAGGAACCTTCTGAGGATGGGTTGTGCATGATGGTTCATTCTGAAGGACCTGTCAACTGAGGTACTTTCTGACCCTTCTCTTTCTAAAAATGCTAAACTATCTATTGCTTTAAAAGTTATGGTAACCAAGAATGAAGAGCTACTGGAAGAAATAGAACAGCGTAGAGAACTGTTTGAAAGCCTTGAAGAGAACAACAGCTTATGGGCAGGGAAGGCTAGGGAGCTAGAGAACGAACTGAACGAGACACTTAGTACCTGCAAAGATCACACCAAAATAATCCAGCTCCTAAGGAATGAGAATGAAAGGCTGATAACCGAACGGAAGGAGTAGGAGAAGCAGATCGAGGTACTCAAAGGACGGGTACACGATCTGGAGTCCGAAAAGGAGACAATGGCCGAGGAGCTAAAAGTCCTCAAAGCCGATGAGGAGATAAGGAAATCTAAATGGCTGATGGAAAACAAAGTCAAAACCCTTGAAACGGACTTCAAGGACCGGTTACGCTTAGGTTTAGGATCGAACGAAACCGTTGCTGCCACTAATCCGTCCATAACAACGAAGGATGAAAAAAAATCAAAGGAATGAACTCCATCAGTGCAGCCACACCCGTTCACAAGAGACAACAGACCTGCCTACAAGATGTGGAAGAAGCAAGCCAACAACAAAGAACCACCATCCATTGACTTTCAAGCAAGGATAAAGAACAGGTCCATTCCCCCTGGAAAGAGCAAGTATGTACGCTTGAAAGATCACAATGTGTGTTGGCACTGTGGAAAGGTAGGACACGTTCTCTCAACTGTCCTGAGAAAAAGAGACTGATCGAAAAGATGAGGAGTTATGCCAGATTTGACGAAGGAAAAAGTCAGAACAGGAACAGGGTTCCTGGGTAAGGAACCCGTTCACTGGAACAGGACATCCGTTCACTGGAACAGAACATGGGAACCCCGCCACAAGAACACATCAGCTCCTGTACCTAAGTCCACCGTGAACACCCTTTCCCTCAGAGGAGTCCGTGCTCCTAGAGGCAAACCCAAGACGACTCCTAGGAAGAAGACTGATCTAACCAACCCTTCTCCTACCACTGATATTATTGCTACTTGTGCTTCTATTTTGAAACCTAGTAAGCCCAAGCTTGTATGGGTTCGTAAAAACTAACTTTACTTTTGCAGGAGAAAATGAGGAGCAGTCCCTCGTACATAGACAGCGCATGCTCAGGACATATGACGGGAAGCATGGACTGGTTCACCTCACTTCAGCAACATATCGGAGGAAACGTGTCCTTCGGTAACAAAACATTTGGTAAGATATTTGGCTTGGGAAAGGTACGTATTTTAGATAATGTTGAAATTGACAGTGTAAGTCTTGTGGACAATCTGAAATTTGATTTGCTAAGCGTCTCCTAATTATGCCAAAAGGGATACAAAGTCACCTTTACTTCTAATGATTGTGTGGTTGAGTGTATGAGCACAGGAAGGGTGATATTGAAGGGTATATGCTAGAACAAAGTCTACAAAGTGGACCCTTCCTTTGTACCAGATGCGAGAAATCTGCTTGTCATCAATCACAGAGGAGACGGCTCTATGGCACAAGAGATTTGGGCATGCAAATCTAGGACTCTTGTCCACACTCGTCAAAAAGGACTTGGTTAGAGGGATGCCAAAGGTGGATGACAGCCTCCATACCATATGCAGCTCATGTACATTGGGGAACCAAGCTAGGTCCTCATTCAAATCCAAGGGAGCGGTAAGCACCACTAGACCCCTGGAGTTGATCCACATGGATATGTGCGGACCCGTCGGCACTAAAAGCCGGGGAGGTAACAGATATGTATTAGTCATTGTTGATGATTATTCTAGATACACTTGGACATACTTTTTCCCATCCAAGGATGAAGTGTTTGCAGAATTTGAAACATGGCTATTAACGACGGAGAACTGACGCGCGTCGTCGTGCGCGCCAAATTTGTATTTATATCTCCAAGCTTTTAGCTAGTGTAGCGGCAAGCAAGGGTCGAACCCAAGAGAACTGACTGTGAAGCGATTTCCTGTAAATACTGAACTAAAGGGAGTTTAAGTAAATGGTCACAAAAACGAATGTAAGAAAAGTGTGAATGTCAATCGAGAGAAATATTCATCTCAGGGAATTCAATAGTGACTGTTATCATCGACTTCTAAAGATACGATCCTATTCAAACGTTTGGTCACTCCGACAAAGGTAATAACCAAAGTATCCCGACAAAGGTGATACGTGATCTGGATTTTACTACTTGCTTCCACGATAAAGTTTCGACAAGAGTTAATAATTAGAATTGATGAGCGGATAGTTTCATGACAAAGTATGCGCTACCCACAAAATACAATTCATGAGATTCAAGATCCAGAGGTACGATTAATAAAAACATGCATTAAATCCAAGTCTCAAACGTGTATGTCACCAATTGAAAATCCTAAACTGAAACATAAATTTAGCTACTCATAGTCAATACTGAAAAATACATTAAACTGAAAAAATAATATAACCGTAAAAAATCACTGTTCACGCCGGAATGCACTGTTCACGCCGGAATCCATGTTCACACAGAAACTCCAAAATTTCGTTTGTCTGTCTCTGTTCCAAACCTCTGTCGTCCAAGCTGCTGTCTCACTCTCCCCGAAACCCTAATTGAGATCGGGTTCTAAAAATTGATTTCGGGGCGCGGGCCCGATTGCTGACGTCATCATAAGCTGATCGCTTCGGATGAAGACATTAGTCGCGCGCCTCATGAAGACATTACAAGCGCGCTCGAAGAAGACATTAACTCTGCTAAAGTGTGCTGCGGGCGCGGTATTGTCTACAGTGTCATAAACTCGCTTGTTTAACCTTTTAGACCTCTAAATCTTGTCTGGATGTAAACTAGAGAATTGTAGCCCTTTGAATTAGCTTTCCAACAAGGTATAACACGCCTCAATCGGATCAGAATCATGCGCTCGGCGAGCCTTTGTCTACGAATAGGTCAATCTGCAGAGATTTGCTCTATATCCATCCAAATGCGAAATAAAGTTCTAAGCAGTCTTGATACACCTGCAGTGCGAAATACTACCAAGAAGTAATCTATCACACACAAAATGTAACTAAACAATGAGAATAAATAATTTAATGAATCGTATAAATACGCTCCATCAAATTACCCCACACTTAAACTTGTTCGTCCCGAACAAGAATAAAGACAAGACTCGCAATACTCAAAGCACTTCTAATATGCCAACGACTAAACACTGAATTTACTCGAGATGTCCTCACTAATCAGTTCATCAATATATACTTACACTCATTCTTCAATAAAGATCAGCGAGAAACTGCAATGATACATGTTACCTGAGATGTCGAGATGGAATGACGATGGATGTCTGGGAGATAGTCCTCTTTAGACTCATGACTCCATTCTTCAGTTCGAGGTCATAGTCACGCGCATACGCTGAGTTCGCTTTAGCTGGCACGTGAGAAATCCAAGCTACGAGGAACTCAACTTTTCTTTTTCTCTTTCGTAGGACAGCTTTTGAAACTTTCTTTTTTTGTTTGGTTCGAAGACTTCACTCAACTCGATTGTTTTTCTGAATTTTTTTCTCTTTCACATTTGACTGAATTTTCCTTTTGAGCTTTGCTCTCCAATGTGAATTGCTTGTCCCCCTTTTTTTTCTTTGAACCGTTCCAATCATCGCCTTCGAATAGCAGCATATAGAGCGCGTCCCGCTCTTTTCATCATCCTTTCAGCGCGAGGCAGGATAGGGGTTACCCACCCATTCCCGGTTACTAAGACTAGAGATAGGACGGTCTGTTTTCCCGTCCCACCATTGCATAAACACTGCAATGATGGAGTGAAAGTCTCACCCCTCATAACTTGAAGCGCCAACCTCCACAAACTCAGCGCACTACGCGACTAATCCCTCGAACCTTCGAATGTTTGCCAAGTCCTCTAGGGCATTTTCTATCAACTCCACATCCTGTAATATCTCAACTCAAAGGAGCATATAACATCACGTCACGTCACTAGCATCACAAAATTTCAGAAATCATGCAAACCCTACATATCAAAACCTCATAGCATCGAACATCATCTCATACAATCAGTGTCTTCATCGTAGCATATGATGGCATAAAAACTGGCAGCATATAGTCGCACGTAATCAGCAGCATCGCAGCACCTAAATTTTTTTTTAAAAAAACGTGCTCTAACTACTACTAATGCAAGCTAACAAAAGTAAACTTGCTGACACATACTAACTCCCCCACCCCATACTTTTGAAACAAACCGTGTCCTCACGGTACAATAAGATCGTCGGAAAGGGTAGTCATGCAAGACTTAAAAGAAAAGAAACGATAGAAATAAGAAATGCACAAGAAAACTATCCTAACTCAGCAAGTTAAGCTCCTCATACACACATTAAGTTGCGCGCCCCAAGTATACATTAGCAGCGCTAATGTATGAACCCGGAGCGGAACTAATGTTGCCTTGGGGCGCCGTATATACTGAGGTACACTAAAATTGAAAATAAATAAATAAGAATCGGGTTGCCTCCCGCAAAGCGCACTTGTTTAACGTCGTTGGCTCGACGGTACCTCTCATCCTCAATCGTTCACTAGCCCAGCCAACTCTAACTCCTTATCAGGCGGGACATCCTATCCAAACGGAACATCTTTTAGCAAAAGTCGAGACACTGGCAATGAGGTCTTTAAGAATCCTTTAACGAACCTGCGATAAAATCTAACAAACTTGTGATAAAATCCAGCATAATCAAGGAAAGACATGATACCTCACTGGTCAGTGGGAAAAGGCAATCCATGAATTAAGTCAGTTTTTATTCTATGTGGTTGGGTGCCTTCCTCACGCTGCATAGCCAACTCAAGCACCGCATCTTCAATGATGTCCAACGCAAGTATTCCTGTAATGTTAGGTGGGTGCACCTCCATGGAGAGATCACCCGTGAATGTATCGATCTTCGTCTTCGCGGTCACCATGAAGGGTCTCCCTAATAAGACTGGTGAAGTGTCTATTGCATCACCCTCCATTTTCATGAAGTAAAAATATGCAAGGAATGTAAGCTTTCCTATGTGTACTAATACGTCAATAACCATACCCTCTGGCTTACTATATGATCTATTCGCTAGTTGAAGAATCAAATCAGTGGGTTTCAGAGGACCAATACGCAATGTTTGATATAAAGAGTAAGGCGACACATTAACTGCGCACCTAAATCCAACATACAATAATCAATTTTGAATTTACCAATGACGCATGGAACTGTAAATGTACCTGGATCCTTACACTTTGGTGCTGCCTTGCACTGAACAATTGCAGGGATGTTTTGCCTCAAATTTACCTGCTCGGGCTTCAATTCTCCTCTTAGATTAGTGCACAATTTGTCAAGGGCCTTAGCATATTTCGGGATCCGCTTTACTGCGTCAAGAAGTGTGGTTGAGATCCCAACTCTACTGAACAACTCCAATAAAATTTGATACGCTGCTGGATCCTCCTTAGGCTTCGATACCTGCATAGGAAATGAAAGAAGTGGGTCAGAACGACGAAATTCAAAATCCAAGTCAGAGGGTACCGCCAGTAGTGGAAGTTATATTTGCGCGCTGGGAGTTAATGTTCTCTTCTGGCGCGCGTTTTGTTGGCCTTGGGCGCGGTCATTGTGTTGACCGCGTCCGCTTCATACATTACAGGCGCGCTCGATGAATACTTTAACGCCTCGCGCGCCTGATTAATGTCTTCATCAGGCACTGCACTCACTGACTCTATTTCCCCCATTGCCTCGTTTGCACTCTTAACCTCCTGTCCTCGCCTTAGGGTAATTGCGCTAACATTCGCCGTCGGGTTAGGGACCGTTTGAGATGGTAATTTGCCCTGGTCATTCTTCAACTCATTAACGACCGTGATCAACTGTGACATTTGCTTTGATAATTCCGTAATAGCACCATCTGTCTTCGCTTGGAATTGTTGAAGATTCACTGCCAAATCATTAACGGTTAGCCGGATATTCTGACCTGGCTGATTATAGTTCCTCCTTTGTTGTTGCTGATCAGCATTGTTGTAACCCTCTTGTCGTTGACGAAATGGTGGCCTGTAATACTGGGTCTGTTGTTGAGGCCACGGCTGTGGTTGCCCTTGGTTCTGCTGCTGGTGCTGATTCTGCATTTGATTCTGCTGGTCTGCCCAACCATCATACTCCGCATCATTTCCTTGAGCTCCTTGATTTTATTGGCCATGAGATTGGTGCTGGAATCCACCTGTGAAACGTTCCTTGCTCTGCTGGTGTCATCCCTTCGACTGGTCTTCTTCCCTGAAACGAGCACTCTCAGCGGTTTCCCTAACTAGTTCTCGAACCTCTCCGAGAGTCAAATTCATAATTGTGCCGCCAGCTGCAGCATCCAACATCATCCTCTCCAAGGGTCTGAGTCCATCCAGCAAATACTCCACTATCATCCCTTTAGGCACCCCAAGATTACAACAACTTTGTTCTAGTGAATTAAAGCGCTCCAAGTAGTCGTACATCGACTCACCGGGTCCTTGTTTAATCGCAGCGAGCACTCTGCGCACTTGTGTTGCCTTTGCTGGCGGGTAGTATTTGTCCAGAAACTTTCTCTGCATTTGATCCCATGTTCGGATACTACCTGAAGGAAGAGACAAAAACCACGATTTTGCTAAGTCAGTTAAACTCAAAGGAAATACTCGAAGCTTAAACCTGTCCTCTAAAGCTGCGTATGGTCTCAATGTTTGACAGATTCCGGTGAACTCTTGTAAATGCCTCGTCGCGACCTCTCCCGGTAATCCTCCAAATTTGGGTAAGTGATGCACCACAGCAGTCTTTATTTCAAAATCGTCCTCTTCTGGGCCAGTATTGATGCACCATGGCTGCCCATTGAAGTTTGGTGCATACAGCTCTCTCATTGTTGGTTCCGGTCTGTAGGCACGCCTATATGGTTGATGCCCATAAGGCTGCTGATGTACATATTGCTGAGGCAGTGGGTTAGGCTCATTGAAACCTTCTGCTCGCGCCCATGCATCCCTTGCCAGAAATTCTCTTTCTCGAAGTTCCCTCTGGCGCGGTCTAAATACTCGCTCGGGCTCTTCATAGAATTGTGGGATTTGTTCATCCTGATTTTATTCGTTGTTTTGGCGGCCATCACCATTAACACTACCTGCGTGCGACATGCTGGAAAGAGCAATTTACCGCAACACAAAAGAATAACGCAAAAATAGTCGAGAACTAAATGTATAAAAAAAAGAAAAGGAAAAGAAACTCTTCACTGTAGCAGTTCCCCGGCAACGGCGCAATTGACGCGCGCCAAACTTGTATTTATATCTCCAAGCTTTTAGCTAGTATAACGGCAAGCAAGGGTCGAACCCAAGAGAACTGACTGTGAAGCGATTTCCTGTAAATAATGAACTAAAGGGGGTTTAAGTAAATGGTCACAAAAACGAATGTAAGAAAAGTGTGAATGTCAATCGAAAGAAATATTCAGCTCAGGGAATTCAATAGTGACTGTTATCATCGACTTCTAAAGATACGATCCTATTTGGTCACTCCGACAAAGGTAATAACCAAAGTATCCCGACAAAGGTGATACTGAACCTGGATTTTACTACTTGCTTTCGCGACAAAGTTTCGACAAGAGTTAATATTTAGAATTGATGAGCGGATAGTTTCACGACAAAGTATGCGCTAACCACAAAATACAATTCATGCGATTCAAGATCCAGAGGTACGATTAAATAAAAACATGCATTAAATCCAAGTCTCAAACGTGTATATCACCAATTGAAAACCTTAAACTGAAACAGAAATTTAGCTACTCATAATCAATTCTGAAAATACATTAAACTGAATAGAATAATAAAACCGTTCGAAATCACTGTTCACGCCGGAAACACTGTTCACCCGAAAAACACTATTCACGCCAAACTCCAAAATTTCGTCCGTCTTTGTTCCAAACCTCTGTCTTCCAAGCTGCTGTCTCACTCTCCCCGAAACCCTAATTGAGATCGATTGCTGACGTCATCATAAGCTGACCGCTCCGGATGGAGACATTAGTCGTGCGCCTCATGAAGACATTACAAGCGCGCTCAAAGAAGACATTAACTCTGCTAAAGTGTGCTGCGGGCGCGGTATTGTCTGCAGTGTCAGAAACTCACTTGTTTGACCCTTTAGACCTCCGAATCTCGTCTAGACGTAAACTAGAGAATTGTAGCGCTTTGAGTTAGCTTTCCAACAAGGTATAACACGCCTCAATCGGATCATAATCATGTGCTCGGCGAGCCTTTGACTACGAATAGGTCAATCTGCCGAGATTTGCTCTATATCCATCTAAATGAGCAATAAAGTTCTAAGCGGTCTTGATACACCTGCAGTGCGAAACACTACCAAGAAGTAATGTATCACATACAAAATGTAACTAAACAATGAGAATAAATAACTCAATGGATTGTATAAGTACGCTCCATCAAGAACCTACTGGACACGTCCCTAGCATCAGTCCGCACTGACCTTGGAACTGAGTTTGAAAACTCTCAGTTTCTAATTTTATGGAGGAATAAGGGTATCTCTCACAACTTCTCAGCTCCCCGCACTTTTCAACAGAATGGTGTCGTAGAAAGAAAGAATATAACCTTGGAGAACATGACTAGAACCCTTCTGATCGATAATGGACTTCTTAAGAGCTTCTGGGCAGAAGCACTAAGCTCAGCATGCTACGTATTGAACCGAGCTTCTCTGCGGAAGGGTCTGGACAAGACACCATATGAGCTATTCAGGGGACGGAAGCCCAACTTGTCCCATCTAAGAGTCTTTGGCTGCAAGGTATACGTCCACGACAATGGAAAGGACAACTTAGGGAAGTTTGATCCAAGAGGTGATGAAGGAACATTTGTGGGCTACTCCCTCCACAGTAGAGCCTACAAAGTGTATAACCTACGGCTATGTAAGGTAGAAGAAAGCATACACGTACCATGGGAGGGAACATTGTAAAGGACGGGAAACATACTCCTCTATAGTTCGAGGAAGAGTTCTCTCTCACGGAGACAGTACATGTGGACAGGTACCATGACGTTGCTGATATGGATCCACCAGAGGCAACGGGTACGTCCTCATGGGGAACTGAACTGTTGAAAACTGTGGGAGAGGAACCAGTCCCTGAGTAAGATCAGACTCCAGAGCAGGGACCGGTACCCAATGAAGAAGCTGAGGACACGTCCATTGAAGACATTCAGGAAACAATGGGTCCTCGAAGGAGTGAACGTGACAGGATACCGTCCAGACGACTCGAAGGCTACGAGGTGTTCTGTTCTCAAGTTGAGAATCCGTCCACAGACACTACATCCCAAAACGAGGAGTCAGCATATATGCACGGACAGATCGAACAAGTATGCACATCTAATGCCTTTGTGTCTCTATCAGAACCTAAGAAGGTTTCGGAACCCCTCAAAGATCCAGATTGGGTAAACGCAATGCAAGAGGAGTTGCATCAATTTGAAAGGAACCAGGTCTGAAGACTGGTCCCTAGACCCAAAGATCGCACAATCATTGGGACCAAATGGGTATTCCGAAACAAGCTTGACGATCAGGGAAGGGTAGTCAGAAACAAAGCAAGACTTGTTGTGAAATGGTACAATCAACAAGAAGGAATCGACTACGATGACACTTTTGCCCCGGTTGCCAGGTTAGAAGCCATACGATTGTTAATTGCATATTCTACTTATCATGGTTTCAAACTGCAGCAAATGGACGTAAAGACAGCCTTCCTCAACGGAGTCTTAAAGGAGAAAGTATACGTTGAGCAGACTCCAGGGTTTGAGGACCCTCCATGGCTGATCATGTATACATTTTGGACAAAGCCCTGTATGGAATGAAGCAGGCACCACGTGCATAGTACGAAAGACTATCCCAATTTCTGATGGCATATGGATATGTCCGAGGACTAGTAGATCAAACCCTATTCCTATATAGGGAAGGGAAGCATACCTTAGTAGTTCAAATATACGTTGATGATATTATTTTCGGTTCTACTAATGGTGCTTTGGTCAACAAGTTTACATATTTGATGGCGAGTGAATTCGAGATGAGTATGATGGGAGAACTAAAGTTCTTTCTAGGACTTCAAGTCTCACAAGAGAAGGACGGCACTCGCATACATCAACAAAAGTACCTGCGTAAGATGATAAAGAAGTTTGGACTGGAAGGGTCCAAACCCTTCCCCACTCCCTGCTCATCTAATGAGTCTTTGGGGAAGGATGAACACTCGTCCGCAGTAGACCAAACCCTTTTTAGAGAACTGATAGGATCTCTCTTATACATAACTGCTAGTAGACCTGACATAATGTTTAGTGCTTGTTTGTGTGCTCGATTTCAGGCCGATCCTAGAGAAAGACATCTAAAGGCAGTGAAGAGGATTCTGAGGTACCTAAAGGGGACTGAGGACCTGTCCCTTTGGTACCCGAGAGGAGGAAGCTTAGACCTAGTAGGGTACATTGACGCCGACTTTGCTGGAAACAAAGTTGATAGAAAATCTACATCTGGCATGGCACAATACTTGGGTCCCAGCCTAGTCTCATTGGGATCAAAGAAGCAAAACTCGATGTCCCTCTCTACAGCTGAGGCCGAGTACATAGCTGCTGCAGCATGTTGTACCCAGCTCCTATGGTTAAAGCAACAACTAAGCGACTACGGTATCTCTGTATCTCATATCCCTATCTTGTGTGATAATACTAGTGCTATAAACATTTCTAAAAATCCCGTACAGCACTCACGCACTAAGCATATAGAAATCAAACATCACTTCCTAAGAGATTGCGTAGAGAAGGGACTAGTGTCCATGGAGTTCTGTAGAATTGAAGAACAGGTTGCGGACATCTTCACTAAGGCATTGAGTGGTGAACCCTTCGAGAAGCTACAGATGGAACTAGTATGGTCTCTCTTTCAAATTAATTGACTTTCAGTGCCTTCCCTTTATAGATCAAATATTAGAACGTCTAGCGGGGCATGAATATTTCTATTTTCTTGATGGGTATATTGGCTTCTTTCAAATTCCTATCCACTCCGATGACAAAGAAAAGACCATATTTACTTGCCCCTACTGCGCATTTGCTTATAGGAGAATGCCTTTTGGTCTTTGTAATGCACCGGGAGTTGTATGATGTCCATCTTTGCTGAAATTTTGGGAAAACTCTATGGAAGTATTTATGGATGATTTTTCTATGCATGGTTATTCATTTGATGATTGTCTCAAAATTTGTCTTGTTTGTTGGCTAGATGTATTGAAATGGACCTAGTGCTAAATTGGGCGATGATAGAGCCTATTTATACACACTATTTAGATCCTAACCCTATGCTTGTTTGCATTATTTTGTGTACAAGATTACTGGTTTCCAGTGTTTTTGTATTTCAGGGCGAAACGAGGGCCTAAGTCGGATACGCGCTAACAGGCAGCATTTAAGGAGCGCATCACACAGCCTGCGGAGCTAGCAGCGCAAACAGATAGTGGCAGAGTCGACTACGGTGCGCAGACCGATTGCGCTAACCAACGTGTGCCGTGCGCCATGCGCAGAAGAGTGGTGTTTCCAAATCTTGACACCACCAGATTTGGAAGTTGCCAAGGTTGGGCCTCATGAGCAGTATATAAAGAGAGGAAGGCTAGGGTTTGAAGAGACACACAAGATATCAAAGAGAGAGAGCCAAAATCAAAAACACACGAACTGCTGCAAAGGACCTGCGCTAGCCGACTGCGCCAGCCGAGACACTGCAACCTGCACGCACCTGCTCGTTGCTATTTTCTTGGATACTTTAGATATTATTTACTGTTTCTATGATGTTTACTACTAGCATGTCTAGCTAAATGCTTGGTATCGGTTGGGCATGATTCTATGAGTATTTCCTTTGAGACTTGAGCTTAATGCATAGTTTGTTTGCTTATATTAATTCTGTGCACACTGTTGACAGCTAGTTGCATGAGTAGGGGAAGCCTTGAACCGCAATCTTACTCTTGTTACTTGTTTGTTATATGTTAAACTAGTTGAATAGCTTGACGGTGACAACTAGGAGTAACGCGCTAGGATAATCAGTTGCTACTGTGACAGGATTCGTAGCTGCTTAGACTAGACTTGAGAATTAATAGCTCATGAACTTTGATCGGAACATGCGCACATGTTAGGAAGCCTTGATCAGACACTAACATCAGTAAACCGAACTATAGACGTTTAAAGTCGATGATAAGGAATACACTCATAGAGGATTGTCTGCGCCGATACTTTTCATAGTCATAGTACTTAATCTCTACTGCCTGCGCACGTCTAGTACAATTCCTGCGTTTACTACTGTTCACTCGCGCACTTGCGCAACCCAATCACTCACACCCCCAGTTTTCGTAAGTGCAGGTTACTAGTTAAAGCTAATCTACTTGCTCCCTGTGGATTCGACCCTGACTTAGCCGCTATACTAAGTGGAGAAGGAAGGAATAAATTTGACGCCCACAACGACGCGCGCATCAGGCGAAATGCCATTTTATGGTAAAGGAAGGTATTGTGCTAGGGCATCTTGTCTCGAAAAGAGGGTGTGAAGGTATGTGGCATCATTGACAAACTCCTACAAAGTGAACTAGAGCTTGCTACAGCAAGTATGGAAAGAAAACAGCTGATGAAGAGCATTCCAGAGTGAGCAAACTCAGTAAGTGGCGCTCCAGATGAAGACATTAAGTAGCGCTCCAGATGAAGACATTAAGTGGCTAATGTCTTCACGAGGCGCGCGACTTAATGTTGCCTTGGGGCGCTCGAAAATCTGAAAGAGATCATGAAGACATCAGCTTGTGCAATCTGGGCAGAGTGACTATCTCAGTACTCAAGTGGAGTAAGCAAGTGCAATAGCAACCTCTGGAGCAGAAGTTCAGCAGCAGAAGTATTGCACACCTTCAGACAGCTTGTGCTACAGCAGATGCTGCAGCACAAATGCTGTAGCAGAAATTTAGCTTTCTCGAAGATTGCATTCAAACAACAAATCAGTGGACTAAAGGGCTTCCGGAAAGAGCTGAATATTCAGGAGAATATTTCTGGAGTGTCTCTCAAGAACAAGGGTAGATTTGTTGAAGTGAAGATATGATCTTGTAGAGATCTTGGAGGATCTTCCTTAGAATTGATGGGATTGTTTCCTAATGCATTTAGGAAATTCCAGCAGCAGCAAACAGCTACAGCAAAGGTGAGGAGTTGTTGCAGCTCAAACAATCAAGCTGGCAGCAGATGCAGCAGGGGATGCTGCAGCAGGTGCTGGTTCAAGTGCTGGTTCAACTGTCCGAGTAGCAGTTTTGTGCTGGGTGCGATTTAAGGTATGGCAGCTTTGTGAAAGCTCTTAGAAGTTTTTCTAAAATGCTGCTGAGCATTTTCCAGCAAGGTTTGCTGGTCAGAGAAGGAGTTTTGCATTGAAGATATTAATCAAATCTAATCTCCTAGATTTTAGGAGATAATTGATCTTGTGGGTCAATTGCCTAAACCTGGAAATTGCTTAAAGTGGTGTGGGTATTTAAGCAGAAGGTTTGAGGGCTGAAGAGGGTGATCGAAGCTGAGTGATACACGAGAGTAGACACAGATTTCAGAAAGAGGATTTTCTGGGTGCTACGGACGTTGTTCTTCGATCAAACACACACGGGCAGAGCGTTGATCGCAGAGCTGTGGTGTGCATTGCAGAAGAGAATCAGGTCTTGCAAAGACTGATTCGTGCATTGATCTGGAAGCCAATTCAGAGCTGGTGAGCTTGTTGGTTGATCAAGAGGCAGCCGCGGGAGAACTGACGGGTGGAAGGCTCGGTCGAGGTTCGTGCGGAAGAACTCACTAGTGACAGGTGGTCACTGAGTGAGGGGGAGTTACTCAGAGTGTGCAGCGCTCTTGGAGTGGTTCGATCGGCTCGGCAGAAGGCCTTGGAGCGACGCAGACAGTGTGCTTCAGCTGTGTGTTACAGCTGTTGCTGCAGCAACCCTGCTGAGTAGTGTAGGATAGAATAGACTGAGTTTTTTGAGAGGATTGTAGCTATTCTAGACTGACATATTGTAGAGGGTGTGCTGGCACAAATCAGAGCTTGTTCTGATTGTGCTGAGTAGTCAACAAGAGGTTGAGTAGCATAGGTTGCGTGCGTTGTAACCTAGTGTACTTGGAACCTTTGGTTGAGTGGATTGAGGACTGGAGAATAGTCCTCCCCAGACGTAGGCAGATTGGCTGAACTGGGTGAACAAACTTGTGCATTGTTTGTTGCTTGCTGAGATTAATTCTTGTGAACAAGAGTGTGCTGCAGCAACTGCTTGTTCACAAATCTGCCGGATTGAGACACTGTGAAATTTCAATTGGTATCAGAGCGGGAACTCGACACACAGAGTTAAAAGACCCTACAGTGTCTCTGAAGAAGCCAAGACAATGAAGGAAGGACAGAGCACAAGCAGACCCCCATTGTTGGAAGAAAGCAACTATGGATGTTGGAAGGCGGGAATGAAGGTCTTCCTTAAGATGATGGATGAGAAGACTTGGAGAGCAGTAGTGTCTGGATGGTCACACCCTCTGATCATCGACGACAAAGGAGTTGCACTGGAGAAACCAGAGGAGACATGGACAGCTGAAGAGGAAGCTGTAGCAACCAGTAACTCAAGAGCCTTGAATGCGATATTTGCCGCTGTTGACGAAAATAATTTCAGGCTGATCTCTGACTGTGAAGTTGCCAAGCAAGCATGAGAGATCCTTCAGACGGCGCATGAAAGGATCAAGACTCCTGCTGCAAATTGGAGAGACGAAGATAGTGAAGAAAAATCTGACCAAATTAGCAATGTTGCTTTGATGATTGAAACTGATATGAAGAGCACAGTTTCAACAAAGCCAGAAATTGTTGATAGTGTTGATGAGTCAGACAGTAGTGATGATGAGGAAATCACTGAGGAGTCCATTGGCAAAAACTTTACCCTGTTGCACGAAGAGTGTCTGCGAGTCATGGAGATCAACAAAGGATTGACTACCAAAGTTTCAGACCTGCAAGAAAAACAAGAGGAGCTGCTGAAGATGATCACTTCTCTTACGGATCAGGTTGCCCAGCAAGAAGAGAAGTTTGCTGCAGAGAAGGAAGAGCTCAACCTCTATCGGAAGACTACAAAGATGCTTAACAGTGGAACAAGCACTCTTGAAGATATTCTAGCACGCCAAAGGTATGGAGGTGGCTACTCAGGTCTTGGATACACTGGAGAAGAAGGTGCTGAAACAACTGTATTCATCAAAGCTACGGAGCGAGAAGATGTTGAGATTGCCGTAGAAAAACCGGTCTTGTCCCAGAAACCAGTTCAGAAAAAGGTGCATAGAAGGGTGAACAAGAAGCTGCTACAGCAACTGTTGTATCAACAACCTGTAGCAGAAAAGAAATCCAGGTGCAAAAGTCGCAGTTGTTATTTCTGTGATCGAGAGGGACACATTCAGAAAAGATGCCCGATCCTGAACAAGTATTGGAGAACTCAGAGACCTCCCACAGACGGACAGCGTCGGATGAAGCCAAGGATTAGACGTTGCACCCTCAGCTCATCAAATCCAATGAACGAACAACACTGTCCGATTGTGCATAGAAATTGCAGGTGCACTGGAGGGACAATGAGCTGGAGAATGAGGATCGAGAAGGATGCTGGCACAGAGAGGATGAGACACCGAAACAATGCCGGAAGGAAAGGAAGAGTTGCTGGTCACAACAAATCTAGGAAGGAGCATGTTCGAAAACCAGTACAAGTATGGGTGGAGAAGCAGCCACCTGATTTTCCCCCAAAACCAACCAAAGAAGCACATGTCGACACATTGGAATGCCCTCTCCTGTGGATGGAGAAGAGGCGTTGGCATACTCGCTGAATTTAGTTGGTATCCCCCTCTATCATTTGTGACAAAAAGGGGGAGAAGAGGAGAAGGGGAGAAGAAGAGAAGAGGTGCTCTTAGAAATGATGCTCAGGTTTTGTCAAAAATGCCAAGGGGGAGTGTGTTAAGGTAATGGCATCCTTGACAAAACAAGCACAAGAAGTTGCTACAACATCCCCTGAAGATTGAAGCTGAAGAAGCTGCAAAAGAAGGAGTTCAAAGATGAGAAGAGGATTGCCTAAGATTAGAAGGGTTCTTGGATTTTGTCAAAATGCCAAGGGGGAGATTGTGAAGGTATGTGGCATCATTGACAAACTCCTACAAAGTGAACTAGAGCTTGCTACAGCAAGTATGGAAAGAAAACAGCTGATGAAGAGCATTCCAGAGTGAGCAAACTCAGTAAGTGGCGCTCCAGATGAAGACATTAAGTAGCGCTCCAGATGAAGACATTAAGTGGCTAATGTCTTCACGGGACGCGCGACTTAATGTTGCCTTGGGGCGCTCAAAAATCTGAAAGAGATCATGAAGACATCAGCTTGTGCAATCTGGGCAGAGTGACTATCTCAGTACTCAAGTGGAGTAAGCAAGTGCAATAGCAACCTCTGGAGCAGAAGTTCAGCAGCAGAAGTATTGCACACCTTCAGACAGCTTGTGCTACAGCAGATGCTGCAGCAGAAATTTAGCTTTCTCGAAGATTGCATTCAAACAACAAATCAGTGGACCGAAGGGCTTCCGGAAAGAGCTGAATATTCAGGAGAATATTTCTGGAGTGTCTCTCAAGAACAAGGGCAGATTTGTTGAAGTGAAGATATGATCTTGTAGAGATCTTGGAGGATCTTCCTTAGAATTGATGGGATTGTTTCCTAATGCATTTAGGAAATTCCAGCAGCAGCAAACAGCTACAGCAAAGGTGAACAAGGAGTTGTTGCAGCTCAAACAATCAAGCTGGCAGCAGAAGTAAACCAGCAGCAGATGCAGTAGGGGATGCTGCAGCAGGTGCTGGTTCAAGTGCTGGTTCAACTGTCCGAGTAGCAGTTTTGTGCTGGGTGCGTTTTAAGGTATGGCAGCTTTGTGAAAGCTCTTAGAAGTTTTTCTAAAATGCTGCTGAGCATTTTCCAGCAAGGTTTGCTGGTCAGAGAAGGAGTTTTGCATTGAAGATATTAATCAAATCTAATCTCCTAGATTTTAGGAGATAATTGATCTTGTGGGTCAATTGCCTAAACCTGGAAATTGCTTAAAGTGGTGTGGGTATTTAAGCAGAAGGTTTGAGGGCTGAAGAGGGTGATCGAAGCTGAGTGATACACGAGAGTAGACACAGATTTCAGAAAGAGGATTTTTTGGGTGCTACGGACGTTGTTCTTCGATCAAACACACACGGGCAGAGCGTTGATCGCAGAGCTGTGGTGTGCATTGCAGAAGAGAATCAGGTCTTGCAAAGACTGATTCGTGCATTGATCTGGAAGCCAATTCAGAGCTGGTGAGCTTGTTGGTTGATCAAGAGGCAGCCGCGGGAGAACTGACGGGTGGAAGGCTCGGTCGAGGTTCGTGCGGAAGAACTCACTAGTGACAGGTGGTCACTGAGTGAGGGGGAGTTACTCAGAGTGTGCAGCGCTCTTGGAGTGGTTCGATCGGCTCGGCAGAAGGCCTTGGAGCGACGCGGACAGTGTGCTTCAGCTGTGTGTTACAGCTGTTGCTGCAGCAACCCTGCTGAGTAGTGTAGGATAGAATAGGCTGAGTTCTTTGAGAGGATTGTAGCTATTCTAGACTGACATATTGTAGAGGGTGTGCTGGCACAAATCAGAGCTTGTTCTGATTGTGCTGAGTAGTCAACAAGAGGTTGAGTAGCATAGGTTGCGTGCGTTGTAACCTAGTGTACTTGGAACATTTGGTTGAGTGGATTGAGGACTGGAGAATAGTCCTCCCCAGACGTAGGCAGATTGGCCGAACTGGGTGAACAAACTTGTGCATTGTTTGTTGCTTGCTGAGATTAATTCTTGTGAACAAGAGTGTGCTGCAGCAACTGCTTGTTCACAAATCTGCCGGATTGAGACACTGTGAAATTTCAGAGGGATTGGGGCCGACAGAGGCCAGATCGACGTTATTAAGAAGCTACTACCACAGATAGACGAGAAGGGAATAAGGGGTTTCCTCGGGCACGCTGGATTTTATAGGAGGTTCATCAAGGACTTCTCAAAAATTGCTAAACCTTTTACAAATCTGCTATGTAATGAGGTTGAGTTCAGTTTCGTTGAACCGTGCCATCAAGCATTTCAAACGCTTAAGAAAGCTTTGTATCAGCCCCGATTATTCAACCTTCGAACTTGGAGATTCCATTTGGGTTAATGTGTGACGCTAGCGCTTATTGGAGCCGTATTAGGGCAAAGGGTCGATAAGCGTTTGCACGTGGTTTATTATGTGAGTAAATCCCTTGACTCTACACAAGAGAATTACTCGACCACAGAGAAATAAATGCTTGCTATCGTCTCTGCCTTAGAGAAATTCAGACAATACTTGATCAGGCCCAAAACAATTGTCTACACGGACCATGCAGCGATCAAATATCTAATGGAAAAGAAGGAGGCGAAGCCTAGACTAATCCGCTGGATTCTCCTTTTACAAGAGTTCGACGTTGAAATCAACGACAAGAAAGGAGTGGAGAATGTAGTCGCGGATCACCTATCGAGATTGGACAAATCAGTGGATGTGGTGTGAGGAATGTGTCGATTGCAGACTCTTTTATTGGCGAATATTTGCTGAGTGTTGAGAAAACGCAAGCTCCTTGGTATGCGGATTTTGTGAATATTCTTGCTTGTGGAATTTTACCGGAAGGGGCAAATGACAATCAAAGGAAGAAATTCCTCCATGACGTGATATTATTGGGATGAGTCATTTCTCTATAGGCTATGCACTGATGGGTTATATCGGTCGTGTATTGCGGAGGATGATCAGACGGATATTCTACGAAGCTGCCACTCTTCCTCATATGGTGAACATGGCTCTAGCTCCAAAACAGCCGCGAAGGTTCTCCAATGCGGGTTTTATTGGCCTACGTTGTCTAAGGACGCGTATGAATTTGTAAAGTCTTGTGACGCTGATCGCGCGTCGTTGTGCGCGTTAAATATAATCCTTCCTCTTCCACTCAGTACAGCGGTTAAGTAAGGGTCGATCTCCACAGGGAGCAAGTAGTTCAGTTTTAGTCAGTGACCTACACCTACGAAGATTGGGGGGTGAGTGATTGGTTTGCGCAGTGCGCGAGTAACAGTGTGAAACGCAGAGAAATGCACTAGGCGTGCGCAGGCAGTAGAGACTAGATACTATGACTATGAGAAGTATTGGGCGGACAATCCTCTATGCGTGCATTCCTTATCACTGACTCTAATATGTCTATAGCTTAATTTCACTTGGGTTAGTGTCCGGTCAAGGCTTCCTAACACGTGCGCATGTTCCGTTCAAAGTTCATGTGCTATTAATCCTTAGAACATAGACTAAAACAGCTGCGAATCCTGTCACAGTAGCAACTGCTTACCCTAGCTCATTACTCCTAGTTGTCACCGTAAAGCTATCAACTAGTTTAACATATGACAAGCAAGCAACACAAGTAAGATTGCGGTTCAAGGCTTCCCCTACTCATGCAACTAGCTGTCTCCGTACGCACAGGATTAATACAAGTAAGTAAACTATGCATTAAGCTCAAGTCTCAAAGAAAGTGCATCATAGATTCATGCCCGACCAACACTTAAGCGTTTAGCTAGACATGCTAGTGATAAACATCATAGAATAGTAAATAATGACTAATGTGTCTGAGAAACAAGTAGCAAACAGTGCGTGCAGCTTGTCTTCTCGGCTGGCGCAGTCGGCTGGCGCAAATCCTCTCAACAAGTCCGTGTGTTTTCCAGTGTTGCCGCTCTCTCTGATGTGTGTCGTCCAATGATGGCTGTGATATCTCTCTCTTGAAACCCTAGACTTCCTTTGTTTATATATTGCCCAGGAAGTTCACCTTTGGCAACTTCCAAATCTGGTCACTGGACTTTGCGCCTGGCGCACAGCATTCGGCTAGCGCATCGGCTAGCGCACCGCTACTGGCTCTCGCCAACTTCTCTTCTGCTTGTGCTGCTATCTCCGCAGGCGGATCTCTCACTCCTAGAACGCTGCCTGTTAGCGCGTATCCGACTCCAGGACTCGTTTTGCCCTGTAATACAAAAACACTAGAAACGAGTAATCTTGCTCATAAAATATTGCAAGTAAGCATAGGGTTATGATCTAAATAATGCGTACAAATAGCCTCTATTAGACGCATGCCAAAGCACGGAAAATATATCAAAGCGTGATGAGATGCCGCAGAAGGGAATCCTTGAGGTTGAAATGTTTGATGTTTGGGGCATAGACATCATGGGGCCATTCCCATCATCAAATGGGAACAAATATATTCTGGTCGCCGTCGATTATGTCTCCAAATTGGTAGAGGCTGACAATGCAGTATGGCAGTGTTTGACAAAACCAGCACAAGTGAACAAGGAGTTGCTACAGCACAAGTAAACAAGTAGTCCAGCAGAAGTGAACTAGCAGCAGCTGCAGCAGGGGATGCTACAGCAGGAGCTTGTTCAACTGGCTGCATCATCTGTCTGAGAAGCAGCAGCAACCTAGGAGTGTCTAAAAGGGCTGGAAACTCTGTGGAGAGCATCTGAAGAATTTCTAATATGCTGTGGAGTTTTTTCCAGTGAGGTTTACTAGTCAGAGAAGGAGATTTGCATTGGAGATAAAAATGAAATCTAATCTCCTAGATTTTAGGAGATAACTGTTCTCTTTGGGACATTGCCTAAACCTGGACATTGCTTAAAACTGGTGCTGCTATTTAAGAAGAAGAGGTTTAGAGCAGAATGATTGATCGAAGCAGAGGGATACACGAGTGCATACACGGAATTCAGAGAGAGCAATTTGTGGTGTGCGACGGACGAATTCTTCGATCATCACCCAAGAGCAGAGCGTGAGCGCAGAGCTGTGGTGATAGCAGCAGAAGGGAATCAGGACTTGCAGAGTCTGATTCGAGCTTGATCTGGAAGCCAATTCAGAGCTGTGGTGCTTGTTGGTTGATCAAGGGCACCCGCGGAAGAACTGACGGGTGTGTGGCTCGATCAAGTGTCTAAGCGGTGGTTCTCGCTAGTGGCAGGTGGTCACTGAGTGAGGGGGAGTATTCCAGAGTGTGCAGCGCTCGTGGAATCGTTCGAACGGCTCGGCAGAAGGCTTTGGAGCGACGCGGACAAATTGTGCTTCAGCTGTGTGTTACAGCAGTTGCTACAGCAACCCTGCTGAGTGAGTGTAGTTTAGAATAGGCTAAGTTCTTTGAGAAGTCTGAAGCTATTCTAGATTGACATATTGTAGAGGGTGTGCAGACACAAGTCAGAGCTTGTTCTGATTGTGTTGAGTGATCCACACAAGGTTGAGTAGCATAGGTTGCGTGAGTTGTAACCGAGTGTACTTGGAGACCTTTGTTTTGAGTGGATTGATGAGGACTGGAGAATAGTCCTCCCCAGACGTAGGCAATTGGGCGAACTGGGTGAAAAAACTTCTGTCTTGTTCATTGTTTGCTGAGACAATTTCCGAGTGAACAAGAGTGTGCTGCAGCAACTGCTTGTTCACAAATCTGTCGAACTGAGACACTGCGAATTTTAGAGGCAATCGCTGCTCCTTCTTGTGATGCAAATGTGGTAAGAAAGCTTTTCACCAAGGTAATATTTCCAAGGTTCGGTGCACCGAGAACAGTAATCAGCGATAATGGATCGCACTTTAAAGGAAAACAGTTTGAGTCATTGCTCCGAAAGTATGGTGTCTACCACAAAATAGCGACGCCATACCACCCACAAACCAGCGGCCAAGTTGAGGTATCTAATCGCGAGATCAAGGCAATATTAGAGAAGACGGTTAGTAATTCTCGCAAGGATTGGTCAACAAAGCTCTATGAAGCGTTATGGGCTTACCGAACGGCGTTTAAGATACCAATCGGTATGTCCCCTTACAGACTTGTGTACGGGAAACCTTGCCATCTCCCTTTGGAACTCGAATATAAAGCCATGTGGGCTGTCACGAAGCTGAATTTCGACTTGAAATCAGCAGGGGAGAAGAGACTACTCCAGCTTCACGAGCTCGATGAGATCAGACTTGACTCGTATAAAAACGCCAGAATTCATAAGGAGAAAACCAACTTTGGAATGACAAGAAAATTTAGAGGAGAACTTTCTCAAAGGGAGATAGCATTCTGCTTTTCAACACTAGACTTCGATTATTTCCAGGAAAGCTGAAATCAAGGTGGTCGGAGACTTTCAAAGTCGAAAAAGTGTACGAAGATGGCCATTTTGAATTAATGAATAAAGACGGTGAAACTTTTAAAGTAAATGGCCTTTGAATCAAGGCGTACCATGGAGATGAGCAGAGCTTGGAGACTTCAAGCTCGATGATTCCACCTAATTCCCACACTATCGCATGCCACTTGAGAAGGGATCCTTGCAAAGGACTTCTCAAGTGTGTTTCTAATGAAAAAGGGAATTAGCTACATCTTAGCCAAGACGTTAAACTAGGCTGGTGAGTATTTGTGCTTTTGCTTCTACTTGTTGGTAGTATAGAATTATTTTGGACTTTATGTTGCGCCGGGCAAATATTTGATTAGTGGTTCTAGGGATTTTGTGTTTGTGTGCACTCGAATTACTCCGTTGGTTTGACTATCTATATGTCGGAGTTTTAAGTGTGGGGTAATTCGATTTGCGGAATCTGGTAAATTTTGGGAGAATTTAGTGGCGAGGGCAGGCTATAAAACACAGCAGTTAATTCGCCCGAATCAGCTTCTAGCTCTCCGAGTCACTTTTGATTCGAGCAGATTGATACTGTTCATTACAGCACTGAGTGTTTGATCCGGGCGAATCACATTTTGGCCTCTCCGAATCACTTTTGAATCGTTCAAAGTATGCGAACCAGAATCGATTCGGATAAAGGTTCCCCGAGTCACTTTTGATTCGGGCAGTTTGAAACTGTTCATTGCAGCACTCACTCGTGGGTTTAAAGTTGACTCGTTTAAAATTTCTTTTCTCTCTCTCCTCTCCCAAGACACCGAACCCTAAAACGCGACGTAGCCGTCCAACCTCGCCGCCCGTCACCAGTGTTCACCCTTTTGAGCTAACCCTAAAACCCAACCTCCGTCCGATCCAGCTTCCTCTATTTCCCTTCGCCCAATCACCAGTAAGTCCCCGAGTCGTCTCCCTTCACCCGAATCAATGGCTAAGACCAACCTGACCACGACCGGGAAACGGAGACCATCACCTACCCGAAAGCTTTCCTCGGCTAAGAAGAATAAGGGAATAGCTAAACCTAAACCTAAATCCAAACCCAGACAGAGGCCCAGGCGAGCTGCCACTGATGGAATTGTCCTTCGCTTCTCCCCTCCGCCGTCTCCAGTCAGCGCATCATCATCTTCTTCTTCTTCAGAAGAAGCCAGACCTGCGGGGGAATCCTCTCGCGCGCCCACCAGCTTGGCTATAATCCCGCATGCGAGAGAGGAAAGGGCAAGGACACCCTTCCCTTTCAATGAAGAAATTCAGTTTGCTGACGCTCGTATGAAGTCTCTGTTGGCGGAGCACAGTGAGTATGCAGTCCTCACACCGCCTTACCCGGATAGGCCCCACTACGTGAGCTCAATGTCTTTGATGAAATTAGTCGTTATCTACGTATTAGTCAATTACATTATCTTTTGATGGATGATCCGGGTACTTACTCGCAGCTGGTTAAAGAATTTATGGCCTCATTTTCTACGACTTGGGAGGATGGCGGAGCCGATTCGTTCTATAAGGGTAAGAGGGAACGCAACGTTCACTTTTGGAATTTCTGCTTGGGCGGACAGGCTTTTAGATTACACACCCATGATGTTGCGACCACACTTGGATGCACTGAGTATGGGGAGTACCCGTTATTTAGAGGTTTCCACCGGTATGAGTTCTGGAAGGAAATTACCGGACAGGACATTTTCTTCACACCTCCTCAGGACATTCAGTCTCCGGTCTGGTGGCTGATTCACCGTTTCATTGTGACTTCCATTCACATCCGCAAGGATGGTGGCCGGTATGTAAACACTGCTGATATAGACCTCATGCTTCAAATTCATTTCGGCCAGCAGGTTTACATCGTCCACGCTTTGACACTTTAGTTTGAGTCCAATCAGAATTCACAATACAAAGGGCGTGCCTTAGGTGGGGGATCATTTATTACGCTTCTCGCGAAGCACTTGGGCTTTATTTTAGACCAAGGCACACCTCTGCCCAAGAAGATACTCGACCTGGAGAGTCTTCGAAAGATGCACATGATAACCCCAAGACTCATCAATGGATTATCCATAAGGATGTGCCCAAGAAATTGGAGCAGCGGATTGCGAAACAACGAATAGAGCATGGGGCTCCTCGGCCGGCCACATTGCCTAGATCAGCTAGCGAGCAGCCCCCGGCACCAGAATCCGCTCCTGCACCTGCCCCTACCTCTGAGCACATTCCTGATTTTAGACCACCTTCCACTACCCCTCCTCCCGTTGAGCCCGAGCCAGGTGTACGTTAGGACATGAGGTTGATGAGCACCCGTTTGGACTCCCTTTCAGACTCTCACATGGTGCTCATCCTCTCCCATGAGGTACTATCCACCCTTGTCCACGATTTTTTCGCATGGCAAGGAAGTGTCATGGCGCGTATGGCAGCACACTTGGGTATTATAGACATTCCACCTCCGCCAGCGCCTTTTGCTCAGCCGCCTCCTCCACAAACTATGTCGCCTGCCAATGCGAGCGATGACTCTATTTCAGCGATGGTTGAAAGTGGAGTTGGTGGGAGTAATAACATAGAGGACACCGGGAATGGGGCAGCGAGGATTCTAACGATTCGGATAACCCAGACTCTGAGACCCGCAAGAAGAATAGGAATGATGTTTAGGATTATCTTCTATGTTTACAATGACTTGTGTCGGTATTATTACTATGTACTTTGCTTGACTAGTCCATTTATATTTTAAGGCTCTTTGCCGCGATATTATTTGCATGACAGGTGTGTTTCGAACTTATGTTGCTTTTCTTTGGCAGATTTTCCCTTTTGACCAATGATTCGGATAAAGCTATGATCATCACTGCTAGATTGATTCGGAAAAATCACCTTTTTTCCTTGCTCAAATCATGTTTGATTCGCGGACCCTAATGCTATCCGAGCAAGTTTGATTCGGCCACCCTAGCCGAATCACTTTCTTTGCCTTGCCCGAATCACTTCTGATTCGGGTAAGCTCATGTTATCCGAACTGATTTGATTCGACCAGGGTGTGGCCGAATCATTTTTTTTATCTTCCCGGAATCAATTGTGATTCGGGCAGTTTTGAGCAGCACTGTTCTCAGATAACTTTGGAAATTTTTGCAACTTTACTCGTATTTGTTCGAAACTTTTTCACGCACTATCATACACTAGTTCATGACTTTTGATTTACACGAGCGGATCTACGTAAACTCATCGTATGAATTGCTGCACATTTTTTTTCCAACCTTTTGCCTAGCTACATGCTTCGCATTGATTTATCTTTAATACCTAGCTATTTCATTTATGAATTCAGGTGTTGCTCTAACCTTTTTCTTGGGTTTGAGATGTAGTGCAACTGAATGGAGCATCATTCACTGATGTGAGCGAACGCACATTTGGCTACCTCCACACGAGAGAAGTTCCTTCAACACTCTCTCTTTAATATTCTTTCACTTTATATTGCTTAGGGACTAAGCAAACTTTTAAGTGTGGGGTGCTTGCACTTTCGCTTTTATTTTCTTAACAACATGATTCTATGCTACACATTTATTTTTCTCACATTATACTCACATGATTGCTTTCATCCTAGCTTTAAATACTGACCACACGAAGTAATGTTTGCTAAACAATTAAGTAGTATCATTTAAAAATATTTTTGGGATAAGTTTAGGGTTTAGAATTCATGAATCATATCTTTAAGTTGATTGACATTCTTTGTGATGATTTTATTCACATGATTTGGTGTTTTGACTAGCTTAGTTTGATTTATTTTTAAGCCCTTTCCGTGCATGAAAAATGAAGCTAAGTTTAGTGAGCACAAAAATAAAATAAAAATAGTTTTCATATAAATATTGTACTTGCTCTTGTTTGCTTTTAGGTGACTTTAGCATTCCTATTTAGACTTTGCATTTGTTTAACTCACGCTTCATGCTCAATTATATATCACTTAGGTACATTATCAAGTATTAAGTGTGGGGTCAAATAAAGTGTTTACGGAAAGGAAAAAAAAGAGGCTGAGAAAGAAAAAAATTATATTTTTAAGGTTTTACAAATGCCGAGGGTTAGGAAGGTAAGTTCCCCTTGAAAGCATTTATATCCCTCGATGACTGGCTATGAAATGAAGGTATGATATGTTTTAGCCATGGGACACTAAAAATTTAACTCACTATGTCTTATGTTCATTATAAGTTGGATGTATATGGCATGCATGGGAAACGTCCGTTGGTAATGCACTGCACATGATTATTTAAGGCTTGTTCATTCTAGCCCAAAAGACCCTTCCGGATACTCGTACCCTTATTACAAGCCTAACATGAAGGAACGGGTCCATAACCATCCTTAGCCTACTCATAGCAAGCAGTGGTCCTATGAACCCCTTGAATACTACTCTGGATTACTAGCTATGAGGTACTCTCTTTTATATTATACATTCATATTGTGTGTGACACATTTTATAAAACTACTTGGGTACCTGTCAGCATCATACAAAACCCCTTGAAAGAACCATGACAATTTCTAAGGTCAGTAGAGAGACAATTGGGGGACCCGTCGACAGAATCGGCAACGTGTACAGCTATGAATAAACTATTGACACAAGCAACAGCTCATCAGTGGACTGATACACAACAGTAATAAAGATGGCGTGTGTCACACGCCAAGTACTGGTACACAACGGTAATATGGACTACTTGTGCTACACACAAAGGACTGGTATGACAAGAAACGTGTATTGCATCCAATGGACGAGTCTACAACGGCTCCAAAGTTTGCATAACACGCGTGGACAGATGCAACGGACTTATAGGCAGAGAAAAAAAATATTTTAGCCGTGGAGTTTTGGGGGGAAGAATCTGGACCAGTTCACAGACTCTATTTAAGACAATCAACAGTGAACTCTTCCTCACCCAAACTCACAATCTGCAATCAAGTCCAAAGCAAGCCATCCTTCCCACAATCTCAAGGCTCAAAGATGTCTTCCAGCACTGCCGCCTCCCTCGCTGCTTCCTCTTCCTCCGACGAAGTACAACTGGCTCCTCCAGTGCGCGCCCTGCCGTGGTATGAAGATGTACCGGAGGCGATCTCAATCAATTTGGTGGAGACAGGTCGCCTGGATGACGAAGAAGTTGAACCAGAGCCAACCATCGAGCTCCTAACTGATCCACAGTCGCCGGTTGTTGAAATAACAAGTATGAACATCGTCCGTCCGGTCAGCAAAGGAAAGAGGAGGTCCAGCAGACTTGCTACCCAAAGTCAGCCTCCTCTGATGGAGAAGGAGACTGAGGACGAAGGTGTTGCTGATCGGGAAGTGACTTTAACAACATCGCCTGTGAAAAGGTCCACAACAGTGAAAAGGAGGACTAGGGAAAAGTCTCTAGACAAGTCCGAGAACCGAACGCCTGCAAAGAGGACTAAGCAGGCACATACTCCCAGAACCTCTCAGCCGTGGCCAAAGACTGCCTTCACGGAAACGGCTGACGCGTCCACGAGAGGGATTGTAAAGGAACTAATCTTCAATAGCACGTTTCTGGTTGAAAATAATATGGATGAAGTACTTGCGTTGCTGAGATTTCAAGGCTGGGAGAGGGTATTTGAAAGTTGTGAAGTTGACGAGGTGCTGGTACGGGAGTTTTACTCCTCGTACGCAATAGAAAAGAAAGGGACAGGTCTGGTAGCGACCTATCTCCAGGAAGGGATGCCCTACGCCTTCTCGAGCGGGCATCTGGCAATGGTACTGGGAGTGCCTCATGAAGGCTATGAAGCCTACACTGGCAAGTTCTGGCCAGAGGACATGAATGGAGAAGAGATAGTCAGTTTCATCAGTGGGGACCCGTCCCCTGGCAAAATAGTAGGGACAACCAGAATGCCTCCAGTGCACCGGTTCCTTCAGCTTCATGGTCAAGAACATCCTGCCACGAATGGAAAAATGAAGCATCCTAAAAATACAAGAGGCCATTCTGTTGAGAAAGGTGTTGCTCAGGGAAAAAATGAATCTTCCAATGATAGTAATGGCTCACATGGAACACATTAGTGGGCAGAGTACTCATTCGCTGGGTTTCCCCTCCATAATCAAGAGGATTATGCTGTCTCATGGGTGCTACAAACCGGTGGGACGGGAGACCAGATGAAGCAGGGAGCTGGATGAGGCGACCATCCGCAAGATGGGATTCAGGTTTATTCCCGGACAAGGGTGGACTAGGGAGCTGCTAACTCCAACTCCCAGGGTTGTCAGTGGGGAAGGGTCCACTGATCTAAGGACTCTGGTTGAGGAGGAGTTTCGCAAATTGGCCGAAGGCCAACAGAGAACTGAGGACAGGCTCCGTCAGTTGGAGGATTGCCAAGGATGGGCTAATACCGCACTGGCCAAAATCTAAAGGCTCCTTGGGGTAGTGATCTCTCAGACGGACCCCTCCACTGCTCCCCCCATACCTTAGATCTGTCATGGTTCAGCCCCTCTTTGTCACCCTAGCATATCATTCCCTGTTTTTTCATCCTTCCTTTTTGCCTTGTTAATTTTGTGCAGGGATTTTCCATATATGTACCCGTTCCTTGTCTCTGCATTTCAACTTTGATGTACACTGAGACATTCTGGCTTATCTGTTTAGTACTCTTTTTGGCTTAAATATTTTACTATTTTCTTTTTGATGATGCCAAAAGGGGGAATGTAGACAGGAAAGCATTATTTGAGGGGGAACCAGTTCCCGGGTAACTTGTGTAGTTATCTAAGGGGGAATGAGTCCAATGTCAAGATGAAGTGTGGTAAAGCTGTTCTTTAGAGTTGTGCTCTAGAATCAGATTATGGTACTGCTTAGCTATGTTTCACTACTTAGCTATACTAACTTTCCTATCTTATGGAAGGGTGTTTGTCACCATCAAAAAGGGGGAAATTGTTGGGACATGTGGGAACATGTGCCCAACAGGTTTTGATGGAACAAACACCAAGCTAAGCAGATGGACAATTGGACAAGAAGAGTTGAATACTACGCAGAATGAAGTCTGTGTGGACGGGTAGGGATCCTTCCACAGAGAGCAGCATGTGGACGGGTTCACACGCGGCGCAGCAGAATATTCCTGAATTTCTTATTATTAAGTTTCTAAATCTGTATTGATTAGATAATTATCTTTTGATATTTAGAAACGTGATAATTAAGTAATCTAGGAAATATTCGAAATATTGTTAGGATATTCCTTTAGATATTTCGTAACCGTAATTCAACTATTTAAAAATATCTATTATCTTGTTATAATCTTTTTGGTTTCTTGATAATCAACACACCCTGACAACAAATCGGATGTATGCAGTTGTGGCTGAGTATAACAATCCAACTTGTTACAAGACTTCAACAAAGATAGTACACATTTATAGCACTTTCTTTTTGCACATTTCAGTTACAAGGGCCTGTAATTACTGAAGCAGCAAAATATGTTGAATGGTCTACCTAATATTAAATTACCTAAAAACAATGCAGAGATTTTTGGTGGGAAAGCAATGCAGGAAGGTGCTTCCAAAGAATAGTTATTTTTTTTAACATCAAACTTTATTAATAAGGACCCAAAAAAACTAGGCCATGGTTTATACATCCAAGGGGAGGAGTCCTAGGGGCGCCTGATAAAAGAAAGCAAATGCCGTCAAGTGCGGATCGATTATATAAATCAACTTAATAACACTGAACAAGCCATACAATTACAGCTCTTTAAAAGAAAACGCAGACAAACTAAATAACCGAGTCATCTATGAAAGGAGTAAAGGGATAAGAACTCTCGGATGTAACTATGTCATCTGAAGAAAGGCTGACCATTATCGGAAAACCATGTTGACACCTCAAAGTGCAAAGGGAAAAAATCCCATTTCCGATCGTTATTGATAGCTCTAATCACCGAGCGAGCCAGCGAAGCGACAACATTGACAGTGCCAATCTCTGAAGTGCACACCATAGCAATGACAGCCGTATTAAGTAAAGGGCAGACCCTCTTGAAAGTTATAGCCTCAAAATGCTGCCTGATTCTTTGCCGAATCTCGATCACATCATTTGGAACCAGCTTCGCATCCCCAGCCAAGTTCTCCATAGCTTGATGGGAGCTTTGAATCTCTTTCACCTCTATGTGATGGAAATGGGACATGGTGTGCTCAATAAGCCACCTTAATTCATCCCGCGCATCAGACCTAGGAACCAATTCCACACCCCCAACAAAGAATGTGCCACTGCTATTTCGCACTATCCAAGCGCCTTTCGATATATTCTCAGTCACCAAAAAAGCCAAATTAATAGTAAGACCCTCCTGATTAGCTCTCCAAAGCTTCCATCTAGACGAAAGAGTTGAGACTTGGAGATTTTGCATATGAAAACCAAAAATGTTTAAAATCAAGATACCTTGCATGGACTGCACCTTATCGCCAGTAATTAATCTCCAAGCTATGAACCCCATTAAATAATCTTCCGTTTCCAATCATACAATGCCTCACCATGAGCCACTCTATTTCTGATCAGCCATAGTTCCAAAGAGCGCAACAGACAACGCCACTCTTGAGTCTATCCATGAAAGGCTCCCCTCTTCCATTGAGCCAGATTCGGCTCATGGCCTTAATTCCATGCACACACGGCTTATCAAAGGTGGTGCTCAGGAATTTCCAAAGGTCACAAGCCCACTCTCCCTCGAAGAAAAGATGCTTGAACGTCTCTATATCTGGAGCAACACAACAACTACAACGGGATGTGATCGGAATACCCAGATTTCGCACATTATCATCAGTGGGAATGGCATTATGGAAAAATCTCCACATGAAAGAAGAAACTTTGGGAGGAATCCACTTGCACCAAATTGCTGAACCCCAAGGAACCTTAGGATGTCTATTTTGGAAAGAATTCCAAAATGCCTTCAACGAGAACACCCCATCACCCGAGCCACGCCAAACAAACCTGTGAGGTAGAGGAGAATAATTCACCACGCTCAAACTGCTTTGCTCACTATCAGATAAAATACTGACAAGCTGCGCCCTATAATCTGGATTTTGAACAATGTCCCTGATAGAGATCTCCGTAAGACTACCAGGACAGGCTCTGCCAATCTTAGCGCATAAAAGAGAAGCAAGGGTATCACCACGATTGATTCTCCACGAGCAGTTTGACCTTAGGGCAGTGATAAGATGATTTAAAGAGCTTCATAAACTGGATCCTCTTTCCCCCTCCTTGAAACACAGCCTCACATTCCTAGACCATAGAGAATCCTGATTGATGAAACTCCAGGCCAGCTTTCCATGCAGCGCTAACATCAGATTTTTGGGGTCCCTTATGCCAAGACCGCCACTATCCTTAGCCTTACAAATCGTGTCCCAACCTCGCCAACGACTCCTCTTTATATCTCCAGCGTCCCAGATAAAACTTCCCTTGATAGATTTTAAACGATCCAGAATAGTATTAGGAACCAGGAACACCATCATGTTGTGAATCCCGATGGTGTTGAGGACATAATTAACCAACACAACACGACCGCCCATGGATAAGACGTGACGAGACCAGCTACAGATTCGATCTTTCATCCGTTTCTCAAGGTGATGGAAGTACTCGATCTTTATCCTTCCACAAAATAGCGGGGCACCCAAATACATGAATGGAAATGATCCCTCCGAAAAAACGGCTTCTGCCAAAAACATTAGGTTTACACGCATCAGTGAAATGCTTAGGGAAGATAATTAAGCTCTTCTCCGGATTGAGAAGCTGCCCTGAGAAGCGACAAAACTCGTTGATAAGATCCTTCAGATTCCGAATAGAATCTATCTAACCATTAGTAAAAATAAGCAAATCATTCGTGAACAACAGGTGATCCGCCCTCAGAGCAAGCCTCTTAGTGGTGTAAGTAAAATGCAGCCATCATTGATGGCCAATTTAAGCACCCGCTAAACCATTCCATAGTGATAACGAACAATGATGGCGATAGAGGGTCACCTTGCCGCACACCACGCGAGGAGCGGGAAAAACCAAAGGCCTTTCCGTCGCATTTTAGCGAGTAGTGATAGTTAGAAATGCACCTAAAAATAAGATCACACCACATCTTGCAGAAGCCAAAGCTACACAAAACTCTTAAAACAAACACCCATGTGACACGATCATAAGCCTTGGCCATGTCCAACTTAATGATCACATTTCCTCCCTCAGTTTTGTGATTCAAGTCATGCACAAGATCATGGGCTAGGGCGATGTGATAAGTATAAAGCGCCCTTGCACAATCCTCGCCTGTTATTCGCTTATGATCCTTGGAAGGAGTGCAGCAAGTCTCGTGGTAAGAATTCTAGAGATGATTTTGTGGCTAAAGTTGCAGAGACTTATAGGCCAAAGTTGGCTAATGGCAGTCGGATGAGATACCTTCGGCAGAAGGGTAAGATATGTAGCAGTAAAAGATATAGGCAATTGAAGACCCAAGAAATAACCTTTAATAGGCGCAACCAAGTCATCTTTGATAATGAGACAGTAGTGAAATTCGTAGCACCTCTGAGTTGCAAATAATGAACAAGCAGTTGCTACAACACACTCTTGTACCGATGATTCTTTTGCAGCAAGACAAAACACTTAACAATAATTTGTTCACCTAGTTCGGCCAATCTGCTTACGTCTGGGAAGGGCTGAATTCCAACCGTTAATCCAAGTCCACAGTACAACACAGTTCGACTCAACGCAACCTATGCTAATTGACCTAAACTAGTCACACAATCATAACAGGCTCTGACTTGTGTATAACTCACCTACAGAGTTGAAGTATTCAGAATAGCTACAACTCAGTCCCACAGACTCAGCCTATTATAAGTCACTCAAAGTCACCTGCAGGTTGCTATAGCACATGCTGTAGCACACAGCTGATGCCTAATATGTCCGCGTCGCTCCAAGCCTTCTGCTGAGCCAATCGAACCTCTCCACGAGCACTACACGCTCTGGAGCACTCCCCCTCACTCAGTGACCTCCAGCTACTATCGAGTTTTGCCGCCCAGTCACTTGACCGAGTTCGTCCACTCGTCAATACCTCCGCGGCCTCCTTTGATCAACCAACAAGCAACCGCTGCTTTGAATTGGCTTCCTGATCAAGCTATGATCAGACTCTGCAAGTCCTGACCACACTCTGCTTCATTCACCTCAGCTCTGCGCTCACGCTCTGCTCTCGGTGATGATCGAAGATCCTCGCACTCGAATTCTATCCTCACGGTATCTATGTTTGCTCTCTTCACTTCAATGCCCTTGACACTCTAAGCAGCCTCCCTTAAATAGGAACACCCAGATCCACCATTCACAGTTTTAGCAATTTCCTCCAAAGAGCAATATCTCTTAATTTGTAGGAGATTAGATTTGATTTGCAAATCTAATATTCTACAAACAAATCTTCTCCTCCATCTGGGAATCTCCACTGGAATATTCTTTCTGAGTATTTTAGGAATTCCCTTGATGCTTTTGGATGCACGGCCAAGGCCAAGCTTCTGCCGTGAAGATCCGAGCTGCTGCAGACGAACAGATGCTACAGCTTCCTGAACCAGCTCCGGCTATAGCAGCAGCTTGTTCAGCCGCTTGTTCACTTGTGTTGGTTTTGTCAAAGACTGCCATACTGCATCATCAATCTCCCCCTTGGCCACAGATGAAGTCTTCCACGAAAAACAAATATTAAACTACTTAATAACAGTTTCAAAGTAAACGTAAGATGTGGCCACACTCGGCCTCAGCTAAGCCACGCAGGGTAAAAAAATATCTAAGAGTTCAGTTCATAAATTCAGTTCATCTGGCCTTCATTTACCCTCCCCCTTTTTGACACAAATGCTCACGTCCCTGGGGCAGGCCCTTGCTCCTTTGGATATTCCAAGTCCTTGAGCAGGCTTCTGATTTTAGCACGTCTGGCATCCCTTCGTTTGGCTTCAATGTCCAGCATGTACAGCTATGACTTCAGATGGTCCACGATCCTTGCATGGAGAGCTGCTTGAATTGCAGGGGTAGGGGGAAGAACTTCCTCATTAGAGGGAGGATCAGAAGGGGCAACCAGAAGCGGGTCTTCTTTGGCAATGTCAACTGCATGCTTCCCTTTGAAGAGCTTGTGATCAACTATAAAGACTTGCAGCTTTTCGGACAATCCTTTAGTGATCTCTCCTAACTCTGGATGCTGAGAGACCATCATTCCATAAATAAGGGATGGCAGCAAAATGGGCTTGCTAGATGAAGCACTGCCAGCATGAGCAGCAAGTTAAGGAAACATCACATTACCCAAGCTGATTCTTCTCCTTTTCCCAATCGAGTGTAAAAGGTTAGCAAAGGATCTGCCAACCTTTCCCCTATGAGAGCTGGGGATCCAGTTCCTAATATCCAAGTTGTACAATAGGGCATTTTTGGAGGTGAGTTCTGCAGCACTGAGATTTGGTCCACCCCAAGACATGCACACTCCTCCTATGAGAACCTTGGCCAACACTTCTTGCTTGACATTTGTAGGCTCTCTGGCATCACTGTCTATTGCAAAGAATTTATCTATCTTCTCAGGGGTGATTACTATCTTCTTGCCCCGCACCCAACTTTTCCCAAAATCATCTCCTTCTTCCTCACCAAATTTTTCTTCCATGTTGACTATGAATTCCCTAACGAGTGATACATTGAATCTGTATGGGTAAGTCAGAGACTTGAGTAGGTTTACCTCATATAGGAGCTGGATGATAGCTGTAGATTTGTATTTGTCCAGGTCCAGTCTCTTATCCGTAACAATGTGCTTCCTCTCTACAGAGTTCCATGATTGAGAGGCATGCCTGTTTTTGAACCATACCCCCCCCCCCCCCCCCCATAGTGACTGCAGCAGTGTCAGCCAGAACAGGTCTTTTCTTGGAAGGTTCACCTACAACATCCTCACTGGACTCCTCTTCTTTACTGCTGGTATCCGGAATGACGATTGGAGCTTTTCCTTTGTCAGAAGATGGAGGAGGATGTGCTGCAGCACTTTCTTGTTCAGGAAGATCTGCATCAATCTCCTCACCTTCTCCTTCGATGCCAGGGGACGTGACAAGGGTTCTGCTTGAGCCTTCTTCGAGCACTGTCTCTTCAGACACTACTGCTGCGCTGGTTACAGGCTCCCGGTAGGACCAGTCGCCTCCTTTTCTATGAAGTTCCTCCTTGTGGAGAAGGAGCATTGTGTGACAAAGTGAGAGGTGCGGGCTCCCAGACCACCAAGTCTAGTCGTTGGGTAGGCGCTTCATTGCGAGACTTAGACCTCCTTTCAGTTCTGCCTTGTCGTGCTGCTGCCAGGCTCTTCTTCAGTCCGTGAGTCTTCACCATTGTTAGTAGTTTGCAGAAGGAGTTCGAGCAGAGGAGGATTTGATCTGCGTGCGCTTTGGGAAATGCTTCAACCGAATGAGCCCTAGAATTTGATTTACCCGCTGAATTTCTTTCTTTTCCAGAAGCACGTGCTCAGCATGTGACCTCTTCTGTCTTTAGCAACCAAATATTTTGAACAAGCTTCTTCAGGCTCTGGTTGTTATAGCATCACGGGACTGGATCACTTACTTGCTGATGCTACCTCCATTGTCTAGTGATTTCTTGTTAGAGTCAGCTGGTTGTTTTTTCATCCATACTTGAGTCGGTCTCTGTTTCCACAGCTTCTGACAGTCAACTCCCTTGTTTTTCAGTTTGTCACCTTTAGGTCTCCACACCTGCGTTTCTTGTGGCACTCCTTTGCTCGTTCCATTCCAGTGTGCTGGTTTCTCGATATTCTGACTCTCCATTGCAGTTCTGATCGTTGACGAAGATTACCAGGATAAGCCGAGATGAAGGACATCTGACAGTGGTTGTTGAACTTCGATTTCCTTTTCCTGAAATCATCTCTGCTAATCCTTCTGCATATCTGAGAATTCTTCAGGCTAAAATGTTTTCTTCGAGACTGTTTCCCTTTTCCACAGGACTGTGGATTACTTCATCTTCTATGAAGACTTGCATTTGATACAGAGGGTTGATACAGCGGTTGCTGAAGCACTTCCTGGTTAAGGTTGACAGTCAATTCTTCCTTTTTCACCTTCTGGCTAAGCTTTCCTTTCTCTTCATAAACCTCGATATTCTCTTTTTTTTATAGGCTCAACAAAGACTGTTCTACTAGTGGTTTCCTCTCCTGTATATCCCAGGCCTATTTTTCCTCCTCCAAATCTTTGATAAGAAAGGATTTCATCCAGTAGATTTTTCTGAGGATCAGCTGTGAGAGGAGTGCTAACAACAGTGTCTTTGGTAGCATAATCTTCTTCTTTCATAGGTTGACAGGTCTACTGAGTGCTGACAATTTTTCAAGCAGCACCTCCCGCTCTTCTTCCAGTTTAGTGACTCTGTCTTTTAATTCTTGATTTACCTTCAACGCATCCTCACATTGTTGAATGATGTTTCACAGACTTTCTAATAGGTTGTGTGTAGAGTCATCCTCATCATCGCTGTCTGATACATCAATCCCATAATTGAACTCATTCTTTGTTGCTTCTTCAGATTCATAAGAGGATACACTAGCTAACACAATAAGATTTTCTTCAGCACTTTTCTCAGAATCACTCCATTTTGTAGTTAGTGACTTGTTGTCTTTCTTGTCAGAACCCTTGATCTGCTTGCTGGGGCACTCTGCTTCTCTGTGTCCATATCCTTCACAGTTCCAACACTGAATGCCTTTCCTTCTTTCTTTCTTTTCTTCTTCCTCTTCAGCTGGTTCTTTAGCTTTTCTCTGATTTCCTCCACCTCTTCTGGACTGTTTTCGAGAAGCTGAGGTCTGACCAGACCTAGCTTCCATGTTTTTCAAGAACATTCCCAGATTTTTCACCAGTAAACTCAGTTGATCATCAGCTGAGGGCTTATTCTCTTCTGTTTCAGCTTTCAGTCCAACATTTTTGCTTTTGAGGGGAGAATCTTCTTTGACTAGCTTCATCTCAAACTGCTTGAGAGATCCAATTAATTCTTCCAGCCTCATGTCCCGGACATTCTGAGCTTCTTCAATGGCTGTCACCTTCATGTCAAATCTGGATGGCAGTGATCTGAGGACCTTCCTAATTAGTCTTCAGGGATAGGTTCTCCAAAAGCATGGGCTTCATTTGACAGGTCACACAACTTGGCATTGAATTCTGTGATGGTTTCCTCCTCCTGCATTTTCAGACCTTCAAAATGTGAAGTTATTATCTGCATTCTGGATATCTTCACTTTGTCAGTCCCTTCATGAGCAACTTCCAAGATCTCCCAAGCTTGCTTTGCAATGTCACAATTGGAGATTAATTTGAAGTTGTTGGCATCCACAACAGCAAAGATTGCATTCAGGGCTTTTGAATTGCCATTTGCCGCGGCATCCTCTTCTGCAGTTCACTACTCTTCAGGTTTCTTCTGAGTGACTCCTTTATCATCAGTGGTTTTGGGAGGAGCCCACTCTGTCACCACAGCTTTCAACACTTTCTCACCAATAGCCTTGAGAAACGCCTTCATCCTAGCCTTCCAGTAGCCATAGTTGCTTTCTTCTAGTAGAGGAGGGGGGCTTGTGCTTTGTCCTTCCTTCATTGTCTTGCTCTTCTCAGCTAGGTGCACAGGATCTTGACTCTTTATGTTGAGCTCCGGCTCTGATACCAATTGAAATTCGCAGCACCTCTGAGTTGCAAATAATGAACAAGCAGTTGCTACAGCACACTCTTGTACCGACGATTCTTTTGCAGCAAGACAAAACACTGAACAACAATTTGTTCACCCAGTTCAACCAATCTGCGTACGTCTGCGAAGGGCTGAATTCCAACCGTTAATCCACTTGTTTCACAGGTCCACAGTACAACACAGTTCGACTCAACGCAACCTATGCTACTTGACCTAAACTAGTCACACGATCAGAACAGGCTCTGACTTGTGTATAGCTCACCTACAGACTTGAAATAATTCAGAATAGCTACAACTCAGTCCCACAGACTCAGCCTATTCTAGTTAACTCAAAGTCACCTGCAGGTTGTAATAGCACATGTTGTAGCACTGATCGCGCGTCGTTGTACGCGTCAAATTAATCCTTCCTTCTCCACTTAGTATAGCGGCTAAGTCAGGGTCGATCCCACAAGGAGCAAGCAGACTCGTCTTAGCTAGCAACCTACAACTTACGAAATTGGGGTTGTGAGTGACTGGGTTGCGCAGGTGCGCGAATGAACAGTGGTGAAAGCAGAATTGCACGATACGCAGGCAGTAGATTTTAAGTACTATGACTATGAAGAGTATCGGTATAGACAATCCTCTATGAATGTATCCCTTATCATCGACTCTAAACATCTATAGTGCATTTCTACTTAAGTTAGTGTCCGATCAAGGCTTCCTAACGTGCGCGCATGTTCCGATCAAGGTTCATGAGCTATTAATTCCTAAAACTAGTCTAAACAGCCACGAATCCTATCACAGTAGCAGCTGAGTATCCTAGTGTGTTACTCCTAGTTGTCACCGTCAAGCTGTCAACTAGTTTAACATACAATAACTAGCAATTAGAATAAGATTGCGGTTCAAGGCTTCCCTTATTCGCACAACTAATTATCACCCATATGCATAGAATTAATATAAGTAGATGGACCAAGCATTAAGAATAAGTCTCAAAGGAAATACTTCATAGAATCATGTCCAACCGATACAAGGTGTTTAGCTAGACATGCTAGAAACAAACATCATAGAAATAATAAATAAAACTAAAGTAGCAAGAGAAACGTAGCAGATTGGCGCAATTGCGCGTTGCTGTTCTCGGCTGGCGCAGCTGGTTCGCGCAGAATCTGGCTGAAGTAGCTCGTGTGTTTTTCTGCTGAGTGTCCTTCTTTCTATTTGCTCTCTCTCTCTCTCTAACCCTAGCTTCCCTCCTCTTATATAGTGGTCTTAAAGCCCAAGGAATGCTTAGATTTGGCCCGAGAGACTTTTAGCAACTTCCCAAATCTAGGAGATCAATATTTAGAAACTCTGCCCTTCTGCGCACGCTGATTGCGCTACTCGCTTTGCGCAGTCGGTTTGCGCACTGTAGTCCGAAACAGCTATCTCCTTTTGCGCTGCTAGCTTTGCGCAGTCGTGCATTGCGCTCCAAAACGTCTGTTAGCGCACACCTGACTTATGCTCATGTTTTATCCTGCAATATAAGAATACCGAAAAACCAGTAATCTTGTACACAAAATAATGCAAACAAGCACAGTGTTAAGATCTAAATAGCGCATATAACTAGGCTCTATCAAGCACACAGCTGATGCCTAATCTGTCTGCGTCGCTCCAAGCCTTTTGCTGAGCCAATCGAACCTCTCCACGAGCATTGCACGCTCTAGAGCACTCCCCCTCACTCAATGACCTCCAGCCATTAGCGAGTTTTGCCGCCTAGTCACTTGACCGAGTTCGTCCACTCGTCAATACCTCCGCGGCCTCCTTTGATTAACCAACAAGCAACCGCTGCTTTGAATTGGCTTCCTGATCAAGCTATGATCAGACTCTGCAAGTCCTGACCACACTCTGCTTCAATCACCTCAGCTCTACGCTCACGCTCTACTCTCGGTGATGATCGAAGATCCTCGCACTCGAATTCTATCCTCACGGTATCTATATTTGCTCTCTTCACTTCGATGCCCTTGACACTCTGAGCAGCCTCCCTTAAATAGGAACACCCAGATCCACCATTCACAGTTTTAGCAATTTCCTCCAAAGAGCAATATCTCCTAAGCTGGTTCAGCACAATTTGCAAATGTAATTTTCTACAAACAAATCTTCTCCTCCATCTGGGAATCTCCACTTGAATATTCTCTATGAGTATTTTAGGAATTCCCTTGATGCTTTCAGATGCACAGCCAACGCCAAGCTTCTTCCGCGAAGATCCGAGCTGCTGCAGACGAACAGATGCTACAGCTTCCTAAACCAGCTCGGGCTATAGCAGCAGCTTGTTCACTTGTGCTGATTTTGTCAAAGGCTGCCATACTGCATCATCAAGCAGCGTTTATAAAACACCCCAGTGAATCCATCCGGAAAAAGGTGCGCTATCAGCATTCATCTCCGTTGCATTATATATCTCGTCCTCCGAAGGCATAGCACAAAGCTTCTCATTCTCATCTGCAGTAATGCAAGGCTCAATAATATTGAAATGATCAATGTTAGGAGGGGCAACATATCCGAATAGAAATTAACAGCAGCGCCACCAATCTCATCCTTATCGTCTGAAAAAGTACCATCTCCTCTGTTCAGCTTCATTTTGCATTGGTTCTCCGCGCTTTAATAGCAGCATGATAGAACTTATTATTCCGATCACCATCACTAATCCACTACAAACGGGCTTTATCACGCAACATGTTTAACAGCATTGTTGAGAGATCCCCATGGGACGCTTTGCATTGCTCTGTCTCTCTCGCAACAATGTCATTCCACCCTCTCTGAAGCTCACCTTCCATGTGATTTTGGCACGAATATCTCCAAAGACAATCCGGTTCCACCATTAAAGTCTCTTTCTCAACCATTTCAACTTGAACCCAAAGTTGATCAAAGGATTAGGGTGCACAGTCCCTTGCCAATTAGTTTGGATCTCTAGGTGAGGTATCTCTAGTGAATACTAAAGACAAGTTCAAATTTGGGTGGAAGTAAAATAATAGAGGAAACATAGTTGAAATCCTATTTCACCCCTAGGTCATGCGATTAGCAATGCAAAACAGAAATATATTCATGAGTTAATTTGGTTGATTATTCTAGGCTAAAGTATCACACATTCTTAAATTCAACTCTCGCTCCTTCTCTAGAATGGGAATGACACCTATGTGACACAATTCTCAAACTCTCGCTCTATTGAATCGTATAGAACAAAAGTCTCGTAATCTCAACCTCTCGGTCTATTGATAGTTAACTAAAGTCCGCTCTATGCTTAGCCTAAGAGATTGCCAATTTCAGTCTCGCGCACAAAAGCTATCTAAAATAATCATGCTTGATCTTCTAAACAACCTAGGTTCAATTCTCATTCCATCCCTAGGTGTTTTATCAATTCATACTCATTCATGCGTTTCGTTAAACACTTGGTGTGCATAGAATTAACATGAAGAACAAGCATAAGAATTTTCAACCAAACTTCACTCATATAGATAAAAGAACATGTTTTGCGTTACAATCTAACTTAAGGGATCCATAAGGACCCCAACTACAATGGGACTACTCACTCATGATGAGTTTGAAACAAAAAATAATTTTTAATAGAAATTGTTCACCAATTGAATGCAAAGAATTAGTGGTTGAGTAGAGGGTTGATGTCTAATGGCCAATTGTGTGTGTCTTCTCCAAGTCCTCGGCAATTCTCCAAGTCGTCCAAGAGCAATCGCCTAGGATTTCCGAAATTGGAAGAAGCCTGATCGCGCGTCGTTGTACGTGTCAAATTAATCCTTCCTTCTCCACTTAGTACAGCTGCTAAGTCAGGGTCGATCCCACAAGGAGCGTGCAGACTCGTCTTAGCTAGCAACCTACAACTTACGAAATTGGGGGTTGTGAGTGATTAGGTTGCGCAGGTGCGCGAATGAACAGTAGTGAAAGCAGAATTGCACGATACAATAATGAGCAGTTAGAATAAGATTGCGGTTCAAGGCTTCTCTTATTCGCACTACTAATTATCACCCATGTGCATAGAATTAATATAAGTAGACGAACTAGCATTAAACACAAGTCTCAAAGGAAATACTTCATAGAATCATGCCCAACCGATACAAGGTGTTTAGCTAGACATGCTAGAAGCAAACATCATAGAAATAATAAGTAAAACTAAAGTAGCGAAGGAAAAGTAGCAGGTCGGCGCAATTGCAGATTGCTGTTTTCGGCAGGCGCAGGTGGTTCGCGTAGAATCTTGGCGGCAGAATTCTTGGAGCTCGTGTGTTTTTTGCTGCTATGTGTGTCTCTCTCTATATGTCCTCTGTCTCTCCAAACCCTAGCTTCCCTCCTCTTTATATAATGGTCTTGAAGCCCAAGGAATGCTTAGATTTGGCCCGAGAGAATCTTAGCTACTTCCCAAATCTAGGAGATTTTGTAAGGATAATGATGATCAAAATTTAGAAACTCTGCTATCCTGCGCATGGCTCGCTGCGCAAGTTGATTGCGCTACTCGTTTCGCGCAGTCGGTTTGCGCACTGTAGTCCGAATCAGTTATCTCCTATCTCCTTTTGCGCTGCTCGCTCCGCAGGTCGTGCATTGCACTCTTTAAAAATGCCCGTTAGCGCACATCCGACTTATGCTCCTATTTTATCCTGAAATACAAAAATACCGAAAACCAGTAATCTTGTACACAAAATAATGCAAACAAGCACAGTGTTAAGATCTAAATAGCGCATATAACTAGGCTCTATCAAATCCCCCACACTTGCCCTTGTTCGTCCCGAACAAGTACTGAAGCACAGATACAATTACCTCTCTGAAGACTAGCGCACAGCCTTACACTCATGCGCGATCTGCACATCGGTTCACCCTGCATTGCTCTATCACCTTCGCGCACATACCCTCAACAATTTTAATATAATAACTTCGAAATTTGTTACCTCTCAGCCAGGATGCAATTTAATTTCGATGATTGGGAGGTAATTCTCCATAGGCTCCTGGTTGTCGGTCTCTACTCCGATTTCTGGTACATTGTTAATCGCGCAAGCTTCTTCAGGTGCGTGATTCATTCGCGCGCTTCTTGGGATATCAAGCCTTTCACCCTTGACGATTTTCTCCTTTTTTTTTTTTTACTTTTGGACTTGCGCATGCGTTAATATGGAGTTGTGTGCGCACGCTGGTTTCTTTCCTTTTATACAGCTTTGTCCACTTTTCTTATATTCCCAGAACGGTTCCAGTCTCGGCCTTCGGATAGCAGCTATGGAACAACGCCCCGCTCTCCCTCCTTGGTCTACTTGCGCAGGTCAGCGCAGGCGTTTACACCCGCGCCCACTTTCCTACACTCGACTTCCAGAGGAAAGGTGGTCTGTTTCCCCACCTCGCCACGCTTTGGGTATTCGCCTTTGGCATCTGCGTGGCTGAGCGCGCTCTTTTGTTCCAAAGGTTGCGAAACACCGGCCTCCACTCGCGCTTTTAGCCATGTACCTTAATCTCGAAGTAAAAACGACTAACCGCCTCTCTAGAGCTTTTTCTGTCAACTCCACAACCCCTGTATATCCCAACTAAAAAGAAAAAAATCGAAAAAATTATACTAAAACGGTTAATAGTAGCGCATGTAGGATGAATAAGACAAAACAAGTTGAAAGGTGTGCGCAATCCGCACTCAAGCGCACAACCGCTACTATTTCCTTTAACTACATTAACTAAGCTAAACTACAATGCTAAATATGAAATGTAAATGTAACGCCCCCCCCCCCCTCCCCACACTTAAACAGCGTCGTGTCCCCACAACTCAAGCTCAAGCGCAACAGAGAGCGAACTCATGCATGCTACTAGGACAACTACTAACTAAAAGTAAAGTGCATCACGAAAATGAAGAACAAAGTCAACGCAACAAAAGAAATAAGGTCAGGAGTTCACAAAATATCCAACACAAAATAGGAAAATAACATCCAATGATAGTCGTCAAAAGGAAAGGACAACCCAAAATTATGTGCGGCTAGCCATCTGTGCATCCCTAGAAATCCTCTGAGCTGGAGTCCTTCGCAGACCCTTGTGCCTCCTCGTCCCCGGACTCTATCTCATACTCAGAGCTGGAGGATGGTTGCGCAACTGAAACTGCTGCGGGCTGGTTTGCAAGCTCCTCCTCCGAGTCAGTTTCCCATATCGAATCTGGACTTAACTCTTTGATGGGGGTAACCTCAGAGGGCGATCTGATCATCTGTGTAGAGGGTTGCGGAGGGGGCTCTGATGGCATTTGCAGCGGGTCTATGACTGGGGTGCGCACTGAGGATTGTACGGGTGATTGCGCGGGAGAACTGGCTGGCTCGTGCTGCTCTATGGGTGACCCTGGAGGGGCCTGCGCAGACTGAGAAGAGGGGGAATGGGATCTCCAAATTTCCACCCAGATGGTGGACTGATGCTTAAATCGGCCCCCTCGGGCGCCAAGTACTCCAGCACGCGCATGACGTTAAACATCATGCGCTGCTCTGCTGGCTCCTCCTCAGCATCCTGTCTGCGCCGCTTTGCCTGTGCGCGCGGGGGAGAATCTTTGATGTCAATGGTCACAACTTCCCCTGTCGACTCGCCCGCGCGCGCTCCAGTCTGTGCGTGTGTCCTCATGCGCCTAGCTGGCTGCGCGACTGGTGCCTCCACATTCTCCATCTCCTCATCATCAGCAGCTTCCTCCTGCTGCGCACTACTCTCTGCTGGCGCTCTTCTGATTGCTACATGCCTCGGTGCCCTAGCAGCTTGCAGCCAGTAACACCACTCCAGTGACCCATCTTCCTTAGCAGTTACCGCTCGGTACTGCAGCATCTGTGTGCGGTCTAGAGGGACGGCTGGAACAACTGTGTGCTCGGGGCACCTCTGGCTCTCCGTGCAGCCCGCACAAAAAATGCGTGATCATACCCCCGCACGTGAGCGGGCCCTTGGTGCTGAGCCGCTCCCAAGGCACCACCATATCTGACACAAAATTCAACTTCTTCCCGTAATACAACCCCTTGAGCACGTCCATGTCAAGTAGGCTGACCTTTGGCGCACCGTTGTAGCGCCCAATGACTGCGTACGCGACCATGCACCACATATAGTACATCCAAGGGTCGCGCAGCTCACGTCCTCTGCTGCGCCCAGCGGCAAATGGTTTGCCCGACGCCATCTCGCACCATGCTTCCTGGTTGGTGTGCGTGTCCACGTCCTGCTCGCGCACCTTGTCACATTGCAGGGTGCGCTTCAGCTTCTTGGCCGATGCTACGTACCACACCCCTCGGTGTCGGTAACGGATCTCTAAGTCGGCGATCTTCAGTGACGCCAGGAACTCACAAGTGTCCTCCTTGTCGACTGAGCTATCCACTTCCATCAGCGCCTCCCAACCGGCCTGCGAGCTTCTCCGTGACCAAGTCTTCTAAGCCTACCTCGCACAGGAAGTCCCTGCTGATGCACGGGGTGCCGTACATCTCCAATCTCCAGAAGGCGTCATATTTCCTTGTGAAAGACGCCGGAATGTCCTGGTTTTCTGCTGGCCTCATCTTTGCGACTCAAGAATCTGCGGTCAACTGTAGTCAACGCTCCACTAAGTACCCCAAAATCAGAACTCCAGATTATACCCTCAAATCTTCACCAAATGGGTGCCTCACTCTTGTCAACAAAACCCAGCAACGAAAACACCAAACGGAGCGCGCTAACTACGTGTGATTTTGAATCTAGGGTTATGTTCCTCAGTCGGCTTCTCTCACCAAACCCTCGCTAAATCGACCGAAATGAAAATGAGAGGTTACCTAGGGCGCAGGTGATGTCGTGCTCTTCAAATCTCACTAAAGAACGCCGGAATCGGTGGTCGGACGGCAAAGATTGGCTGGAAGCAGTGAGAGCTCTAACGGTCGAAATTTCAGAAGTTCTGGAATTTTCTACTTTTCTGTCCTTATATACTCTCTGACCTGCGCATCTGTCCTGCGCACTGACCCGCGCATTGCTACGTGACTCAAAAATTTGCAAGTCCTGAACTAGCTAAAATTCAAATCCTAAAAAAAATGTGTAAAAATAAAAAAAAACGTGGAAAAAAAACGTGTCGGGTTACCTCCCGACAAGTTCCTTTGTTTAACGTCGTTGGCTCGACAGTACCTCGTTTCTTGCTCAAGTTTGCGCACGTGACCACCCCACACTTGCTCCTGCGCGTCCCTGTGCATCTACGCGTGCTATGTCTTCCTTAGTCTTGCGCAAAGGAACAGATAGGTGGTCAGCGTGGCCAAAATCATGTGACACATCATAAGTAACGAGGTTAATCAGTGAGGGAGAAGATATATAAGCAGTAGCTCCCAGTTCTCCCTCCGGTGCATCAGGTTGTATCTCTGGCGCAACAGCCTGCGCATCCTCTATTTCTGATACCGCCAAATCAACTTCGCGGGTGGCCTCATCCCAAGGTTCTGCCAAGTATTTCTTTACTCTTTGCCCATTAACCTGAAAATGATGCTTGCGTTCGTTCTCTAACTCGATTGTTCCATATGGGAAAACCTTTGTGACTGTGTATGGTCCCGTCCACTTGCTGCGCAGCTTCCCTGGCATCAGCTTTAAGCGCGAGGAGAACAAAAGCACTCGGTCTCCTGGCTCGAAGGTGCGTCTGAGGATGTACTTATCATGAAATGCTTTCGTGCGCGCTTTGTAGTCGCGCAGCCCCTCATATGCATCCAGGCGCAGCTCCTCTAGCTCGCTCAATTCAAATGCGCGCTCCTTACCAGCCTAGTCGAGGTTCAGATTGCAAGTGCACAATGCCCAGTATGCCTTGTGTTCCAACTCAACCGGTAGGTGGCACGCCTTTCCATACACCAATCGAAATGGTGAAGTCCCAATCGGTGTCTTGTGCGCAGTCCTATATGCCCAAAGTGCATCATCCAGCCGCTGGCTCCAGAATGCGCTTAATCTCTCTGTTGGAAACCTCGGCCTGGCCATTCGTTTGAGGATGGTATGCAGTGGACGTCTTGTGGCGCACTCCATAATGCTTTAGTACCTGCGCCACTATTCTGTTGCAGAAGTGCGTCCCCTGGTCGCTGATTATTGCCTTAGGCACTCCGTACCTGCAGAAAATGTTAGTCCTTAAAAGCTCAACAACCGTTTTACCATCATCCTTGCGTGTGGCCTTAGCTTCGACCCACTTCGAGACATAATCCACCGCAACTAGTATGTACTCGTATCCACAAGATGGAGGAAACGGCCCCATGAAGTCAATCCCCCATAAGTCGAACAATTCGTCTACCAATATTGGCGTCTGTGGCATCTCGTTGCGTGCTGATATATTTCATGTGCGCTGACACTTGTCACAAGCCCTGCAGTGGTTATATGAGTCACGAAATAAGTGCGGCCAATACAAAACCGCAATCTAGGATTTTCCTGCTCTTGCGCTTTGGACCAAAGTGCTCATCTCATGATCAGGCACACATCGCCTCAAGATCTGATCAAAGCCTATTCTAAGCATGTACGGATCATCCCAAACGTAATACTTAGACTCATGTTTTAACCTCATGCATTGAGCTTTAGTGAACTGAGGGGGAAACTGATAGAGCCTAGTTATGCACATTATTTAGGTCATAACCCTATGCTTGTTTGCAATATTTTATGAGCAAGATTACTCGTTTCCAATGTTTTTGTATATCAGGTCAAAACGAGTCCTTAAGTCGGATACGCGCTATCAGGCAGCGTTCTAGGAGTGAAAGATCAGCCTGAGGAGCTAGCGGCGCAAACAGAAGAAGGAATGGCGAAAGACAGCAGAGGTGCGCTAACCATATGCGCTAGCCGATGCCGTGCGCCAGGCGCAAAATCCAGTGACCAGATTTGGAAGTTGCCAAAGGTGAACTTCCTGGGCAGTATATAAAGGAGAGGAGGTCTAGGGTTTCACAACAACACGGAGAGGCAGCACCACGGCCTCAGAGGAGGCACTGCGCGGCAGAACTGGAAAAAAGGAGAGTTGCGCCAGCCGACTGCGCCAGCCAAGAGAAGACACTGCACGCACTATTTGCTACCGTTTTCTCTGATACAGTAGTTGTTATTTACTATTTTATGATGTTTACCACTAGCATGTCTAGCTAAACACTTAGTGTTGGTCGGGCATGAACCTATGATGTATTACCTTTGAGACTTGAGCTTAATGCATAGTTTATTTACTTGTATTAATTCTGTGCGTACTGAGACAGTTAGTTGCATGAGTAGGGGAAGCCTTGAACCGCAATCTTACTTGTGTTGCTTGCTTGTCACCTGTTAAACTAGTTGCATGCGTAGGGGAAGCCTTGAACCGCAAACTTACCGTGACAATTAGGAGTAACGAGTTAGGGTAGGCAGTTGCTACTGTGACAGGATTCGCAGCTGTTTAGTCTAGTTCTAGGATTAATAGCACATGAACTTTGAACGGAACATGCGCGTGTGTTAGGAAGCCTTTACCGGACACTAACCCAAGTAGGACACAAACTATAGACATTTAGAGTCGATGATAAGGAATGCATTCATAGAGGATTGTCTGCCCAGCACTTCTCATAAACATAGTATCTCATCTCTACTGCTTGCGCACGTCTAGTGCAATTCCCCGCGTTACGATATTCGCTGTTACTCGCGCATCGCGCAAAACCCCCAATCACTCACGCAACCCCCGTTTTCTTAAGTGTAGGTTACTGGCTAAAACTCACTGCTTGCTCCCTGTGGAGATCGACCCTTACTTAACCGCTGTACTAGTGGGAGAGGAAGGAATTATATTTGACGCGCACGACGACGCGCGATCAAAAATGCACCTGTGACCAGGTAATTTGCAATATGCGCATACCATGGTACCTTACCGTTCAGCGCCATCAGGTGCTCGTCAGGGAATGTCTCCGTGATCTGTCCTGGCTCCTCTTCCTTCACTATCCTGCTTAGGTGATCAGCAACAGTGTTTTCTGTTCCCTTTTTATCCTTGATCTCCAAATCGAATTCTTGGAGCAGAAGCAACCAGCGCATCAAGCGCGGCTTAGTCTCTTTCTTGGACATCAGGTAACGGATAGCAGCGTGGTCAGTGTAGACAATGACTCTAGCGCCCAGAACATATGCACGAAACTTCTCCAGCGTAAATACGATTGCCAGAAGTTCCTTCTCGGTCGTGGTGTAGTTCCTCTGCGCAGTGTCCAGTGTGCGCGACGCATAATAAATAGCGTGCGGCCTCTTATCCACGGGCTGACCCAATACTGCGCCTACAGCGTAGTCACTTGCATCGCACATCAACTCAAAGGGTAAGTTCCAGTCGGGTGCGCGCATCACTGGCGCACTGGTCAGCGCATCCTTCAACTTATCAAAAGCATTCCTGCACTCATCAGTGAACTCAAAGCACACATCCTTTTGAAGGAGGTTAGACAATGGAATACATATTTTAGAAAAGTCTTTTATAAAACACTTGTAGAACCCTGCATGCCGAAGAGTAAGGCAGATTTGAGATAAGATCTATTTTTGCTTTATCAATCTTAATTCCTTCCTGTGAGATAATATGTCCTAGTACTACTCCATGTGACACCATAAAGTGACATTTTTCATAATTGAGAACTAGGTTCTTGGTAATGCAGCGCGCTAAGACCCTATCAAGATTATCCAAACATGCATCAAAAGTCTCACCATGCACAGTAAAGTCATCCATGAATACCTCTATACATAAACCAATCATATCAGAGAAAATGCTCATGACTAAGCGTTGGAACAACCTGCCGCATTATACAGCCCAAACGACATGCGCTGGAACGCAAAGGTACCGAATGGGCAGGTAAAGGTTGTCTTCTCTTGATCCTCCGCAGCTATAGGTATCTGATTGTACCCTGAGTAACCGTCCAAGAAGCAAAAGGGCGGTTTCCCTACCAAACGGTCGAGCATCTGGTCCATGAACGGTAGCGGGAAATGATCCTTGCGCGTGACTGCGTTTAGCTTTCTGTAGTCAATGCACATGCGCCATCCAGTCTGTATGCGCTTGGGAACTAGCTCGCCCTGCGCATTTTCCTCTAATGTGATGCCTCCTTTCTTGGGCACAACGTGCACTGGACTTACCCACTTACTGTCTGAGATCGGGTATATTACTCCTGCGTCAAGCAGCTTCAGAATCTCCTTCTGCACTACCTCCATCATAATTGGATTCAGTCTGCGCTGAGGTTCCCCGGATGGTTTGGCACCATCTTCCAGCAGAATTCTGTGCATACACACATCAGGGCTTACTCCACGCAGGTCAGCTAATCTCCATCTTATAGCGCGCTGGTTCTTGAGCAACACCTTCTGTAATCGCCCCTCCTGCTCCTCCTCTAATCCTTTCTTTATAATGACAGGCAGGGTGTCCTTATTACCCAGGAAGATGTACTTTAAGTGCTCGGGCAATTGCTTCAGCTCAACTTTGGGTGCCTATTCAATAGAAGGTAGGATTCTATTAGTAGCGCAAACATTAACCAGATCATATACCTGCCTGGACACTGGTTCTGTGCTGCTCAGCTCATCATCATGCCCCTCTATCTCTGTCCGTGTCAGTGGCGCAGGCTCCCCTGTTGCCCATGCACACTGCGCATGCGCAACCAAGTCGTCCATAGTATCTAACGCGTGCACTGGGGCGTCCTCATGAGGACGCTGCATCCCCTTAAAAATGTTAAAGTGAATCTCCTCGCCATCTACCTCCATTGAGAGCGTACCTTTCCACACGTCTATCTTTGTGCGCGCAGTCATCAGAAATGGTCTGCCCAGTAGGATTAGCGCACTTCCCTTGCTCTAGGTAAATCAGATTTAATATGTCCTAGTACTACTCCATGTGACACTATAAAGTGACATTTTTCATAATTGAGAAGTAGGTTCTTGGTAATGCAGCGCGCTAAGACTCTATCAAGATTATCCAAACATGCATCAAAAGTCTCACCATGCACAGTGAAGTCATCCATGAATACCTCTATACATAAACCAATCATATCAGAGAAAATGCTCATGATTAAGCGTTGGAACGTACCTGGCGCATTACACAGCCCAAACGACATGCAATGGAACGCAAAGGTACCGAATGGGCAGGTAAAGGTTGTCTTCTCCTGATCCTCTGCAGCAATAGGGATCTGATTATACCCTGAGTAACCGTCCAGGAAGCAAAAGTGCGGTTTCCCTGCCAAACGGTCGAGCAACTGGTCCATGAACGGTAGCGGGAAATGATCCTTGCGCGTGACTGCGTTTAGCTTTCTATAGTCAATGCACATGCGCCATATAGTCTGTATGCGCTTGGGAACTAGCTCGCCCTGCGCATTTTCCTCTACTGTGATGACTGCTTTCTTGGGCACAACGTGCACTGGACTTACCCACTTACTGTCTGAGATCGGGTATATTACTCCTGCGTCAAGCAGCTTCAGGATCTCCTTCTGCACTACCTCCATCATAATTGGATTCAGTCTGCGCTGAGGTTCCCTGGATGGTTTGGCACCATCTTCCTGCAGAATTCTGTGGATACACACATCAGGGCTTACTCCGCGCAGGTCGCTCTTTGTCCATCCTATAGCGCGCTAGTTCTTGCGCAACACCTCCTGTAATCGCCCCTTCTGCTCCTCCTCTAATCCTTTCTTTATAGTGACAGGCAGGGTGTCCTTATTGCCCAGGAAGATGTACTTTAAGTGCTCGGGCAATTGCTTCAGCTCAACTTTGGGTGCCTGTTCAATAGAAGGTAGGATTCTGTTAGTAGCGCAAACATTAACCAGATCATATACCTGCCTGGACACTGGTTCTGTGCTGCTCAGCTCATCATCATGCACCTCCATCTCTGTCTGTGTCAGTGGCGCAGGCTCCCCTGTTGCCCATGCACACCGCGCATGCGCAACCAAGTCGTCCATAGTATCTAACGCGTGCACTGTGGCGTCCTCATGAGGATGCTGCATCCCCTTAAAAATGTTAAAGTGGTGAATCTCCTCGCCATCTACCTCCATTGAGAGCGTACCTTTCCACACGTCTATCTTTGTGCGGGCAGTCATCAGAAATGGTCTGCCCAGTAGGATTTGCGCGCTTCCCTTGCTCGGAGTAAGGCAGATTTGATATGTCCTAGTACTACTCCATGTGACACCATAAAGTGACATTTTTCATAATTGAAAACTAGGTTCTTGGTAATGCAGCGCGCTAAGACTCTATCAAGATTATCCAAACATGCATCAAAAGTCTCACCATGCACAGTGAAGTCATCCATGAATACCTCTATACATAAACCAATCATATCGGAGAAAATGCTCGTGACTAAGCGTTGGAACGTACCTGGCGCATTACACAGCCCAAACGACATGCGCCAAAATGCAAAGGTACCGAATGGGTAGGTAAAGGTTGTCTTCTCCTGATCCTCCGCAGCAATAGGGATCTGATTGTACCCTGAGTAACCATCCAGGAAGCAAAAGTGTGGTTTTCCTGCCAAACGGTCGAGCATATGATCCACGAACGGTAGCGGGAAATGATCCTTGCGCGTGACTGCATTTAGCTTCCTATAGTCAAGGCACATGCGCCATCCAGTCTGTACGCACTTGGGAACTAGCTCGCCCAGCGCATTTTCCTCTACTATGATGCCTCCTTTCTTTGGCACAACGTGCGCTGGACTTACCCACTTACTGTCTGAGATCGGTATATTACGCCTGCGTCAAGCAGCTTCAGGATCTCCTTCTGCACTACCTCCATCATAATCGGATTCAGTCTGCGCTGAGGTTCCCTGGATGGTTTGGCATCATTTTCCAGCAGAATTCTGTGCATACACACATCAGGGCTTACTCCGCGCAGGTCAGCTAATGTCCAACCTATAACGCGCTGGTTCTTGCACAACACCTCCTGTAATCGCGCCTCCTGCTCCTCCTCTAATCCTTTCTTTATAATGACAGGCAGGGTGTCCTCATTGCCCAGGAAGATGTACTTTAAGTGCTCGGGCAATTGCTTCAGCTCAACTTTGGGTGCCTGTTCAATAGAAGGCAGGATTTTATTAGTAGTGCAAACATTAACCAGATCATATACCTGCCTGGACACTGGTTCTGTGCTGCTCAGCTCATCATCATGTGCCTCCATCTCTGTCTGTGTCAGTGGCGCAGGCTCCCCTGTTGCGCATGCACACTGCGCGTGCGCAACCAAGTCCTCCATACTATCTAACACGTGCACTGTGGCGTCCTCATGAGGATGCTGCATCCCCTTAAAAATGTTAAAGTGAATCTCCTCGCCATTTACCTCCATTGAGAGCGTGCCTTTCCACACGTCTATCTTTTTGCGCGCTATCATCAGAAATGGTCTGCCCAGTAGGATTTGTGCGCTTCCCTTGCTCGGCTCACCTTCCATCTCCAAGACGTAAAAATCTGCTGGGAACACCATCTCTCCCACTTGGACGAGAACGTCCTCTATCATGCCCGTCAGTTGTTTGCACGACCGATGTGCTAATTGGATGGTGAGACCTGTAGGCTTTAGTGGGCCAAGGTGCAATGACACATACAAGGAGTAAGGAAGCACATTTATAGATGCACCGAGATCAATCATGCAGTTGCTCACCGTGGTCTTACGTAAGGTGCACGGTATGGTGAACGTACCTAGATCCCGGCATTTAGGTGGTACCATGTGTTGCACAATTGCTGATGCATGCGCGTTAAGCATTACTTGTGCGCACTCGCCTTTCCTCCTCTTGTTTGTGCATAGCTCCTTCAAGAACATGGCGTATCTGGGGATCTGCCGAACTGCCTCAATCAGAGGAATGTTTATTTCCACCTTACTGATTAATTCATATAGCTCCTTGTCTAGCGCCTCCTTCCTTGCTAAAGGTGCCTGCACAGGAAAAGGTGCAGGTGCGTTAGTACGATTGATACTCTTTTCTCCTGATTGTATCATACCTGGCGCCACCCCCTGTGGGTTTGTAGCTTGCGTAGCTGGTTGCGCATCCGGCTGTGCTGGCTCTGGAGGTTGTGCAACTGGTTGCGCGGGCGCCTTCGCGGTCGGAGCTGTCCCAACTGTGCGCCCAGTCCTTAGCGTTACGGCGTTAACTCCTCCCTTAGGGTTTTGAATCACTTGCGAAGGTAGGTTGCCATCGCTCTTTTTCAGCTCATAAACTACTATGTCTTCTAAGGAGGGCCGCGGTTGCTGGTTATTCTGTGCTGGTGCGTCATTACGGCAGTACGGTGGGTTGTATACTTGCTGCGCCTGCTGTGGTGTGCGATATTCTGCGGGCTGCCTTTGGAGATTGTTGTCTTCCCTCCATCTGAATCCATTTGCGTCTAGTCCAAAGCGCGGCTGATTCTGCCTCTGCGGTCCTCTATTGTCCCATCCTCCTAGAGCATTTACATCTCCTGATTCCTTGAAAAGTGTGGGACATGCGTCGGTTTTGTGCTCAGTGGACGTACAGAACTCGCATGCCTTGGGCGCAGCAGGTTGCGTGCCTTGCGCACTCATCAGCTTATGTAGCATGGCTTTCATCTCCTTTATTTCAGCACTGGAATCCACCTGATGCACAGCACGTGCATGACTGTTCTCGAGCGTCAATTGATGCCTCACCTGTCCAGCAGAATCCTCTATCATCTGCCATACATCCTCCGGGTACATGTTGCATATGTCACCGCCTGCGCATGCATTCAACAATCTAAGTTCCATCGGTTGTAGCCCGTTCAGGAAATTCTCTATCAGCACATTTTGTGGCAGGCCATGATTATAGCAGTTGGCTTCCAGCTCCCTGAAATGCTCATAGTACTCTGATAGTGACTCTCCTGCGCCCTGCCTAGGCGCGGCCAATTCCCTCATGAGTAACGCGATCTTAGCTGCGAGGTAGAACTTATCCAAGAACTTCTTCTGAGCTGCTCCCATGTGCGAATAGATCCTGCTGGTAAGCTCATCAGCCAATGCCTGGCTGTATCACACAATGAAAAAGGGAACGCCTTCAGCTTCAACGCTTCTTCACTCTCCCCATCGGTCTTCATGTTCTCGCAGATGACTAGGAATTCAAGCACATGCTTGACCGGGTTCTCGTTTTTCAGCCCGCGGAATATCGCATACCACAGCAGGCGCAGCAGGTATACAACCCACCGCCCCGCCGCAATGACGCACCAGCACAGAATAACCAGCAACCGCGGCCTGATCGCGCGTCGTTGTGCGCGTCAAATATAATTCCTTCCTCTTCCACTAGTACAGCGGTTAAGTAAGGGTCGATCTCCACAGGGAGCAAGCAGTTCAGTTTTAGCCAGTGACCTACACTTACGAAGATTGGGGGGGTGAGTGATTGGTTGGCGTGATGCGCGAGTAAACAGTCGTAAAACGCAGGGAATTGCACTAGACGTGCGCAGGCAGTAGAGATTAAGTACTATGACTATGAGAAGTATCGGCGCAGACAATCCTCTATGAGTGTACCTTATCATCGACTCTAAATGTCTATAGCTCGAGTTGCTAATGTTAGTGTCCGATCAAGGCTTCCTAACATGTGCGCATGTTCCGATCAAAGTTCATGTGCTATTAATTCTTACACCAGACTTAAACAATTACGAATCCGATCAAGGTAGTAATTGCCTATCCTAGCGCGTTACTCCTAGTTGGCACCGTCAGGCTATTCAACTAGTTTAACAAACAACAACAAGCAACAAGAGTAAGATTGCGGTTCAAGGCTTCCCCTACTCATGCAACAAGCTGCCAGTAATGTGCACAGAATTAATATAAGCAAGCAAGTTATGCATTAAGCGCAAGTCTCAAAGGAAATACTCATAGATTCATGTCCAACCGATACTAAGCGTTTAGCTAGACATGCTAGTGATAAACATCATAGAAACAGTAAATAATAACTAGAGTATCTAAGAGAGCAATAGCAAACAGTGCGTGCAGGTTGTAGTCTTGGCGGGCGCAGTCGGCTAGCGCAGATCCTCTCAGCAAGCTCGTGTGTTTTCCAGTCCTGGTGCGCAGTGCCTCCTTGGTGTACGAACTGTGCCGCGGTGTCGAAATGTATGAATATCCTTTCTAACCCTAGCCTCCTCCTCTTCTTTATATACTGCTCAGAGGCTCACTCTTGGCAACTTCCAAATCTGGTTGTGTCAGGATTTGGAAACACCATCATCTGCGCCTGGCGCACGGCATACTGCTTAGCGCATTGGTCGGCGCAACTCTGTTGTCTCTCGCCATTTCTTCTGTTTGCGCCGCTAGCTCTGCAGGCTGTGTGCTGTGCGTCCTAAACGCTGCCTGTTAGCGCGTATCCGACTTAGGCCCTTGTTTTGTCCTGAAATACAAAAACACTGGAAACCAGTAATCTTGTACATAAAATAATGCAAACAAGCACGGGGATATGATCCAAATAATGCGTATAAATAGGCTCTATCAAACCCCCCACACTTGCCCCTTGTTCGTCCTCGAACAAGCACTCAAACACGGATACCATTACCTCTCTGGAGTCTAGCGCACAGTCTCGCACTCTGGCGCGGTCTGCACTACTGATCACCTTGTGCTGCACTTCCTCCTGCGCACATCTGCTGTCAACAGTTTAAGTATAGTGATTTCGAAATTCATTAACTCTCAGCTGGGATGAAGATCATTTCGGATGCCTGGGAGATAGCTCTTTATAGGCGCCAGGTTGTCAGCTCTCACTCCGAGGATGGGTATATGGTTAACAGCGCAAGCTTCTTCCCGAGCGTGATTCTTCCGCTCACTTCCTGGGAACTTGAGCCTTTTGATGATTTTCTGTGGTTTTTTGCGCCCGCTGGTACTTGTGCGCACGCTGATTCTTTTTTTGTAGCGCATATCATCTGCTGGTATTTTTTCTTTTTTGTACGGCTTTGTCTATGATTCCTATCTTTCCCAGAACGGTTCCAGTCTCGGCCTCCAGATAACAGCTATGGAACAACGCCCCGCTCTCCCTCCTTGGTCTGTCTGCGCAGGTTGGCGCACGCGTTTACACCCGCGCCCGCCTTCCTTGGCTCGACTTCCAGAGGGAAGGTGGTCTATTTTCCCACCTCGCCACGCTTTGGGTATTTCGCCTTTGGCATCTGCGTGACCGAGCGCGCTCTCTTGTTCCGAAGGTCGCGAAGCACATGCCTCCACCCGCGCTCTCGACCATATACCTCTCCTCTGAAGCGTGAACGACTAATCGCCTCTCTAGAACATTTCTGTCAACTCCACATCCCCTGTATATCCCAACTAACAGGAGCAGAAAAATGAAAAAAAACATACTAAACACTGTTGATAGCGCACGGCGCACTATGGGTAGCGCAAGCAAGCTAAACAGTGCGCGCAACCCGCACACAAGCGCACTACTGCTACTGTTTCCTTCAATAAAACTAAGCTACACTAAAAAAAACTCAGAAAAACGCGAAATGTAAGTGTAACGCTCCCCCCCCCCACACTTAAACAGAGACGTGTCCCCACGACTCAAGCTCAAGCGCACGGAGGATGCGCACACGCATGCAAGCTAAATAAAGAACATAAAAAATGAAGAACAGATAGTCAAAGCAGCGCAAATATAGCATAGGGGCACAAAATATGTAGCACAAGAGTTCAGCGCACAAATATAGCAACAGAATATCAAAATAAAGTTCAGCATATAAAGGAAAATGGACACCACCCTAAAGAAATAAGCGCTCCCCCCCGGAGCTCTAGAGGTCATCTGAGCTGGACGCAGCACTGTAGTGCGCACGGACCTGCGCACTGCTGCTCGACTAAAAACTACAAGTCCTAAACTAACTAAAAGACACTAGAAAAACTAAAAGAAAAACATGTAAAAGTAAAACGAGTCGGGTTACCTCCCGACAATTGCCTTTGTTTAACGTCGTTGGCTCGACTGTACCTCGTTACGTGCCAAAATGTGTGCCAGCGACCTCCCCCACTCTTGCTCCTGAGTGACCCTGCGCTTGTGCATGTGTTGTGTTCTTTTTGGTCCTGCGCAAAGGGTGAGAAGGATAGTCAGCATGGATAATATGTGAGAAGTCTGCAGTAACGAGGGTAGATGAAGAGGAAGAAGAAATGTGAGCAATAGTCTCCAGTTCTCCCTCTGGTGCATCTGGTGGTGCCTCTGGCGCGGCAGTTGGCGCATCTGTTATTACTGGTTCTGCCAACTCAATGTCGCGCGTTGTACCATCTCAAGGTTCTCCGAGATACCGTTTGACTCTCTGCCCATTCACCTGAAAACGATACCGGTGCTCGTTTTCTAATTCGATTGTTCCATAGGGGAAGACCTTGGTGACTGTGTACGGTCCAGTCCATTTGCTGCGCAGCTTTCCAGGCATAAGCTTCAGGCGTGAGGAGAATAATAATACCTGGTCTCCTGGCTCAAAAGTGCGTCTGAGGATATGCTTGTCATGAAATGCCTTTGTCGCTACTTGTAATCGCGCAGTCCCTCATAGGCATCCAAGCGCAGCTCTTCTAACTCGCTAAGCTCAAACGTGCGCTCCTTGCCAGCCTCGTCCAGGTTCAGGTTGCAAATGCGTAAGGCCCAATATGCTTTGTGCTCTAGCTCTACTGGCAGGTGGCATGCTTTTCCGTAGACCAACCGAAACGGTGAAGTCCCGATCGGTGTCTTATGCGCAGTGCGGTATGCCCACAGCGCGTCGTCCAGGCGTTGGCTCCAATCCTTGCGCGATGGTCTCACAGTCTTCTCCAGGATGCGCTTGATCTCTCTGTTGGAGACCTCGGCCTGTCCATTTGTCTGAGGATGATAAGCGGTGGACGTCTTGTTGCGCACTCCGTAATGCTTGAAAACTTGCGCCACGATCCTGTTGCAAAAGTGCGTCCCCTGGTCGCTGATGATTGCCTTAGGCACCCCGTACCTGCAAAAGATTTTAATTTTCAGAAACTCAGCGACCGTCTTACCATGTGGCCTTAGCTTCGACCCATTTGGAGACATAATCCACTGCGACCAATATGTACTCGTATCCTGCAGACGGAGGAAATGGCCCCATGAAGTCAATTCCCCATATATCAAACACTTCATCCACTAGAATTTGCGTCTGCGGCATCTCGTTGCGCGCTGATATGCCTCCTGTGCGCTGGCACCTGTCACAATTCCTGCAATAGTCATATGCGTCTCTAAACAGGTGCGGCCAATAAAATCCGCAGTCCAGGACCTTCCTGCTGGTGCGCTTGGGACCAAAGTGTCCTCCACAGGCGTGCGCATGACAAAACATCAAAACAGAGTTAAATTCATGGTCAGGCACGCAACGCCTCAATATCTGATCTGGTCCTATTCTAAGCATATAAGGATCATCCCACATATAATGTTTGGACTCATGTTTCAATGTCATGCACTGCGTTTTATTGAAATGCGGAGGAAACGTACCTGTGACCAGGTAATTCGCAATGTGTGCATACCATGGTACCTTACCTATCAGCGCCATCAGATGCTTGTCAGGAAATGTCTCAGTGATCTGCCCTGGCTCCTCCTCCTTCATGATCCTGCTCAGGTGGTCCGCAACTGTGTTCTCCGTGCCCTTCTTGTCTTTGATCTCCAGGTCGAATTCCTGCAGTAGGAGCACCCAGCGCATCAGGCGCGGCTTAGTTTCCTTCTTGGACATCAGGTAACGGATGGCTGCGTGGTCTGTGTATATGATGACCTTGGCGCCTAGAACGTATGCACGGAACTTCTCTAGCGCAAACACAATTGCCAGAAGCTCCTTCTCCGTGGTGGTGTAGTTCCTCTGCGCAGCGTCCAGTGTGCGCGATGCATAATAGATGGCGTGCGGTTTCTTGTCCACTCGCTGCCCCAGGACTGCACCTACTGCATAATCGCTTGCGTCGCACATCAGTTCAAATGGCAGGTTCCAGTCTGGTGCGCGCATCACTGGCGCACTGGTCAGCGCCTCCTTAAGCTTATCAAATGCGGCCCTGCACTCATCAGTAAAATCGAAGCACACATCTTTTTGCAAGAGGTTAGACAGGGGAATACAAATTTTAGAGAAGTCTTTGATAAAACGCCTGTAAAACCCAGCGTGTCCCAAGAATGACTTCACGTCGCGCACGCTAGTGGCATAAGGTAGATTAGAAATAAGGTCTATCTTAGCCTTGTCTACCTTGATCCCCTCCTCTGAGATGATGTATCCTAGCACTACACCATGCCTTACCATGAAATGACATTTTTCATAATTAAGTACTAGGTTCTTAGAAATGCAGCGCGCAAGACCTTATCTAGATGAGTTAAACACGCATCAAAGGTACCTCCATATACAGTAAAGTCATCCATGAACACTTCTATGCATATACCAATCATATCAGAAAAAATGCTCATGACAAGGCGTTGGAACGTACCTGGCGCGTTGCACAGCCCAAATGACATGCGCCGAACGCAAATGTACCGAACGGGCAGGTGATAGTGGTCTTCTCCTGATCCTCCGCAGCTATGGGTATCTGGTTGTACCCTGAATATCCGTCCAAGAAACAAAAATAAGGCTTACCTGCTAGTCGATCCAGCATCTGATCTATGAACGGTAGCGGGAAATGGTCCTTGCGCGTGACTGCGTTAAGCTTCCTGTAGTCGATGCACATGCGCCATCCAGTCTGAATGCGCTTGGGAACTAGCTCGCCCTGCGCATTCTCCTCCACTGTGATTCCTCCCTTCTTACGCACAACGTGCACTGGACTGACCCATTTGCTGTCTGAGATGGGGTAAATGACTCCTGCGTCAAGCAACTTTAAGATCTCCTTCTGCACTACCTCCATCATATTTGGGTTCAATCTGCGCTGAGCCTCCCTGGATGGTTTGGCACCATCTTCCAATAGTATTCTGTGCATGCACACGTCTGGGCTCACTCCACGTAGATCTGCAAGTGTCCATCCTATAACGCGCTGGTTCCTGCGCAGCACCTGCTGTAAATGCACTTCCTGCTCCTCTTCTAATCCTTTCTTTATGATTACTGGCAGGGTGTCCTCATTTCCCAAGAAAATGTATTTGAGGTGCTCTGGCAGCTGCTTCAGCTCGACCTTGGGTGCCTGTTCAATAGAGGGCAAGATTTTATTGGCAGTGCAAATATGAACTCTATCGTGTACCTGTTTGAGCTCTGGTTCAGCACTGCTCAGCTCCTTGTCCTGCTCCTCCAACTCTGTCTGTGCCAGTGGCTCTGGTCCTATTGTTGCGCTTGCGCATTGCGCATCTGTGACTAAATCATCTAAGCTGTCCATTGCGTGCACTGTGGCATCCTCGTGTGGGTGCTGCATCCCCTTGAATATATTGAAATGGATCTCTTCGCCATCTACCTCCATGGAAAGCGTGCCCCTCCACACGTCTATCTTTGTGCACGCGGTCATCAGAAAAGGTCTACCCAGTAGGATTTGCGCACTGCTGGTGCTCGATTCTCCCTCCATTTCTAGCACATAAAAATCTGCTGGAAACACCAGCTCTCCTACTCGTACAAGGACATCTTCTATCACGCCTGCAGGTTGTTTACAAGACGGATCTGCTAGCTGAATAGTGAGACCTGCAGGCTTTAGTGGTCCAAGGCGCAATGTCGCATATAGGGAATAAGGTAACAAATTGATGGATGCGCCTAAATCAATCATGCAGTTGCTCACTGTGGTTTTCCCTAGAGTGCATGGAATAGTGAACGTACCTGGGTCTCGGCACTTAGGTGGTACCTTATGTTGCACGATGGCTGAGGCCTGCGCATTTAGCATTACCTGTGCGCATTCGCCTTTCCTTCTCTTGTTTGTGCACAGCTCCTTTAAAAACTTGGCGTACCTAGGGATCTGCCGAACTGCTTCAATAAGGGGAATGTTGATTTCCACCTTGCTGAATAACTCGTATAGCTCTTTGTCCAGCGCTTCCTTTCTAGCCGATGGTGCCTGCACAGGAAAAGGTGCAGAAATATTAGTACGTTTCGTGCCCGTGTCATTTATTTGTGTTATACATGGCGCTTCGCCCTGCTGGCTTGTGGCTGGCACTTCTGATTGCGCATCTTGCTCTGGTTGGGCATTCTGTTCTACTGGATCCGGGACTTGCGCAACTGGTTGCGCGGGCGCCTTTGCGGTCTGCTCTGCTCCTATTGTGCGCCCAGTCCTCAGTGTCACTGCATTGACTCCTCCCTTGGGGTTCTGAATCACTTGCTAAGGCAGGTTGCCATCGCTCTTTTTTAGCTCATATACCGTGGTAGCGATCTGTGATAGCTGCTTTTCAATGGACTCGAACCTCTTGTCATACTTCTCGTCATTTTTGCGTACTGTGTCTGCTAGCTGCCCCATGATATCTTCCAAAGATCGCCTCGGTTGCTGGTTGTTATGTGCTGGTGCGTCAGTGCGGCGATGCGGTGGATTGTAGGGCGCAGCTTGTTGCGTCTGTTGTGGCGCGCGCTGATCTGTGGACTGCCTCTGGAAATTGTTCTCCTGCTTCCATCTGAATCCATTTGCTGCAAGTCCAAAGCGCGGCTGATTCTGCCTTGGTGGTCCTCTGTTGTCCCATCCTCCAAGAGCATTGACATCTCCAGATTCCTCAAATAGCGTGGGACATTCATCAGTCTTGTGTTCGGTGGACCTGCAGAATTCACATACCTTTGGCGCAACTGGTTGTGCGCTTTGCGCACTCATCAACTTCTGCAGCATGGCCTTCATTTCCTTGATCTCAGTGCTTGTTTCTACCTGATGCACAGAACGAGTACGACTATTTTCAAGTGTTAGCTGATGTCGTACCTGACCAGCAGAGTCTTCTATCAGCTGCCACGCGTCTTCTGGATACATGTTGCAAATGTCGCCTCCTGCGCATGCATTCAATAACCTCAGCTCCATGGGCAGCAGTCCATTCAGGAAGTTCTCTCTCAGCACATTCTGGGGTAGGCCATGATTGTAGCAGTTGGCCCCTAGCTCCCTGAAACGCTCGTAATATTCTGACAGTGACTCCCCTGCGCTCTGTCTTGGCGCGGCCAGTTCCCTCCTGAGTAGCGCGATCCTTGCTGCGGGATAGAATTTGTCCAGGAATTTCTTTTGCAGCTGCTCCCATGTGTGAATTGATCCCGCGGGTAAGTTCATCAACCAATGTCTGGCTGTATCACATAGTGAAAATGGGAATGCCTTCATCTTCAGCGCCTCATCGCTCTCCCCTTCGGTCTTCATGTTCTCGCATATGACTAGGAACTCTCGCACATGCTTGACTGGATTTTCATTGTGCATCCCGTGAAACTTGGGCATGTGATGAATGAGCGAGCTCCTTAGCTCAAAATGACCGCCAGGCGGAAGCACGATGCACCATGGCTGGTTAACTGTGAGTGGGGCTGACATCTCGCGCACTGTTCTGCGTCGCGCGGCCTGTTGCACGGGTGGCGCATGATACACTTCAGCGGCCCTCCTTGCTTCAACCTCGCGCTGCACTTCCTCTCTGAACAGGGCTGCGCGGTTATGTGCTCTTGCTTCCTCTGGGGTTCTGTCCCCTAAGTTGTCCCCAACGACACTGTTATCCTCCATAACCTGTTCTATATCTCAAAGAAAACGAAATTAAAAGATAACTAATGCTGCTGCGTCTGTCAGTGCGCAACTAGAATCTGCGCAGCGCAACTGTTTCAAGGTTGCGCAGGCTGATGGTGAGTGCGCGCTGTCAGAAACAACAACGACAAAACAAAAACAAACTGAAATAGCTAGTTACTAAAAGGGAAAAACGTAAACTAACTAGAACTTAGCTGTGTTGCTCCCCGGCAACGGCGCCAAAATTTGATCGCGCGTCGTTGTCCGCGTCAAATTAATTCCTTCCTCTTCCACTAGTACAGCGGTTAAGTAAGGGTCGATCTCCACAGGGAGCAAGCAGTTCAGTTTTAGCCAGTGACCTACACTTACGAAGATTGGGGGGGGGGTGAGTGCTTAGTTGGCGCGATGCGCGAGTAAACAGTCGTAAAACGCAGGGAATTGCACTAGACGTGCGCAGGCAGTAGAGATTAAGTACTATGACTATGAGAAGTATCGGTGCAGACAATCCTCTATGAGTGTATTCCTTATCATCGACTCTAAATGTCTATAGCTCGAGTTGCTAATGTTAGTGTCCGATCAAGGCTTCCTAACATGTGCGCATGTTCCGATCAAAGTTCATGTGCTATTAATTCTTACACCAGACTTAAACAACTACGAATCCGATCAAGGTAGTAATTGCCTATCCTAGCGCGTTACTCCTAGTTGGCACCGTCAAGCTATTCAACTAGTTTAACAAACAACAACAAGCAACAAGAGTAAGATTGCGGTTCAAGGCTTCCCCTACTCATGCAACAAGCTGCCAGTAATGTGCACAGAATTAATATAAGCAAGCAAGTTACGCATTAAGCGCAAGTCTCAAAGGAAATACTCATAGATTCATGTCCAACCGATACTAAGCGTTTAGCTAGACATGCTAGTGATAAACATCATAGAAACAGTAAATAATAACTAGAGTATCTAAGAGAGCAATAGCAAACAAGGCTAGCGCAGATCCTCTCAGCAAGCTCGTGTGTTTTCCAGTCCTGGTGCGCAGTGCCTCCTTGGTGTACGAACTGTGCCGCGGTGTCGAAATGTATGAATATCCTTTCTAACCCTAGCCTCCTCCTCTTCTTTATATATTGCTCAGAGGCTCACTCTTGGCAACTTCCAAATCTGGTTGTGTCAGGATTTGGAAACACCATCATCTGCGCCTGGCGCACGGCATACTGCTTAGCGCATTGGTCTGCGCAACTCTGCTGTCTCTCGCCATTTCTTCTGTTTGCGCCGCTAGCTCCGCAGGCTGTGTGCTGTGGGTCCTAAACGCTGCCTGTTAGCGCGTATCCGACTTAGGCCCTTGTTTTGTCCTGAAATACAAAAACACTGGAAACCAGTAATCTTGTACATAAAATAATGCAAACAAGCACGGGGATATGATCCAAATAATGCATATAAATAGGCTCTATCATGGCCCTCCATAGAAGACATAGTGGGTCAGTTAGCAGACACTGTGCGCAAGAATGATGAAAAGTATGACAAGAGGTTCGAGTCAATTGAGAAGCAGTTGTTACAGATTGCTACCACGGTTTATGAGCTGAAAAAGAGCGATGGCAACCTACTTTCGCAAGTGATTCAAAACCCTAAAGGAGGAGTTAATTCCGTAATGTTGAGGACTGGGCGCACAGTTGGGACAGCTCCGACCGCGCAGGTGCCCGCGCAGCCAGTTGCGCAACCTCCAGAGCCAACACAGCCAGATACGCAACCAGCCGCGCATGCTACAAACCAACAGAGGGTGGCGCCAGGTATGATACAATCAGGAGAAAGGAGCACCCATCATACTAACGCACCTGCACCTTTTCCTGTGCAGGCACCTTTAGCAAGGAAGGAGGCGCTAGACAAGGAGCTATATGAATTATTCAGTAAGGTGGAAATAAACATTCCCCTGACTGAGGCAGTTCGGCAGATCCCCAGATACGCCAAGTTCTTGAAGGAGCTATGCACAAACAAGAGGAGGAAAGGCGAGTGCGCACAAGTAATGCTTAACGCGCATGCATCAGCAATTGTGCAACACAAGGTACCACCTAAATGCCGGGATCCAGGTACGTTCACCATACAGTGCACCTTAGGTAAGACCACGGTGAGCAACTGCATGATTGATCTCGGTGCATCTATAAATGTGCTTCCTTACTCCTTGTATGTGTCATTGCACCTTGGTCCACTAAAGCCTGCAGGTCTCACCATCCACTTAGCAGATCGATCATGCAAACAACCGACGGGCATGATAGAGGACGTTCTCGTCCAAGTGGGAGAGATGGTGTTCCCAGCAGATTTTTACGTCTTTGAGATGGAAGGTGAGCCAAGCAAGGGAAGCACACAAATTCTACTGGGCAGACCATTTCTGATGACAGCGCGCACAAAGATAGACGTGTGGAAAGGCACGCTCTCAATGGAGGTAGATGGCGAGGAGATTCACTTTAACATTTTTAAGGGGATGCAGCATCCTCATGAGGACGCCATAGTGCACGTGTTAGATAGTATGGACGACTTGGTTGCGCACGCACAGTGTGCATGCCCAACAGGGGAGCCTGCGCCACTGACACAGACAGAGATGGAGGCACATGATGATGAGCTGAGCAGCACAGAACCAGTGCCCAGGCAGGTATATGATCTGGTTAATGTTTGCGCTACTAATAAAATCCTGCCTTCTATTGAACAGGCACCCAAAGTTGAGCTGAAGCAATTGCCCGAGCACTTAAAGTACATCTTCCTGGGCAATGAAGACACCCTGCCTGTCATTATAAAGAAAGGATTAAAGGAGGAGGAGGAGGCGCGATTACAGGAGGTGTTGTGCAAGAACCAGCGCGCTATAGGGTGGACATTAGCTGACCTGCGCGGAGTAAGCCCTGATGTGTGTATGCACAGAATTCTGCTGGAAAATGATGCCAAACCATCCAGGGAACCTCAGCGTAGACTGAATCCAATTATGATGGAGGTAGTGCAGAAGGAGATCCTGAAGCTGCTTGACGCAGGAGTAATATACCGATCTCAGACAGTAAGTGGGTAAGTCCAGTGCACGTTGTGCCAAAGAAAGGAGGCATCACAGTAGAGGAAATTGCGCTGGGCGAGCTAGTTCCCAAGCGCGTACAGACTGGATGGCGCATGTGCATTGACTACAGGAAGCTAAACACAGTCACGCGCAAGGATCATTTCCCGCTACCGTTCATGGATCAGATGCTCGACCGTTTGGCAGGAAAACCGCACTTTTGCTTCCTGGACGGTTACTCAGGGTACAATCAGATCCCTATTGGTGCGGAGGATCAGGAGAAGACAACCTTTACCTGCCCATTCGGAACCTTTGCATTCCGGCGCATGTCGTTTGGGCTGTGTAATGCGCCAGGTACGTTCCAACGCTTAGTCATGAGCATTTTCTCTAATATGATTAGTTTATGTATAGAGGTATTCATGGATGACTTCACTGTGCATGGTGAGACTTTTGATGCATGTTTGGATAATCTTGATAGAGTCTTAGCGTGCTGCATTACCAAGAACCTAGTTCTCAATTATGAAAAATGTCACTTTATGGTGTCACATGGAGTAGTAATAGGTGATAGAGCCTATTTATACGCATTATTTAGATCATATACCCGTGCTTGTTTGCATTATTTTATGTACAAGATTACTGGTTTCCAGTGTTTTTGTATTTCAGGACAAAACAAGGGCCTAAGACGGATACGCGCTAACAGGCAGCGTTTAGGACGCGCAGCACACAGCCTGCGGAGCTAGCGGCGCAAACAGAAGAAATGGCGAGAGACAGCAGAGTTGCGCCGACCAATGCGCTAAGCAGTATGCCGTGCGCCAGGCGCAGATGATGGTGTTTCCAAATCCTGACACAACCAGATTTGGAAGTTGCCAAGAGTGAGCCTCTGAGCAGTATATAAAGAAGAGGAGCAGGCTAGGGTTAGGAGGACAATTCATACATCTCGACACCGCGGCACAGTTCGTACACCAAGGAGGCACTGCGCACCAGGACTGGAAAACACACGAGCTTGCTGAGAGGATCTGCGCTAGCCGACTGCGCCCGCCAAGACTACAACCTGCACGCACTGTTTGCTATTGCTCTCTTAGATACTCTAGTTATTATTTACTGTTTCTATGATGTTTATCACTAGCATGTCTAGCTAAACGCTTAGTATCGGTTGGACATGAATCTATGAGTATTTCCTTTGAGGCTTGCGCTTAATGCATAACTTGCTTGCTTATATTAATTCTGCGCACATTACTGGCAGCTTGTTGCATGAGTAGGAGAAGCCTTGAACTGCAATCTTACTCTTGTTGCTTGTTGTTATTTGTTAAACTAGTTGAATAGCCTGACGGTGTCAACTAGGAGTAATGCGCTAGGATAGGCAATTACTACCTTGATCGGATTCGTAGTTGTTTAAGTCTAGTGTAAGAATTAATAGCACATGAACTTTGATCGGAACATGCGCACATGTTAGGAAGCCTTGATCGGACACTAACATTAGCAACTCGAGCTATAGACATTTAGAGTCGATGATAAGGAATACACTCACAGAGGATTGTCTGCGCCGATACTTCTCATAGTCATAGTACTTAATCTCTACTGCCTGCGCACGTCTAGTGCAATTCCCTACGTTTTACGACTGTTTACTCGCGCATCGCGCAAACCAATCACTCACCCCCCCAATCTTCGTAAGTGTAGGTCACTGGCTAAAACTGAACTGCTTGCTCCCTGTGGAGATCGACCCTTACTTAACCGCTGTACTAGTGGAAGAGGAAGGAATTAATTTGACGCGCACAACGACGCGCGATCAATAGGACATATCAAATCTGCCTTACTCCACTAATGTGCGCGACGTTAAGTCATTTCTTGGGAATGCAGGGTTCTACAGGGGCTTTATAAAATATTTTTCTAATATGTATTCCATTGTCTAACCTCCTTCAAAAGGATGTGTGCTTTGAGTTCACTGATGAGTGCAGGAATGCTTTTGATGAGTTGAAGGATGCGCTGAGCAGTGCGCCAGTGATGCGCGCACCAGACTGGAACTTACCCTTTGAGCTGATGTGTGATGCAAGTGACTACGCCGTAGGCGCAGTGTTGGGTCAGTGCGTGGATAAGAGGCCGCACGCTATATATTATGCATCGCGCACACTGGACACTGCGCAGAAGAACTACACCACGACCGAGAAGGAACTTCTGGCAATCGTATTTGCGCTGGAGAAGTTCCGCTCATATGTTCTGGGTGCTAAAGTCATTGTCTACACTGACCACGCTGTTATCCATTACCTGATGTCCAAGAAAGAGACTAAGCCGCGCTTGATGCGCTGGTTGCTTCTGCTCCAAGAGTTCGATTTAGAGATCAAGGATAAGAAGGGAACGGAAAACACTGTTGCTGATCACCTAAGCAGGATAGTAAAAGAAGAGGAGCCAGGGCAGATCAGGGAGACATTCCCTGACGAGCACCTGATGGCGCTGAACGGTAAGGTACCATGGTATGCGCATATTGCAAATTACCTGGTCACAGGTGCGTTTCCCCCTCATCTCACTAAAGCTCAATGCTTGAGGTTAAAACATGAGTCTAAATATTACGTTTGGGATGATCCGTACATGCTTAGAATAGGCCCTGATCAGATCTTGAGGCGATGCGTGCCTGATCATGAGATGAGCTCGGTTTTAAGGTTTTGTCATGCGCACGCGTGCGGAGGACACTTTGGTCCAAGATTGCGGTTTTTATTGGCCGCACTTATTTCGTGACTCATATAACCACTGCAGGGCTTGTGACAGGTGTCAGCGCACAGGAAATATATTAGCGCGCAACGAGATGCCACAAACGCCAATATTGGTAGACGAAGTGTTCGACTTGTGGGGGATTGACTTCATGGGGCCGTTTCCTCCATCTTGTGGATACGAGTACATACCAGTCGCAGTGGATTATGTCTCGAAGTGGGTCGAAGCTAAGGCCACGCGCAAGGATGATGGTAAAACGGTTGTTGAATTTTTAAGGACTAACATTTTCTGCAGGTAAGGAGTGCCTAAGGCAATAATCAGCGACCGGGGGACGCACTTCTGCAATAGAATAGTGGCGCAGGTACTAAAGCATTATGGAGTGCGCCACAAGACGTCCACTGCATACCATCCTCAAACGAATGCCCGGGCCGAGGTTTCCAATAGAGAGATTAAGCGCATTCTGGAGAAAACCGTTAGACCTACGCGCAAAGACTGGAGCCAGCGGCTGGATGATGCACTTTGGGCATACAGAACTGCGCACAAGACACCGATTGAGACTTCACCATTTCGGTTGGTGTAGGGAAAGGCGTGCCACCTACCGGTTGAGTTGGAACACAAGGCATACTGGGCATTGCGCACTTGCAATCTGAACCTCGACGAGGCTGGTAAAGAGCGCGCTTTTGAACTGAGCGAACTAGAGGAGCTGCGCCTGGATGCATATGAGGGGCTGCGCGACTACAAAGCGCGCACGAAAGCACTTCACGATAAGTACATCCTCAGACGCACCTTCGAGCCAGGTGACCGGGTGCTGTTGTTCTCCTCGCGCTTAAAGCTGATGCTCGGAAAGCTGCGCAGCAACTGGACGGGACCATACACAGTCACAAAGGTTTTCCCATATGGAACAATCGAGTTAGAGAACGAGCGCAAGCATCGTTTTCAGGTTAATGGGCAAAGAGTCAAGAAATACTTGGGAGAACCTTGAGATGAGGCCACGCGCGAAGTTGATTTGGCGGAACCAGAAACAGAGGATGCGCAGGCTGCTGCGCCAGAGATACAACCTGATGCACCGGAGGGAGAACTAGGAGCTACTAATTATATATCTTCTCCCTCACTGATTAACCTCGTTACTTATGATGTGCCACATGATTTTGGCCACACTGACCACCTATCTGTTCCTTTGCGCAGGACTAAGGAAGACATAGCACATACAGATGCACAAGAGCGCGCAGGAGCAAGTGTGGGGGTGGTCACGAGCGCGAACTTGAGCAAGTAACGAGGTACTGCCGAGCCAATGACGTTAAACAAAGGCACTTGTCGGGAGGTAACCCGACACATTTTCCACATTTTATTCTTTACCCGTTTTTTTTATGATTTGAATTTTTAGCTAGTTCAGTACTTGCATATTTTTTTTGAGTCACGTAGCAATGCGCGGGTCAGTGCGCAGGACAGATGCGCAAGTCAGAGAGTATATAAGGGCAGAAACTTAGAAAATTCCAGACATTCTGCAATTTCGACCGTTAGAGCTTTTCACTGCTGCCAGCCAATCTTTGCCGTCCGCCCACCGATTCCGGCTTTCTTTAGTGAGATTTGAAGAGCACGAGATCACCAGCGCATTAGGTAACCTCTCATTTTTTATTTCAGTTGCTTTAGTGAGGGTTTGGTGAAAGAAGCCGACTGAGGACGTAACCCTAGAATCAAAATCGTACCTAGTTAGCCCGCTCCGTTTGGTGTTTTCATTGCTGGGTTTTGTTGACAAGAGTGAGGCGCCCATTTGGTAAACATTTGAGGGTTTAATTCGGAGTTCTGATTTTGGGGTACTTAGTGGAGCGTTGACTACAGTTGACCGCCGATTCTTGAGTCGATCATCGCCAAAATGAGGCCAGTAGAAAACCAGGACACCCCGGCGTCTTTCGCAAGGAAGTATGACGCCTTCTGGAGATTGGATACGTACGGCACCCCGTGCATCAGCAGGGACTTCCTGCGCGAGGTGGGCTTAGAGGACTTGGTCACGGAGAAGCTCGCGCAGGCCGGCTGGGAGGCGCTGATGAACGTGGATAGCGCAGCCGACAAGAAGGACACTTGTGAGTTCCTGGCGTCCCTGCAGATCGCTGACTTAGAGATCCGTTACCGACACCGAGGGGTGTGGTACGTTGCATCAGCCAAGAGGCTGAAGCGCACCCTGCGCTGTGACAAGGTGCGCGAGCAGGACGTGGATACGCACACCAACCAGGAAGCATGGATACTGCTGGGCGCAGCAGAGGATGTGAGCTGCGCGACCCTTGGATGTACTATCTGTGGCGCATGGTCGCGTACGCAGTCATCGGGCGCTACAATGGTGCGCCAAAGGTCAGCCTGCTTGACATGGACGTGCTCAAGGGGTTGTATTGCGGGACGAAGGTGAGGTATGTGTCGGATATGGTGGTGCACTGGGAGCGGCTCAGCACCAAGGGCCCGCTCACTTGCGGAGGTGTGATCACGCATTTTCTGCGTGGGCTGCACGGAGAGCCGGAGGTGCCCGAGCACACGGTTGTTCCAACCGTCCCTCTTGACCGCGCACAGATGCTGTAGTACCGAGCGGTAACTGCTAAGGAAGATGGGTCACTAGAGTGGTGTTACCGGCTGCAGGCTGCTAGGGCACCGAGGCACACAGCAATCAGAGGAGCGCCCGCAGAGAGTAGTGCGCAGCAAGAGGAAGCTACTGATGATGAGGAGATGGAGAATGTGGAGGCACCAGTCACGCAGCCAGCTAGGCGCATGAGGACGCGCGCACAGACTGGAGCGCGCGCCCGGGCGAGTGGGCCGCCAGGGGAAGTTGTGACCATTGACAGCAAAGATTCTCCCCCGCGCACAAAGGGAAGCGGCGCAGACAGGATGCTGAGGAGGCGCCAACAGAGCAGCGAATGATGTTTAACGTCATGCGCGTGCTGGAGTACTTTGCGCCCGAGGGAGCTGATTTAAGCATCAGTCCACCATCTGGGTGGAAATTTGGAGATCCCATTCCCCCTCTTCTCAGTCTGTGCAGGCCACCTCTAGGGTCACCCTTAGAGCAGCGCGAGCCAGCCAGTTCTCCCGCGCAGTCACCGGCCCAATCCTCAGTGCGCACCCCAGTCATAGACCCACTGCAAATGCCATCAGAGCCCCCTCCGCAACCCTCTGCACAGATGATCAGATCGCCCTCTGAGGTCACCCCCATCAAAGAGTTAAGTTCAGATTCGATATGGGAAACTGACTCGGAGGAGGAGCCTGCAAACCAGCCCGCAGCAGTTTCAGTTGTGCAACCATCCTCCAGCTCTGAGTATGAGATAGAGTCCATGGACGAGGAGGCACAAGGGTCTGCGTAGGACTCCAGCTCAGAGGATTTCTAGGGCTGCACAGAGGGCTAGGCGCAAATAATTTCGGGTTGTCTTTTTGCTTTTGAAAACTATCACTGGATGTTCTGTTCCTATTTTGTGTTGGATATTTTGTGGACTCCTGACCTTGTTTCTTTTGCTGCATTGACTATGTTTTTCTTTTTCATAATGCATTTTACGTTTAGTTTTTAGTTGTCCTAGTAGCTTGAATGAGTGCGCTCTCCGTTGCGCTTGAGCGTGAGTCGTGGGGACACGTCTCTATTTAAGTGTGGGGGGGGGGGTTACATTTACATTTCATATTTATCATTGTAGTTTAGCTTAGTTAGTGTAGTTATAGGAAATAGTAGTGGTTGTGCGCTTGTGTGCGGATTGCGCACACCTTTCGACTTGTTTTGCCTTATTCATCCTACATGCACTGCCATTAACCATTTTAGTATTTTTTTTTCGATTTTTCTCTTTTTGGTCGGGATATACAGGGGATGTGGAGTTGACAGAAAAAGCTCTAGAGAAGCGGTTAGTCGTTTTTGCTTCGAGAGTAAGATGCATGGATAAAAGCGCTAGTGGAGGCCGGTGCTTCGCAACCTTCCGAACAATAGAGCGCGCTCAGCCACGCAGATGCCAAAGGCGAATACCCAAAGCGTGGTGAGGTGGGAAAACAGACCACCTTTCCTCTGGAAGTCGAGTGTAGGAAAGTGGGCGTGGGTGTAAAGGCGTGCGCTGACCTGCGCAAGTAGACCAAGGAGGGAGACAGGGCCGTTGTTCTATAGCTGCTATCCGAAGGCCGAGACTGGAACCGTCTGGGAATATAAGAAAAGTGGACGAAGCCGTATAAAAGGAAAAAAAACCAGTTGACGATATACGCAAGGAAAAGAAACCAGCATGCGCACACAACTCCATATTAGCGCATGCGCAAGTCCAAAAGTAAAAAAATTCGTCAAGGACGAAAGGCTTGAGTTCCCAAGAAGCGCGCGAATGAATCCCGCACCTGAAGAAACCTGCGCGATTATCCATGTACCAGAAATCGGAGTAGGGACCGACAACCAGGATCCTATGAAGAGCTATCTCCGAATCATCCGAATTAAATTGCATCCTGGCTGAGAGGTAACAAATTTCGAAATTATTATGTTAGAATTGTTAAGGGTTTGTGCGCGTAGGTGATAGAGCAACGCAGGGTGAACCGATGTGCAGATCGCGCATGAGTGTAAGGCTGTGCGCTAGACTTCAGTGAGGTGATTGTATCTGTGCTTCAGTGCTTGTTCGGGACGAATGATAGAGCCTATTTATACACATTAATTAGATCCTAACATATCTCAGGGCGAAATAAGGGCCTAAGTCGGATACGCGCTAACAGGCAGCTTTTAAGGAGCGCATCACACAGCCTGCGGAGCTAGCAGCGCAAACAGAGGAGTTGGCAGAGTCGACTACAGTGCGCTAACCGAATGCGCTAACCAGGAGCAGTGCGCCATGCGCAGATAGTGGTGTTTCCAAATCCTGACACTACCAGATTTGGAAGTTGCCAAGGATGGGCCTCATGAGCAGTATATAAAGAGAGGAAGGCTAGGGTTTGATCATCATCATCACAGCACACGAGAGAGCAGCCAAACAGAAAAACACACGAGCTACTGAGAGGACCTGCGCTAGCCGACTGCGCCAGCCGAGACACTGCAACCTCCACGCACCTGCTAGTTGCTGTTTTCTTGGATACTTGGATAATATTTACTATTTCTATGATGTTTACTACTAGCATGTCTAGCTAAACGCTTGGTATCGGTTAGGCATGAATCTATGAGTATTTCCTTTGAGACTTGTGCTTAATGCATAGCTTGTTTGCTTATATTAATTCTGTGCACACGGTTGACAGCTAGTTGCATGAGTTGGGGAAGCCTTGAACCGCAATCTTACTCTTGTTACTTGTTGTTATATGTTAAACTAGTTGAATAGCCTGACGGTGACAACTAGGAGTAACGCACTAGGATAATCAGTTGCTACTGTGACAGGATTCGTAGCTGTTTAGACTAGTCTTAAGAATTAATAGCTCATGAACTTTGACCGGAACATGCGCACAAGTTAGGAAGCCTTGACCGGACACTAACTTCAGCAAATCAAACTATAGACGTTTAGAGTCGATGATAAGGAATACACTCATAGAGGATTGTCTGCACCGATACTTCTCATAGTCATAGTACTTAATCTCTACTGCCTGCGCACGTCTAGTGCAATTCCTGCATTTACTACTGTTTACTCGCGCATTGCGCAACCTAATCACTCACACCCCCAGTTTTCGTAAGTGCAGGACACTAGTTAAAGCTAATCTACTTGCTCCCTGTGGATTCGACCCTGACTTAACCGCTGTACTAAGTGGAAGAGGAAGGAATTTTTTTGACGCACACAACGACGCGCGAATCAACGAACAAGCGCAAGTGTGGGGAATTTGATAGAGCCTAGTTATATGCGCTATTTTGATCTTAACACTGTGCTTGTTTGCATTATTTTGTGTACAAGATTACTGGTTTTTGGTATTTTTGTATTTCAGGATAAAACAGGAGCATAAGTCAGATGTGCGCTAACGGGCGCTTTTAAAGAGCGCAATGCACGACCTGCGGAGCTAGCAGCGCAATCAACGTGCGCAGCTAGGAGATAGGAGATAGCTGATTCGGACTGCAATGCGCGAACCAACCGCGATGAAGCGCTGAAGATGAAAGCATTCCCATTTTCACTGTGTGACACGGCCAGGCATTGGCTAATGAACTTACCAGTAGGATCAATTCACACATGGGAGCAGCTGCAGAAGAAGTTCCTGGACAAATTTTATCCCGCAGCCAAGATCGCGCTACTCAGGAGGGAGCTGGCCGCACCTAGGCAGAGCGCAGGAGAGTCGCTGTCAGAGTATTACGAGCGTTTTAGGGAGCTAGAGGCCAACTGCTACAATCACGGCCTGCCCCAGAATGTGCTGATAGAGAATTTCCTGAATGGATTGCTACCCATGGAGCTGAGATTATTGAATGCATGCGCAGGAGGCGACATTTGCAACATGTACCCAGAGGACGTGTGGCAGCTGATAGAAGACTCTGCTGGGCAGGTAAGACATCAGCTAACACTTGAAAATAGTCGTGCTCGTTCTGTGCATCAGGTAGAAACAAGCGCTGAGATCAAGGAAATGAAGGCCATGCTGCAGAAACTGATGAGTGCGCAAGATGCACAACCAGTTGCGCCAAAGGTATGTGAGTTCTGCAATTCCACTGAGCACAAAACCGACGCATGTCCCACACTTTTCAAGGAATCAAGAGATGTCAATGCTCTTGGAGGATGGGATAATAGAGGGGCACAGAGGCAGAATCAGCCGCGTTTTGGACTAGCCGCAAATGGGTTCAGATGGAAGGAGGAAAACAATTTCCAGAGGCAGTACACGAATCAGCGCGCACCACAGCAGACGCAATAAGCTGCGCCCTACAATCCACCGCATCGCCGCACTGACGCACCAGCGCAGAACAACCAGCAACCGAGGCGATCCTTAGAAGATATCGTGGGGCAGCTAGCAGACACAGTGCGCAAAAATGATGAGAAATATGACAAGAGGTTCGAGTCCATTGAGAAGCAGCTATCACAGATTGCTACCATGGTGTATGAGCTGAAAAAGAGCGATGGCAACCTGCCTTCGCAACTGATCCAGAACCCCAAGGGAGGAGTCAACGCTGTGACACTGAAGACTGGGCGCACGATAGGAACAGAGCAGACCACGAAGGCGCCTGCGCAACCAGTTGCGCACGTCCCAGATCCAACAGAACAGAATGCGCACCTAGAGCAAGATGCGCAACCAGAAGCGCAAGCCAAAAGCCAGCAGGACGAAGCGCCAGGTATGACACAATCAAAAGACAAAGGCATGAATTGTACTAACATACCTGCACCTTTTCCTGTACAGGCACCATCAGCTAGGTAGGAAGCGCTTGACAAGGAGCTCTACGAGTTATTCAGTAAGGTAGAGATAAACATTCCCCTTATTGAGGCAGTTCGGCAGATCCCTAGGTACGCCAAATTCTTAAAGGAGCTGTGCACAAACAAGAGAAGGAAAGGCGAGTGCGCACAGGTAATGCTAAATGCGCAGGCCTCAGCAATCGTGCAACATAAGGTACCACCTAAATGCCGAGACCCAGGTACGTTTACCATCCCATGCACTTTAGGTAAGACCACAGTGAGCAATTGCATGATTGACTTAGGCGCGTCTATAAATGTGCTGCCCTATTCCCTATATGCGTCATTGCGCCTTGGACCACTAAAGCCTGCAGGTCTCACCATTCAGCTAGCAGACCGATCATGCAAGCAACCTACGGGCATGATAGATGATGTTCTTGTGCGAGTAGGAGAGCTGGTGTGCGGGCATGAAGTGTTCATGGATGATTTTACCGTACACGGAAGTACCTTTGACGCATGCTTAACTCATCTTGATAAGGTCTTAGCGCGCTGCATTTCAAAGAACCTAGTGCTTAATTATGAAAAATGTCATTTCATGGTATCGCATGGTGTAGTACTAGGACATATTATCTCGCAGGAGGGTATCAAGGTAGGTAAGGCGAAAATTGATCTTATTTCTAATCTGCCTTATTCCACTAGCGTGCGCGATGTGAAATCATTCCTTGGGCATGCTGGGTTTTACAGGCGCTTCATAAAAGATTTCTCTAAAATTTGTATACCCCTGTCTAACCTCTTGCAAAAGGATGTGTGTTTCGAATTTACTGATGAGTGCAGGACCGCATTTGATAAGCTGAAGGAGGCGCTGACAAGTGCGCCAGTGATGCGTGCACCAGACTGGAACCTACCATTTGAACTGATGTGCGACGCAAGCGATTATGCAGTAGGTGTAGTCTTGGGACAGCGCGTGGACAAGAAGCCGCACGCCATTTATTATGCGTCGCGCACACTGGACGCTGCGCAGAGGAACTACACTACCACAGAGAAGGAACTTCTGGCAATTGTGTTTGCGCTGGAGAAGTTCCGTGCATATGTTCTTGGCGCCAGAGTCATTGTCTACACAGACCACGCAGCAATCCATTACCTAATGTCCAAGAAAGAAACTAAGCCGCGCCTGATGCGCTGGGTGCTCCTACTTCAGGAATTCGACTTGGAGATCAAGGATAAGAAGGGCACGGAAAACACAGTCGCGGACCACTTGAGCAGGATCGTGAAAGCAGAGGAGCCAGGGCAGATCACGGAGACGTTCCCTGACGAGCATCTGATGGCGCTGACAGGTAAGGTACCATGGTATGCGCACATTGCAAATTATGTAGTCACAGGTACGTTTATTAAAACCCAATGCATGAGATTAAAGCATGAGTCCAAGCATTACATTTGGGATGATCCGTATATGCTCAGAATAGGACCTGATCAGATTTTAAGGCGCTGCGTGCCTGACCATGAAATTAACTCTGTTTTGATGTTTTGTCATGCGCACGCATGTGGAGGGCACTTCGGTCCAAAGCGCACGAGCAGAAAGATCCTGGATTGCGGATTTTATTGGCCGCGCTTGTTTAGTGACTCATATAATTACTGCAGGAACTGTGACAAGTGCCAGCGCACAGGAGGCATATCAGCGCGCAATGAGATGCCGCAGACGCCGATTCTAGTGGATGAAGTATTCGATATGTGGGGGATTGACTTCATGGGGCCATTTCCTTCATCTTCCGGTTATGAGTATATATTGGTCGCGGTAGATTATGTCTCCAAATGGGTTGAAGCCAAGGCTACACGGAAGGATGATGGTAAGACGGCCGCTGACTTTTTAAGGACTAACATATTTTGCAGGTACGGAGTGCCTAAGGCAATCATTAGCGACCAGGGGACGCACTTTTGCAATAGGATAGTGGCGCAGGTTTTCAAGCATTATAGAGTGCGCCACAAGACGTCCACCGCTTACCACCCTCAGAAGAATGGACAGGCCGAGGTTTCCAACAGAGAGATCAAGCGCATACTGGAGAAAACTGTGAGACCGTCACGCAAAGACTGGAGCCAGCGCCTTGACGATGCACTGTGGGCGTACCGAAAAGCGTGCCACCTGCCAGTGGAATTGGAGCACAAAGCATATTGGGCATTACGCATTTGCAACCTGAACCCAGACGAGGCCGGAAAGGAGCGCGCATTTGAGCTGAGCGAATTAGAAGAGCTGCGCCTGGATGCATATGAGGGACTGCGCGATTACAAGGCGCGCACAAAGGCATTTCACGACAAACATATTCTCAGACGCACTTTTGAGCCAGGACACCAGGTACTATTATTCTCCTCGCGCCTAAAGCTCATGCCTGGGAAGCTGCGCAGCAAACGGACAGGACCGTAACACAGTTACCAAGGTTTTCCCCTACGGAACAATCGAGTTAGAAAACGAGCACCGGCATTGTTTTCAGGTCAATGGGCAGAGAGTCAAAAGGTATCTAGGAGAACCTTGGGATGGCACAGCGCGCGAAGTTGAATTGGCAGAGCCAGAGATAGCAGATGCGCAGGTTGCTGCGCCAGAGTCACTACCAGACGCACCAGAGGGAGAACTGGGAACTATCGCTCATATTTCTTCTCCCTCTTTACCTAACCTCGTTACTCATGATTTATCACATACTATTAACCATGCTGACCACCCTTCTGATCCCTTGCGCAGGACCAAGACGTACACAGCACATGCACGAGCGCAGGATCACTCAGGAGCAAGTGTGGGGGAGGTCGCTGGTGCAGTTTCACGCAAGTAACGAGGTACAGTCGAGCCAACGACGTTAAACAAAGGCACTTGTCGGGAGGTAACCCGACACGTTTTACTTTTACATATTTTTCTTTTAGTTTCTCTAGTGTCTTTTAGCTAGTTTAGGACTTGTAGTTTTTTTAGTCGAGCAGGAGTGCGCAGGTCCGTGCGCAGGATAGCTGCGCCAGTCAGGGGGGTATATAAGGGCAGTACTTAGAAAAATTTCAGCACTTTTCACACTCAACCGTTGCAAGAAAAACTCCCGCCCTCCGCAGCCGCTCGCCGTCCGGCACTCAACCCAGCTTCCGCTTAGAGAGATTTGAGGAGCACACCGTCGCACGCTCACCAGGTAACCTTTCCCCTCAGATTTGAGCCGATTGAGTTAGGGTTTGTGCGAGAAGAGGGGTGCTCTAGGTCTGAAATCGCACCGAGCTAGCGTGCACTGATTGGACGTTTGGTTAGTAGGTTTTGTAGGCGGGCAGTAGGCGCTCAATTGGTGAAAGTTTCAGGGCATTTGGAGGAGTTTGGATTTTTTGAGCTTTAGAGAGTGTTGGCCGTAGTTGACCAGAGAGACCTAGTGCACGATGCAGCCTGCCGTGGATCAAGCGACCCCAGCTCACTTCGCCAGCAAGTACGAAGCCTTCCTGCGGCTTGATATGTACGGGACTCCGTACATCAGCAGGGAGTTCCTGCGAGAGGTCGGTATGGAGGACCTCATCATGGAGAAGCTCGCGTTGGCGGGCTGGGAGGCGCTGTTGGAGTTCAACAGCGCAGCAGACAAGGAGGACACCTGCGAGTTTCTGGCGTCGCTAGAATCGAGTGACATGGAGATAAGGTACCGGCACAGAGGGGTCTGGTACATTGCCTCGGCTAAGAGGCTGAAGCGCACGCTGAGGTGCGCTAAGGTGCGAGAAGCTGATATGGACACGCACACAAATCAGGAAGCGTGGCGTGAGATGGCGATCGACCCAGTTTTTGCCGCGGGGCGCAGCCGAGGACGCGAGCTGCACGACCCGTGGATGTTCTACCTGTGGCGCATGGTCGCCTATGCGATCATTGGGCGTTTTAATGGTGCACCGAAGATCAGCTTGCTGGACATGGAGATTTTGAAGGGCTTTTATTATTGGAAGAGGGTGCTGTTTGTCTTGAACATGGTGATCCATTGGAGTCGGGTCAGCACCAAGGGGCCGCTGACTTATGGAGGCATGATAACGCACCTGCTGTGTGCGTTGCATGGAGAGCCTGAGGTGCCAGAGCACACAGTGGTGCCGGCTGTTCCCTTGGACCGCGCCCATATGCTGCAGATAAGAGCGGTAGCCGTGCTAGAGGATGGTACATTGGAGTGGTGCTATCGACTGCAGCCGGCCAGAGCGCCGAGGCAAAGAGCGGAGAGCAGCGCGCAAGCAGAAGAGGCTGCGGAGGAGATGGAGGAGGACGAGGCCTCAGAGCCAGTTGCGCCTCCAGTCAGGCGCATGAGGACTCGGTTGCATATGCCATACATCCTCCGGGTACATGTTGCATATGTCACCGCCTGCGCATGCATTCAACAATCTTAGTTCCATCGGTTGTAGCCCGTTCAGGAAATTCTCTATCAGCACATTTTGTGGCAGGCCATGATTATAGCAGTTGGCTTCCAGCTCCCTGAAACGCTCATAGTACTCTGATAGTGACTCTCCTACGCCCTGCCTAAGCGCGACCAATTCCCTCATGAGTAGCGCGATCTTAGCTGCGGGGAGAACTTATCCAAGAACTTCTTCTGAGCTGCTCCCATGTGCGAATAGATCCTGTTGGTAAGCTCATCAGCCAATGCCTGGTTGTATCACAATGAAAAAGGGAACGCCTTCAGCTTCAGCGCGTCTTCACTCTCCCCATCGGTCTTCATGTTCTAGCAGATGACTAGGAATTCACGCACATGCTTGACCGGGTTCTCATTGTTCATCTCATGAAACTTAGGCATATGATGAATGAATGAGCTCCGTAGTTCAAAATGCCCATCGGGTGGAAGTACTATGCACCAGGGTTGCTTGATTGTGATTGGAGCCGACATCTCGCACACTGTTCTGCGTCGCACGATCTGTTGCGCGTGTTGCGCATTATACACTGCTTCAGCGGCCATCCGAGCTTCAACTTCGCGCTGTACTTCCTCTCTGAACCGGGCTGTGCGGTTATCTACCCTTGCATTGTTAGGTCCCTCTGGGGTTCTATCCCCTAAATTATCGCCGATGACACTATTATTCTCCATGCCCTGTTCTAAACTTAAAGAAAACGAAATTAAAAGACAACTAGGTTGTTGCCCTTGTCGGTGCGCAACTATAATCTGCGCAGCGCAACCGTTTCAAGGTTGCGCAGGCTGATGTTGATTGCGTACTGTTAGAAACACCAACGAAAAATAAAAAAAGAAATAACTAACTACTGTAAAAGAAAACTTGAACTAGTTAGAACTTATCTGTGTTGCTCCCCGGCAACAGCGCCAAAATTTGATCACGCGTCGTTGTACGCGTCAAATTAATCCTTCCTTCTCCACTTAGTACAGCGGCTAAGTCAGGGTCGATCCCACAAGGAGCGTGCAGACTCGTCTTAGCTAGCAACCTACAACTTACGAAATTGGGGGTTGTGAGTGATTGGGTTGCGCAGGTGCGTGAATGAATAGTAGTGAAAGCAGAATTGCACGATACGTGCGCGGGCAGTAGATATTAAGTACTATGACTATGAAAAATATCGGTAAAGACAATCCTCTATGAATGTATCCCTTATCATCGACTCTAAACATCTATAGTGCAGTTCTACTTTAAGTTAGTGTCCGATCAAGGCTTCCTAACGTGCGCGCATGTTCCGATCAAAGTCCATGAGCTATTAATTCCTGAAACTAGTCTAAGCAACTACGAATCCTATCACAGTAGTAGCTGATTATCCTAGTGTGTTACTCCTAGTTGTCACCGTCAAGTTATCAACCAGTTTAACATACAATAACGAGCAGTTAGAATAAGATTGCGGTTCAAGGCTTCTCTTATTCACACAACTAATTATCACCCATGTGCATAGAATTAATATAAGTAGACGAACTAAGCATTAAACACAAGTCTCAAAGGAAATACTTCATAGAATCATGCCCAACCGATACAAGGTGTTTAGGTAGACATGCTAGAAGCAAACATCATAGAAATAATAAGTAAAACTAAAGTAGCCAAGGAAAAGTAGCAGTCGGCGCAATTGCAGATTGCTGTTTTCGGCTGGTGCAGGTTGTTCGCGCAGAATCTTGGCGGCAGAATTCCTGGAGCTCGTGTGTTTTTTGCTGCTATGTGTCTCTCTCTCTATATGTCCTCTGTCTCTCCAAACCCTAGCTTCCCTCCTCTTTATATAATGGTCTTGAAGCCCAAGGAATGCTTAGATTTGGCCCGAGAGAATCTTAGCTACTTCCCAAATCGAGGAGATTTTGTAAGGATAATGATGATCAAAATTTAGAAACTCTGCTATCCTACGCATGGCTCGCTGCGCACGTTGATTGCGCTACTCGCTTCGCGTAGTCAGTTTGCGCACTGTAGTCCGAATCGGCTATCTCCTATCTCCTTTTGCGCTGCTCGCTCCGCAGGTCGTGCATTGCGCTCTTTAAAAATGCCCATTAGCGCACATCCGACTTATGCTCCTGTTTTATCCTGAAATACAAAAATACCGAAAACCAGTAATCTTGTACACAAAATAATGCAAACAAGCACAGTGTTAAGATCTAAATAGCGCATATAACTATGCTCTATCAAAGCCCCTCTAAATTTGCATCTCTTTCTTATTTATACTGTTCCGGAAAATTACCAAACTTCCCGCCGTGCCCGAATCAGTTGATTCGGACAAGTCTTGATCGATTGATTCGGACAGAGTGTCCGAATCAAATACTTCGTGCAGTTTAGTAGCTAGGCGAATCAGTCTTCCTTGGCCGAATCACTTTTGATTCGGTCAAGCCTTGTTTAGATTCGGTCAAAATCCTTATAGAGCCAAACTGATCGGGCCGGAGGACTTCTTCTTGGTCAAGCCTTGTCAAACTTCTCCTTGAGTCAGATTGATCCGTGCAGCTAGAGAGGGTGATTCGGCCAAGCCTTGTTCGAATCAAATCTGACTCGGACACCCCTCTGGTCGAGTCAAATTGCGCCTGGGCGAGTCACTTTTTCAGCTTGCCTCAATCTTGCTCATTTTTTCTCTCGATTGACCGGAATTCATCCAGATTTTCTTCGGGCCACTTCATATCGTGTGGTATGCATTTTTAACCTGAAAGGGGCAAGGAAAGCATCAAACGACTTTATAAAGTAACGGAACAAACAAGAAGTAACGGGAAAATGTGGACAAATACAAGGTCATTTGTCCGCTCATCAAAACATCCCACACTTAAGTGTTGCTCGTCTCGAACAAGTATATGCATAAGTCAAGCGGAGAGTAAGATGCTAGAGCATATATTATAGTATCAAAGCATGTAACAAATCTTACGCACATAAAACACATCCATCCCCTACTCATGTAACATAGCATAAAAATAACTAAGCAAAGAAAGTTAAATCTACTCCTAACTCACTGTCGTAGGACTCACGGATGCACTTAGCATATGCATCAAGCCTTTAAACCCCTGGGCTACCTAGTGGACGAGTTATAGTCTCGTGAGAGTTTTCAGAATATGAATACTCACAAATCCTACTAGTAATCATCCATAAGAGTTCAAAATCCAAATATAGTTTGCTAAGCAAGTAGTTCTTTATCAGCCCACATAATATTAGAGTTGTGCAAGTCAAGAATTAAGTGTGTTTAATATTTTTCTTGCGTTTATACAAATGCTTTCAAGGGGGAACTTACCTTCCTAACCCTCGGCATTTGTAAAACTTTTCCTTGGCCCAAAACAAGAAATAAATAATATTTTTGTGTTTATATAAATGCTTTCAAGGGGAACTTACCTTTCTAACCCTCGGCATTTGTAAAACCTTAAAAATATAATTTTTTTTCTTTCTCAGCCTCTTTTTTTTCCTTTTCGTAAACACTTTATTTGACCCCACACTTAATACTTGATAATGTACCTAAGTGATATATAATTGAGCATGAAGCGTGAGTTAAACAAATGCAAAGGCTAAATAGGAATGCTAAAGTCACCTAAAAGCAAACAAGAGCAAGTACAATATTTATATGAAAACTATTTTTATTTTATTTTTGTGCTCACTAAACTTAGCTTCATTTTTCATGCACGGAAAGGGCTTAAAAATAAATCAAACTAAGCTAGTCAAAACACCAAATCATGTGAATAAAATCATCACAAAGAATGTCAATCAACTTAAAGATACGATTCATGAATTCTAAACCCTAAACTTATCCCAAAAATATTTTTAAATGATACTACTTAATTGTTTAGCAAACATTACTTCGTGTGGTCAATATTTAAAGCTAGGATGAAAGCAATCATGTGAGTATAATGTGAGCAAAATAAATGTGTAGCATAGAATCATGTTGTTAAGAAAATAAAAGCGAAAGTGCAAACACCCCACACTTAAAAGTTTGCTTAGTCCCTAAGCAATATAAAGTGAAAGAATATTAAAGAGAGAGTGTTGAAGGAACTTCTCTCGTGTGGAGGTAGCCAAATGTGCGTTCGCTCACATCAGTGAATGATGCTCCATTCAGTTGCACTACATCTCAAACCCAAGAAAAAGTGTTGTTGCAAGTATGGCAGTGTTTGACAAAACCAGCTTATGTGAACAAGGAGCTGCTGCAGCTCAAACAATCAAGCAGACCAGCAGAAGTAAACCAGCAACAGATGCAGCAGGGAATGCTGCAGCAGGTGCTGGTTCAAGAGCTAGTTCAACTGTCCGAGTAGCAGTTTTGTGCTGGGTGAGCTTTGAAGGTATAGCAGCTTTGTGAAAGTGCTTAGAAGAATTTCTAAAATACGGTTGACCATATTCCAGCAAGGTTTGCTAGTCAGAGAAGGAGATTTGCATTGAAGATATTAATCAAATCTAATCTCCTAGATTTTAGGAGATAATTGATCTTGTGGGACTATGGCCTAAACCTGGAAATTGCTTAAAGTGGTGAGGGTATTTAAGCAGAAGGTTTGAGGGCTGTAGAGGGTGATCGAAGCTGAGTGATACACGAGAGTAGACACAGAATTCAGAGTGAGGATTTTTCTGGGTGTGCTACGAGAGTTGTTCTTCGATCAACACACACGGGCAGAGCGTTGAGCGCAGAGCTGTGGTGCGTATTGCAGAAGAGAATCAGGTCTTGTAGAGACTGATTCGTGCTTTGATCTGGAAGCCAATTTAGAGCTGTGGAGCTTGTTGGTTGATCAAAGGCAGCCGCGGGAGAACTGACGGGTGGAAGGCTCGGTCGAGGTTCGTGCGGAAGAACTCACTAGTGGCAGGTGGTCACTGAGTGAGGGGGAGTTACTCAGAGTGTGCAGCGCTCTTGGAGTGGTTCGATCGGCTCGGCAGAAGGCCTTGGAGCGACGCGGACAGAGTGCTTCAGCTGGTGTTACAGCTGTTGCTGCAGCAACCCTGCTGAGTAGTGTAGTATAGAATAGGCTGAGTTCTTTGAGAGGATTGTAGCTATTCTAGACTGACATATTGTAGAGGGTGTGCTGACACAAATCAGAGCCTGTTCTGATTGTGTTGAGTAGTCCACACGGGGTTAAAGTAGCATAGGTTGCGTGCGTTGTAACCGAGTGTGCTTTGAACCTTTGGTTGAGTGGATTGAGAACTGGAGAATAGTCCTCCCCAGACGTAGGCAGATTGGCCGAACTGGGTGAACAAATCTGTGTCCTATTCATTGTCTGCTGTGCCTACATTTAAGTGAATAAGAGTGTGCTGCAGCAACTGCTAGTTCACAAATCTGCATAAGTAGAGACACTTGAAATTTCAATTGGTATCAGAGCGGGAACTCGACACACAGAGTTAAAAAGGTCCTACAGTGTCTCCGAAGTAGCCAAGACAATGAAGGAAGGACAGAGCACAAGTAGACCTCCACTTTTGGAAGAGAGCAATTATGGTTATTGGAAAGCTAGAATGAAAGCCTTTCTCAAGGCTATTGATGAGAAGACATGGAGAGCTGTCGTGATTCAGTGGTCTCCCCCAATCACCATAGATGAGCAAGGAGTGACAAGAATAAAACCTGAAGAGCAGTGGACTGCTGAAGAAGGTGCTGCAGCAACTGGTAATTCAAAGGCTTTGAATGCAATTTTTGCTGCAGTTGATGCTAACAATTTCAGGTTGATATCAAACTGTGAGTTGGCCAAGCAAGCATGGGAGATTCTGCAAACTGCCCATGAAGGAACTGATAGAGTGAAGCTATCAAGGCTCCAGATCATTGCCACACAATTTGAAAATCTGAGGATGCTGGATGAGGAAACAGTCACTGAGTTTAATGCTAAACTCTGTGATCTTGCAAATGAAGCTCATTCCCTTGGTGAGCCCATCCCAGAAGAAAAGCTTATCAGAAAGGTTCTCAGATCGCTGCCCACAAAGTTTGACATGAAGGTGACAGCCATTGAAGAGGCTCAGAATGTCAGATTCATGAGGTTGGAAGAGCTGATGGGGTCTCTCAAACAATTTGAGATGAAACTGGTCAAAGAAGACACCACTTCCAAGGACAAGAATGTTGGTTTGAAGGCTGAAGCAGAAACCAAGCAGACAGTTCCAGACGATCAGTTGAGCATGCTTGTTAAAAATCTAGGGAAGTTTCTGAAAAACATGGAATCCAGAACTGAGAGAAGCTCTTCCTCGCGAAGACAATTCAGAAGGGGCAGTGAAAGAAAGAAGAAAGGGAAAGAACCAGCTCTAGACGAAGATGGCAAGAAAGAGATGAAAAAGGGAGTTCAATGCTGGAACTGTGAAGGATATGGACACATTGAGGCTGATTGTCCAAGCAAACCCCTCAAGAATTCTGAGAAAAAGAACAGCAAATCCATGACAGCAAAATGGAGTGATTCGGATGAAAGTGATGAAGAAAACTGTGTTGTGCTGACAAGTGTTTCAGATGTCCACCTCAATGAGCTAAAGAAGGTAGAAATTCACTATGGGATTGAAGTCTCTGAGAGTGAAGATGAAGAAGACTCATCTGACAGTTTTGCTGATCTTCTGAGGAAGATACTCAAACAATGTGAGGTAGTTCTTCAGACCAATCAAACCTTGACTGACAGAGTAAATCTCTTGGAAGAAGAACGAAGAAAATGTCTACCCACAGTTGATAATCAAGTTACTATTCTGAAAAGGGAAGATTCAGAAAGACAGACCTCTGTTAAATCCACTCCAGCAGCAGCCAAGACAGCTGACCCGCAGAGCAATATTCTGGACGAAATATTATCTTACCAAAGACTTGGAAAAGGGAAAACAGGGCTTGGATATACTGGTGAAGAAAGCTCTAAAGGGACAGTGTTCATTAAAGCCTCAGATGGTGAGACAGACGAGAAGAAGAATTTAGATGCCTCCTCAAAAATGGCAGAGAAAATTGGATCTAGACATGTGAACAAGAGGATGCTGCAGCATCATGGACAACATTTTTCTCAAACAAAACAAAAGTCTCAGAACAAGTGGAGTACTGGTACAAGTGTTGGGAAGCAGAAGATCAACTCCAATCTGAAGCAGCAACACAGAACTTGCTCAGCTGAAAAAGGGGGAGCAAAGTCCAGAATCAGCACATGTTGCACAAAGACTCCATTTCATGTTGCTGCACAAGGGCACTGGATTGCTAAAAACAAGGGTAAAGCGCAGATGGTACAAATATGGAAACCCAAACCAAGAGTTAGGAGGCTGGAAGATCAGAAGAAGAAAAGCTCTGGTGTATTTCAAGTATGGGTGAAGAAGACTCCACCAGATTCTCCCAAGGATCCTCTGAGCAACTGCAGCCTGAATTGAATAGGTGAACAAGCTCACATGTGCTGTAGCAACCTGGTCCGAATTAGCTTGTTTACATGTGTTGGTTGCTGAGGATGGAAAGGAAAATATTTGCACATGGGAGGCACGTGACTTACAACTTCAAAAAGGAAAAAGAAAATAACGGGTAAATATTTTCTAGGGCACAGATCAAGAGCAAAAGGGCCTCTCAGAAATCTCTGCCGATCATCCTCTGTGCGCTCCTCTTTCCTTCCACATCTCTGCAGCAATGGTGAAGACACGCGGGTTGAAGAAGAATCTGGCAGCAGACAGGCAAGGGAGGTCTGAAAGAAGGACCAAGGCACGAAATGAAGACCCCGCTCAGCCGCTGGATGTGGTTGTGTGGGAACCAAACCCTCTTTCTATCTCGCACAGTGTGCCCTCACCCTCTGAAGGAGCTTCGCAGAAGAGGAGGCGGCTGGTACGTGATGGAGAACCTGTCTCCAGTTCTGGAGTGCTGCCAGAAGAGGCTGTGACTGAAGTTGCCTCTGAAGAAGAACAAGCAGCAGAGGCTGCTGTAGCAGCCTCTGCAGAAGAAGAGTGCAGATCACTCATCATGTCCCCAGGCATTATTGGTGAAGGGGTTGAAACAGCTGCTGAGTCCCCTGAACAAGAACCTGCTACAGCACATCCTCCTTCTTCAGACAAGGGAAAAGCCCCTATTCTGATCCCAGGCTCCAGTAGTGAAAGATCATCTAGTGAAGAAGAAGAAGAAGGTTCTCTTGGTGGACCCTCTGAGAGAGGACCTGCAGCTGAAGATTATTCTGCTCTCACAGTCGGAGGCACATGGTTCAGGAACAAAAGCGTCTCTCAAACATGGAGTACTGTTGAGAGGAAACACATTGTGCATGAGAAGAGATTGGTCCAAGACAAGTACAGATCAGCTGCTATGATCCAGCTACTAACTGAGGTAAATCTTCTCAAGTCCCTAACCTTTCCTCACCGGTTCAATATTACCCTGGTTAGAGAGTTTATTGTGAATATGGAGGAGAAATTTTGGCGAGGAAGGTGCTGGTGAGTATGGGAAAAGCTGGGTACGGGGTAAGTCAGTGGTGATTACTCCTGAAATTATTGATGCTTTTCTTGGAATTTCTGAGAATGCAAGAGCTTCCACTGATGTTAAGCCAGAGTTTGTGGCGAAGATCCTCACAGGGGGAGTGTGCCTGTCTTGGGGTGGCCCTACCCTCAGTGCGGCTGAGCTAACCTCCAAGTATGCTCTACTGTATCATCTTGGTGTCAGGAACTGGATTCCTAGTTCTCACAGAGGGAAGGTCAACAAAGATTTTGCTAACCTTCTCTATTCTATTGGAAAGAGGAGGAAGATTAGCCTGGGAAGTGTTATGTTTCCCCAGCTTGCTGCTCATGCCGGGAGTGCTTCCTCCAGCAAGCCTATTGTGCTGCCCTCCCTCATCCATGGAATCATGGTCTCTCAGCATCCAGAGTTTGGAGCAATTACTGAAGGCTTATCTGAGGAGCTACAGGTCTTCACAGTAGATCACAAGCTATTCAAGGGAAAACATGTAGTGGATGTTGCGTATGAGGATCTTCTAATGGTTGGTTCTTCAGCTCCAGCTCCCCTGGAGGACTCTCTTCCCCCTGCTGCATCCATTCAGCCAGCTCTTCGTGCCAGAATTGTGAGCCATCTCAGGTCTGAACTGCTCTTTCTTGATACTGAGGCCAAACGGAGGGATGCCAGGCGTGGCCAGATTCGGAGCCTCATCAGAGACTTGGAGTTCCTGGAGGATGAGGAGCAGGCCCCTTGAGCATCTATGACAAAAAGGGGGAGAGAAGATTTTTATATTGCTGAATATTGATACACCTTGTTTTGACCCTGCGTGGTCGTATCTTCGGCCGTGTGTGGCCACACCACATCTACTTACTCTCTATTGGTTTTATTTAGAGTATTTTTTTCCTGGTTCATGGAAGAGTGCATATGCTCCATAGGTTTTGTCAAAATGCCAAGGGGGAGATTGTTGTTGCAAGTATGGCAGTGTTTGACAAAACTAGCTTATGTGAACAAGGAGCTGCTGCAGCTCAAACAATCAAGCAGACCAGCAGAAGTAAACCAGCAACAGATGCAGCAGGGGATGCTGCAGCAGGTGCTGGTTCAAGAGCTAGTTCAACTGTCCGAGTAGCAGTTTTGTGCTGGGTGAGCTTTGAAGGTATAGCAGCTTTGTGAAAGTGCTTAGAAGAATTTCTAAAATACGGTTGACCATATTCCTGCAAGGTTTGCTAGTCAGAGAAGGAGATTTGCATTGAAGATATTAATCAAATCTAATCTCCTAGATTTTAGGAGATAATTGATCTTGTGGGACTATGGCCTAAACCTGGAAATTGCTTAAAGTGGTGAGGGTATTTAAGCAGAAGGTTTGAGGGCTGTAGAGGGTGATCGAAGCTGAGTGATACACGAGAGTAGACACAGAATTCAGAGTGAGGATTTTTCTGGGTGTGCTACGAGAGTTGTTCTTCGATCAACACACACGGGCAGAGCGTTGAGCGCAGAGCTGTGGTGCGTATTGCAGAAGAGAATCAGGTCTTGCAGAGACTGATTCGTGCTTTGATCTGGAAGCCAATTTAGAGCTGTGGAGCTTGTTGGTTGATCAAAGGCAGCCGCGGGAGAACTGACGGGTGGAAGGCTCGGTCGAGGTTCGTGCGAAAGAACTCACTAGTGGCAGGTGGTCACTGAGTGAGGGGGAGTTACTCAGAGTGTGCAGCGCTCTTGGAGTGGTTCGATCGGCTCGGCAGGAGGCCTTGGAGCGACGCGGACAGAGTGCTTCAGCTGGTGTTACAGCTGTTGCTGCAGCAACCCTGCTGAGTAGTGTAGTATAGAATAGGCTGAGTTCTTTGAGAGGATTGTAGCTATTCTAGACTGACATATTGTAGAGGGTGTGCTGACACAAATCAGAGCTTGTTCTGATTGTGTTGAGTAGTCCACACGGGGTTAAAGTAGCATAGGTTGCGTGCGTTGTAACCGAGTGTGCTTTGAACCTTTGGTTGAGTGGATTGAGGACTGGAGAATAGTCCTCCCCAGACGTAGGCAGATTGGCCGAACTGGGTGAACAAATCTATGTCCTATTCATTGTCTGCTGTGCCTACATTTAAGTGAACAAGAGTGTGCTGCAGCAACTGCTAGTTCACAAATCTGCATAAGTAGAGACACTTGAAATTTCACATACGATGAGTTTACGTAGATCCGCTCGTGTAAATCAAAAGTCATGAACTAGTGTATGATAGTGTGTGAAAAAGTTTCGAACAAATACGAGTAAAGTTGCAAAAATTTCCAAAGTTATCTGAGAACAGTGCTGCTCAAAACTGCCCGAATCACAATTGATTCCGGGAAGATAAAAAAAATGATTCGGCTACACCCTGGTCGAATCAAATCAGTTCGGATAACATGAGCTTACCCGAATCAGAAGTGATTCGGGCAAGGCAAAGAAAGTGATTCGGCTAGGGTGGCCGAATCAAACTTGCTCGGATAGCATTAGGGTCCGCGAATCAAACATGATTTGAGCAAGGCAAAAAGGTGATTTTTCCGAATCAATCTAGCAGTGATGATCATAGCTTTATCCGAATCATTGGTCAAAAGGGAAAATCTGCCAAAGAAAAGCAACATAAGTTCGAAACACACCTGTCATGCAAATAATATCACGGCAAAGAGCCTTAAAATATAAATGGACTAGTCAAGCAAAGTACATAGTAATAATACCGACACAAGTCATTGTAAACATAGAAGATAATCCTAAACATCATTCCTATTCTTCTTGCGGGTCTCAGAGTCTGGGTTATCCGAATCGTTAGAATCCTCGCTGCCATTCCCGGTGTCCTCTATGTTATTACTCCCACCAACTCCACTTTCAACCATCGCTGAAATAGAGTCATCGCTCGCATTGGCAGGCGGCATAGTTTGTGGAGGAGGCGGCTGAGCAAAAGGCGCTGGCGGAGGTGGAATGTCTATAATACCCAAGTGTGCTGCCATACGCGCCATGACACTTCCTTGCCATGCGAAAAAATCGTGGACAAGGGTGGATAGTACCTCATGGGAGAGGATGAGCACCGTGTGAGAGTCTGAAAGGGAGTCCAAACGGGTGCTCATCAACCTCATGTCCTAACGTACACCTGGCTCGGGCTCAACGGGAGGAGGGGTAGTGGAAGGTGGTCTAAAATCAGGAATGTGCTCAGAGGTAGGGGCAGGTGCAGGAGCGGATTCTGGTGCCGGGGGGCTGCTCGCTAGCTGATCTAGGCAATGTGGCCGGCCGAGGAGCCCCATGCTCTATTCGTTGTTTCGCAATCCGCTGCTCCAATTTCTTTGGCACATCCTTATGGATAATCCATTGATGAGTCTTGGGGTTATCATGTGCATCTTTCGAAGACTCTCCAGGTCGAGTATCTTCTTGGGCAGAGGTGTGCCTTGGTAAAAAATAAAGCCCAAGTGCTTCGCGAGAAGCGTAATAAATGATCCCCCACCTAAGGCACGCCCTTTGTATTGTGAATTCTGATTGGACTCAAACTAAAGTGTCAAAGCGTTGACGATGTAAACCTGTTGGCCGAAATGAATTTGAAGCATGAGGTCTATATCAGCAGTGTTTACATACCGGCCACCATCCTTGCGGTGAATCAGCCACCAGACCGGAGACTGAATGTCTTGAGGAGGTGTGAAGAAAATGTCCTGTCCGGTAATTTCCTTCCAGAACTCATACCGGTGGAAACCTCTAAATAACGGGTACTCCCCATACTCAGTGCATCCAAGTGTGGTCGCAACATCATGGGTGTGTAATCTAAAAGCCTGTCCGCCCAAGCAGAAATTCCAAAAAGTGAACGTTGCGTTCCCTCTTACCCTTATAGAACGAATCAGCTCCGCCATCCTCCCAAGTCGTAGAAAATGAGGCCATAAATTCTTTAACCAGCTGCAGGTAAGTACCCGGATCATCCATCAAAAGATAATGTAATTGACTAATACGTAGATAATGACTAATTTCATCAAAGACATTGAGCTCACGTAGTGGGGCCTATCCGGGTAAGTCGGTGTGAGGACTGCATACTCACTGTGCTCCGCCAACAGAGACTTCATACGAGCGTCAGCAAACTGAATTTCTTCATTGAAAGGGAAGGGTGTCCTTGCCCTTTCCTCTCTCGCATGCGGGATTATAGCCAAGCTGGTGGGCGCGCGAGAGGATTCCCCCGCAGGTCTGGCTTCTTCTTCTGAAGAAGAAGATGATGATGCGCTGACTGGAGACGGCGGAGGGGAGAAGCGAAGGACAATTCCATCAGTGGCAGCTCGCCTGGGCCTCTGTCTGGGTTTGGATTTAGGTTTAGGTTTAGCTATTCCCTTATTCTTCTTAGCCGAGGAAAGCTTTCGGGTAGGTGATGGTCTCGGTTTCCCGGTCGTGGTCAGGTTGGTCTTAGCCATTGATTTGGGTGAAGGGAGACGACTCGGGGACTTACCGGTGATTGGGCGAAGGGAAATAGAGGAAGCTGGGTCGGACGGAGGTTGGGTTTTAGGGTTAGCTCAAAAGGGTGAACACTGGTGACGGGCGGCGAGGTCGGACGGCTAGGTCGCGTTTTAGGGTTCGGTGTCTTGGGAGAGGAGAGAGAGAAAAGAAATTTTAAACGAGTCAACTTTAAACCCACAAGTGAAATTGATTTGGGCTAGTGAGTGTAGGGCTTATGCCCGAATCAAAACTGATTCGCCCGGATCAAACACTGAGTGCTGCAATGAACAGTTTCAAACTGCCCGAATCAAAAGTGACTCGGGGAACCTTTATCCGAATCGATTCTGGTTTGCATACTTTGAACGATTCAAAAGTGATTCGGAGAGGCCAAAATGTGATTCGCCCGGATCAAACACTCAGTGCTGTAATGAACAATATCAATCTGCTCGAATCAAAAGTGACTCGGAGAGCTAGAAGCTGATTCGGGCGAATTAACTGCTGTGTTTTATAGCCTGCCCTCGCCACTAAATTCTCCCAAAATTTACCAGATTCCGCAAATCGAATTACCCCACACTTAAAACTCTGACATATAGATAGTCAAACCAACGGAGTAATTCGAGTGCACACAAACACAAAATCCCTAGAACCACTAATCAAATATTTACCCGGCGCAACATAAAGTCCAAAATAATTCTATACTACCAACAAGTAGAAGCAAAAGCACAAATTACTCACCAGCCTAGTTTAACGTCTTGGCTAAGATGTAGCTAATTCCCTTTTTCATTAGAAACACACTTGAGAAGTCCTTTGCAAGGATCCCTTCTCAAGTGGCATGCGATAGTGTGGGAATTAGGTGGAATCATCGAGCTTGAAGTCTCCAAGCTCCAAGTTCTGCTCATCTCCATGGTACGCCTTGATTCGAAGGCCATTTACTTTAAAAGTTTCACCGTCTTTATTCATTAATTAAAAATGGCCATCTTCGTACACTTTTTCGACTTTGAAAGTCTCCGACCACCTTGATTTCAGCTTTCCTGGAAATAATCGAAGTCTAGAGTTGAAAACCAGAATGTTATCTCCCTTTGAGAAAGTTCTCCTCTAAATTTTCTTGTCATGCCAAAGTTGGTTTTCTCCTTATGAATTCTGGCGTTTTTATACGAGTCAAGTCTGATCTCATCGAGCTCGTGAAGCTGGAGTAGTCTCTTCTCCCCTGCTGATTTCAAGTCGAAATTCAGCTTCGTGACAGCCCACATGGCTTTATATTCGAGTTCCAAAGGGAGATGGCAAGGTTTCCCGTACACAAGTCTGTAAGGGGTGATAGAGCCTATTTATACGCATTATTTAGATCATAACCCTGTGCTTGTTTGCATTATTTCGTGTACAAGATTACTGGTTTCCAGTGTTTTTGTATTTCAGGGCAAAACGAGGGCCTAAGTCGGATACGCGCTAACCGGCAGCGTTTAGGACGCGCATCACACAGCCTGCGGAGCTAGCGGCGCAAACAGAAGAAATTGGCAGAGTCGACCTCGGTGCGCTAACCGATTGCGCTAAACAGATGCCGTGCGCCAAGCGCAGATATTGGTGTTTCCAAATCCTGACACGACCAGATTTGGAAGTTGCCAAGAGTGAGCCTCTGAGCAGTATATAAAGAAGAGAAGGAGGCTAGGGTTAGGATATAGACACATAGACACAGAGACACACAGAGACGATTCTCAGGATTCACAATTCGTACACCCAGAAGGCACTGCGCAGCAGGACTGGAAAACACACGAGCTTGTTGAGAGGATCTGCGCCAGCCGACTGCGCCAGCCAAGACAGCAACCTGCACGCACTGTTTGCTATTGTTTTCTTGGACACTTTAGTTATTATCTACTATCTCTATGATGTTTATCACTAGCATGTCTAGCTAAACGCTTAGTATCGGTTGGACATGAATCTATGAGTATTTCCTTTTGAGACTTGCGCTTAATGCATAGCTTGCTTGCTTATATTAATTCTGTGCACATTATTGGCAGCTTGTTACATGAGTAGGGGAAGCCTTGAACCGCAATTACTACCTTGATCGGATTCGTAGTTGTTTAGTCTAGTGTAAGAATTAATAGCACATGAACTTTGATCGGAACATGCGCACATGTTAGGAAGCCTTGATCGGACACTAACATTAGCAAATCGAGCTATAGACATTTAGAGTCGATGATAAGGAATACACTCATAGAGGATTGTCTGCGCCGATACTTCTCATAAGTCATAGTACTTAATCTCTATTGCCTGCGCACGTCTAGTGCAATTTCCTGCGTTACGATACCACTGTTACTTGCGCATCGCGCAACCCCGATCACTCACCCCCAATCTTCGTAAGTGTAGGTTACTGGCTAAAACTGAACTACTTGCTCCCTGTGGAGATCGACCCTTACTTAACCACTGTACTAGTGGAAGAGGAAGGATTATATTTGACGCGTACAATGACGCGCGATCAAATTTTGGCGCCGTTGCCGGGGATCGACACAGCTAAGTTTTAGCTAGTTTACATTTTTTTTCCTTATTAGTAACTAGCTATTTCAGTTTGTTTTTGTTTTCTCGTTGTTGTCTCTGACAGCGCGCAATCACCATCAGCCTGCGCAACCTTGAAACAGTTGCGCTGCGCAGATTCTAGTTGCGCACTGACAGACGCAGCAGCATTAGTTATCTTTTAATTTTGTTTTCTTTGAGATTTAGAACAGGTCATGGAGGATAACAGTGTCGTTGGGGACAACTTAGGGGACAGAACCCCAGAGGAAGCAAGAGCACATAACCGCGCAGCCCTGTTCAGAGAGGAAGTGCAGTGCGAGGTTGAAGCAAGGAGGGCCGCTGAAGTGTATCATGCGCCACCCGTGCAACAGGCCGCGCGACGCAGAAGTGCGCGAGATGTCAGCCCCACTCACAGTTAACCAGCCATGGTGCATCGTGCTTCCGCCAGGAGGTCATTTTGAACTAAGAAGCTCGCTCATTCATCACATGCCCAAGTTCCACGGGATGAACAATGAAAATCCAGTCAAGCATGTGCGAGAGTTCCTAGTCATTTGCGAGAACATGAAGACCGAAGGGGAGAGCGATGAGGCGCTGAAGATGAAGGCATTCCTATTTTCACTGTGTGATACAGCCAGACATTGGTTGATGAACTTACCAGCCGGATCAATTCACACATGGGAGCAGCTGCAGAAGAAATTCCTGGACAAATTCTATCCAGCAGCAAAGATCGCGCTACTCAGGAGGGAACTGGCCGCGCCAAGGCAGAGCGCAAGAGAGTCACTGTCAGAGTATTACGAGCGTTTCAGGGAGCTAGAGGCCAACTGCTACAATCATGGCCTGCCCCAGAATGTGCTGATAGAGAACTTCCTGAATGGACTGCTGCCCATGGAGCTGAGGTTATTGAACGCATGCGCAGGAGGCGACATTTGCAACACGTATCCAGAAGACGCGTGGCAGCTGATAGAAGACTCTGCTGGTCAGGTAAGACATCAGCTAACACTTGAAAATAGTCGTACTCGTTCTGTGCATCAGGTAGAAACAAGCGCTGAGATCAAGGAAATGAAGGCCATGCTGCAGAAGTTGATGAGTGCGCAAAGCGCACAACCAGTTGCGCCAAAGGTATGTGAATTCTGCAGGTCCACCGAACACAAGACTGATGAATGTCCCACACTATTTGAGGAATCTGGAGATGTCAATGCTCTCGGAGGATGGGACAACAGAGGGCCACCGAGGCAGAATCAGCCGCGCTTTGGACTGGCAGCAAATGGATTCAGATGGAAGGAGGAGAATAATTTCCAGAGGCAGTCCACAGACCAGCGCGCACCACAGCAGACGCAACAAGCTGCGCCCTACAATCCACCGCGTCGCCGCACTGACGCACCAGCACATAACAACCAGCAACCGAGGCGATCTTTGGAAGATATCGTGGGGCAGCTAGCAGACACAGTGCGCAAGAATGATGAGAAGTATGACAGGAGGTTCGAGTTCATTGAAAAGCAGCTATCACAGATTGCTACCACGGTGTATGAGCTGAAAAAGAGCGATGGCAACCTGCCTTCGCAAGTGATTCAGAACCCCAAAGGAGGAGTCAATGCAGTGACACTGAGGACTGGGCGCACAATAGGAGCAGAGTAGACCACGAAGGCACCCGCGCAACCAGCTGCGCAAGTCCCGGATCTAGCAGAACATAATGCGCAACCAGAGCAAGACGCGCAACCAGAAGTGCCAGTCACAAGCCAGCAGGGCGAAGCACCAGGTATAACGCAATTAAAAGACAAGGGCACGAATTGTACTAATATACCTGCACCTTTTCCTGTGCAGGCACCATCGGCTAGAAAGGAAGCGCTGGACAAGGAGCTATACGAGTTATTCAGCAAGGTGGAAATCAACATTCCCCTTATCGAAGCAGTTCGGCAGATTCCCAGGTACGCCAAGTTTTTAAAGGAGCTGTGCACAAACAAGAGGAGGAAAGGCGAGTGCGCACAGGTAATGCTCAATGCGCAGGCCTCAGCAATCGTGCAACATAAGGTACCACCTAAGTGCCGAGACCCAGGTACGTTCACTATCCCTTGCACTTTAGGTAAGACCACAGTGAGCAACTGCATGATTGATTTAGGCGCATCCATCAATTTGTTACCTTATTCCCTATATACGACATTGCGCCTTGGACCACTAAAGCCTGCAGGTCTCACTATTCAGCTAGCAGATTGGTCTTGCAAACAACCTGCAGGCATGATCGAGGATGTTCTTGTGCGAGTAGGAGAGCTGTTGTTTCCAGCAGATTTTTATGTGCTGGAAATGGAGGGTGAATCAAGCACCAGTAGTGCGCAGATCCTACTGGGTAGACCTTTTCTGATGACCACGCGCACAAAGATAGACGTGTGGAGGGGCACGCTTTCCATGGAGGTAGATGGCGAAGAGATCCATTTCAATATATTCAAGGGGATGCAGCATCCTCATGAGGACGCCACAGTGCACGCAATGGACAGCTTAGATGATTTAGTCACAGATGCGCAATGCGTAAGCGCAACAATAGGACCAGAGCCACTGGCACAGACAGAGTTGGAGGAGCAGGACGAGGAACTGAGCAGTGCTGAACCAGAACTCAGACAGGTACACGATATAGTTCATATTTGCACTACCAATAAAATCTTGCCCTCTATTGAACAAGCACCCAAGGTCGAGCTGAAGCAACTTCCAGAACACCTCAAATACATTTTCCTGGGAAATGAAGACACCCTGCCAGTGATCATAAAGAAAGGATTAGAAGGGGAGCAGGAAGTGCGTTTACAGCAGGTGCTGCGCAGGAACCAGCGCGCTATAGGATGGACACTGGCAGATCTGCGTGGAGTGAGCCCAGACGTGTGCATGCATAGAATTCTGTTGGAAGATGGTGCCAAACCATCCAGAGAGGCTCAGCGCAGATTGAACCCAAATATGATGGAGGTAGTGCAGAAGGAAATTCTAAAGTTGCTTGACGCAGGAGTCATTTACCCCATCTCGGACAGCAAATGGGTCAGTCCAGTGCACGTTGTGCCTAAGAAGGGAGGAATCACAGTGGAAGAGAATGCGCAAGGCGAGCTAGTTCCCAAGCGCATCCAGACTGGATGGCGCATGTGCATCGACTACAGGAAGCTTAACGCAGTAACGCGCAAGGACCATTTCCCGCTACCCTTTATGGATCAGATGCTGGACAGATTAGAAGGTAAGCCCTATTTTTGTTTCTTGGACGAATATTCAGGGTACAACCAGATACCCATAGCTGCGGAGGATCAGGAGAAGACCACGTTCACCTGCCCGTTCGGTACATTTACGTTTCGGCGCATGTCATTTGGGCTGTGTAACGCGCCAGGTACGTTCCAACGCCTTGTTATGAGCATTTTCTCTGATATGATTGGTATATGCATAGAAGTGTTCATGGATGATTTTACTGTATATGGAGGTACCTTTGATGCATGCTTAACTCATCTAGATAAGGTCTTAGCGCGCTGTATTTCTAAGAACCTAGTGCTTAATTATGAAAAATGCCATTTCATGGTAACGCATGGTGTAGTGCTAGGACACATTATCTCGGAGGTAGATAAAGCTAAGATAGACCTTATTTCTAATCTACCTTACGCCACAAACGTGCGCGATGTGAAGTCATTCTTAGGGCACGCCGGATTTTACAGGCGTTTTATAAAAGACTTCTCTAAAATCTGTATTCCCCTGTCTAACCTCTTGCAAAAGGATGTGTGCTTCGATTTTTCTGATGAGTGCAGAACCGCGTTCGATAAGCTGAAGGAAGCGCTGACCAGTGCGCCAGTGATGCGCGCACCAGACTGGAACCTGCCATTTGAACTGATGTGCGACGCAAGCGATTATGCAGTAGGTGCAGTCCTGGGGCAGCGAGTGGACAAGAAACCGCACGCCATCTATTATGCATCGCGCACACTGGACGCTGCGCAGAGGAACTACACCACCACGGAGAAGGAGCTTCTGGCAATTGTGTTTGCGCTAGAGAAGTTCCGTGCATACGTTCTAGGCGCTAGGGTCATCATATACACAGACCACGCAGCCATCCGTTACCTGATGTCCAAGAAGGAAACTAAGCCGCGCCTGATGCGCTGGGTGCTCCTACTGCAGGAATTCGACCTGGAGATCAAGGATAAGAAGGGCACAGAGAACACGGTTGCGGACCACCTGAGCAGGATCGTGAAGGAGGAGGAGCCAGGGCAGATCACTGAGACATTTCCTGACGAGCATCTGATGGCGCTGACAGGTAAGGTACCATGGTATGCGCACATTGCGAATTACCTGGTCACAGGTACGTTTCCTCCGCATTTCAATAAAACCCAGTGCATGAGATTGAAACATGAGTCTGATCGCGCGTCGTTGTGCGCGTCAAATATAATTCCTTCCTCTCCCACTAGTACAGCGGTTAAGTAAGGGTCGATCTCCACAGGGAGCAAGCAGTGAGTCTCAGCCAGTAACCTACACTTAAGAAAACGGGGGTTGCGTGAGTGATTGGGGGTTTTGCGCGATGCGCGAATAACAGCGAATATCGTAACTCAGGGAATTGCACTAGACGTGCGCAAGCAGTAGAGATGAAGTACTATATTTATGAGAAGTATTGGGCGGACAATCCTCTATGAATGCATTCCTTATCATCGACTCTAAACATCTATAGCTTGTGGTTTACTTGGGTTAGTGTCCGGTAAAGGCTTCCTAACACGTGCGCATGTTCCGTTCAAAGTTCATGTGCTATTAATCCTTAGAACTAGACTAAACAGCTGCGAATCCTGTCACAGTAGCAGCTGCCTACCCTAACTCGTTACTCCTAGTTGTCACGGTAAGTTTGCGGTTCAAGGCTTCCCCTACGCATGCAACTAGTTTAACATGCGACAAGCGAGCCACACAAGTAAGTTTGCGGTTCAAGGCTTCCCCTACTCATGCAACTAACTGTCTCAGTACGCGCAGGATTAATACAAATAAATAAACTATGCATTAAGCTCAAGTCTCAAAGGTAATACTTCATAGATTCATGCCCGACCAACACTAAGTGTTTAGCTAGACATGCTAGTGGTAAACATCATAAAATAGTAAGTAACAACTACTGAATCCAAGAAAACGGTAGCAAACAGTGCGTGCAGGGTCTTCTCTTGGCTGGCGCAGTCGGCTGGCGCAACTCTCCTTGACAGGTCCGTGTGTTTTCCAGTTCTGCCGCGCAGTGCCTCTGGAATGTCACTGAGTGATGGTGTCCGCCTCTCTGTGTTGTTTTGAAACCCTAGACTTTCTTTGTTTAAATAGTGCCCCAGGAAGTTCATCTTTTGGCAACTTCCAAGTCTGGTCACTGGGACTTTGCGCCTGGCGCACAGCATTGATTGGCGCAATCGGGTGGCGCACCTCTGCTGTCCTTCGCCATTTCTTCTTTTGTTTGCACCGCTAGCTCCACAGGCTGATCTTTCACTCCTAGAACGCTGCCTGTTAGCGCGTATCCGACTTAAGGACTCGTTCTGACCTGATATACAAAAATAGTGGAAATGAGTAATCTTGCCCATAAAATATTGCAAACAAGCATGGGTTTATGATCTAAATAACATGTATAACTAGGCTCTATCAAACCCCCCACACTTACCCCTTGTTCGTCCCGAACAAGTACTGAAACGCGGATACAATTACCTTTTCTGGAGACTAGCGCACAGCCTTGCATTCTAGCGCAAGATGCACAGTTGCTTCAACTTGTGCTGCTCTATCACCTGCGCACAACTGCACTCAATAGTTCTAATATAATAATCCCGAAATTTCGTTACCTCTCAGCCGGGATGAAGGTCTTTGGATGACTGGGAGATAGCTCTTCTTAGGCTCCTGGTTGTCAGCTCCCGCTCCGAAGATAGGTATATGGTTTCTTGCGCGAGCTTCTTCCAGTGCGTGATTCGTTCGCACACTTCCTGGGAACCTGAGCCTTTGATGATATCCTTGTGGTCTTGCGCACGCAGGTACTAGGTAGTGCGCATGCTGATTCTTTGTAACGCACATCATCTGCTTCTGCTAGTATTTTCTTTTGTACAGCTTCCTTTCCAATTTTTTTATTTTATTCCCAGAACAGTTCCAATCTCAGCCTTCGGATAGCAGCTATGGAACTCGTTCCGCTCTCCCTCCTTGGTTTGTCTGCGCCGGTCAGCGCACGCGTTTACATCCGCGCCCGCTTTCCTTAGCTTGACATCCAGAGAGAAGGTGGTCTGTTTTCCCACCTCGCCACGCTTTGGGTATTTTGCCTTTTGCATCCGCGTGACTGAGCGCGCTCTTTTGTTCCGAAGGTTGCGAAGCACCGGCCTCTACTAGCGCAATCGACCATATACCTCGCCTTCGAAGCAGAAGCGACTAACCGCCTCTCTGGAGCATTTCTATCAACTCCACATCCCCTGTATATCCCAACTAACAGGAGCAGAAAAAACGAAAAAATTATGCTAAAACAGTAGATAGCAGTGCACACAATACGGATAGCGCAAAACAAGCTGGAGCGCATGCGCATCCTGCACCTTAGCGCACTACTGCTACTAGTTTTCTTCAACTTAACTAAGCTATACTAAAAATGCTAAAAACATGAAATGTAAGAGTAACGCCCCCCCCCCCCCCCCCCCCCCCACACTTGAACAGAGACGTGTCCCCACGACTCAAGCTCAAGCGCACGGAGGTTGCGCACATGCATGCAATGCAACGAAAATAAAGAATATAAGAGTGAACACCAATAGTCACACAAAATATAGCAAGGGAGTCACAGAATGTAGGGCACAAATATTCAGCACACATAATATTCAAATAGACGCAGCAAAATAAAAGACAACACCCTAAAGAAAATTACTGCGCCTGCCCATGGCCTTAGAAGTTCCCCGAGCTAGACGTCGCTGCTGACCCATGCGCCTCATCCTCTGAAGAATCAGTCATGGAGTCGGTGCTGGAGGATGGTGGCACAATGGTGAGGGGGTCAGGCTGCTCGTCCTCGGAAAGTGACTCCCATATGGAATCGGAGTCGACGCTGGGAAAGTTAATTGGGGACTCCGGAACAGAAGGCCGGGCAGGGGCAACTACTGGTGGTGGTACCGGTGCTGGTTCAGGTGCAGGGGTGGGCTCTGCTGCTGGGGCTGCTGGTTCTGGTGCGGGCGCTGCTGGGGCTGGGGCTGGGGTTGGAGCTGGCGCTGGAGCTGGAGAGGGTGCTGGAGCTGGAGCTGCTGAAGTTTCTGGGGTTCGGGTAGGAGGTGGATGGTGCAGGCTGAGGAGAGGGGGAATTGCGTCTCCAAATTTCCACCCGGATGGTGGACTCATACTTAAATCCGCCCCCTCGGGGGTTACCTGGGTGCTGTGTGGTCGTGTGGTTCTTGAATCTCTCTAGACGGACGGTGGGATGGGCGCTGGTCGACGGCAGAGGTCTGAGGGCGGGAGCTTGTGTGTAACGGTCGAGTGAAAAGTGCTGGGAATTATTCTAAGTCTGGCCTTATATACCCCCTATGGCTAGCGCAACTGACCTGCGCATTGATAGGCGCACGGTCCTGCGCATTTGTGTGACTACAAAAAAAACTACCAAACCCTATTCTAACTAAAAACACGCAAAAAAAACAAAACAAGCAGAATAAAATGTGCCAAAATAAAATGTGTCGGGTTACCTCCCGACAAGTGCCTTTGTTTAACGTCGTTGGCTCGACGGTACCTCGTTACGTGCCAAGTAGTGCGTCTGCAGCCTCCCCCACTCTTGCTCCTGAGTGTCCCTGCGCCAGTGCTTGTGTTACGATCTCAGTGGTCCTGCGCAAAGGATAAAAGGAGAGGTCAGCATGTGATACATTATTCGTAAGGAGGGCAGATGTAGAGGAAGAGGAGATATAGGCGATGGGTGCTAGGTCTCCCTCTGAAACATCTGGTGGTGCGTCTGGCGCAACAGCTTGCTCGTCTACTATCTCTGGCTCGGCCAAGTCAATGCTGCGTGCTGCGCCATCCCAAGGTTCGCCCAAGTACCGTTTGACTCTCTGCCCGTTAACCTGAAAACGATGCTGGTGCCCGTCTTCTAATTCAATTGTGCCGTAGGGGAAAACCTTGGTGACGGTGTATGGTCCCGTCCACTTGCTGCGCAGCTTCCCAGGCATGAGCTTCAGGCGTGATGAAAATAATAATACCTGATCGCCTGGTTCAAATGTGCGCCGGAGGATGTGCTTGTCATGAAACGTCTTGGTGCGTGCTTTGTAATCGCGCAGTCCCTCATAGGCGTCCAGGCGCAGCTCTTCTAGTTCGCTCAGCTCAAATGCGCGTTCTTGTCCTGCCTCCTCCAAGTTCAAGTTGCAAATACGTAGAGCCCAATATGCCTTGTGCTCGAGCTCCACTGGCAGGTGGCATGCCTTCCCATAGACCAGCCGGAATGGTGAGGTTCCAATGGGTGTCTTGTGTGCAGTGCGGTACGCCCATAGCGCATCATCTAGGCGCTGGCTCCAATCCTTGCGCGACGGCCTCACAGTCTTTTCCAAGATGCGCTTGATCTCTCTGTTAGAAACTTCGGCCTGTCCATTCGTCTGCGGATGGTAAGCGGTGGACGTCTTGTGGCACACCCCATAGTGCTTGAAGACTTGCGCCACAACCCCGTTGCAGAAGTGCGTCCCCTGGTCGCTGATAACTGCCTTAGGCACGCCGTACCTGCAAAATATGTTAGTTCTGAGAAAATCAGCGACAGTCTTACCATCATCCTTGCGCGTGGCCTTAGCTTCGACCCATTTGGATACGTAATCCACGGCCACCAGTATGTACTCGTAGCCGGCAGATGGGGGAAATGGACCCATGAAGTCGATTTCCCAAACATCGAACACTTCATCCACCAGAATCGGGGTCTGCGGCATCTCGTTGCGCGCGGATATTCCTCCAGTGCGCTGGCACCTGTCACACTTCCTGTAGTGGTCATAGGCATCTCTGAATAGGTGCGGCCAGTAGAATCCACAGTCCAAGATCTTCCTGCTCGTGCGCTTGGGACCGAAATGTCCTCCACAGGCGTGCGCATGACAAAACATCAATACAGAGTTAATCTCATGGTCAGGCACGCAACGTCTTAATATCCGATCTGGACCTATTCTAAGCATGTAAGGATCATCCCAAAGATAATGCTTGGACTCATGTTTCAATCGCATGCACTGAGTTTTATTGAAATGAGGAGGGAACGCACCTGTGACCAGGTAATTTGCGATATGCGCATACCATGGTACCTTACCTGTTAGCGCCATTAGATGCTCGTCAGGGAATGTCTCCTTGATCTGCCCTGGCTCCTCATCCTTTATGATCCTGCTCAGATGATCAGCGACGGTATTTTCTGTGCCCTTCTTATCTTTGATCTCTAAATCGAATTCCTGAAGCAGAAGTACCCAACGCATCAGGCGCGGCTTGGTCTCTTTCTTGGATATGAGGTAGCGGATAGCTGCGTGGTCCGTGTAGATGATGACTCTGGCGCCTAGAACATATGCTCGGAACTTCTCCAGCGCAAATACAATTGCCAGAAGCTCCTTCTCCGTGGTGGTGTAGTTCTTCTGCGCGGAGTCCAGTGTGCGCGATGCATAGTAGATGGCATGCGGCTTCTTGTCCTCGCGCTGCCCCAAGACTGCTCCTACTGCGTAGTCACTTGCGTCACACATCAGCTCGAATGGCAGGTTCCAGTCTGGTGCGCGCATCACTGGCGCACTGGTCAGCGCTTCTTTCAGCTTATCGAACGCCGCCCTGCACTCATCAGTAAAATCGAAGCACACGTCTTTTTGCAACAGGTTAGACAGGGGTATGCAAATCTTAGAGAAATCCTTAATAAAACGCCTGTAAAACCCAGCATGCCCTAAGAACGATTTCACGTCGCGCACGTTGGTGGCATAAGGCAGATTAGAAATAATATCTATCTTAGCTTTGTCTACCTTAATACCCTCCTCTGAAATGATATGACCCAATACTACTCCGTGCGTAACCATGAAATGACACTTCTCGTAGTTTAGCACTAAGTTCTTAGAGATGCAGCGTGCTAAGACTTTATCTAGATGTGTTAAGCATGCATCAAAGGTACTCCCATATATAGTGAAGTCATCCATGAACACTTCTATACATATACCAATCATATCAGAGAAAATGCTCATGACGAGGCGTTGGAACGTACCTGGCGCGTTGCACAGCCCAAAAGACATACGCCGAAACGCAAATGTTCCGAAGGGGCATGTGAACGTGGTCTTCTCTTGATCCTCCGCAGCTATGGGTATCTGATTGTAACCTGAATATCCGTCCAAAAAACAAAAGTAAGGTTTACCTGCCAAGCGATCCAGCATCTGGTCCATGAAGGGTAGCGGGAAGTGGTCCTTGCGCGTTACAGCGTTCAGCTTCCTGTAGTCGATGCACATGCGCCAGCCAGTCTGTATGCGCTTGGGAACTAGCTCGCCCTGCGCATTCTCCTCCACCGTGATTCCTCCTTTCTTTGGCACAACGTGCACCGGGCTGACCCATCTGCTGTCTGAGATTGGGTAAATGACCCCTGCGTCAAGCAACTTCAGAACTTCCTTTTGCACTACCTCCATCATATTTGGGTTTAACCTGCGCTGAGCCTCCCTGGATGGTTTGGCGCCGTCTTCCAACAGAATTCGGTGCATGCACACGTCCGGGCTCACTCCGCGCAGATCAGCAAGAGTCCATCCAATAGCGCGCTGGTTCCTGCGCAGCACCTGTTGTAAGCGCGCCTCCTGCTCTTTTTCCAATCCCTTCTTGATGATCACTGGCAGGGTGTCCTCATCTCCCAAGAAAATGTACTTGAGATGCTCCGGGAGTTGCTTCAGTTCGATCTTGGGTGCCTGCTCAACAGAGGGCAAGGTTTTGTTAGCGGTGCAAATATGAACTATATCACGTACCTGTGTGGATGCTGGTTCAGCACTGCTTAGCTCCTTCTCTTGCTCCTCCAGTTCTGCCTGTGTCAGTAGCTCTGGTCCTATGGTTGCGCTCGCACACTGCGCTTCTGTGACTAAGTCGTCAAAGCCGTCCATTGCGTGCACGGTAGCGTCCTCATGTGGGTGCTGCATCCCTTCGAAGATGTTGAAATGGATTTCTTCGCCATCTACCTCCATGGAGAGCGTGCCCCTCCACACGTCTATCTTCGTGCGCGCAGTCATCAGAAACGGTCTGCCTAGGAGGATCTGCGCACCGCTGGCGCTTGATTCACCCTCCATTTCGAGCACATAAAAGTCTGCTGGGAACACCAGCTCTCCTACTCGAACTAGGACATCTTCTATCATGCCTGCAGGTTGTTTGCACGATCTATCTGCTAGCTGAATTGTGAGACCTGCAGGTTTTAGTGGTCCAAGGCGCAAGGTCGCATAGAGAGAATATGGTAATAAATTGATTGATGCGCCTAAATCGATCATGCAGTTGCTTACCGTGGTTTTACCTAAGGTGCAAGGGATAGTGAATGTACCTGGATCTCGGCACTTAGGTGGTACCTTTTGCTGCACGATTGCTGAGGCCTGCGCATTTAGCATTACCTGTGCGCATTCGCCTGTCCTTCTTTTATTCGTGCACAGCTCTTTTAAAAACTTCGCATACCTGGGAATCTGTCGAATAGCTTCTATGAGAGGTATGTTGATTTCCACTTTGCTGAACAGCTCATACAGTTCCTTGTCCAGTGCTTCTTTTCTCGCCAGTGGTGCCTGCACAGGGAAAGGAGCAGGTATGTTAGTACAATTTTTGTTCTTGTTTTTCGAGTGAGACATACCTGGCGCATTGCCCTGCTGGTTCGTGGTTGGCGCTTCTGATTGCGCCTCTGGCTCTGTTTACCACTAGACGTGCGCAAGCAGTAGAGATGAAGTACTATATTTATGAGAAGTATTGGGCGGACAATCCTCTATGAATGCATTCCTTATCATCGACTCTAAACATCTATAGCTTGTGGTTTACTTGGGTTAGTGTCCGGTAAAGGCTTCCTAACACGTGGGCATGTTCCGTTCAAAGTTCATGTGCTATTAATCCTTAGAACTAGACTAAACAGCTGCGAATCCTGTCACAGTAGCAGCTGCCTACCCTAACTCGTTACTCCTAGTTGTCACGGTAAGTTTGCGGTTCAAGGCTTCCCCTACGCATGCAACTAGTTTAACATGCGACAAGCGAGCCACACAAGTAAGTTTGCGGTTCAAGGCTTCCCCTACTCATGCAACTAACTGTCTCAGTACGCGCAGGATTAATACAAATAAATAAACTATGCATTAAGCTCAAGTCTCAAAGGTAATACTTCATAGATTCATGCCCGACCAACACTAAGTGTTTAGCTAGACATGCTAGTGGTAAACATCATAAAATAGTAAGTAACAACTACTGAATCCAAGAAAACGGTAGCAAACAGTGCGTGCAGGGTCTTCTCTTGGCTGGCGCAGTCGGCTGGCGCAACTCTCCTTGACAGGTCCGTGTGTTTTCCAGTTCTGCCGCGCAGTGCCTCTGGAATGTCACTGAGTGATGGTGTCCGCCTCTCTGTGTTGTTTTGAAACCCTAGACTTTCTTTGTTTAAATAGTGCCCCAGGAAGTTCATCTTTTGGCAACTTCCAAGTCTGGTCACTGGGACTTTGCGCCTGGCGCACAGCATTGATTGGCGCAATCGGGTGGCGCACCTCTGCTGTCCTTCGCCATTTCTTCTTTTGTTTGCACCGCTAGCTCCACAGGCTGATCTTTCACTCCTAGAACGCTGCCTGTTAGCGCGTATCCGACTTAAGGACTCGTTCTGACCTGATATACAAAAATAGTGGAAACGAGTAATCTTGCCCATAAAATATTGCAAACAAGCATGGGTTTATGATCTAAATAACATGTATAACTAGGCTCTATCAGAGTCCAAGCATTATCTTTGGGATGATCCTTATATGCTTAGAATAGGACCAGATCAGATATTGAGGCGCTGCGTGCCTGACCATGAATTTAACTCTGTTTTGATGTTTTGTCATGCGCACGCATGTGGAGGACACTTTGGTCCCAAGCGCACCAGCAGGAAGGTGCTGGACTGCGGATTTTATTGGCCGCACCTGTTTAGAGACGCATATGACTATTGCAGGAATTGTGACAGGTGCCAGCGCACGGGAGGCATATCAGCGCGCAACGAGATGCCGCAGACGCCAATTCTAGTGGATGAAGTGTTTGACATATGGGGAATTGACTTCATGGGGCCATTTCCCCCGTCTGCAGGATATGAATACATATTGGTCGCAGTGGACTATGTCTCCAAATGGGTCGAAGCTAAGGCCACACGGAAGGATGATGGTAAGACGGTCGCTGAGTTTCTGAAAACTAACATCTTTTGCAGATACGGGGTGCCTAAGGCAATCATCAGCGACCAGGGGACGCACTTTTGCAACAGGATCGTGGCGCAAGTTTTCAAGCATTATGGAGTGCGCCACAAGACGTCCACTGCTTATCATCCTCAGACAAATGGACAGGCCGAGGTTTCCAACAGAGAGATCAAGCGCATCCTGAAGAAGACTGTGAGACCATCTCGCAAGGATTGGAGCCAGCGCCTGGACGATGCGCTGTGGGCATACCGCACTGCGCATAAGACACCAATCGGGACTTCACCGTTTCGGTTGGTCTACGGAAAAGCATGCCACCTGCCAGTAGAGCTAGAACACAAAGCATATTGGGCCCTACGCATTTGCAACTTGAACCTAGATGAAGCTGGCAAAGAGCGCGCGTTTGAGCTGAGTGAATTAGAAGAGCTGCGCCTGGATGCCTATGAGGGACTGCGCGATTACAAGGAGCGAACAAAGGCGTTTCATGACAAGCATATCCTCAGACGCACTTTTGAGCCAGGAGACCAGGTATTATTATTCTCATCACGCCTGAAGCTCATGCCTGGAAAGCTGCGCAGCAAATGGACTGGACCGTACACAGTCACCAAGGTTTTCCCTTATGGAACAATCGAGTTAGAAAACGAGCACCGGCATCGTTTTCAGGTCAGAGGGCAGAGAGTCAAACGGTATCTAGGAGAACCTTGGGACGACACAGTGTGCGACATTGACTTGGCAGAACCTGAGATAACAGATGCGCCAGCTGCTGCGCCAGAGGCACCACCAGATGCACCAGAAGGAGAACTGGAAACTATTGCTCAAATTTCTTCTTCCTCTTCATCTACCCTCGTTACTGCAGACTTCTCACATATTATCCATGTTGACTACCCTTCTCACCCTTTGCGCAGGACCAAGTAGAACACAGCACATGCACAAGCGCAGGGTCACTCAGGAGCAAGAGTGGGGGAGATCGCTGGCACCCATTTGGGCACGTAACGAGGTACAGTAGAGCCAACGACGTTAAACAAAGGCACTTGTCGGGAGGTAACCCGACACGTTTTTACTTTTACACGTTTTTATATGTTTTTTTTCTTATGTTCTTTATTTTGCTTGCATGCATGTGCGCGTTCCCTGTGCGCTTGAGCTTGAGTCGTGGGGACACGGCTCTGTTTAAGTGTGGGGGGGGGGGGGGGAGCGTTACATTTACATTTCACGTTTTTTTAGCATTTTTAGTGTAGCTTAGTTTAATTGAAGGAAGCAGTAGCGGTAGTGCGCTTGAGTGCGGGTTGCGCGCACTATTCAGCTTGTTTGCGCTACCCATTTTGCGCCGTGCGCCATCAACTGTTTTTAGTATTTTTTTTCGTTTTTCTGCTCCTATTAGTTGGGATATACAGGGGATGGGGAGTTGACAGAAACGCTCTAGAGAGGCGGTTAGTCGCTCGCGCTTCAGAGGAGAGGTATATGGTCAAGAGCGCGAGTGGAGGCCTGTGCTTCGCGACCTTCGGAACAAGAGAGCGTGCTCAGTCACGCAGATGCCGAAGGCGAGATACCCAAAGCGTGGCGAGGTGGGAAAACAGACCACCTTCCCTCTGGAAGTTGAGCCAAGGAAGGCGGGCGCGGGTGTAAACGCGTGCGCCGACCTGTGCAGACAGACCATGGAGGGAGAGCGGGGAGGTGTTCCATAGCTGCTATCCGGAGGCCGAGACTGGAACCGTTCTGGGAATATGAGAAATCATAGACAAAGCTGTACTAAAGGAAAAAATACCAGCAGATGATATGCGCTACAAAAGAATCAGCATGCGCACAAGTACCAGCGAGCGCAAAATCCACAGAAAATCATCAAAAGGCTTGAGTTCCCAGGAAGTGCACGGAAGAATCACGCACGGGAAGAAGCTGGCGCTGTTAACCATATACCCATCCTCGGAGTAAGAGCTGACAGTCTGGCGCCTATAAAGAGCTATCTCCCAGCCATCCGAAATGATTTTCATCCCAGCTGAGAGGTAATGAATTGCGAAATCCCTATACTTAAACTGTTGACAGCAGTTGTGCGCAGGTGGTAGAGCAGCGCAAGGTGTTCAGTCGTGCAGATCGCGCCAGAGTACAAGACTGTGCGCTAGACTCCAGAGAGGTAATAGTATCCGTGCTTGAGTGCTTGTTCGAGGACGAACAAGGGGCAAGTGTGGGGGGTTTGACAGAGCCTATTTATACGCATTATTTAGATCATAACCCTGTGCTTGTTTGCATTATTTCGTGTACAAGATTACTGGTTTCCAGTGTTTTTGTATTTCATGGCAAAACGAGGGCCTAAGTCGGATACGCGCTAACCGGCAGCGTTTAGGACGCGCATCACACAGCCTGCGGAGCTAGCGGCGCAAACAGAAGAAATTGGCAGAGTCGACCTCGGTGCGCTAACCGATTGCGCTAAACAGATGCCGTGCGCCAGGCGCAGATATTGGTGTTTCCAAATCCTGACACGACCAGATTTGGAAGTTGCCAAGAGTGAGCCTCTAAGCAGTATATAAAGAAGAGAAGGAGGTTAGGGTTAGGATATAGACACATAGACACAGAGACACACAGAGACGATTCTCAGGATTCACAATTCGTACACCCAGGAGGCACTGCGCAGCAGGACTGGAAAACACACGAGCTTGTTGAGAGGATCTGCGCCAGCCGACTGCGCCAGCCAAGACAGCAACCTGCACGCACTGTTTGCTATTGTTTTCTTGGACACTTTAGTTATTATCTACTATCTCTATGATGTTTATCACTAGCATGTCTAGCTAAATGCTTAGTATCGGTTGGACATGAATCTATGAGTATTTCCTTTTGAGACTTGCGCTTAATGCATAGCTTGCTTGCTTATATTAATTCTGTGCACATTACTGGCAGCTTATTACATGAGTAGGGGAAGCCTTGAACCGCAGTCTTACTCTTGTTGCTTGTTGTTGTTTGTTAAACTAGTTGAATAGCCTGACGGTGCCAACTAGGAGTAACGCGCTAGGTTAGGCAATTACTACCTTGATCGGATTCGTAGTTGTTTAGTCTAGTGTAAGAATTAATAGCACATGAACTTTGATCGGAACATGCGCACATGTTAGGAAGCCTTGATCGGACACTAACATTAGCAAATCGAGCTATAGACATTTAGAGTCGATGATAAGGAATACACTCATAGAGGATTGTCTGCGCCGATACTTCTCATAAGTCATAGTACTTAATCTCTATTGCCTGCGCACGTCTAGTGCAATTTCCTGCGTTACGATACCACTGTTACTTGCGCATCGCGCAACCCCGATCACTCACCCCCAATCTTCGTAAGTGTAGGTTACTGGCTAAAACTGAACTACTTGCTCCCTGTGGAGATCGACCCTTACTTAACCGTTGTACTAGTGGAAGAGGAAGGATTATATTTGACGCGTACAACGACGCGCGATCAAGGTGACATACCGATTGGTATCTTAAACGCCGTCCGGTAAGCCCATAACGCTTCATAGAGCTTTGTTGACCAATCCTTGCGAGAATTACTAACCGTCTTCTCTAATATTGCCTTGATCTCGTGATTAGATACCTCAACTTGGCCGCTGGTTTGTGGGTGGTATGGCGTCGCTATTTTGTGGGTGGTATGGCGTCGCTGATTACTGTTCTCGGTGCACCGAACCTTGGAAATATTACCTTGGTGAAAAGCTTTCTTACCACATTCGCATCACAAGAAGGAGCAGCGATTGCCTCTAAAATTCGCAGTGTCTCAGTTCGACAGATTTGTGAACAAGCAGTTGCTGCAGCACACTCTTGTTCACTCGGAAATTGTCTCAGCAAACAATGAATAAGACAGAAGTTTGTTCATCCAGTTCGGCAATTGCCTACGTCTGGGGAGGACTATTCTCCAGTCCTCAATCCACTCAAAACAAAGGTCTCCAAGTACACTCGGTTATAACTCACGCAACCTATGCTACTCAACCTTGTGTGGATCACTCAACACAATCAGAACAAGCTCTGACTTGTGTCTACACACCCTCTACAATATGTCAATCTAGAATAGCTTCAGACTTCTCAAAGAACTCAGCCTATTCTAAACTACACTCACTCAGCAGGGTTGCTGTAGCAACTGCTGTAACACACAGCTGAAGCACAATTTGTCCGCGTCGCTCCAAAGCCTTCTGCCGAGCCGTTCGAACGATTCCACGAGCGCTGCACACTCTGGAATACTCCCCCTCACTCAGTGACCACCTGCCACTAGCGAGAACCACCACTTAGACACTTGACCGAGCCACACACCCGTCAGTTCTTCCGCGGGTGCCCTTGATCAACCAACAAGCACCACAGCTCTGAATTGGCTTCCAGATCAAGCTCGAATCAGACTCTGCAAGTCTTGATTCCCTTCTGCTGCTATCACCACAGCTCTGCGCTCACGCTCTGCTCTTGGGTGATGATCGAAGAATTCGTCCGTCGCACACCACAAATTGCTCTCTCTGAATTCCATGTATGCACTCGTGTATCCCTCTGCTTCGATCAATCATTCTGCTCTAAACCTCTTCTTCTTAAATAGCAGCACCAGTTTTAAGAAATGTCCAGGTTTAGGCAATGTCCCAAAGAGAACAATTATCTTCTAAAATCTAGGAGATTAGATTTGATTTTTATCTCTAATGCAAATCTCCTTCTCTCACTAGTAAACCTCACTGGAAAAAACTCCACAGCATATTAGAAATTCTTCAGATGCTCTCCGCAGAGTTCCTAGCCCTTTTAGACACTCCCAGGTTGCTGCTGCTTCTCAGACAGATGATGTAGCCCGTTGAACAAGCTCCTGCTGTAGCATCCCCTGCTGCAGCTGCTGTTAGTTCACTTCTGCTGGACTGCTTGTTTACTTGTGCTGTAGCAACTCCTTGTTCACTTGTGCTGGTTTTGTCAAACACTGCCATACTGCATTGTCAGCCTCTACCAATTTGGAGACATAATCGACGGCGACCAGAATATATTTGTTCCCATTTGATGATGGGAATGGCCCCATGATGTCTATCCCCCAAACATCAAACATTTCAACCTCAAGGATTCCCTTCTGCGGCATCTCATCACGCTTTGATATATTTTCCGTGCTTTGGCATGCGTCACAAGACTTTACAAGTTCATACGCGTCCTTAGACAACGTAGGCCAATAAAACCCGCATTGGAGAACCTTCGCGGCTGTTTTGGAGCTAGAGCCATGTTCACCATATGAGGAAGAGTGGTAGCTTCGTAGAATATCCGTCTGATGATCCTCCACAATACACGACCGATATAACCCATCAGTGCATAGCCTATAGAGAAATGACTCATCCCAATAATATCACGTCATGGAGGAATTTCTTCCTTTGATTGTGATTTGCCCCTTCCGGTAAAATTCCACAAGCAAGAATATTCACAAAATCCGCATACCAAGGAGCTTGCGTTTTCTCAACACTCAGAAAATATTCGCCAATAAAAGAGTCTGCAATCGACACATTCCTCACACCACATCCACTGATTTGTCCAATCTCGATAGGTGATCCATGACTACATTCTCCACTCCTTTCTTGTCGTTGATTTCAACGTCGAACTCTTGTAAAAGGAGAATCCAGCGGATTAGTCTAGGCTTCGCCTCCTTCTTTGCCATTAGATATTTGATCGCTGCATGGTCCGTGTAGACAATTGTTTTGGGCCTGATCAAGTATTGTCTGAATTTCTCGAAGGCATAGACGATAGCAAGCATTTATTTCTCTGTGGTCGAGTAATTCTCTTGTGTAGAGTCAAGGGCTTTACTCACATAATAAATCACGTGCAAACGCTTATCGACCCTTTGCCCTAATACGGCTCCAATAAGCGCTAGCGTCACACATTAACCCAAATGGAATCTCCAAGTTCGAAGGTTGAATAATCGGGGCTGATACAAAGCTTTCTTAAGCGTTTGAAATGCTTGATGGCACGGTTCAACGAAACTGAACTCAACCTCATTACATAGCAGATTTGTAAAAGGTTTAGCAATTTTTGAGAAGTCCTTGATGAACCTCCTATAAAATCCAGCGTGCCCGAGGAAACTCCTTATTCCCTTCGCGTCTATCTGTGGTAGTAGCTTCTCAATAACGTCGATCTGGGCTCTGTCGGCCCCAATCCCTCTTTTCGAGACAAGATGCCCTAGCACAATACCTTCCTTTACCATAAAATGGCATTTCGCCTGATGCGTGCGTCGTTGTGCGCGTCAAATTTATTCCTTCCTTCTCCACTTAGTATAGCGGCTAAGTCAGGGTCGAATCCACAGGGAGCAAGTAGATTAGCTTTAACTAGTAACCTGCACTTACGAAAACTGGGGGTGTGAGTGATTGGGTTGCGCAAGTGCGCGAGTGAACGGTAGTAAAAGCAGGAATTGCACTAGACGTGCGCAGGCAGTAGAGATTAAGTACTATGACTATGAAAAGTATCGGCGCAGACAATCCTCTATGAGTGTATTCCTTATCATCGACTCTAAAGGTCTATAGTTCGGTTTACTGATGTTAGTGTCCGATCAAGGCTTCCTAACATGTGCGCATATTCTGATCAAAGTTCATGAGCTATTAATTCTCAAGTCTAGTCTAAGCAGCTACGAATCCTGTCACAGTAGCAACTGATTATCCTAGCGCGTTACTCCTAGTTGTCACCGTCAAGCTATTCAAATAGTTTAACATATAACAAACAAGTAACAAGAGTAAGATTGCGGTTCAAGGCTTCCCCTACTCATGCAACTAGCTCTCAACAGTGTGCACAGAATTAATATAAGCAAACAAACTATGCATTAAGCTCAAGTCTCAAAGGAAATACTCATAGAATCATGCCCAACCGATACCAAGCGTTTAGCTAGACATGCTAGTAGTAAACATCATAGAAACAGTAAATAATATCTAAAGTATCCAAGAAAATAGCAACGAGCAGGTGCGTGCAGGTTGCAGTGTCTCGGCTGGCGCAGTCGGCTAGCGCAGGTCCTTTGCAGCAGTTCGTGTGTTTTTGATTTTGGCTCTCTCTCTTTGATATCTTGTGTGTCTCTTCAAATCCTAGCCTTCCTCTCTTTATATACTGCTCATGAGGCCCAACCTTGGCAACTTCCAAATCTGGTGGTGTCAAGATTTGGAAACACCACTCTTCTGCGCATGGCGCACGGCACACGTTGGTTAGCGCAATCGATCTGTGCACCGTAGTCGACTCTGCCACTATCTGTTTGCGCTGCTAGCTCCGCAGGCTGTGTGATGCGCTCCTTAAACGCTGCCTGTTAGCGCGTATCCGACTTAGGCCCTCGTTTCGCCCTGAAATACAAAAACACTGGAAACCAGTAATCTTGTACACAAAATAATGCAAACAAGCATAGGGTTAGGATCTAAATAGTGTGTATAAATAGGCTCTATCATCGCCCAATTTAGCACTAGGTCCATTTCAATACATCTAGCCAACAAACAAGACAAATTTTGAGACAATCATCAAATGAATAACCATGCATAGAAAAATCATCCATAAATACTTCCATAGAGTTTTCCCAAAATTTCAGCAAAGATGGACATCATACAACTCCCGGTGCATTACAAAGACCAAAAGGCATTCTCCTATAAGCAAATGCGCAGTAGGGGCAAGTAAATATGGTCTTTTCTTGGTCATCGGAGTGGATAGGAATTTGAAAGAAGCCAATATACCCATCAAGAAAATAGAAATATTCATGCCCCGCTAGACGTTCTAATATTTGATCTATAAAGGGAATGGGAAAGTGATCCTTTTTAGTGGCTGAATTTAACTTCTTATAATCTACGCAAATTTCCACCTCGTGAACGTACACATAGGTATCAATTCATTTTTTTTGTTTCTAACTATGGTGAGCCCGCCCTTTTTAGGCACCACATGAATCGGGCTCACCCACTCAGAATCTGGGATAGCATAAATAATTCCTGCATTTCGCAACTTCGTGACTTCCTTCAATACAACTTCTCCTAACTTAGGATTTAAACGCCTAAGGAACTCACGACTGAGCTTCACATTATCTTCTAAACGAATCCTATGCATGCAAACATCGAGGTTAATCCCCTTCAATTCATCAGTGGAGTGCTCGATGACAGGTAAAGACTCGTTCGGTCCCAAGAATTCATACCTTAGATTCAGTGAAAGAGGTTTCAACCCCACACCGAATTCCTTACCTTTTGGCGCATCATTTATTTCGGTGAGGGGTTGAAACCTCTTCCACTGAATCTAAGGTATGAATTCTTGGGACCGAACGAGTCTTTACGTGTCATCGAGGAAGCCTCATTGAATGATGTTGAGACTTCTAAAGTGAAGAATGTGTTGCATGAATATAAAGGTGCCATCGAGCACTCCACTGATGATTTGAAGGGGATTAACCTCGATGTTTGCATGCATAGGATTCGTTTAGAAGATAATGTGAAGCCCAGTCGTGAGTTCCTTAGGCGTTTAAATCCTAAGTTAGGAGAAGTTGTATTGAAGGAAGTCACGAAGTTGCGAAATGCAGGAATTATTTATGCTATCCCAGATTCTGAGTGGGTGAGCCCGATTCATGTGGTACCTAGGGGTCCTCATCAATTTCCATTATAGAGGCGAACAACGAGTTATTTTTTTCTTGTGCAAGTAGCTCACACTCAAAGCTCGTTAGTTCACCAAGAGAGTCAAAAACATTATACGCATCATATGATTCAATCAAGTGACAATCAATAGAATTGCTAGGTGTCCTAAGCATGCTTTTCAAATCGAATTTAATCTTTTCGCTACCAAAATTTAATTCGATTGTACCTTTCCCGCAATCTATAATAGCCTTAACCGTATTCAAAAATGGTCTACCTAGGATTATGGGAATTTCCTTATCTTCATCCATGTCTAAAACGTAGAAATCAACCGGAACATAGAATTGCCCAACTTTAATGGGAACATCCTCTAGGATACCCTTAGGAGCCCTAGAAGAGCGATCCGCTAACCTCAAATTAACCATGGTTGGAGTCAATTCCCCCATATCTAGCTTATTAAAAAGTGAATAAGGCATTAAAGATATGCTAGCACCTAGATCACACAATGCACTAGCTATGCTTATTTCTCCAATAGAAATGGGAATAGAAAATGATCCATGATCGCTACACTTTTAGGCATGGCACGCTGAATTTTCGCACTACAATTTGCGTCTAAAGCTACATGGTCTAAATCATGCATTTCCCTTCTGTGAGGCATAATATCTTTCAAAAATTTAGCATAGGTAGGCATTTGAGTGAGTACCTCCGTAAATGGCAAAGTCACTTGCAGCTTTTTTAGCATCTCAGCGCTTGAAACGCGCATCCTCCTTCTTCTTTTTCAGCCTTTGAGGGAAGGGAATTGGCGGCACATAAGGCATTGGTTCTTGCGGCTTTTCCTTTTCTCGTATATCTCCTGCATTTTGCGGCAAAGACCCTTCTTCGTCAACTCCATCTGCTGCCTTTCCCACCTTGGCCTTCGTCAACTCCATCTCCTCGAGAACTCTCCCGCTTTTGAATGTTATTGCATTAATCGTTTCGGAGGAGTTCACATCGGATTGCGAGGGCAGCTTCCCTTGATATTCGAGGACGAACCAGCTTGTTGCGCAATCTGTGTTTCGAGCATTTTGTTGTGCGCTTGCAATTGATCTAGCCTTTGAAGAATAAGCTGGTTGTCTTTTTCCTGCTGTGCTTGAGTCGCGGCCAACTGGGAAACAATAGAAATCAGGGATGGCTCCTAGTTGCTTTGTTTCTCTTCGTGCCTTTGGTGCATTCCCTAATTTTGATGGCTGAAATTGTTTAGTCTTTGATAGTTGCTCCTTGGCTGATATGTGTTGGAGGGGGTTCCTTGATTCTGATTTCTCGGTACGAACCCTGGCGGTGCTGGTTTGGGCTCTATATTCAGCGGTGCTCTTCTCAAAAAGTTTGGGTCCTCACGGAATCTCACATGGGCTGGACAATTCCTTGGCTGATAACCACTAGCTTGCGGCGGCGCATATTCTCTCCCTTGATTTCGGACCAAGTAATTAATATCCTCATACTCGTCCGCGTGCTTTGCGGTGCACGAGTCATCATTATGCGCCTGGCTAGAATAAATACCGCAAACTTGCTGGTTGTCTCTCTTTTTGATGAGATTTAAACTTCCAATCTAAGCTGCCAAAGAATTCACAGTTTTTGCTAGGGAATTAAAGTCCTCTTTTGTCATGGCTTTTGATGAATGCTCCTTCCCTTTCTTCTTAAGGTGGTTCCTTTCTCCACCCAATTGATGTAGTTCCGCGCTATCTTGTAAACAATTTTGAAACCATCGGAGGCTCTCAAATCCATCATTGCCCCTCCGCTCGCTTGGTCCATATGATTTCTTGCGTCTTGATCCATACCATCATAAAAACTTTGCATGAGCTGCCATTTGCTGAACCCGTGATGCAGACAATCTCTTTGTAGCTCTCTGAAGTGCTCATATGCCTAGTAAAAATTCTCGTCATCTTGTTCTGTGAATTGGCAAATTCTGTTTCGGATTTTCTTAGTCTTTGCCGGCGGGAAGAATTGAATGAGGAAAGCTTGAGCGACTTTCCCAAGTGCAGAAGGTATTCGGCTCGTGACTCATTAGCCAATCCTTGGCTTTTCCGCTTAACGAGAATGGAATTACCTTCATGTATATGGCTTTTGGTTTGATCCCCTGCACTTTGTAGGTGCGGCATAATTCTGTAAATTGTGCTAAATGCGCATTAGGATTTCCAGACCATGTAGAGAAGTGCCGACTTTATTTCGAATTATTTATCGTCACCCTCTTCCAAGTATATGGGTGATCCATAATGTCCAATGGTTAGGGCAATGTATTCCTCAACCGGTCTCTCGTCGTCCTCTTGCGGACGAATAGCATTCTCTAGCCTCCTCGGGTTCGGTTGATCCGCAATTCTTGCTGGTGGTTGGTCCATATTCTCCATTGTTTGTTGATCAACTTGAATTTGAGGAAGAGGAATATCAAATTCGGTGTTGACGTGGAAGCTTGTTCTTGTGCCTTTTTCGTGCGCGATCGAGTTTGCATTCAAACACCTACCATGCAATCGAAGAAAGCGTTAATAAGTGTGAACTTAAATTAAATTAGGCAAGAATAGCACGCAATCACGATCAACAAAGTAAAGGAAAAAAAGTAGACTAACTAAAGCAATACTAAAAAGCAAACTAGTATAAAGGCTATTCCCCGGCAACGGCGCCATTTTGAACGTTGTCGAAATTGTGGTAGTAAAAATACTAGTCCAATCACGGTACGCAAACAATATTTATAATCCGAGTGACCTCGAGTCGAACCCAAGAGAAAAGCCTAGATTAGTCTAAAGCTAGCTAGTAATGCCTAATGCGAGTCTACTAAATAAAAGGGGGGGTTTTTCCTCTAGGTGAGGTATCTCTAGTGAATACTAAAGACAAGTTCAAATTTGGGTGGAAGTAAAATAATAGAGGAAAAGTAGTCGAAATCCTATTTCACCCCTAGGTCATGCGATTAGCAATGCAAAACAGAAATATATTCATGAGTTAATTTGGTTGATTATTCTAGGCTAAAGTATCACACATTCTAAATTCAACTCTCACTCCTTCTCTAGAATGGGAATGACACCTATGTGACACAGTTCTCAAACTCTCGCTCTATTGAATCGTGTAGAACAAAAGTCTCGCAATCTCAACCTCTCGATCAATTGATAATTAACTAAAGTCATCTCTATGCTTAGCCTAAGAGATTGCCAATGTCACTTTCGCGAACAAAAGCTATCTAAAATAATCATGCTTGATCTTCTAAACAACCTAGGTTCAATTCTCATTCCATCCCAAGATGTTTTATCAATTCATACTCATTCATGTGTTTCAACCAAACACTTGGTGTGCATAGAATTAACATGAAGAACAAGCATAAGAATTTTCAACCAAACTCCACTCATGTAGATAAAAGAACATGTTTTGCATTACAATCTAACCTGAGGGATCCTTAAGGACCCCAACTAAACTTGGTGTGCATAGAATTAACATGAAGAACAAGCATAAGATTTTCAACCAAACTTTACTCATATAGATAAAAGAACATGTTTTACATTACAATCTAACCTAAGGGATCCATAAGGAGCCCAACTACAATGGGACTACTCACTCATAGTGAGTTTGAAACAAAAAATAATTTTTAATTGAAATTGTTCACCAATTGAATGCAAAGGATTAGTGGTTGAGTAGAGGGTTGATGTCGAATGGCCAATTGCGTGTGTCTTCTCCAAGTCCTCGACATTTCTGCAAGTCGTCCAAGAGCAGTTGCCTAGGGTTTTCGAAATTGGAAGAATCCCCTCTAAATTTGCATCTCTTTCTTATTTATACTGTTCCGGAAAATTACCAAACTGCCCGCCGTGCCTGAATCAGTTGATTCGGACAAGCCTTGATCAGTTGATTCGGACAGAGTGTCCAAATCAAATGCTTCGTGCAGTTTCGTAGCTGGGCGAGTCAGTCTCCCTTGGCCGAATCACTTTTTATTCGGTCAAGCCTTGTTTAGATTCGGTTAAAATCCTTACAGAGCCAAACTAATTCGGGCAGAGCACTTCTTCTTGGCCGAATCAATTTTGATTCTGTCAAGCCTTTTTAAACTTCTCCTCGAGTCAGATTGATCCGTGCAGCTGGAGAGGGTGATTCGGCCAAGCCTTGTTCGAATCAAATCTGACTCAGACACCCCTCTGGTCGAGTCAGATTGTGCCAGGGCGAGTCACTTTTTCAGCTTGCCTCAATCTTGCTCATTTTTGCTCTTGATCGACCGAAATTCATCCATATTTTCTTCGGGCCACTTCATATCGTGTGGTACGCATTTTTAACCTGAGATGGATAAAGAAAGCATCAAGCGACTTTATAAACTAACGGAACAAACAAGAAGTAACTGGAAAATGTGCACAAATACAAGGTCATTTGTCCACTCATCAGACAAACTCCTCAAAGCTAGGATGATCCAGCCACATCCTTTGAAAGATGAAGAAAGGAGTGTATAGATGGGGACCCTTCGGCTCAATAAGCAGGGGGCAGTGATCAGTAGCATAACAGTTCAGTAGATGGGACTCCCGAATCCCCGGAAAGATATCGGTAGCATAACAGCTCAGTAAAACTCTATCAAGCCGCTCCCAAATACGTCTATCTCCAGTTTGATTGTTTGACCATGTGAAGATGTTACCAGAGAAACCAGCATTTGATAGGCCCGCATCAATAATAAAACTATTAAACACGAACATGGAACCGTCGTCGTTTTGAACTCACCCCTTCTTTTCCTCATAATCAGAGATAGCGTTAAAATCTTCGGCCACCATCCATGGAGAATGAACACCTGCAGAATACTCCACAAGCTCGTCATAAAGGGACTGCCTAATAGCCAATTCACAAGGAGCATGAACAAAAGAGCAAATAACTTTAATATTGGATGGAATATAAGTAATGGATGTGGTGACCTGTTGAGAGGAACAAGTGAAATCCTCCATCTTGACATGCTGATTCCAACAGAGCCAGATATGATTATTAACGGTACCACATTAGCATAGAAATCTAATCCAATCGACTTGCAAACTCCTTCCAATCTATCATGACTGATTTTTGGTTCAATGATGATGATTAGATCAGCCTTATGAAGCATAACAAGTTCTTTCAAGGGAGTGGTGGTGCTTCGATTCCCCACTCCCCGAGCATTCCAGCATATAGTCTTAAACATTAGGCAATGATTTATTAGAATCATTACCTAGAGCTTGATTTTGCCCATGAATAGCAATCTTTTTCGATCTGCCTCCCCTCTGCCCATCATCATTTATATCCTCTCTCATCTTTGCAATGCGAATTGCCACTTCCTCCACGAGTAATGGACATTTTAGAATAGACTTGGGTTGAATGGAAGGCACCTGGTTGTTGGATTGGTCTTGAGTCTGGCCGGTCTTCTCTATCTGAATTCCAACTCTCATCTCTGGAATCACTTGACTGATCTGTTTATCATGTTCCTGATGCCTTCGGATCTATGCAGTAGCTCCGCCTCGAGCCAATAATGTGGGATCCAAGAACTCCTCCATATCAGCCTCCTTATTTCTCTGAGAATCCTCAGCAGTAGAGTCATCATACAATACAAGAGCTAAATCTTCAGTGTCATGATATACCACATTAGTACGAGTCTTTGCTATCTTCTGATGATGAGCCTGTTTACGAGCGTTTATCCCCTCTGAAGCCTTTTCGACAAAGGTGACTGACTTCCCTTTCTTCTTACACTGAATTTCCTTCCATTCTCTGTCCGATGCTCCACCTCCATGGATAGTAACTTGAACAACTTGCTTCTTGTATGAATATTCCGACTTGCCCGTGGCAAGTTTAGGTGCAGGATGAGCGTTTTGCATCTTGGCAGGTTTCTTCCTTTTACACGAAGCAAGATCATGACCATGAACTTTACAATGAGAGCAATAGGCCATATTGCCTTCAAATTCGATGGGTTGCCAGAAACCTTTGTTTCCAATGAGAGCTATCCACACCTTATCCGGCACCGGATGAGTAGCATCTAGCACACGCTTGAGCATAACGCCTATTTGCGCAGGCCTTCGTTCTATCATCAATATCCAGAAAGTTTGCAAAGGAGTTCACGATAGCGCTAACGTATGATTTATGCCAGAATGGAGGAGGCAGCCTTGGTAGATGGATCCACTTGGTCGTGATCTTCGACTCCTTTTTGGGATTGTAATCCAAGGAGTTTCTAAAGAGCCTGAAGCTAGCATGTTGGATTTTTCAAATTGGACAAGTAAGAGCAGCCACAATGTTGTCTTCAAAGTCGAGAATAACCACGAGATTTCTCCCATTCCAGATTTCACAGATAGACTCGCGAACCTTGATTTTCCAATTGGATTGGAAAACCCGCATGATTGTGTCAATTGATGGACGACCAAGTGTAAACTTTGCCACCATAATGCTATACTGCCTGGATGGAAGAGTTAGTGGAGAGCATCACAAAAGCTTCAACTTGTCCACTCTGACTTATGTGGTCCATTTACTTCAGAATCCAATAATAAGAAAAGGTATATCATCTATTTTATTAATGATTTCTCTAGAAAGTGTTGGGTTTATTTTTTGACAGAGAAATCATAAATACTGGAAAATTTCAAGAAGTTTAAAGCAGCCGTTGAGGAGTCTAGAGTGCAGATTCAGGGTTTGAAAACTTACAGAGGAGGCCAATACAATTCTAGAGATTTCAAGGAGTATTGTGAGGCTCAAGGATAGAAAGACAACTTACAGTTGCTTATTCACCACACCAAAATGGCTTAGGAGAGAGAAAAAATAGAACAATGATGAACCAAGTACGCATCATGCAAGCTGGAAAAAAGTTCCAAAAATATATTGGTCTGAAGCAACTAATTGGTATGTGATGTATCAAATAAAAGTCATAATTCTGCAGTACAAGGTAAGACACCAGAGGAATCATGGGATGATAGAAAACCATCGGTGAATTATTTTAAGATATTTGGATGTGTTGCCCAAGTACATATGCCGAAGAAGAAGCGAAAAAGTTAGATGACATGAGCATTATAGGTGTGTTGTTTAACGTAAGGGAGGAGTCTAAAGTCTATAGAATCTGTTAAGGTATGTGGCATCCTTGACAAAATCTGTAAAAGGTGATCTAGTAAGATGCTACAGCATCTTGTGGAGACAACAGCTGGAGCATCGTGAAGACAGTCCATATTCGATGTCCGGGGAAAGTTACTAACCGTTAAGGAATTTTCCGCAACAACATATTGCCTAAATCAGTTCTCAAAGCTTGAATAAACATATGGTTCCAAAAAGGGTTTTTGGAAAGAAGATCGTTATATCCATATCTCAACAAACTCCAAAGATTTTAGGATAGATCTTGGACTGCTAAAAGGAGTTTGCAAAGCGCCTAAATCCTAGTGGGCCTAGATTTCTTTAATCCTTCCAGAGCTACAAGTATTTACGGGCAGCGCCTCTGCGGAAGAAAGGGAGCACACACACAGACACAACCATAGAGAGATACACATAAGCAAAGAGCGGAAGCTAAAGGCTAGAGCGCAGTGTTGTGGGCTGATGCTAATGAGATTTGCAGTTAGGCCTTCCACAAGCATCACATTCTTTACCTGTAGTGTTCTTTTTCCGTGGACTTTCCCTTTTAATCCATTTCCAAATGTTACGTCTTGTTCTTTGCATGGTTGAATGTCTGACAGGTGGGATTTGTTCCCAGTCATATGTCGAGAGCAGCCACTGTCGAAATACCAATTTCCTTTCTTTACAGATCTCGCTGAGTTGTAGCACACATAAGTATGATGATTCATTCCTGATCTGCGCCTCAGACAATTGTTTAGGAGTCCTTTCTGTGGTCCCCAGTACTTGTTGAGTATAGAGCAGACCCTTTGGATGTGACCAACTTGATCGGAGAAGTAGATCGTTTGTTTTATCGAGTTATAGTTAAGTGCTGCACTGGTTTCTGTAGCATTGATAGAGCCTAGTTATATGCGCTATTTAGATCTCAACACTGTGCTTATTTGCATTATTTTGTGTACAAGATTACTGGTTTTCGGTATGTAATTCACAGCGTCTCAGTTAGGCAGATATGTGAACAAGCAGCTGCTGCAGCACACTCTTGTTCACTTGGAAATTGTCTCAGCAAACAATGAACAAGACAGAAGTTTGTTCACCCAGTTCGGCCAACTTCCTACGTCTGGGGAGGACTGTTCTCCAGTCCTCAATCCACTCAACACGAAGGTCTCCAAGTACACTTGGTTACAACTCCACGCAACCTATGCTACTCAACCTTGTGTGGATCACTTGACACAATCAGAACAAGCTCTGACTTGTCTCTGCACACCCTCTACAAATGTCAATCTAGAATAGCTACAGACTTCTCAAGACTCAGCCTATTCTAAACTACACTCACTCAGCAGGGTTGCTGTAGCAACTGCTATAACACACAGCTGAAGCACAATTTGTCCGCGTCGCTCCAAAGCCTTTTGCCGAGCCGATCGAACGATTCGACGAGCGCTGCACACTCTGGAATACTCCCCCTCACTCAGTGACCACCTGCCACTAGCGAGAACCACCGCTTAGACACTCGACTGAGCCACACACTCGTCAGTTCTTCCGCGGCTGCCCTTGATCAACCAACAAGCACCACTGCTCTGAATTGGCTTCCAGATCAAGCTCGAATCAGACTCTGCAAGTCCTGATTCCCTTCAGCTTCCGTCACCAATGCTCAGCGCTCACGCTCTGCTCTCGGGTGATGATCGAAGAAAACAACCGTCGCACACCATAATTGCTCTCTCTAAATTCTGTGTATGCACTCGTGTATCCCTCAGCTTCGATCGACCTCTCTGCTCTAAACCCCTTTCTCTTAAATAGTAGCACCAGCTTTAAGCAAGACCAGGTTTAAGCAATGTCCCAAAAAGAACAATTATCTCCTAAAATCTAGGAGATTAGATTTGATTGTGATCTTCAACACAAATCTCATTCTCTGGCTAGGAAACCCCACTGGAAAATTCTCCACAGCACTTAAGAAATTCTTCTGATGTTCTCCTTAGCGATCCCAGCCCTTCTAGTCAAGCCCAGGACGCTGCTGCTTCTCGGACAGGTGATACAGCCACTTGAACAAGCTCCTGCTATAGCATCGCCTGCTGAAGCTGCTACTTGTTCACTTATGCTGTAGCTGCTCCTTGTTCACTTGTGTTGGTTTTGTCAAACACTGCCAAACTGCATCATCAATCTCCCCCTTGGCATTTTGACAAAACCCTAGAACACTTATGCACACTCTCATGACTCAAAAAAAACTCTGAATGAAAAATAATTCAACAAGAGAGTAAGAGGGTAAGAGGTGGCCACACTCGGCCGTAGCAAGATCACGCAGGGTCAAAAAAAAATCCAGTTCATCAGCCTACTATACTCCCCCTTTTTGTCACAGATGCTCAAGGGGCCTACTCCTCATCCGCCGGGAACTCCAGGTCTCTGAGCAGACTTTTGATCTGGCCACGCCTAGCATCCCTCCTTTTTGCTTCGGCTTCAAGGATGACTAGCTCAGATCTGAGATGGCTCACAATTCTGGCACGGAGAGCTGATTGAATTGTTGCAGCAGGGGGAAGAGATTCCTCCAGAGGAGCTGGGGCTGAAGAACCAACCAAGAGTGGATCCTCATATGCAATGTCCACTGCATGCTTCCCTTTGAACAACTTGTGATCAACTGTAAAGACCTGCAGCTCCTCAGATAAACCTTTAGAAATCTCACCAAGCTCCGGATGCTGTGAGACCATCATTCCATAGATGAGGGAGGGTAGCACAATGGGCTTGCTGGAAGAAGCGCTGCCGGCATGAGTTGCCAGCTGAGGAAACATCACACTGCCCAGGCTGATTTTCCTCCTTTTCCCAATAGAGTAGAGAAGGTTAGCAAAGGCTCTGCTAACCTTCCCCCTGTGAGAGCTAGGGATCCAGTTTCTAATGCCCAGATGATACAGCAGGGCATTCTTGGAGGTTAGTTCAGCAGCACTCAGATTTGGACCGCCCCAAGACAGGCACACTCCCCCTGTCAGAACCTTAGCCAACATCTCTGGCTGAACATCAGTGGGTGCTCTGGCATTCTCATGGATCTCAAGAAACTCATCAATTTTTTCAGGGGTAATAAGAACTGACTTACCCCGCACCCAACTCTTTCCAAATTCCTCTCCTCCTTCCTCACCAAATTTCTCTTCCATATTCACAATAAACTCCCTAACCAGGCCAATATTGAATTTGAATGGATAAGTTAGGGACTTGAGAAGGTTTACCTCAGTGAGAAGCTGGATAATTGCTGTTGATTTGTACTTGTCCAGGTCCAACCTCTTTTCTGACACAATGTGCTTCCTCTCAACAGCACTCCAGGATTGAGAAGCATTCCTATTTTTGAACCAAATACCTCCCATTGTGATTGCAGTTGTGTCTGCCAATGCAGGTCCTCTCTCAGACGGTTCACCAGTAGCACCTGCATTTTCTTCACTTGATTCCTCTTCTTCACTACTGGAGATAGGAATTAGGATAGGAGCTTTTCCTTTGTCTGAGCGAGGAGGATGTGCTGCAGCAGGTTCTTGTTCAGGGGACTCAGCGTCTAACTCCTCCCCTTCACCCACAATGCCAGGCGACATAACAAGCATTCTGCATCTCTCTTCAGCGGAACCTGCTACAGCATCCTCTGTAGCTTGTTCTTCTCCAGAGACTTCTTCAGCCACAGCCTCTTCAGATAGCACAGCTGTACTGGATACAGGTTCCCCGTCACGTACCAGGCGCCTCCTTTTCTGCGAAGTTCCTTCTTGTGGAGAAGGCTCACTGTGCGACACAGGGAGAGGTGTTGGTTCCCACACCACCACGTCCAGACGCTGAGCAGGGGCTTCATTGCATGACTTGGACCTCCTTTCAGACCTCCCTTGTCTGTCTGCTGCCAGATTCTTCTTCAAACCACGAGTCTTCACCATTGTTGCAGGGTTGTAGAAGGTTTGAGGAACGCATAGTGAGGATGATCAGCACCGATTTTTGGGAAGCGCCTTCAACTTGTCTTTGCCCTTGAAATTGATTTACCCGTTATCTTCTTTTTCAATTTGAAGCTTCTGGATCACGTGCCCCACATGTGCCTTCTCCCAGCTTTAGCAACCAAAACATGTGAACAAGCATATTCTGACCAGGTTGCTATAGCAGACGCGAGCTAGTTCACCTATTCATTCCGGAAGACAACTTTGGTCGGCGGATCCTTGAGAGGTTCTGATGGTGACTTCTTCACCCATACCGGAGTTTGTCTAGAGTTTCTCCTCTTTCGACCCTCAAGACTCCTATCTCTTCGTTTGTCATTTTTGAGTTCCCACACCTGTATTACCTGTGGTTTCCTCCTGTCAATAGCAATCCAGTGCCCTGGTGCAGCAAACCTAGAGTTCCTTCTCTGCGATTCTTTCCAGCAATGGGCCTTTCTCGAAACAACTGAGTACGGAGTCTCTATGCAGCATGTGTTGGTTCTGGATTTTGCTGCCCCTTTTTCAACTGAGGAGGTTCTGTGCTGCAGCTTCAGGTTGGAGGTAATCTTCTGATTCCCAATACTTGTGCAAGAACTCCTTTTATTCTGACCCTTTTGCTTTGTTTTAGAAGGATGATGTGCCAGGTGCTGCAGCATCCTCTTGTTCACATGTCTAGTTCCATTTTTCCCTGCAGGTTTCGGAGGCTCACCTGAATTATTCTTTTCGTCTATCATGGTATCCGAGGCTTTAATGAAAACTGTTCCTCTAGAACTTTCTTCACCAGTATACCCAAGCCCCGTTCTCCCTTTTCCAAGTCTTTGATAAGACAAAATTTCATCCAGGATATTTTTCTGAGAGTCAGCTGCCTTGGCTATTGCTGGTGAGGAACCGATGTCAGTGACTTGTCTTCCTGTGTCTTCCCTTTTCAGAATGGTGACTTGACTATTGGATGCGAGGAGAAATTTTCTTCGTTCTTCTTCCAGAACCTTGACTCTGTCAGTCAATGCTTGGTTTGTCTGAAGAGCTGCCTCACACTGTTTGAGGATCTTCCTCAGATAATCAATCAGACTGTCAGATGAGCCCTCTTCATCTTCACTTTCAGATACTTCAATCCCATAGTGAAATTCATCCATCTTTAGTTCTTTGAGGTTGAAATCTGACACACTGGTTAGCACAACACAGTTTTCTCCATCACTTTCCTCAGAGTCACTCCATTTTGCTGTCAGGGACTTGCTGTTCTTTTTCTCTAAATTTTTGAAGGTTTTGCTCGGACAGTCAGCCTCAATATGTCCATATCCTTCACAGTTCCAGCATTGGACTCCCTTTTTCATTTCTTTCTTCTCATCTTCATCCTGAGCCGGTTCCTTCCCTTTCCTTTTATTTTCGCCACCCCTCCTGAATTGTTTTCGCGAGGAAGAGCTTTTCCCAGTTCTCGAGTCCATGTTCTTCAGGAGCTTTCCAAGGTTCTTGACAAGCATACTCAGCTGATCATCTGGAACTGGCTTCTTGTCTTCTGTTTTAGCTTTTAGTCCAACATTCTTGTCCTTAGGAGTGATGTCTTCTTTAACCAGTTTCATCTCAAATTGTTTGAGGGACCTCATCAACTCTTCCAGCCTCATAAACCTGACATTTTGAGCTTCTTCAATGGCCGTCACTTTCATGTCAAATCTTATGGGCAGCGATCTGAGAACCTTTCTGATCAGCTTTTCTTCAGGGATGGGTTCACCAAGAGCATGGGCTTCATTTGCAAGATCACAGAGTTTAGATTAAACTTAGTTACAGTCTCCTATTCCAGCATTCTCAAATTCTCAAACTATGTAGCAATGATTTGGAGTCTTGACAGCTTCACTCTATCAGTTCCTTCATGTGCAGTTTGCAGAATTTCCCACGCTTGTTTGGCCATGTCACAATTTGATATCAGCCTGAAATTGTTAGCATCAACTGCACCAAAAATCGCATTCAGGGCCTTTGAATTACCAGTTGCTGCAGCTCCCTCTTCAGCAATCCATTGTTCTTCAGGCTTAATCCGTGTGACTCCCTGTTCATCCATGGTAATTAGGGGAGACCACTGGACCATGATTGCTCTCCAGGTCTTCTCATCAATGGCCTTGAGAAAGGCTTTCATCCTAGCCTTCCAATATCCATAGTTGCTTTCTTCCAACGATGGAGGTCTGCTTGTGCTCTGTCCTTCCTTCATTGTCGTGGCAGCTTCAGAGACACTGTAGGATCTTTTACTCTGTGTGTTGAGCTCCCGCTCTGATGCCAATTGTAATTCACAGCGTCTCAGTTAAGCAGATATGTGAACAAGCAGTTGTTGCAGCACACTCTTGTTCACTTGGAAATTGTCTCAGCAAACAATGAACAAGACAGAAGTTTGTTCACCCAGTTCGGCCAACTGCCTACGTCTGGGGAGGACTGTTCTCCAGTCCTCAATCCACTCAACACGAAGGTCTCCAAGTACACTTGGTTACAACTCCACGCAACCTATGCTACTCAACCTTGTGTGGATCACTTGACACAATCAGAACAAGCTCTGACTTGTCTCTGCACACCCTCTACAAATGTCAATCTAGAATAGCTATAGACTTCTCAAGACTCAGCCTATTCTAAACTACACTCACTCAGCAGGGTTGCTGTAGCAACTGCTGTAACACACAGCTGAAGCACAATTTGTCCGCGTCGCTCCAAAGCCTTCTGCCGAGCCGATCGAACGATTCGACGAGCGCTGCACACTCTGGAATACTCCCCCTCACTCAGTGACCACCTGCCACTAGCGAGAACCACCGCTTAGACACTCGACCGAGCCACACACTCGTCAGTTCCTCCGCGGCTCTTAATTGGCTTCAAGATCAAGCTCGAATCAGACTCTGCAAGTCCTGATTCCCTTCAGCTTCTGTCACCACGGCTCTGCGCTCACGCTCTGCTCTCGGGTGATGATCAAAGAAGACAACCGTCGCACACCAAAATTGCTCTCTAAATTATGTGTATGCACTCATGTATCCCTCAGCTTCGATCGACCTCTCTGCTCTAAACCCCTTTCTCTTAAATAGTAGCACCAGCTTTAAGCAAGACCAGGTTTAAGCAATGTCCCAAAAAGAACAATTATCTCCTAAAATCTAGGAGATTAGATTTGATTGTGATCGTCAACACAAATCTCCTTCTCTGGCTAGGAAACCCCACTGGAAAATTCTCCACAGCACTTAAGAAATTCTTCTGATGGCCTCCTTAGCGATCCCAGCCCTTCTAGTCAAGCCCAGGACGCTGCTGCTTCTCGGACAGGTGATACAGTCACTTGAATAAGCTCCTGCTATAGCATCCCCTGCTGAAGCTGCTGCTTGTTCACTTATGCTGTAGCTGCTCCTTATTCACTTGTGTTGGTTTTGTCAAACACTGCCAAACTGCATCATCACGGTATTTTTGTAATTCAGGATAAAACAGGAGCATAAGTCAGATGTGCGCTAACGGACGTTTTTAGAGCGCAATGCACTACCTGCGGAGCTAGCAGCGCAAAAGGAGATAGCTTTTTCGGACTTTAGTACGCAAACCGACTGCGCGAAGCAAGTAGCGTGCGCAGAATGGCAGAGTTTCTAAATATTGATCTCCTAGATTTGGGAAGTTGCTAAAAGTCTCTCGGGCCAAATCTAAGCATTCCTTGGGCTTCAAGACCACTATATAAGAGGAAGGAAGCTAGGGTTTGAGGAGAGAGAGAGAACAGATAGAGAGAAGGACGCCCAACAGCAAAACACACGAGCTACTTCAGCCAGAATCTACGCGAACCACCTGCGCCAGCCGAGAACAACAATGCGCAATTGCGCCAACCTGTTACGTTTTCTCTTGCTGCCTTAGTGTTATTTATTATTGCTATGATGTTTGTTTTTAGCATGTCTAGCTAAACACTTTGTATCGGTTGGGCATGATACTATGAAGTATTTCTTTTGAGACTTGTGCTTAATGCTTGGTACATCTACTTATATTAATTCTATGCATATGGGTGATAATTAGTTGTGTGAATAAGGGAAGCCTTGAACCGCAATCTTATTCTAATTGCTAGTTATTGTATGTTAAACTAGTTGATAGCTTGACGGTGACAACTAGGAGTAACACACTAGGATAATCAGCTGCTACTGTGATAGGATTCGTGGCTGCTTAGACTAGTTTCAGGAATTAATAGCTCATGGACTTTGATCGGAACATGCGCGCACGTTAGGAAGCCTTGATCGGACACTAACTTAAGTAGAACTGCACTATAGATGTTTAGAGTCGATGATAAGGGATACAATCATAGAGGATTGTCTGTACCGATACTCTTCATAGTCATAGTACTTAAAATCTACTGCCTGTGCACGTCTCGTGCAACTCTGCTTTCACTACTGCTCATTCGCGCACCTGCGCAACCCAATCACTCACAACCCCAATTTCGTAAGTTGTAGGTTGCTAGCTAAGACGAGTTTTGCACGCTCCTTGTAGGATCGTCCCTGACTTAGCCGCTATACTAAGTGGAGAAGGAAGGATTAATTTGACGCTTACAACGACGCACAATCAAATTTTGGCGCCGTTGCCGGTGTTTCTGCCAGTACGTAATCAACATCCGCCTGCGCAACCTTGAAACAGTTGCGCTGCGCAGATCATAGTTGCGCAAAGACAAAGGCAACAACCTAGGTTCTTTTAATTCCGTTTGCTTGAAGTCTAGAACAGAACATGGAGAATAACAGTGTCATCGGCGATAACTTAGGGGACAGAACCCCAGAGAACAATGCGAGGGCAGATAACCAGCGCAGCTCGGTTCAGAGAGGAAGTGCAGCGTGAAGTTGAAGCTAGGATGGCCGCTGAAGTATATAATGCGCAACCCGCGCAACAGATCGTTCGATGCAGAACAGTGCGCGAGATGTCGGCTCCAATCACAGTCAACCAACCGTGGTGCTTCCACCCGATGGGCATTTTGAACTACGGAGCTCATTCATTCATCATATGCCTAAGTTCCATGGGATGAACAACGAGAACCCAGTCAAGCATGTGCGCGAATTCCTAGTTATCTGCGAGAACATGAAGACCGACGGGGAGAGTGAAGAAGCGCTGAAGCTGAAGGCGTTCCCTTTTTCATTGTGTGATACAACCAGGCATTGGCTGATGAGCTTACCAGCAGGATCTATTCGCACATGGGAGCAGCTCCAGAAGAAGTTCTTGGATAAGTTCTACCCCGCAGCAAAGATTGCGCTACTCAGGAGGGAATTGGCCGCACCTAGACAGGGCGTAGGAGAGTCACTATCAGAGTACTATGAGCGTTTCAGGGAGCTGGAAGCCAACTGCTATAATCATGGCCTACCCCAACACGTGCTGATAGAGAATTTCCTAAACGGGCTATAACCAATGGAACTTAGACTGCTGAACGCATGCGCAGGTGGTGATATATGCAACATGTACCCGGAGGATGTATGGCAGATGATCGAGGACTCTGCTGGACAGGTAAGGCATCAATTGATGCTCGAGAACAGTCGTGCGCGCGCTGTGCACTAGGTAGATTCCAGCGCTAAAATTAAGGAAATGAAAGCCATGCTGCAGAAGCTGATGAGTGCGCAAGGCGCGCAACCAGTTGCGCCGAAAGTATGCGAGTTCTGTACGTCCACTGAGCACAAAACCGACGCATGTCCCACACTTTTCGAGGAATTAGGAGATGTCAATGCTTTAGGAGGATGGGACAATAGAGGACCGCAGAGGCAGAATCAACCGCGCTTTGGACTGGCCGCAAATGGATTCAGATGGAGGGAGGACAGCAATCCCCAAAGGCAGCTAGAGAAATATCATGCACCTCAGCAGGCGCAGCAAGCATGCAACCCACCGCACCGCCGCAATGACGCACCAGCACAGAATAACCAGCAACCGCGGCGCTCCTTAGAAGACATAGTGGGTCAGTTGGCAGACACCGTGCACAAGAACAATGAAAAATATGACAAGAGGTTCGAGTCAATTGAGAAGCAGTTGTCGCAGATTGCTACCACGGTCTATGAGCTGAAAAGAGCGATGGCAACCTGCCTTCACAAGTGATCCAAAACCCTAAGGGAGGAGTTAACGCCGTAACGCTGAGGACTGGACGCACAGTTGGGACAGCTCCGACCGTAAGGTAGCCCGCGCAGCCAGTTGCGCAATCTCTAGAGCCAGAACAGTCGGATGCGCAACCAGCCGCGCCAGCTACGAACCAACAGGGGGTGGCGCCAGGTATGATACAATCAGGAGAAAAGAGTACCAGTCATACTAACGCACTTGCACATTTTCCTGTGCAGGCACCTTTAGCAAGAAAGGAGGCGCTGGACAAGGAGTTATACGAATTATTCAGTAGGGTGGAAATAATCATCCCCCTGATTGAGGCAGTTCGGCAGATTCCCAGATATGCCAAGTTCTTGAAGGAGCTGTGCACAAACAAGAGGAGGAAAGGCGAGTGCGCACAAGTAATGCTTAATGAAAATGCATCAGCAATTGTGCAACACAAGGTACCACCTAAATGCCGGGATCCAGGTACGTTCACCATACCGTGCACCTTAGGTAAGACCACGGTAAGCAACTGCATGATTGATCTCGGTGCATCTATAAATGTGCTTCCTTACTCCTTGTATGTGTCATTTCACCTTGGTCCACTAAAGCCTGCTGGTCTCACCATCCAATTAGCAGATCGGTCGTGCAAACAATCAACGGGCATGATAGAGGACGTTCTTGTCCGAGTAGGAGAGCTGGTGTTCCCAGCAGATTTCTACGTCTTGGAAATAGAGGGTGAGCCGAGCAAGGGAAGCGCGCAAATCCTACTGGGCAGACCATTTCTGATGACAGCGCGCACAAAGATAGACGTATGGAAAGGCACGCTCTCAATGGAGGTAGATGGCGAAGAGATTCATTTTAACATTTTCAAGGGGATGCAACACCCTCATGAGGACGCCACAGTGCACGCATTAGACAGTATGGACGACTTGGTTGCGCATGCGCAGTGTGCGTGCGCAACAGGGGAACCTGCGCCATTGGCACAGACAGAGTTGGAGGAACAAGATGATAAGCTGAGCAGCACAGAACCAATGTCCAAACAGGTATGTGATCTGGTTAATGTTTACGCTACTAATAAAATCCTGCCTTCTATTGAACAGTTCACCCAAGGTTGAGCTGAAGCAATTGCCCCAGCACTTAAAGTACATCTTCCTGGGCAATGAGGACACCCTGCCTGTCATTATAAAGAAAGGATTAGAGGAGGAGCAGGAGGCGCGATTACAGGAGGTGCTGTGCAGGAACCAGCGCGCCATAGGATGGACATTGGCTGACCTGCGCGGAGTAAGCCCTGATGTGTGCATGCACAGATTTTTGCTGGAAAATGATGCCAAACCATCCAGGGAACCTCAGTACAAACTGAATCCTATTATGATGGAGGTAGTATAGAAGGAGATCCTGAAGCTGCTTGACGCAGGTGTAATATACCCGATTTCAGATAGCAAGTGGGTGAGTTCAGTGCACGTTGTGCCAAAGAAAGGAGGCATCACAGTAGAGGAGAATGCGCAGGGCGAGCTAGTTCCCAAGTGCATACAGACTGGATGGCGCATGTGCATTGACTACAGGAAGTTAAACGCAGTCACGCGCAAGGATCATTTCCCGCTACCATTCATGGACAGATGCTCGACCGGTTGGTGGGAAAGCCACACTTTTGCTTCTTGGACGGTTACTCAGGGTACAATCAGATCCCTATTGCTGCGGAGGATCAGGAGAAGACAACCTTTACCTGCCCATTCGGTACCTTTGCGTTCCGGCGCATGTCGTTTGGGCTGTGTAATGCGCCAGGTACGTTCCAACGCTTAGTCATGAGCATTTTCTCTGATATGATTGGTTTATGTATTGAGGTATTCATGGATGACTTCACTGTGCATGTTGAGACGTTTGATGCATGTTTGGATAATCTTGATAAGGTCTTAGCGCGCTGCATTACCAAGAACCTAGTTCTCAATTATGAAAAATGTCACTTTATGGTGTCACATGGAGTAGTACTAGGACATATTGTCTCGCAGGAAGGAATTAAGGTCGATAAAGTAAGAATTGATCTTATCTCAAATCTGCCTTATTCCACTAATGTGCGCGACGTTAAGGCGTTTCTTGTGCATGCAGGGTTCTATAGGCGCTTTATTAAAGATTTTTCTAAAATATGTATCCCATTGTCTAACCTCCTTCAAAAGGATGTGTTCTTTGAGTTCATTGATGAGTGCTGGAATGCTTTTGATAAGTTAAAGGATGCGCTGACCAGTGCGCCAGTGATGCGCACACCAGACTGGAGCCTACCATTTGAGCTGATGTGCGATGCCAGTGACTACACTGTAGGCGCAGTACTTGGCCTGCGCGTGGATAAGAGGCCGCATGCTATCTATTATGCGTCAAACACTGGACACTGCGCAGAGGAACTACACCACAACCGAGAAGGAACTTCTGGCAATCGTATTTGCGCTGGAGAAGTTCCGCGCATATGTTCTGGGCGCTAAAGTCACTGTCTACACTGACCACGCTGCTATCCGATACCTGCTGTCCAAGAAAGAGACTAAGCCGCGCCTGATGCGCTGGTTGCTGCTGCTCCAAGAGTTCGATTTAGAGATCAAGGATAAGAAGGGAACGGAAAACACGGTTGCTGATCACCTAAGCAGGATAGTGAAGGAAGAGGAGCTAGGGCAGATCAAGGAGACATTCCCTGACGAGCACCTGATGGCGCTGAACGGTAAGATACCATGGTATGCGCATATTGCAAATTACCTGGTCACAGGTGCGTTTCCCCCTCATTTCACTAAACTCAATGCATGAGGTTAAAACATGAGTCTAAATATTACGTTTGGGATGATCCATACATGCTTAGAATAGGCCCTGATCAGATCTTTAGGCGATGTGTGCCTGATCATGAGATGAGCTATGTTTTGAGATTTTATCATGCGCACGCGTGCGGAGGACACTTTGGTCCAAAGCGCACGAGCAGGAAAATCCTAGATTGCGGTTTTTATTGGCCGCACTTATTTCGTGACTCATATAACCACTGTAGGGCTTGTGACAGGTGTCAGCGCACAGGAAATATCTCAGTGCGCAACGAGATGCCACAAACACCTATACTAGTAGACAAAGTGTTCAATTTGTGGGGAATTGACTTCATAGGGCCGTTTCCGCCATCTTGTGGATACGAGTACATACTAGTTGCGGTGGACTATGTCTCGAAGTGGGTCGAACCTAAGGCCACGCGCAAGGATGATGGTAAAACGGTCGTTGAGTTTTTAAGAACTAACATTTTCTACAGGTATGGAATACCTAAGGCAATAATCAGCGACCAGGGGATGCACTTCTGCAACAGAATAGTGGCGCAAGTACTAAAGCATTATGGGGTGCGCCACAAGACGTCCACTGCATACCATCCTCAAACGAATGGCCAGGCTGAGGTTTCCAACAGAGAGATCAAGCGCATTCTGGAGAAAACCGTGAGACCTTCGCGCAAAGACTAGAGCCAGCGGCTGGACGATGCACTTTGGGCATACAGGACTGCGCACAAGACACCGATTGGAACTTCACCATTTCGGTTGGTGTACGGAAAGGCGTGCCACCTATCGGTTGAGTTGGAGCATCAAGGCATATTGGGCATTGCGCACTTGCAATCTCAACCTCGATGAGGCTGGTAAGGAGCGCGCATTTGAGTTAAGCGAGCTAGAGGAGCTGCGCCTGGATGCATATGAGGGGTTGCGCGACTCCAAAGCGCGCACGAAGGCATTTCACGATAAAAACATCCTCAGACGCACCTTCGAGCTAGGAGACCGGGTGCTGTTGTTCTCCTCGCGCTTAAAACTGATGCCTGGGAAGCTGCGCAGCAAGTGGACGGGACCTTACACGGTCACAAAGGTTTTCCCGTATGGAACTATCGAGTTAGAGAACGAGCGCAAGCATCGCTTTCAGGTTAATGGGCAAAGAGTCAAGAAATACTTGGGAGAACCGTGGGATGAGGCCACGCGCAAAGTTGATTTGGCGGAACCAGAGATAGAAGATGCGCAAGCTGCTGCGCCAGAAATACAACCTACTGCACCGGAGGGAGAACTAGGAGCTACTGATTATATATCTTCTCCCTCACTGATTAACCTCGTTACTTATGATGTGCCACACAATTTTGGCCACACTGACCACCTATCTGTTCCTTTGCGCAGGACTAAGGAAGACATAGCACACACAGACGCACCAGAGCGCGCAGGAGCAAGTGTGGGGGTGGTCCGGAGCACGAACTTGAGCAAGTAACGAGGTACTGTCGAGCCAACGACGTTAAACAAAGACACTTGTCTGGAGGTAACCCGACACGTTTTCCACGTTTTATTTTTACACGTTTTTAGGATTTGCATTTTAGCTAGTTCAGCACTTGCATTTTTTTGAGTCACGTAGCAATGCGCGAGTCAGTGCGCAGTCCAGTGCGCAAGACAGATGCGCAGGTCAGGGGAGTATATAAGGGCAGATGCTTAGAAAAATTCGGACATTCTGCAATTTCGACCATTAAACGCTCTGCACTACTGCTAGCCGATCTTTGCCGTCCGCCCACTGTTTCCAGCGTTCTCTAGAGACATTTGAAGAGCACAACAACACAAGCACACTAGGTAACCTCTCATTCCTTGTTTCAGTCATTTTAGTGAGGGTTTGGTGAAGGAATCCGACTGAGGACGTAACCCTAAGATCAAAACCGCACCTAGTTAGCTAGCTCCGTTTGGTGATTTCTTTGCTGGGTGTTGTTGACACGAGTGAGGCGCCCATCTGGTAGGAATTTGAGGGTTTGATTTGGAGTTCTGATTTTGGGATCCTTAGTAGAGCGTTGACTACAGTTGACCGCTGCAAATATGAGGACAGCCGAGGACCAGGACGCCCCAGCATCTTTCGCACGGAAGTATGACTTCTTCTGGAAGCTGGACATGTATGGCACACCGTGCATCAGCAGGGACTTCCTGCGCGAGGTGGGATTGGAGGAATTGGTCACAGAGAAGCTCGCGCAGGCTGGCTGGGAAGCGCTGATGGACTTAGAAAGCGCAGCCGACAAAGAGGACACCTGTGAGTTCCTGGCATCCCTACAAATCCAAGACTTAGAGATCCGGTACCGACATCGAGGGGTGTGGTACATTGCATCGGCCAAGAGGTTGAAGTGCACCCTGCGCTGTGACAAGGTGCACGAGCACGAGGTGGATACGCACACCAATCAGGAGGCATGGCGCGAGATGGCGCCGGGCAAACCGTTTGCCGCTGGGTACAACCGAGGGCGTGAGCTGCGCGACCCCTGGATGTATTACCTGTGGCGCATGATCGCGTACGCAGTCATTGGGCGCTATAACGGTGCGCTGAAGGTCAGCCTGCTTGATATGGACGTGCTGAAGGGGTTGTATTATGGGAAGAAGGTGAGGTTCGTGTCGGACATGGTAGTGCACTAGGAGCGGCTCAGCACCAAGGGCCCGCTCACTTGTGGAGGTGTGGTTACGCATTTGCTGCGTGGGCTGCACGGAGAGCCAGAAGTGCCTAAACACACAGTTGTTCCAGCCATTCCTCTTGACCGTGCCCAGATGCTGCGGTACCAAGCGGTAACTGCCAAGGACGATGGTCATTGGAATGGTGTTACCGGCTGCAGGCTGCTAGGGCACCGAGGCACGCGGCAATCAGAGGAGCGCCCGCAGAGAGTAGTGCGCGGCAAGAGGAAGCTGTTGCTGAGGAAGAAATGGAGCATGTGGAGGCACCAGTCGTGCAGCCAGCTAGGCGCATGAGGACGCGCGCTCAGACTGGAGCGCGCGCGCGGGCGAGTGGACCGCCAAGGGAAGTTGTCACCATTGATATCAGAGATTCTCCCCCGCGCGCGCCGGCGAAGCTGCGCAGACAGGATTCTGAGGAGGCGCCAGCAGAGCAGCGCATGTTGTTCAACGTCATGCGCGTGCTGGAGTACTTGGCCCCAGAGGGGGCAGATTTAAGCATCAATCCACCAGCAGGGTGGCAATTTGGAGACCCATTCCCCCTCTCCTCAGTCTGCGCAGGACACCTCCAGGGTCACCTTCAGAGCAGCGCGAGCCAGCCAATTGTCCCGCACAGTCACCAGCCCAATCCTCAGTGCGCACCCCAGTCATGGACGCACAGCCAATGCCATCAGAGCCCGCTCAGCAACCCTCTGCCAAGATAATCTGATCGCCCTCTGAGGTCACCCCCGTTAAAGAATTAAGTTCAGATTCAATATGGGAGACCGACTCGGACGAGGAGCCCGCAGCCCAGCCCGTAGCAGTATCAGTTGCGCCGCCATCCTCCAGCTCAGAATATGAGACAGAGACCGAGTCTATGGACGAGGAGGCACAAGGGTCTGCGCAGGACTCCAGCTCAGAAGACCTTTAGGGCGCAGCAGGGGGCTAGGCACAAATCATCTCGGGTTGTCATTGCTACTTTTGAACACTCTCATTGGATATTCTGTTCTTATTTTGTGTGGATATTTTGTGAACCCCTGACCGTGTTTCATGTGCTGCATTGACTCTGTTTTTCATCTTCATGATGCATTTCATTTTTAGTTCTTAGTTGTCCTGGTAGCGTGCATGTGTGCGCTCTCCGTTGCGCTTAAGCTTGAGTCGTGGGGACACGTCTCTGTTTAAGTGTGGGGGGGGGGGCGTACGTTACATTAACATTCATATTTATCATTGTAGTTAGTGCAGTATAGGAAATAGTAGTGGTTGTGCGCTTGTGTGCAGATGGCGCACACCATTCTACTTGTTTTGCCTTATTCATCCTACATGCACTGCCTTTAACCGATTTAGTATATTTTTTTCGATTTTTGTCTTTTTAGTCGGGATATTCAGGGGATGTGGAGTTGAAAGAAAAAGCTCTAGAGAGGTGGTTAGTCGTTTTTGCTTCGAGAGTAAGGTACAAGGCTAAAAGCGCTAGTGGAGGCCGGTGCTTCGCAACCTTCGGAACAATAGAGCGCATTCAGCCACGCAGATGCCAAAGGCGAATACCCATAGCGTGGTGAGGTGGGAAAACAGACCACCTTTCCTCTGGAAGTCGAGTGTAGGAAAGTGGGCGCGGGAGTAAACACGTGCGCTGGCCTGCCCAAGTAGACCAAGGAGGGAGAGCGGGGCGTTGTTCCATAGCTGCTATCCGAAGGCCGAGACTGGAACCGTTATGGGAAAATCAGAAGAGTGGACGAAGCCGTATAAAAATAAGAAATCAATTAACGATATGCGCAAGGAAAAGAAATCGGCGTGCGCACACAACTCCATACTAGCGCATGCGCAAGTCCAAAAGAAAAAAATCGTCAAGGACGAAAGGCTTGAGTTCCCAAGAAGCGTGCGAATGAATCACGCACCTGAAGATACCTGCGCGATTATCCATGTACCAGAAATCGGAGTAGGGACCGACAACCAGGAGCCTATGAAGAGCTATCTCCGAATCATCCGAATTAAATTGCATCCTGGCTGAGAGGTAACAAATTTCGAAATTATTATATTAGAATTGTTAAGGGTTTGTGCGCGTAGGTGATAGAGCAGCGCAGGGTGAATCGCTGTGCGGATCGCGCATGAGTATGAGGCTGTGCGCTAGACTTTAGAGAGGTAAAAGTATCTGTGCTTCAGTACTTGTTCGGGACGAACAAGGGCAAGTGTGGGGATTTGATAGAGCCTAGTTATATGCGCAATTTAGATCTTAACATTGTGCTTGTTTGCATTATTTTGTATACAAGATTACTGGTTTTCGGTATTTTTGTATTTCAGGATAAAACAAGAGCATAAGTCAGATGTGCGCTAACGGACGTTTTTAGAGCGCAATGCACGACCTGTGGAGCTAGCAGCGCAAAAGGAGATAGCTTTTTCGGACTACAGTGCTCAAACCGACTGCGCGAAGCAAGTAGCGCAATCAGCGTGCGCAGAATGGCAGAGTTTCTAAATATTGATCTCCTAGATTTGGGAAGTTGCTAAAAGTCTCTCGGGCCAAATCTAAGCATTCCTTGGGCTTCAAGACCACTATATAAGAGGAGGGAAGCTAGGGTTTGAGGAGAGAGAGAGAACAGTTAGAGAGAAGGACGCTCAACAGCAAAACACACGAGCTACTTCAGCCAGAATCTGCGCGAACCACCTGCGCCAGCCGAGAACAGCAACGCGCAATTGCGCCAACCTGCTACGTTTTCTCTTGCTGCCTTAGTTTTATTTATTATTGCTATGATGTTTGTTTTTAGCATGTCTAGCTAAACACTTTGTATCGGTTGGGCATGATACTATGATGTATTTCCTTTGAGACTTGTGCTTAATGCTTGGTACATCTACATATATTAATTCTATGCATATGGGTGATAATTAGTTGTGTGCATAAGGGAAGCCTTGAACCGCAATCTTATTCTAATTGCTAGTTATTGTATGTTAAACTAGTTGATAGCTTGACGGTGACAACTAGGAGTAACACACTAGGATAATCAGCTGCTACTGTGATAGGATTCGTGGCTGCTTAGACTAGTTTCAGGAATTAATAGCTCATGGACTTTGATCGGAACATGCGCGCACGTTATGAAGCCTTGATCGGACACTAACTTAAGTAGAACTGCACTATAGATGTTTAGAGTCGATGATAAGGGATACATTCATAGAGGATTGTCTGTACCGATACTCTTCATAGTCATAGTACTTAAAATCTACCGCCTGCGTACGTATCGTGCAACTCTACTTTCACTACTGCTCATTCGCGCACCTGCGCAACCCAATCACTCACAACCCCAATTTCGTAAGTTGTAGGTTGCTAGCTAAGACGAGTCTGCACGCTCCTTGTAGGATCGACCCTGACTTACCCACTATACTAAGTGGAGAAGGAAGGATTAATTTGACGCGTACAGCGACGCGCGATCAAGCATCTTCTTGCTTTTTCTTCTGGACTCGTTCATTAATTTAGCTGGTGTCTTCAGACTTTGTACTTCCAGTTCACTACCTCTAAATTTCACACCCTTGACAAACTTGGTCTCTCCAGTGCCATTCTCTTCTGTGTAACTGAGTCTAGAATTCCCTACTCCATACCTTTGAAACATTAGCAAGTTGTCCAAGTTGTTTGACTCTCCATTGAGCATCTTTGCTGTCTTTTTTTTATAAATGTATTTCCTGCATTACTTCATCTAATTTCTTCTCTTGTTGATCAGCCTTTTCTGCCATAAATGAGATAACTTAGGAGCTCCTCCTTTTTGTTGTTCAGTTTGAACACTTTTGTGGTCAACCCCTCATTCACCTTCACTACTTCCAGACATTTGGCAATCATTTGTGAGTAGTGTCTAGCTAGGTACTCATTTGTGATTTCATCTTCAGTAATATCCACTGTCTTGACCTTTTTTGAGGAGCAATGACCTGTTTGAATTCTGCCTTTTCAGCCAGTTGGTCATGGTAGTCAGCAACGCCTTTCCCGGACCTCACTCTGTGTGTCGAGTGATTGACTTTGATACCAATTGAAATTCACTACGTCTGCTGTAGCACTCTCTATATCACTCTGCGGATTTACCTTTATATGGCCGAACCTAAAAGACACTTAACAATTGTTAACCCAGTTCGGCAACTTTGAAATTTTCATGCGCTGCTGATCACGAGTTACAGCCTCTGAAGATACAGCTTCTGCTGTAGCACTCTCTGTCTCTTCTTGCAGAAATTATTCTACTGACGAGTAAGAAAGACACAGTCAGTTTATTTACCCAGTTTGGAAACTTGCCTACGTCTGGGGAGGATCACTCTCTGATTCTCAAGACTTCACTATACGAGGTTAAAAAAATAAAGGACTCACAGCTCTACTTCTCCCCTAGTCGAAAATTTTCGCTTAGTCAAACTTCCTAGACTAGCTAGCAATCTGATCTCACAGACTCTCTTTGTGCTATCTACACACTTCAAGTAACAAATAGCTATGGATCTGACTCACAGATCTAGCCTATTCTATTACAATGCGTAGTACACACACTGCTTTAGCACACTCTACACAAGAGTTGATGTATCTTCTATCAACAACTATTCTAGCTCTTCTGCCAAACAGTCGGACACTTTGAGTTCTGCAAGCTCAGTCACTGCTCCCCCTCAATCAATGACACACTCTGTCACTATTGAGTAGCCTCGATCAACTCTCACTCAGCCTGCGACAAACCTGTCCGCAGTCGTTCTTGAAACTATGGTTGATCATTCAACGAACAGCGCCCCAGTTGAATTTCGGGGATCAATGCTGAACCAAACTCCACGATTTTTGATTCTCTCTGCGAGCAATACAAGTCTTCAACTCAGTGTGTATACCCTGCTACCATAGGTTGATCTCTGTGTTTTTTCTTTTGTGCTCACTATCTGTGTGCTTCTGCTTGTGTTTTTTCTGAATGCTGCCTCTGCACTCCTTTTGTATCAATCAGCCCACTATTCTTTTGGCACCCGCATTTGCCTACGAATTTCCTTGGCAGCACAGAATCTTCTCCTTGATTCTTGCAAGGTTGTTGAAGATTCCATTGCCTAATATTGATTTTTTGAAGCCTTATCTCTTCTGAAAGCTTCTGCCCATTGCTGACATTCTGGAAGACGTTTGCACAACTCCCTGAGCTTTTGCGATGCCTGCCACACCATGTCGGAGCCTCTCCATACATCTCTAGGTTGATCGGGCATTCTGCTCAAGCTTTGGGTCAGCAGGGAGTCTCTGAAGCAGAATTTGTCTCCTGTCGGTTGCCCAGTTTGCCTTAGCTCTTGAGATCCACAGAGTGCTGTAGCAGACTCTGGTTGTTTGTTATTGTTGCTTGTTGCTATTTTGTCATTATTCAGAATGTGCTCCAGCAACCAATCTTTAGGGAGTGCTTCAGCAGTTTTGTCAAGGATGTCATTCCTCAACAATCTCCCTGATCGCGCGACGTTGTACGTGTCAAATTAATCCTTCGTTCTCCACTTAGTATAGCGGCTAAGTCAGGGCCGATCCCACAAGGAGCAAGCAGACTCGTTCTAGCTAGTAACCTACAACTTACGAAAATTGGGTTGTGAGTGATTGGTTTGCACTTGACATGTGCAGGCAGTAGAGATTAAGTACTATGACTATGAAAAGTATCGGTGCAGACAATCCTCTATGAATGTATTCCTTATCATCGACTCTAAACGTCTATAGTTCGATTTACTAAAGTTAGTGTCCGATCAAGGCTTCCTAACATGTGCGCATGTTCCGATCAAAGTTCATGAGCTATTAATTTTTGAAACTACTCTAAGCAGCTACGAATCCTGTCACAGTAGCAGCTCAATATCCTAGCCCGTTACTCATAGTTGTCACCGTCAAGCTACCAACTAGTTTAACATATAACAAACAAGTAGTAAGAGTAAGATTGCGGTTCAAGGCTACCCCTACTCATGCAACTAGCTGTCAACCGTGTGCACAGAATTAATACAAGCAAACAAACTATGCATTAAGCACGAGTCTCAAAGGAAATACTCATAGAATCATGCCCAACTGATACAAAGCGTTTAGCTAGACATGCTAGTAGTAAACATCATGGAAATAGTAAATAAAAGCTAAAGTGTCCAAGAAAACAGTAACAAGCAGGTGCATGCAGGTTGCTGTGTCTCGGCTCGCGGAGTCGGCTAGCGCAGGTCCTCGCAGCAGCTCATGTGTTTTTCAGTTCTGGCTCTATCTCCTTCATATCTCTCAAACCCTTGCCTTCCTCTCTTTATATACTGCTCATGAGGCCCAAGGACAGTCTTACTTCCAAATCCTATGGTGTTCAAGATTTGGAAACACCACTATCCTGCACATGGCTCACTGCGCACATTGGTTCGCGCAGTCGGTTTGCGCACCGCAGTCTGAATCTGCCACTTCCTATCCTGTTTACGCTGCTAGCTCCGCAGGCTGTGTGTTGCGCTTCTTAAACGTGCCTATTAGCGCGTATCCGACTTAGGCCCTTGTTTTGTCCTGGAATACAAAAACACCGGAAACCAGTAATCTTGTACACAAAATAATGCAAACAAGTACAGTGTTAAGATCTAAATAGTGCGTATAAATAGGCTCTATCAAATCCCCCACACTTGCCCTTGTTCGTCCCGAACAGGCACTCAAGCACGGATACAATTACCTCTCTGGAGTCTAGCGCACAGTCTTGCACTCTGGCGCGATCTACACGCCCGTTTACCTTGCGTTGCTCTGTCACCTGCGCGCATCTGCCTTCAACAGTTTAATATAACAATTGTGAAATTCGTTACCTCTCAGCTGGGATGGAGATTATTTCGGATGGCTGCGAGATAGATCTTCATAGGCTCCGGGTTGTCGGTCTTTACTTTGAGTACGGGTATATGGTTAATTGCGCAAGTTTCTTCCGGTGCGTGATTCTTTCGCGCACTTCCTGGGAACTCGAGCCTTCTTGATGATTTTCTTGTGAACTTGCGCACGCTGGTACGGAGTTGTGCGCATGCTGGTTTCTTTAGCACATATCATCTGCTGGTGTTTTTCTTTTTGTCCAGCTTTATCTACAGTTCCTATGTTCCCAGAACGGTTCCAGTCTCAGCCTCCGGATAGCAGCTATGGAACAACGCTCCGCTCTCCCTCCTTGATCTATTTGCGCAGGTCAGCGCACGCGTTTACACCCGCGCCCGCCTTCCCTTGCTTGACTCCCAGAGGAAAGGTGGTCTGTTTTCCCACCTCGGCAAGCTTTGGGTATTCGCCTTCGGCATCTGCGTGGCTGAGCGCGCTCTATTGTTCCAAAGGTCGCGAAGCACCGGCCTCCACTAGCGCTCTCACCCATATACCTTACCTCCGAAGCAAAAAAGACTAACTGCCTCTCTAGAGCTTTTCTGTCAACTCCACATCCCCTGTATATCCCAACTAAAAGGAGAAAAATCGAAAAAGTACTTAAACTGTTGATAGCAGCGCATGCAAGATGAATAGGGCAATACAAGACGAAAAGTGTGCGCAACCCGCACACTAGCGCACCACTGCTACTATTCCCTTCAACTAAACTAAGCTACACTACAAAGCTCAAAAAACGTGAAATGTAAATGTAACGCTCCCCCCACCCACACTTAAACAGAGACGTGTCCCCACGACTCATGCTCAAGCGCAACGGAGAGCGCACACATGCATGCAATCAAAACAAAGGAAGAAAGAAAAACATATAGTCATCGCAGCAAAGACATAGTCAGGAGTTCACGAAATATTCAGCACAAGATAGTAAAATATCATCGAGCAATAGTTTTCAAAAAGATAAGAAACCACCTGAAAGAAATGAGCGCCCTCCCTGCGTCCCTAGACATCTTCGGAGCTGGACTCAGCCGCGGATCCTTGCGCCTCCTCATCTGTGGAACCGGTCTCATATTCGGAACTGGAGGCTGACGGCACGACAGAAACTGCGGCGGGCTGAGTCAAGAGATCGTCCTCTGAGATAGGGTCCCATAGTGAATCTGAGCTCGAACCTATGATGGGAGTACCTTCAGAGGACCTCTGTACAGAGGGCTGCGCAGGGGGTTCTGCAGGTGCTGGTACCAGGTCTACTGCTGGGGTGGGCACTGCTGAATGGACCGGTGATTGTGCAGGAGGGCTGGCTGGCTTGCGCGGCTCGCTGGGGGACCTTGGAGGCGGCCTACGCAGACTGAGGAGAGGGGGGGGATAGAATCTCCAAATTTCCACCCTGAAGGTGGACTTACGCTCAGGTCTGCCCCCTCTGGCGCTAAATACTCTAGCACGCACATGACGTTGAACATCATGCGCTGCTCCTCTGACACCTCCTCAGGCGCCTCCTCTGCCTCTATCCTGGGGCGCTTTCCCTGTGCACGCGGGGGAGAATCATCAATGGCTATGGTTACTGGCTCCCCCTGCGGCACACTCGCCCTCCGGCGCGCTCCAGTCTGCGCACGAGTCCTCATGCGCCTGACTGGAGGCGCAACTGGCTCTGGGGCCTCTTCCATCTCCCTTTCCTCAGCGGCGTCCTCTGGCTGCGCGCTGCTCTCTGCTCTGTGCCTTGGCGCTCTAGCCGGCTGTAGCTGGTAGCACCATTCTAAGGACCCGTCCTCTCTTGCAGTCACCGCTCGGAGCTGCAGCATATGGGCACGATCCAGGGGGACGGCTGGCACTACTGTGTGCTCGGGCACTTCCGGCTCTCTATGTAGCGCACGCAGTAGGTGCGTGATCATTCCTCCGCAAGTCAGTGGCCCTTTTGTGCTGACCCGACTCCAATGCACCACCATGTTTGATACAAACAGCACCTTCTTCCCATAGTAGAACCCCTTCAGTATGTCCATGTCTAGCAGGCTCATCTTGGGCGAACCATTAAAGCGCCCGATGATGGCATAGGCGACCATGTGCCAGAGGTAGAACATCCACGGGTCGCGCAGCTTGCGTCCTCGGCTGCGCCCCGCGGCAAAAACTTGGCCGGTCGCCATCTCACGCCATGCCTCCTGATTTGTGTGCGTGTCCACATCCTCCTCACGCACCTTGGCGCACCTCAGCGTGCGCTTCAGCTTCTTGGCCGAGGCTATATACCAGACCCCTCGGTGCCGGTATCTGATCTCCAAGTCGGCAGTCTCCAGCGACGCCAAGAACTCGCACGTATCCTCCTTATTAGCTGCGTTGTTGACCTCCAACAGCGCCTCCCAGCCCGCCAGCACGAGCTTCTCCACAATCAGTTCCTCCATCCCGACTTCGCGCAGGAAGTCCCTGCTGATGTACGGGGTCCCGTACATCTCCAGTCTAATGAAGGCGTCATATTTGCTGGCGAATGACGCTGGGGTCTCCTGATCCTCTGCGGGCCTCATGGTGCGCTGCTATTCCTCTGGTCAACTACGGTCAAAGTTCAACAAATGCCCAAAAGTCCAAACTCCGACTAACGCCCTTAAACTATCACCTACAGGTCGCCTATCTTCCGCCAACAAAACCCACTACCCAGAACTCCAAATGGTGCGGACGAACTAGGTGCGATTTGAAACCTAGGGCAACTCCTCTATCGCACAAAACCCTAACTGAATCGGCTCAAACTGAAGGGAAGGGTTACCTGGTGTGTGTGCGACGGTAAGCTCCTCAAATCTTTCTGAACGGATGCCTGGTTGATTGCCGGACGGTGAGCGGAGGCTGAGGGCAGGAGCTTTCTTGCAACGGTCGAATGTGAAAATGTTGAAATTTTTCTAAGTTCTTGCCTCTTATACCCCCTGTCTGGCGCATCTGTTATGCGCACTGAATTTGCGCACTGACCTGCGTACTGCTGTGCGACTAAAAAATTACAAGTCCTAGACTAGCTAAAAACACTAGAAAAAACTATAAAAACGTGTAAAAGTAAAATGTGTTGCGTTACCTCCCGACAAGTGCCTTTGTTTAACGTCGTTGGCTCGACCGTACCTCGTTACTTGCTTAAAAGTGAGCCAGTGACCCCCCCCCCACTCTTGTTCCTGAGTGACCCCGCGCTCGTGTGCGCGTTGTGTTCTTCTTAGTCCTGCGCAAAGGATCGGTAGGGTGGTCAGCGTGGTTAATAGCATGTGACAAATCATAAGTAACGAGGTTAGTTAATGAGGGAGAAGAAATATGAGCAATAGTTCCCAGTTCTCCCTCAGGTGCATCTGGTGGCGACTCTGGCGCAGCAACCTGCGCATCTTCTATTTCTGGCTCTGCCAAGATAACTTCGCACGCTGATATTTCCCCTGTGCGCTGACACCTGTCACAATTCCTGCAGTGGTTATACGAGTCACTAAACAAGTGTGGCCAATAAAATCCGCAATCCAGGATCTTTCTGCTCGTGCGCTTTGGACCAAAGTGTCCTCCACATGCGTGCGCATGACAAAAAATTAAAACCGAGTTAATTTCATGGTCAGGCACGCATCGCCTCAAAATCTGATCAGGTCCTATTCTGAGCATATACGGATCATCCCAAATGTAATACCTGGACTCATGCTGTAATCTCATGCATTGGGTCTTAGTGAAATGAGGAGGAAACGTACCTGTAACCAAGTAATTCACAATGTGCGCGTACCATGGTACCTTACCTGTCAGCGCCATCAGATGCTCGTCAGGGAATGTCTCCGTGATCCGCCCTGGCTCTTCCTCTTTCACGATCCTGCTCAGGTGGTCAGCGGCTATGTTCTCCGTTTCCTTCTTATCCTTGATTTCCAAGTCGAACTCCTGAAGTAGAAGCACCCAGCACATCAAGCGCGGCTTAGTCTCCTTCTTGGACATCAGGTAACGGATTGCTGCATGGTCTGTGTAGACGATGACTCTGTGTAGAAGTTCCTTTTCCGTGGTGGTGTAGTTTCTCTGCGCAGCGTCCAGTGCGCGCGATGCAAAATAGATGACATGTGGCTTCTTGTCCACGCGCTGTCCAAAGACTGCACCCACTGCATAGTCACTCGCGTCGCACATCAGTTCGAACGGCAGGCTCCAGTCTGGCGCGCGCATCACTGGCGCACTCGTCAGCGCCTCCTTCAGCTTGTCAAAAGCAGCCATGCACTCATCAGTGAATTCGAAACACACATCCTTTTGCAAGAGGTTAGACAGGGATATACAAATCTTAGAAAAATCTTTTATGAAACGCCTGTAAACCCTGCATGCCCAAGGAATGATTTCACATCGCGCACGTTAGTGGAATAAGGCAGATTTGAAATAAGATCTATTTTGGCCTTATCTACCTTGATCCCCTCCTACGAGATAATATGTCCTAGTACTACTCCATGTGATACCATAAAATGACATTTTTCATAATTGAGCACTAGGTTTTTTGAAATGCAGCGCGCTAAGATTAATCAAGCATGCGTCAAAGGTACCTCCGTGCACAGTAAAATCATCCATGAACACCTCTATGCATATACCAATCATGTCAGAAAAGATGCTCATGACTAGACGTTGGAACGTACCTGGCGCGTTACACAGCCCAAACGACATGCGCCGAAACGCAAACATACCGAATGGGCAGGTAACCGTAGTTTTCTCTTGATCCTCCGCACCTATGGGTATCTGATTGTACCCTGAGTACCCGTCCAGGAAGCAAAAGTATGGCTTCCCCGCTAATCGATCTAGCATCTGGTCCATGGCGGAAAATGATCCTTGCGCGTGACTGCGTTAAGCTTTCTGTAGTCGATGCACATGCGCCATCCAGTTTGAATGCGCTTGGGAACTAGCTCTCTCTGCGCATTCTCCTCTACTGTGATTCCTCCTTTCTTCGGCACAACGTGCACTGGACTCACCCATTTACTGTTCGAGATTGGGTAAATGACTCCTGCGTCAAGCAGCTTCAGGATCTCCTTCTGCATCACCTCCATCATATTCGGGTTCAATCTGCGCTGAGGCTCCCTGGATGGTTTGGCACCATCTTCCAATAGAATCCTATGCATGCATACGTCCGGGCTTACTCCGCGCAGATCAGCAAGTGTCCATCCTATAGCTCGCTGGTTCTTGCGCAGCACCTCTTGTAATCGCGCCTCCTGCTCCTCTCCTCCTGCACCAGTGGTGTCTTCTATCAGCTGCCACGCGTCCTCTGGGTACATGTTGCAAAGGTCGCCTCCTGCGCATGCATTCAATAATCTCAGCTCCATTGGTAGCAATCCGTTCAGAAAATTCTCTATCAGCACATTCTGGGGCAGGCCGTGATTGTAGCAGTTAGCCTCCAGCTCCCTGAAACGCTCATAATACTCCGATAGTGATTCTCCTGCGCCCTGCCTAGGTGCGGCCAACTCCCTCCTGAGTAGCGCGATCTTGGCTGCGGGATAGAACTTGTCCAAGAACTTCTTCTGCAGTTGCTCCCATGTGTGAATAGATCCTGCTGGTAAGCACCTCAGCCAATGCCTGGCCGTGTCACACAATGAAAAAGGGAACGCCTTCATCTTCAACGCTTCGTCGCTCTCCCCTTCCGCCTTCATGTTCTTGCAAATAACTAGGAATTCTCGCACATGCTTGACTAGGTTCTCGTTGTTCATCCCGTGAAACTTAGGCATGTGATGAATGAGCGAGCTCCTTAGCTCAAAATGACCGTCTGGTGGAAGCACTATGCACCATGGTTGGTTAACCGTGATTGGAGCTGACATCTCGCGCACTGTTCTGCGTCGCGCGGCCTGTCGCGCGGGTGGCGCATTATAGACTTCAGCGGCCATCCTTACTTCAACTTCGCGCTGCACTTCTTCTCTGAATCGAACTGTGCAGTTGTCTGCTCTCGCATTCTCTGGGGTTCTGTACCCTAAGTTATCTCCAATGACACTGTTATCCTCCATGACCTGTTCTAAATTCCAAAGAAAACGAAATTAAAAGACAACTAAGCTGTCGCGTCTGTCAGTGCGCAACTATAACCTGCGCAGCGCAACTGTTTCAAGATTGCGCAGGCTGATGTTGATTGCGCGCTGTCAAAAACAACAACGAGGAAAATATAGCAAACAAAAATAACTAACTACTGTAAAAGAAAACTTAAACTAGTTAAAACTTATCTGTGTTGCTCACCGGCAACGGCGCCAAAATTTGATCGCGCATCGTTGTACGGGTCAAATTAATCCTTCCTTCTCCACTTAGTATAGCGACTAAGTCAGGGTCGATCCCACAAGGAGCAAGCAGACTCGTTCTAGCTAGTAACCTACAACTTACGAAAATTGGGTTGTGAGTGATTGGTTTGCGCAGGTGCGCGAAAGAATAGTAGTGAAAGCAGAATTTGCACTAGACGTGCGCAGGCAGTAGAGATTAAGTACTATGACTATGAAAAGTATCGGTGCAGACAATCCTCTATGAATGTATTCCTTATCATTGACTCTAAACGTCTATAGTTCGATTTCCTGAAGTTAGTGTCCGATCAAGGCTTCCTAACATGTGCGCATGTTCCGATCAAAGTCCATGAGCTATTAATTCTTGAAACTAGTCTAAGCAGCTGCGAATCCTGTCACAGTAGCAGCTGATTATCCTAGCGCGTTACTCCTAGTTGTCACCGTCAAGCTACCAACTAGTTTAACATATAATAAACAAGTAGTAAGAGTAAGATTGCGGTTCAAGGCTTCCCCTACTCATGCAACTAGCTGTCAACCGTGTGCACAGAATTAATACAAGCAAACAAACTATGCCTTAAGCACAAGTCTCAAAGGAAATAATCATAGAATCATGCCCAACCGATACAAAGCGTTTAGCTAGACATGCTAGTAGTAAACGTCATGAAAATAGAAAATTAAAACTAAAGTGTCCAAGAAAACAGTAACAAGCAGGTGCGTGCAGGTTGCTGTGTCGTGGTTCGCGCAGTCGGTCTGCGCACCGTAGTCTGAATCTGCCACTTCCTATCCTGTTTGCGCTGCTAGCTCCGCAGGCTGTGTGTTGCGCTCCTTAAACACGCCTATTAGCGCGTATCCGACTTAGGCCCTTCTTTTGTCCTGGAATACAAAAACACCGGAAACCAGTTGAAATTCACAGCGTCTCAGTTAGGCAGATTTGTGAACAAGCAGTTACAGCACACTCTTGTTCACTCGCAAATTGTCTCAGCAAACAATGAACAAGACAGAAGTTTGTTCACCCAGTTCGGCCAACTTCCTACGTCTGGGGAGGACTATTCTCCAGTCCTCAATCTACTAAACACAATGGTCTCAAGTACACTCGGTTACAACTCCACGCAACCTATGCTACTCAACCTTGTGTGGATCACTTGAAACAATCAGAACAAGCTCTGACTTGTGTCTGCACACCCTCTACAAATGTCAATCTAGAATAGCTACAGACTTCTCAAGACTCAGCCTATTCTAAACTACACTCACTCAGCAGGGTTGTTGTAGCAACTGCTGTAACACACAGCTGAAGCACAATTTGTCCGCGTCACTCCAAAGCCTTCTGCCGAGCCGATCGAACGATTCCACGAGCGCTGCACACTCTGGAATACTCCCCCTCACTCAGTGACCTCCTGCCACTAGCGAGAACTGCCGCTTAGACACTCGACCAAGCCACACACTCGTCAGTTCTTCCACAGCTGCCCTTGATCAACCAACAAGCACCACTGCTCTGAATTGGCTTCCAGATCAAGCTCGAATCAGACTCTGCAAGTCTTGATTCCCTTCTGCTTCTGTCACCACGGCTCTGCGCTCACGCTCTGCTCTCGGGTGATGATCGAAGAATTCGTCCGTCACACACCAAAATTGCTCTCTCTGAATTCTGTGTCTGCACTCGTGTATCCCTCAGCTTCGATCAACCTCTCTGCTCTAAACCCCTTTCTCTTAAATAGTAGCACCAGCTTTAAGCAAGACCAGGTTTAAGCAATGTCCCAAAAAGAACAATTATCTCCTAAAATCTAGGAGATTAGATTTGATTGTGATCTTCAACACAAATCTCCTTCTCTGGCTAGGAAACTGATAGAGCCTATTTATACGCATTATTTAGATCATAACCCTATGCTTGTTTGCATTATTTTGTGTACAAGATTACTGGTTTCCAGTGTTTTTGTATTTCAGGGCAAAACGAGGGCCTAAGCCGGATACGCGCTAACAGGCAGCGTTTAGGACGCACAGCACACAGCCTGCGGAGCTAGCGGCGCAAACAGAAGAAATGGCGAGACACAGCAGAGTTGCGCCAACCAATGCGCTAAGCAGTACGCTGTGCGCCAGGCGCAGAGTCCAGTACTTCCTAATCGTGACATGACCAGATTTGGAAGTTGCCAAGGATGGACCCCTCGAGCAGTATATAAAGGGGAGGAGGTCTAGGGCTTAGAGAGGATGAGATCATAATCAGCAGCACCCTGAGATCATCAGAGACACACAGAGCGGCAAACTGGAAAACACACGGACTTGTTGAGAGGACTTGCGCCAGCCGACTGCGCCAGCCGAGAGACATACTGCACGCACTGTTTGCTACTTGTTTCTCAGATACATTAGTTATTATTTACTATTCTATGATGTTTATCACTAGCATGTCTAGCTAAACGCTTAGTGTTGGTTGGGCATGAATCTATGATGTATTTCCTTTGAGACTTGAGCATAATGCATAGTTTGCTTGCTTGTATTAACTCTGTGCGTACGGAGACAGCTAGTTGCATGAGTAGGGGAAGCCTTGAACCGCAATCTTACTCTTGTTGCTTGCTCGTCATATGTTAAACTAGTTGATAGCTTGACGGTGACAACTAGGAGTAACGAGCTAGGGTGATCAGTTGCTACTTTGAACGGATTCGTAGCTGTTTTAGTCTAGTTCTAGAGATTAATAGCACATGAACTTTGAACGGAACATGCGCACGTGTTAGGAAGCCTTGACCGGACACTAACCCAAGTGAAATCAAGCTATAGACATATTAGAGTCAGTGATAAGGAATGCACTCATAGAGGATTGTCTGCCCAATACTTCTCATAGTCGTAGTACTTAATCTCTACTGCCTGCGCACGTCTAGTGCAATTCCCTGCGTTTTACAACTGTTTACTTGCGCACTGCGCAACCCAATCACTCACCCCCCAATCTTCGTAAGTGTAGGATACTGACTAAAACTGAACTACTTGCTCCCTGTGGAGATCGACCCTTACTTAACCGCTGTACTGAGTGGAAGAGGAAGGAATTATATTTGACGCGCACAACGACGCGCGATCAAATTTTGGCGCCGTTGCCGGGGAGCAACACAGCTAAGTTTTAGCTAGTTTACGTTTTTCCTTTTTAGTAACTAGTCATTTCAGTTTGTTTTGTTTTCTCGTTGTTGTTTCTGACAGCGCGCAATCACCATTAGCCTGCGCAACCTTGAAACAGTTGCGTTGTGCAGATTCTAGTTGCGCACTGACAGACGCAGCAGCATTAGTTATCTTTTAATTTCATTTTCTTTGAGATTCAGAACAGGTTATGGAGGATAACAGTGTCGTAGGAGACAACTTGGGGGACAGAACCCCATAGGAAGCAAGAGCACATAACCGCGCAGCCCTGATCAGAGAGGAAGTGCAGCGCGAAGTTGAAGCAAGGATGGCCGCTGAATTGTACAATGCGCCACTCGCGCGACAAGCTGCGCGACGAAGAACAGTGCGCGAGATGTCAGCCCCTATCACTGTTAACCAGCCATGGTGCATCGTGCTTCCACCAGACGGACATTTTGAACTAAGGAGCTCGCTCATCCATCACATGCCCAAGTTCCACGGGATGAACAATGAAAATCCAGTCAAGCATGTGCGAGAATTCCTGGTCATATGCGAAAACATGAAGACCGAAGGAGAAAGCGATGAAGCGCTGAAAATGAAGGCATTCCCATTTTCACTGTGTGATACAGCCAGACATTGGTTGATGAACTTATCCGCAGGATCCATTCACACATGGGAGCAGCTGCAGAAGAAATTCCTGGACAAATTCTATCCCGCAGCAAAGATCGCGCTACTCAGAAGAGAGCTGGCCGCGCCAAGGCAGAGCACAGGGGAGTCACTGTCAGAATATTACGAGCGTTTCAGGGAGCTAGAGGCCAACTGCTACAATCATGGCCTGCCCCTGAATGTGCTGATAGAGAACTTCCTGAATGGGCTGCTGAGGCTATTAAACGCATGCGCAGGAGGCAACATTTGCAACATGTATCCAGAAGACGCGTGGCAGCTGATAGAAGACTCTGCTGGGCAGGTAAGACATCAGCTAACACTTGAAAATAGTCGTACTCGTTCTGTGCATCAGGTAGAAACAAGCGCTGAGATCAAGGAAATGAAGGCCATGTTGCAGAAGTTGATGAGTGCGCAAAGCGCATCACCAGTTGCGCCAAAGGTATGTGAATTTTGCAGGTCCACCGAGCACAAGACTGATGAATGTCCCACACTATTTGAAGAAACTAGAGATGTCAATGCTCTTGGAGGATGGGATAACAGAGGGCCACCGAGGCAGAATCAGCCGCGCTTTGGACTGGCAGCAAATGGATTTAGATGGAAGGAGGAGAACAATTTCCAGAGGCAGTCCACAGATCAGCGCGCACCACAGCAGACCCAACAAGCTGCGCCCTACAATCCACCGCATCGCCGCACTGACACACCAGCGCATAACAACCAGCAACCGAGGCGATCCTTGGAAAATATCGCGGGGCAGCTAGCAGACACAGTGCGCAAAAATGACGAGAAGTATGACAAAAGGTTCGAGTCCATTGAAAAGCAGCTATCACAGATCGCAACCACGGTATATGAGCTAAAAAAGAGCGATGGCAACCTGCCTTCGCAAGTGATTCAGAACCCCAAAGGAGGAGTCAATGCAGTAACACTGAGGACTGGGCGAACAATAGGGACAGAGCAAGCCGCGAGAGCACCCGCGCAACCAGCTGCGCAAATCCCGGATCCAGCAGAACAGAATGCGCAACCAGAGCAGAGTGCGCAGCCAGAAGTGCCAGCCACAAGCCAGCAGGGCGAAGCGCCAGGTATAACACAAATAAAAGACAAGGGCACGAATCGTACTAATATACCTGCACCTTTCCCTGTGCAGGCACCCTTGGCTAGGAAGGAAGCGCAGGACAAAGAGCTATACGAGTTATTCAGTAAGGTGGAAATCAACATTCCCCTTATTGAAGCAGTTCGGCAGATTCCAAGGTACGCCAAGTTTTTGAAGGAGCTGTGCACAAACAAGCGACGAAAAGGCGAATGCGCACAGGTAATTCTCAATGCGCAGGCCTCAGCGATCGTGCAACATAAGGTACCACCTAAGTGCCGAGACCCAGGTACATTCACTATCCCATGCACTCTAGGTAAAACCACAGTGAGCAACTGCATGATTGACTTAGGCGCATCCATCAATTTGTTACCGTATTCTCTATATGCAACATTGTGCCTTGGACCACTAAAGCCTGCAGGTCTCACCATTCAGCTAGCGGATCGATCGTGCAAACAACCTGCAGGCATGATAGAGGATGTTCTTGTACGCGTAGGAGAGCTGGTGTTTCCCGCAGATTTTTATGTGCTAGAAATGGAGGGCGAATCGAGCATCAGCAGTGCGCAAATCCTACTAGGCAGACCTTTCCTTATGACCGCGCGCACGAAGATAGATGTGTGGAGAGGCACGCTCTCCATGGAAGTAGATGGGGAAGAGATCCATTTCAACATCTTCAAGGGGATGCAACATCCACACGAGGACGCCACGGTGCACGCAATGGACAACTTGGATGATTTTGTCACAGATGCACAGTGCGCAAGCACAACAGTAGGACCAGAGCCACTGGCACAAGCAGAGTTGGAGGAGCAGGAAGACGAGCCGAGCAGTGCGGAACAAGAATCCACACAGGTACATGATATAGTTCATATTTGCACCGCTAATAACATCTTGCCCTCCATTGAACAGGCACCCAAGGTTGAGCTGAAACAACTCCCAGAACATCTCAAATACATTTTCCTGGGAAGTGAGGACACCCTGCCAGTGATCATCAAGAAAGGATTAGAAGAGGAGCAAGAAGTACGCTTACAGCAGGTGCTGCGCAAGAACCAGCGCGCCATAGGATGGACACTTGCTGACCTGCGCGGAGTGAGCCCAGACGTATGCATGCATAGAATTCTGTTGGAAGATGGTGCCAAACCATCCAGGGAGGCTCAGCGCAGGTTAAACCCAAACATGATGGAGGTAGTACAAAAGGAGATCTTAAAGTTGCTTGACGCAGGAGTCATCTACCCCATCTCGGATAGCAAATGGGTCAGTCCAGTGCACGTTATGCCTAAGAAGGGAGGAATCACAGTGGAGGAAAATGCGCAGGGCGAGCTAGTTCCCAAGCGCATTCAGACTGGATGGCGCATGTGCATTGACTACAGGAAGCTTAACGCAGTGACGCGCAAGGACCATTTCCCGCTACCCTTCATGGACCAGATGCTAGACAGATTAGCAGGTAAGCCCTATTTCTGTTTCTTGGACGGATATTCAGGGTATAATCAGATACCCATAGCTGCGGAGGATCAGGAGAAGACCACGTTCACTTGCCCGTTCGGTACATTTGCGTTTCGGCGCATGTCATTTGGGCTGTGCAACGCGCCAGGTACGTTCCAACGTTTAGTCATGAGCATTTTCTCTGATATGATTGGTATATGCATAGAAGTGTTCATGGATGATTTTACTGTATATGGAGGTACCTTTGATGCGTGCTTAACTCATCTAGATAAGGTTTTAGCGCGCTGCATTTCTAAGAACCTAGTGCTTAATTATGAAAAATGTCATTTCATGGTAACGCATGGTGTAGTGCTAGGACATATCATCTCAGAGGAGGGGATCAAGGTAGATAAAGCTAAGATAGACCTTATTTCTAATCTACCTTATGCCACTAACGTGCGCGATGTGAAGTCTTTCTTAGGACATGCCGGATTTTACAGGCGATTTATAAAAGACTTCTCTAAAATTTGCATACCCCTGTCTAACCTCTTGCAAAAGGATGTGTGTTTCGACTTTACTGATGAGTGCAGGGCCACATTTGATAAGCTAAAGGAAGCGCTGACCAGTGCGCCAGTGATGCGCGCACCAGATTGGAACCTGCCATTTGAACTACTGTGCGACGCGAGTGATTATGCAGTAGGTGCAGTCTTGGGGCAGCGCGTGGACAAGAAGCCGCACGCCATTTACTATGCATCGCGCACACTGGACGCTGCGCAGAGGAACTACACCACCACGGAGAAGGAGCTTCTGGCAATTGTGTTTGCGCTTGAGAAGTTCCGTGCATATGTTCTAGGCGCCAAGGTCATTGTATACACAGACCACGCAGCCATCCGCTATCTAATGTCCAAGAAGGAGAGTAAGCCGCGCCTGATGCGCTGGGTGCTCCTACTTCAGGAATTCGACTTGGAGATCAAAGACAAGAAGGGCACGGAGAATACAGTTGCTGACCACCTGAGCAGGATCGTGAAAGAGGAGGAGCCAGGGCAGATCACGGAGACATTCCCTGACGAGCATCTGATGGCGCTGACAGGTAAGGTACCATGGTATGCGCACATTGCGAATTACCTGGTCACAGGTACGTTTCCTCCGCATTTCAATAAAACCCAGTGTATGAGATTAAAACATGAGTCCAAACATTATATTTGGGATGATCCATATATGCTTAGAATAGGACCTGATCAGATATTGAGGCGCTGCGTGCCTGACCATGAAATTAACTCTGTCTTGCTGTTTTGTCATGCGCACGCATGTGGAGGACACTTTGGTCCCAAGCGCACAAGCAGAAAGGTCCTGGATTGCGGATTCTATTGGCCACATCTGTTCCGAGACGCATATGATCACTGCAGGAATTGTGATAGGTGCCAGCGCACAGGAGGCATATCAGCGCGAGGCCTGGACGATGCGCTGTGGGCATACCGCACCGCGCATAAGACTCCCATCGGGACTTCACCATTCCGGTTGGTCTACGGAAAAGCATGCCACCTGCCAGTAGAGCTAGAGCACAAAGCATATTGGGCCTTACGCATTTGCAACCTCAACCTAGACGAGGCCGGAAAGGAGCGTGCATTCGAGCTCAGCGAATTAGAGGAGCTGCGCCTGGATGCCTATGAGGGCCTGCGCGACTACAAGGAGCGGACAAAGGCGTTTCATGACAAGCATATCCTCAGACGCACTTTCACGCCAGGCGACCAGGTATTATTATTCTCATCACGCCTGAAGCTCATGCCTGGAAAGCTGCGCAGCAAATGGACAGGACCGTACACAGTCACCAAGGTTTTCCCCTACGGAACACTCGAGTTAGAAAACGAGCACCGGCATCGTTTTCAGGTAAATGGGCAGAGAGTCAAAAGGTATCTCGGAGAACCTTGGGATGGTGCAACGCGCGACATTGAGTTGGCAAAACCAGAAATAACAGATGCGCTAGCTGACGTGCCAGAGGCACCACCAGATGCACAAGAGGGAGAACTGGAGACTATTGCTCACATTTCTTCTTCCTCTTCATCTGCCCTCGTTACTGCCGATTTCTCACATATTAACCATGCTGATTTCCCTTTTTATCCTTTGCGCAGAACTAAGAAGAACACAGCGCCTGCACAGGCGCGGGATCACTCAGGAGCAAGGGTGGGGGAGGTCGCTGACACACATTTTGGCACGTAACGAGGTACAGTCGAGCCAACGACGTTAAACAAAGGCACTTGTCGGGAGGTAACCCGACTCGTTTTACTTTTACATGTTTTATGTTCTTTATTTTGCTTGCATGCATGTGCGCGACCTCCGTGCGCTTGAGCTTGAGTCGTGGGGACACGACTCTGTTTAAGTGTGGGGGGGGGAGCGTTACACTTACATTTCACATTTTTTTTGAGCGTTTTAGTGTAGCTTAGTTTAATTAAAGGAAACAGTAGCAGTAGTGCGCTGTGTGCGGGTTGCGCGCACTATTCAGCTTGTTTGCGCTATCCATATTGCGTCGTGCACTATCAACTGTTTTTAGTATATATTTTTCATTTTTTCTGCTCCTGTTAGTTGAGATATACAGGGGATGTGGAGTTGACAGAAACGCTCCAGAGAGGCGGTTAGTCGCTCGCGCTTCAGAGGAGAGGTATATGGTAGAGAGCGCGAGTGGAGGCCAGTGCTTCGCGACCTTCGGAACAAGAGAGTGCGCTCAGTCACGCAGATGCCAAAGGCGAGATACCCAAAGCGTGGCGAGGTGGGAAAACAAACCACCTTCCCTCTGGAAGTCGAGCTAAGGAAGGCGGGCGCGGGTATAAACGCGTGCGCCGACCTGCGCAGATAGACCAAGGAGGGAGAGCGGGGCGGTGTTCCATAGCTGTTATCCGGAGGCCAAGACTGGAACCGTTCTGGGAAAGATAGGAACCATAGACAAAGCTGTACAAAAGAAAAATACCAGCAGATGATACGCGCCACAAAAGAATCAGCATGCGCACTGATAAGCACCAGCGTGCGCAAAATCACAAAGGAAACAAATCATCATCAAAAAGGCTTGAGTTCCCAGGAAGTGTACGGAAGAATCACGCATCGGAAGAAGCTTGCGCTGTTAACCATATACCCATCCTCGGAGCAAGAGCTGACAACCTGGAGCCTATGAAGAGCTATCTCCCAGCCATCCAAAATGATTTTCATCCCAGCTGAGAGGTAAGGAATTTCGAAATTACTATACTTGAAACTGTTTAGAGCAGATGTGTGCAGGTGGTAGAGCAGCGCAAGGTGTTCAGTAGCGCAGACCGCGCCAGGGTGCAAGACTGTGCGCAAAACTCCAGAGAGGTAATGGTATCCGTGCTTGAGTGCTTGTTCGAGGACGAACAAGGGGCAAGTGTGGGGGGTTTGATAGAGCCTATTTATACGCATTATTTAGATCATAACCCTATGCTTGTTTGCATTATTTTGTGTACAAGATTACTGGTTTCCAGTGTTTTTGTATTTCAGGGCAAAACGAGGGCCTAAGCCGGATACGCGCTAACAGGCAGCGTTTAGGACGCACAGCACACAGCCTGCGGAGCTAGCGGCGCAAACAGAAGAAATGGCGAGACACAGCAGAGTTGCGCCGACCAATGCGCTAAGCAGTACGCTGTGCGCCAGGCGCAGAGTCCAGTACTTCCTAATCCTGACATGACCAGATTTGGAAGTTGCCAAGGATGGACCCCTCGAGCAGTATATAAAGGGGAGGAGGTCTAGGGCTTAGAGAGGATGAGATCATAATCAGCAGCACCCTGAGATCATCAGAGACACACAGAGCGGCAAACTGGAAAACACACGGACTTGTTGAGAGGACTTGCGCCAGCCGACTGCGCCAGCCGAGAGACATACTGCACGCACTGTTTGCTACTTGTTTCTCAGATACATTAGTTATTATTTACTATTCTATGATGTTTATCACTAGCATGTCTAGCTAAACGCTTAGTGTTGGTTGGGCATGAATCTATGATGTATTTCCTTTGAGACTTGAGCATAATGCATAGTTTGCTTGCTTGTATTAACTTTGTGCTTACGGAGACAGCTAGTTGCATGAGTAGGGGAAGCCTTGAACCGCAATCTTACTCTTGTTGCTTGCTCGTCATATGTTAAACTAGTTGATAGCTTGACGGTGACAACTACGAGTAACGAGCTAGGGTGATCAGTTGCTACTTTGAACGGATTCATAGCTGTTTTAGTCTAGTTCTAGAGATTAATAGCACATGAACTTTGAACGGAACATGCGCACGTGTTAGGAAGCCTTGACCGGACACTAACCCAAGTGAAATCAAGCTATAGACATATTAGAGCCAGTGATAAGGAATGCACTCATAGAGGATTGTCTGCCCAATACTTCTCATAGTCATAGTACTTAATCTCTACTGCCTGCGCACGTCTAGTGCAATTCCCTGCGTTTTACAACTGTTTACTTGCGCACTGCGCAAACCAATCACTCACCCCCCAATCTTCGTAAGTGCAGGATACTGGCTAAAACTGAACTACTTGCTCCCTGTGGAGATTGACCCTTACTTAACCGCTGTACTAAGTGGAAGAGGAAGGAATTATATTTGACGCGCACAACGACGCGCGATCAGAAACCCCACTGGAAAATTCTCCACAGCACTTAAGAAATTCTTTTGATGATCTCCTTAGCGATCCCAGCCCTTCTAGTCAAGCCCAGGACGCTGCTGCTTCTCGGACAGGTGATACAGCCACTTGAACAAGCTCCTGCTATAGCATCCCCTGCTGAAGCTGCTGCTTGTTCACTTGTGCTGTAGCTGCTCCTTGTTCGCTTGTGTTGGTTTTGTCAAACACTGCCAAACTGCATCATCACCAGTAATCTTGTACACAAAATAATGCAAACAAGCACAGTGTTAAGATCTAAATAGTGCGTATAAATAGGCTCTATCACTCCCCCTTGGCATTTTGACAAAACAAAACCACAAATACAGCAACACTACTGATCCAGATTATCTGGTAAAAACTAGAGCTAAGCTAGATACTTGCGCTATCTATTACATTTGAGTTTAGAGTTCCTCAATTACTACACAGCAAAAGTGATCTAATAGCTCTAATTTTGGTGATCATCAGGTTCTTCTGAAGCATTTTCTTGTGCTTCCTCTTGGTTAGCTTCATTTCTAGTTTGTGGCTTATTAATTTTGATCTTCTGTGTCAAAATCCTCTTTGTGGTCAGAGTGTTTGCACTTTTCTCCTAGGTCATTTACAACTATATTGATGGACTCGATCACGGTTCCAGTTCTATTATTGAAGACACAGTATGCTCTGCTGTTTGTTGAATAGCCCAAAAATATACCCGAATCACTCTTTGGATCAAACTTTTTTTGTAATCGCGGTCTTTAGAATGTGAAAGTACTTCATGGTAGGTTTCTTGTCCTTCCATAGTTCATAACATTTATCTGCCCCTCTCCTGATCGACACCCAATTAATGATATAGCATGATGTGTTCATAGCTTCAGCCCAGAACTTCAAGGGGACTTTTCTTGTGCGGATCATAACTCGAGCCATTTTCTGTATAGTTCTGTTCTTATGCTCAACTATCCCATTTTGCTGTGGGGTTATGGGTGATGAGTACTAATGGGTGATCCCTCGGTTTGTATAGAATTCCTTCATGGTTTCGTTCTTGAACTCTTTCCCATGACCACTGCTTATGACGGCTGCTCTCAAGCCTTTTTCTTTCTCTAGCCGAGACAGCAAGGTCATCACCACTTTTACTGTATTTGATTTTTCACGTAAAAACTCGATCCATGAGTAGCGAGAGTAATCATCCACACAAACAAAAGCATACCTTTTTCTACCATAGCTTTCTACCTCCATTTGTCCCATCAAATCTATATGCAATAATTGGAGAGGTCTAGTGGCTCATCTAAGTGACCTTTGGATGGGGGACCCTTGTTTGTTTACCGATCTGCATCAAATACTTGACATAAATTTTGTGAAAAATTTACAAATTGAATACCGTCACATAGCTGACTGATGCTGATGAGATTCGCTGTTATTGCTGACATTTTTGAGTTTGGGCAGTCCATGAACTTTAAGTGTTCCTTTCCCAAGAACTCTCCCTTTCAACCTATTTCCAAATGTCACGTCTTGTTCTTTACATGGTTGAATGTTTGTTAGATAGGATCTGTTTCTTGTCATGTGTTCAAAGGATCCACTATCGAAATACCAATTTCCTTTCTTCAAGGATTTTGTTGAGTTGAATCAGACATGATTATGATAATCCATTCCTGATCTCTATTGCTTGTTGAGTACAGGGCAGTTCTTTCGGATGTGACCAAGTTGATTACAACGGTAGCAGCATCTTTTGTCTTGTTGAATTCTGGTTGAGTGTTGTACAATTTGCTGAAGCATCTTCTTACTTTTTTATACTGGGCTTTTTCTTCACAACATGTTTTTGTTGTTCATCTGGTGTTTGCTTGCTTTGTAACTTTGGTCTAGAACTTTCTATCATCATGGCTTTAACAAATGTGGTTCTTCCAGTATCATCCTTTCCAATGTATCCCATTCATGTCCTATATCCTCCATTCCTCTGAAATGTCAGCAAGCTATCCAAGTTTTTTGATCCTGTGTTAAGCATTTTTGATGTCCTTCGGTACAAGTGCACTTCTTCAACTAATTCATTGTATTTTCTTTCTTGTTGATCGGCCTTTTCTTCCATACTTGAGATAGCCTTCAGGAGTTCGTCCTTATTGTCATTTAGTTTGGACACTTTGGTGATCAACCCCTCATTCACCTTCACTACTTCTAGACACTTGTCAATCATCTGTGTGTAGTGTTGAGCTAGGTACTTCTTGATGATTCTAACACTACTGTCATATTCACGATCATGCCCTTTCTGTAGCAAATTGGCCATAGTATTCAGCAACGTAATCCCGGATCACACTCTGTTGTTGAGTGATCAGCTCTGATACCAATTGAAATTTTCTTGCACAGCTGATCACGAGTTACAACCTCTGAAGATACAGCTTCTACTATAGCACTCTCTGTCTCTTCATGCGGAAATTATTCTATTGACAAATAAGAAAGACACAGTTAGTTTGTTTTCCCAGTTCGGCAACTTGCCTACATCTGGGGAGGATCACTCTCCTAATCTCAAGACTTCACTATACGAAATTCAAAGTACAAAGAACTCACACCTCTACTTCTCCCCTAGTCAAAAACTTCTGCTCAGTCCAACTCCCTAGACTAGCTAGAAGTCTGATCTCACAGACTCTCTTTGTGCTACCTACACACTTCCAGTAAGAAATAGCTATGGACATGACTCACAGACCTAGCCTATTCTATTACAATGCGTAGTACACGGACTGGTACATCACACTCTACACTAGAGTTACTGTAATTTATGTCAACAACTATTATAGCTTTTCTGCCAAATAGTCGGACACTCTGAGTTCTACAAACTCAACTCCCTAAGCTTTTACGATGCCTGCCGCGCGATGTCCGAAACGCATATGTCATAGCCTGGTAGTTTCAAATTCTTTCTCCTCCTCCAAAACTTCTACTACTGCCATCCCAATAACTATATTACCAAGGTAGTGGTAGGCTATTCTTTCATACATCTTTCATCATCACAACTGCTTCAGAAGTGACCTCTACTCTCCCATCTTGCATAGTTGTAATGAACCATTTATACTCCAAGACTCCCAAAGAGATAAGGTCCTTATTCATGTCTATAACATAGTGAACATCCATCAAGATTCTAGTTAAACCATCTTGATTCTTGAAACGAAGTGTACCAATCTCCAAAATTTTGTATGGCCAATCATTGCCCATGAAAATAACTTCACCGTCTATCTCTTCAAAGTCAAAGAACGACTCCATGATAGGAGACATATACAAGGTACAAGTTGAATCCAAAATCCAATCACTAGGATTAAATGTCATGGATGGACCACCATATGCAAAATCTAAACTGATTTTACTTTCAGCTACACCAGCATCGGATGGCGTGCCATTTCCTTTCTTTTACAACTTCAAACAATCTTTCCTCCAGTGGCCTTTTTCATGACAAAAGGCACATTCATCTTTACCAAGTCGTTCTTTTAAAGGAGATATTACTTTTCTTCATTTGTGTAGGGTTTAAGGTAAGTGCCTCGGCTGCTTCACTGCTCTTCTTTTAATTTTTCTTTCTTATTTCATCACTATACAAAACAGTGCAAATTTCATGAAAAAATAGTCTATCCCCCCGATGAGTAATCTCGTAATAAGATGATCATACTCATCAGGAAGGGAGGCCAATTACATTAAGGCTAGATTTTCATCTTTTAATGTTTTCTCCAAATTTAGCAAATTGGCTACCAAATGTACACCCCAAATTTAGAAAATTTAGATCGTCAATTATGGTACCTTGAATGTAGTCAAAATGAAACAACTTCAAATACAGGTGATTCTCACCGCTCTTCTTCATGAACTTTTTCTCCAACGACTTCCATAACTTACTTGCAGTTGTCTCCTTCATAAATGCATATTTTTGATCTCTTGAGACACGAACTGATTGTACCACATGTCAAACAATTGATATTTTTTCATTCAGTTTCATTTGCTCCTTCTGGTTTCTTTTCTTCAAAGGCAATGTCAAAACCTTGCTGAAAAAGAATATCTACAACCTTACATTGTCACATGCAAAAATGACCAAACCTTGCATTCATCATAGTTTCTCTGCTCAATAGAGATGTCTAAGCTTTGGTTATCATCCATCATTTTGTCCAAATTATAATACTAGCAATTATATTTGTAATATCAAACAACCAGAATGTAAACCAATGCCTACATAGTTAGTAACTCTTGGCTTTGATATCAATTATTGGGAAATCTAATATATTTTCCATTTTTAAGTAGTTACGATTCACAAGTAATGTGAATAGAACTCAAACTAGTGCGGCAAAATAATGCTTTTGGAAATTTAAAGTGAAAAGAAAATAGATCGAATAAATAAAACACTAAACCAGAAAAATAAGAACATCAAAATTTAATGAGGTTCGGTAAAAATATTACCTACATCCTCAGGGGGCGCTGATCTCCCAAAGCGAAAGAAAGTACAAATGTTGAGATGATTACAAAGTGGTTGATTCAGCTTTATTTAAAGCTACAAAGTGCCTTAGAAACTATTAAATCTTGTACCATCATCATTTTCCAAACTCTGGTAGAAAAAAAATTGGAATCGCCAAAATACTACATAACAAACCTCTTCATCAAGTAAGACTATAAATTGAAGTGAAAAAGAACGACCTTTGTAGAAATAAAAAAAAATTAGAAGATATCTAAAGTTCTAAAATCAATGTTTGTCACTTGGCATAGTGGGTTGTGTTGAATTGGGACGAAGTGGAACCACTGCTTTTAGAGCGTGGTAGTATTTGTATTTGAAAAATAAAGGTAGAGGTTTTGAGCTTGAAGGGTAAATCAAAAGTTGACGAAGGAAGAAAAGCTAGTGTGATTGGAGAAAAAACCACTTCTGCTACTATTGTCTAATGCAGCCTAAATTTTAAAAATAAATAATCGTCACTGACTATAGTTGTTTGACACCATATTTAAAATATCAAATGTAAAGACGCATAATTAGCATGATCAAAACACACAAAAATTTATGGAAAGAGGTGAGAAATTGAGCATGTTTCAAAAATAGTAACATAAAAGTCATAAAAGTAATCTCTAAATGAGACAAATGGTTTTTATTAGTTACTTTTAAATATGAATTGTAAAATGATTTTAATCCTATTTTCTCAAATGTTCCCAATTTATAAATCAGGAAGGGTTCCACTTTGGCAATGGTCCATCGATTCAGTCCATCAAGATTTTGAGGAAGGTCATATTCTTCCTTAGTACAGTTTTTAACAGTATGTTTTCTCATTAAAAGATTCATTTTTTCAAAGGCTGGTACGTGAAAACCCTAAACTGGCAACCATAACCTGCTTATACGGCACTTCTAGCTCTGATACCATAAACACGAACCATAATCCTCCATCTGCTGTAGAGAGCTACACAAAATTCTCAACAGGGCTATACACAATCTCAACTCGGTCAAACAGCAGCGCCCCTAGAATGACTGTGGAGATAGCCTGCGACTAATATTACCTCAGCTCTTTAACTGTCTCTAGACTGTTAGAACTCCACTATTCTGCGACCAACTTGCAAGGGGAAACACTCACACGCCTTCCTCGGCTCAAACGAGCAATAGGGAGCCAGCGAAGAATCCTTCCTAGTCTTGTTCTATCAGTTAGGCTTGTCAAAGCACTAATAACCCAAAAACTAGGGCGCAACCATTTAATGAGAATCCCCTAAGTGTTATGCTATGTTCAGATTAGTATATATCATTACACAGCAAACGAGAAATTACGAGTTCGCTACAGGATCATGTTATCAGCAACATACAAACATGCCATGGTTATAGCTCGGGGTTTTCACATACCAAAGGCTGTAGCCTATAAGGCTAGACATGCAATATGCACAAAGTATAAGGAAAATAAAATAAAACTTACAGGGACTCTGACGTCCTCCCAATAAAGAAAGCTTGATAGTATTAATACTCCAAAAGGTTTACAGACGCCTCAACACCGAAAGCTTTTAGAACACAGCGGGTGTTTTCACTCAAAGTTTTTCTCTCCGGAAGACCTCTCCCCATACAAAGACTCGAGACCCTATATATAATATGCTAAGACCAACTTATTCGGTCCCACACTCCAACTCTATCTATAATACTTAGACCGACTTATTTACAAGATAGCCGTACAGCTGGCAATATGATTGCCAAAGCATTAGATGCTCCTAGAACCTGCTTTTTGCACTTGCAAAGAGAAAAGCATCCATATGATGGAAGTGGTCCCCTCCGAAGGAGTGGTCCCTTCTGATGTTAATCATTTACTGACATCATCTGCCCGTTTGCCTTCTTCCAGAAAGTGATCCAAGATAGTAAAGCGAATTTCTTCTAAAAAGAAATCAAGATCCTCTTTGTTGCCACTTGCTTGGGAATCGTGGTCATCTCCTAGCTTTTCATAGACTCGTCAGATTTGCAGTCTTCAATGTTGAAGATATCCTTTTTCAAGGAGGCAAGATAAGCATCAATAATCTCCTCTTTAGAGAGACTTTGGGCCTTGCTATGGGCCTTCAGACCGAAACTACTATAAGCTTTCTCCTTTTTAGCCTTATCACACTCTTGATAGGCCTTGACTTGGTCTTTGATCTGGCACATTAGGCTGTCACCATAGGGCTTCTTCGTTTCTAGGTCAACTCTGATCATCTTGTTCCAGAACTTTGAATAAGCGATTCGCTTAACACAGGGTAAGCAATCCAGCGAGTAGCCAAGTATTGGCTCCCATTTCCATATCCATGGGATGGAAAATTCAATAAAGAATGATAAGAAATATAATTCCCTTGGGCAGAAAGATCCTGCCTTGGACTCCTTATCAAGAAGCTCCTTGGCCTGGGGAGCAATATTTTCCTATAAAGCATATTGCTCAAGATAATCCTTAGGAAGAATTTCTTCCTTGGTGCTATAAAATTGCCACCAATGAATAAACCAGATAGGTATATCTGTCTTCGAACCTCAGCACAAATCTTAATAAAATAGGAATGCATGTGCTTTGGGTTCTCGTATAATAACGCGTTATCAAACGCATCGATATAATCCCAATAATTACATTTAATGGGCGGCTTACCAGGTCCAAAGGAAAATTCTTTGGTCTTTTGAGGAGAAGATCCCCAATCGCTGAGAGAGATGACTCTCTTGATGATAATTTTGGTGAAGTTATAAACTTCAGTCTGGCCAGTAGAGAAATGCTGGATTCAGCTTCCTCATTGCCTGCAATAGCTGCAAAACTGGGAGCCATATGCTCTTTAGAGGCATTAGCTGAAGAGGAAGATGCTTCCTGCTGTTGCTTTTTGAAAGCTAAGAATTCTTGGTACTCTTTGTCATGTGACAAATCGGAAGCTATAAGCTTCATCTTTCCATGCTGGGCCTGAATATCTGGCTAACTTCCGCGGCCTCGACTTCCTCTATAAGCGGAAGAATATCTACTCCCTCTATAAGAGGAAGGAACAGTCTGCCAGGACGTTCCTGTAGAAACAAAGAAGACCATATTAGTCTTGAATAAATTCCCTAGAAAGGAAATCTGGAAGACAATTTTCTTCTTCTTTTTTATAAACATTTTCAAAATCAAAAGGGGCTAAATGAGCCTGCCATCGAGCAAACATTTGCTTTGACACATCATGCTTAAAATCCTTCTGGAACATAAATTTAGCTACACTGCAGTTAATTTTAATAATAAACTTTTGATTGTAGGGGTGGGTCATCTTGAAATTTCAGCACACATTTAACAAGCGAAAGAATGTCAGCACACATTTAACAAGCGAAAGAGTTTCTTTCGCTTGTTAAATGTGTGCTGAAATTTCAAGATGACCCCTGTGCAATATTCCACTTACCTGAGTGAAATCTAACAGTATATTCTTGTTTTGTGCCAGGACATACCTATTTCAAAATTCCTCCATATCCTATATCTGAGGCATCAATTTCAACAACTTTTTCCCAACTCGGGTTAGAAAGCATTAGGCAAGGCAAAGTTTTAACTTTATCCTTAATTTTTCTAATAGCATTAGTATGATTATCAGTCCAAGGCTTAGGATTCTCTTTAAGCCTATCATATAAAGGTGCAGCATCTTCTGCTAAATTTTTATATTATGCTGAAATATAATTCAAGCTACCTAAGAATCTCTGCAATTGAGTTTTATCAGTAATTATATTAGGAAATTTACTCGCAAATTCAATACAACGATTAATTGGAACTATCTTTCCTTTGGCAATATTATGACCTAAAAATTTGACCGAAGTCTGGAATTACAACATTTTAGGTTTTGATATAACTAAACCATTTCTTATAACAATCTGTTTAAAGATCTTCAAGTGCTTAAAGTGCATCTCAATAGTTTTGGAAAAGACCAAAATATCATCAATATAGACAATAATAAAATCACTATAGGGGATGAAAATATCATTCATGATCTTTTGAAATTCAGAAGGCGCATTCTTTAATCCAAACGGCATGACGTTCCACTCATATTGTCCAAATGACACATTAAAAGCAGTTTTATAAACGTCTTTGTTGTCAATTTGAATTTGCCAAAAGCCAGATTATAAATCAAACTTAGAAAATATAACTGCATCAAATAATCGATCAAGCAAATTCTTCTTATTTTGAATGGGATACCTTATCCATTTTAAGGCACAATTAAGGGGTTTATAGTTAATTACTAATCTGGGAATACGTCTTTCCTGCTCACTATGCTTATTAACGCAGTACAAGACCAAGGAGATTTCGAGGGACTAATTAATCTCTTATCAATCAGATCGATAATTTCTTTTTTACAAAGGTCAAGATATTTCGAAAAAAATTCAGAACTGCCCCCCATTGCCAAATAAATTTCGCCCATACGTTCTTTACAAATAAAGTTTCACCAATGCCCCGTTTCATAATGTTACCGGTAATGCTGTTACCGGTTTCCTGAATTTTTCAACAAACCAGTAATAACATTACCGGTTTGTTGAAAAACATGCAACGTGGCAGCAACATTTGCTCCGTCAGCTGCCACATGTAATAAAATGCCACGTAAAAACCGGGAATGATATTACCGGTTTGTTGAAAAATTCAGAAACCGATAACATTATTACCGGTTTCATTATTGATACAAAGCCGCCCTTAGACTGTACATCAACAGTCGATCAACTTGGCCATGTCGGACAATATGGCCAAGTTGTCAATTATGAAACCGGGAATGATATTCCCGGTTTCATGAAAAATTTTGCCAATAAATACCTCTTCTCCGATCTTGATTTTGCACACAACATATTTCCCCCAATACTGCACCTCTCTCTGCCTTCCTTTCGTTTCACTTTCTTTCAGTGTATAAACTGCATTTTTGAGCTATTTGGAGACTCCGATAAGTTAAGGTAAAATTACTTTGTTGGTTATTAACTGCACCTATCATATGTTAGATAAATGATGGTTCATAAATGTTACGTGAAGTCATATAATATGTAAGTGTTATTTTGAATGTATTACGGTTTCATTTGCAGGTGGTGTAATAAAATGGAGGACGTTGACCCTATGGTTATGTCCACATTCGAATCACTAGACATGCCTGTACGAGATGAGTTTGATAGGGACGAGATGGAAATGTTAGATGAAATGGATAGAGAGGGTGACCATAATGTTCCAGAACCGCAACTCGTATGGGATATCCCTGGATTTACAGATGTATCTGCGTGGGATGCAAATGAACCTGATGACGAGTTTCTTGGTAGAAGACAGACAAATTACGGGCAAATTGGGGTTGGAGCGACGTTTAGTACAAAAGCCGATGCCATCTACGCGGTTCAGAGGTACTCCATCCTGAACCGAGTTGAATATTTCACAAGGGAGGCAGACTCGCACTTGTTAATTCTTCACTGTCGGGAGGGGGAGAGTGTTTGTCCTTGGCGGATTAGAATCATGAAGAAGAAAAGTCGTAACTACTGGGAAGTGACCAAGTATCGAGGCGAACACATTTGCAACACTGATTATATTACAAAGGAGAATGTACACCTCACGAGACATTTTATTGCCATGGAGATTGGAGACGTGATTAGCGAAAGGTTAAGATTGTCACCCGGCGAAATCAAAGCTAGAATATTCAAGGATTATGGGTTGGAAATACGTTATTTGAAGGCGTGGCAGGCTAGACAACAAGCCTTGCTTAACATCTTTGGTGATTGGGATGACTCGTTTAGAAAGCTTCCCCATTTTTTACAGGCATTGCAAGACTCAAATGCAGGAACATATGTGAAGTGGCAGCGCAGCCGCGACGAGGATAATGTGTGTATAATCGTTAATCGCGTATTTTGGGCATTTGGTCCAGCAATTGCGACCTTCCAGCACTGCAGACCAGTTTTGTGCATTGATGGGACACATTTGTATGGAAAATATAATGGAAAGCTGCTTGTGGCCGTGTCTTTGGACGCGAATAATCACATCCTACCTCTTGCATTTGCTATAGTGGAGAGCGAGAATAACTCCAGTTGGAAGTGGTTTATGAAGTGCCTACGAGATGGGGTGACTAGTCGCGAAGGGTTGTGTGTTATATCGGACCGTCACAAAGGCATTATGAATGCAATGCAAGAACCAGAATGGATTGCTCCTTATGCTCACCATCGTGTCTGTATTAGACACTTGCAGAGCAATTTCAACATGAAGGTGAAGAATTCTGCGCTAAAGAAAAAAATGGGCCACGTAGCACACCAACGCCAAAAGATAAAATTTACCGGAGAATATAAGGAATTGAAGGACATGCTGCATGACAGGCCCCAGATTGTAAATTGGTTGGACGACATTCCTTGGAGCACGTGGTCGTTGGCGTACGATGAAGACGGTAGACGGTGGGGTTCCATGACCACAAACGGGTTACCACTGCGAGGCGAAGAAATATCCATGAGGTTAAGATATCAGACGGTACTTGCACATGCGGTAAGTGGGAGGCGTTTCACTATCCATGCAGCCATGTGATGGCAGTATGCAAAAGTGAAGGCTTGCAATATACCGAGTTTGTTGATTATCACTATACCTTGGAGGCGTACTTTGCAACGTGGAGTTACACATTTAACGTGATTCCGGATGAAAAAAGGTGGAGGCCTTTCGTTGGACCAGAGCATGTACCCAATCCTGCATTCAAACGTGGCAGCGTCGGTAGAAATCCATCACGCCGCCGACATAATGAGATGGACCAAGGTGCATCTACTAGTCAAGGAGTAACCCATGCACCTCGTAAATGTTCAGTGTGTCATTTAACAGGTCATAACAAAAGATCCTGCCCAAATAGAGCAAACCCGTAATTCATGGCCTTGAAACCCGGGAGTGGAGCTAGTTAGTAATGCAATGTAATAGGTTGGTGTGTTTTTCATGTTTAGTGTATCATCTATTTTAATGAAATGGAAACCAATTTGGAATAATAGGGAGGTAAATTGCATAACAATCCGAAATTACACTATCAACCTCTGCGTCGCCTACCAAGCCAACTGGGTGTGAATCGGTTTGTAGGTTTTCGCAAACGACGAGGGCGGTCACCTGGTTCAGCTCTAGTATCAACCGGTGTGGAACAACTGGGACCCGCTTCATCCGCTCCAATGTCGGTCTCTTCTTCCTCTTCGTCTTCCTCGTCCAGTGAAATAAGTGCTGGGTCCACCCCTAATTTGTCCATCTCTCCCAGTCGCTTGAGTTCCTCTACGGTAGTATGGAAAATGCTGTGATTCCCCTCCCGCGCAAGTTGACAAGATGTGTTCAAAAAAATTTCTGCCGATGTCCGAGCAACGTGCACCAGGCCTCGAACCTGCAAAAGGGGACGCGAAATACTGGAAAATGTAAATCATGAATCAAGCACAAGCATGAAAATTTATAAGGAACATACCAAACAGTGTTCAATGGGAGCAATGGGTCGGTAAGCCGTTGCTTCATCATCATGCGGCTGTATAAAACGGCGCGTCGTGTTTTGATACCAGCTCTGATACTCTGCTGTGGGCATATCCATGTCAACGACATCAACTCCCTCGACGACCCTATCTCCTCGTCCTCTCCACATGTCAATATATGGCCGCAGCTCACTTGACCAATCACATCTTCTTCTCCGGGTCAACTGATGTTGCGGATCTGAAGAGGCACGCGGGGCGTCGGGAATGCCCTGCACGTACCCAAATTGCCTCATCACTCGAGACGGATGGTGCCACTCAACTATGTTGAAACACAGTAAAGGGACATCCGAACACCAGCTTAAACGACCTTCGGTACAAGTCGGGTTAAGCATAGGAAATAAAGCCTCATCGTATGGTCTCCACGCAAAATCTTCGTGACCAAGTCGATCCAACTGATCACGATAGAATGTAAGTGAGTCATGTGGAACCTCCATGTAAGATTTCGGTCCGGACCATTTCCTATAGCAAACGAACAAACATGAATAGGGGTGAGACCAAAAATTTCATTTAACAATTAAATTAAAAACGAAAGAAACTTACAAGTATGCCCATGAACCACGGTAATATGGGTGGATGTCTGCGTCCATAGGCTCAAGAACTCTATTAAAACCTTTCGGACGACCGATGGAGATCCTCTCCCAACTCCATAATTGCAACAGTAGGATGCAACCGGCCATCTACTTATGTTTTTCCCGCGCGGCGCTGCACATCTGCCTATATAGATATGCAAGCACTGCACTAGCCCAGCTATAAGATCTTGTGTGATCAAGGTCTTCCAACAATGGCAGATAATGGATGGATACCCGATCTCCGGATAGATCAGGCATCAAAGATGACCCGAGCATACATAGAATGTATGCCCTAGCATACCTCTTCAGGTCATCTTCTGAGGCGTCCACTGGTATGACTTGCATGTTTTCAACAAACCATCTTCTCCTCGCCATTGTAGGAGACCGTGGACAGTCTGGGTGAGCACCGAGCAAGCGTATGCACAGACTTCTCCAATCCCGTTCCTCCGATCCGGTGACCACTTCTCCTTCCACGGGTAACCCTGTCAATAAACTCACATCTTGCAGGGTCACCGTACACTCTCCCATCCTCATATGAAAGGTATGTGTCTCCGGCCTCCATCGCTCAACAAGTGCGGTTATCAAAGGATGATCCACCTCAATATTCTGCAGTTGAGTCCACGGATAAAACCCGGGTCTGGCAATAAAAGGGACTATCCGAGGATCCATTTCCCACATCCTGCGATGGATCAACTTCAAGTGTTTGGCCGCCTATGGTATGAAAAAAAATGCCATGTTAAAAATTACAATTTGAAATACATTTCGTTGTCGTATGATTAATGAAACAAATGTGTACTTACAGGATCAACCCACACTTCTCCCGAACGGTGTCTACGTTGTTGGGACAAAATGGACTGATCGATCGGACCAGGATCCACTATGTGTTCTATATCCATCTGCATTGACAAGAATACCGCACAAAAATTAAGAATCATCTAAAAATGCATCCTCATATTCATCAATTTATTCACCTTCAACTTTATACCAAAATATTCATCATCATCATCAAAATTACAACTTGATCAATAAATTCATCTTCATACAAACATGCATCATCATCATCACTAATTCATCTTCATCAAAATATTCATCATCATCATCATCATCATCAAAAATTCAACTTCATCAATAAATTCATCTTCATACAAAAATGCATCATCATCATCATTATCAACTATTCATCTTCATCAAAATATTCTTCATCATCATCAAAAATTCAACTTCATCAATAAATTCATCTTCATACATAAATGCATCATCATCATCACCATCATCATCATCATCAAAAATTAATCTTCATCAAAATATTATTCATCATCATCATCAAAAAATCAACTTTTCATCTTCATCAAAATATTCTTCATCATCATCATCAAAAATTCAACTTCATCAATAAATTCCTCTTCATACATAAATGCATCATCATCATCATCATCATCAAAAATTAACCTTCATCAAAATATTCTTCATCACCATCATCAAATAATCAACTTCAATAAATTCATCTTCATACAGAAATGCATCATCATCATCATCATCAAAAATTCAACAACACAACTTCATACCAAAATATGTATCATCATCAAAAACTCAACTTCATCAATAAATTCATCTTCATACAAAAATGCATCATCATCATCATCAAAATATTCATCATCACCACCTAAAATGCATCATCAACATCAGTATCAACAATAATTCATCTAAAATACAAGCATTCATCATCATCATCAAATATTCAATTTTATCAACAAATTCATCAAAAATCCTCCACCCGCCAATCAACCCTAAACCCTAAACCTAACCAGCAGCAAAAATCATACTCAAGCAACCACAACTGCCTATGCCATTCATCACAAGCTACAACACAATCTTCCCGAAAAAGCCCTAAACCTAACCAAAATTCAAACCCTAAACAAACCTGCTGGGGAGGACGGTACTTGCAGAGGAATCGGAGCTACGGGAACAGCGGAGGAATGGTGATTCGGCAAGGAGGCGCCCTGAATCTGTCCGGAACACACGAAATCGCCCCTGAAAGTGTACAGAGAAATTGATTTCGAGTGGGGAAGAAGAAAAGAAAACTGCGGATTTATTTCCAGATGAAACCGGTAATGGTGTTACCGGTTTCACTAAACAACCGTGAATATCATTCCCGGTTTTACGTGGCATAATGTCGTAGCCACGTGGCATTTTATTACACGTGGCAGCTGACGGAGCAAATGTTGCTGCCACGTTGCATGTTTTTCAACAAACCGGTAATGTTATTACTGGTTTGTTGAAAAATTTAGGAAACCGGTAACAGCATTACCGGTAACATTATGAAACGGGGCATTAGTGAAACTTTATTTGTAAAGAATGTATGGGCGAGATTTATTTGGAAATGGGGGGCAGTTCTGAATTTTTTTCAGATATTTCTTGTTCATTTGGCATGGCCTAGCTTTAGTAGGAAATTTATCCTTAGTGAAATCTTCTTCGTAGGGAAGAGAAACAATATGTTTCTACTTTTTCCAGAAAGCATTAGGGAGGTCGTTGCAGATCTCTGCAATAAACTCGTTCCTAATAATATTAATCTTATCCTGTAATTTCAAAATTTTAAGCTTACCATCTATTGTGACCATATGAAGTTCTTATCTAAGGAAATTCAATTGATTCTTTTTAGCTGATATCGAATCGTAAATCTCATGTAATGCCTTAGTAAGGGGTTTTGTTTTAAACCTAAGGGAAACATTCTTTCCTTCGAAGGTTCCAATAATTCCTTCAGCGTCAACTTTCTGAAGAGGGTAAATTTTTGCAATAAAAGGGGTTCCCAGTATGACTTGGTTGGTAGTATTCTTAGCTAATAAGAAGCTCGTCTCGATACAGACTTTGTCTATGCAGACTTTGGCTTTGGGGAGCTTATAGCTAATATCCAATTTATCTCCCCCTGCATGTGAAAGGGTAAGTGTAGTCTTATGGAAATACCTAGTAGGTATAAGTCCTTGTTGTATAACGTTAAGGTTTGCCCCACAATCAATAAGAGCAATAAATTCCTTTGAGTAATAGTTCTCGATAAGAAGTGTAATCTTCACATGCCACTTATGTGTTATAAACATTTCTAGGGTAGTCAGAAAATTCTTCCTAGATTCAATATTATCTAATTCTTGACTATAAGTCATGATCGCTTTGCCTTTTTCCATCCTGGAAATTCTCTGGTCAAGTTTCCTATTCTCAATCTTAAGGTCAAGAATTTCTTTCTTAAGATTGTCAATTTCAACTGTTAGGTCATAACTCGTAGTGGGGCTTTCAATAATCCTCTTGTCTCTAAGTCTTCTATAAACTTCAGACATCAAATAGGGTTCTGAAGGTTTTGTAAAGTCAGGTGCTTTATCTACTTGTTGCTGCCTAGCAGGTTCTGCAGCATCATCAATCTGATCAATGATTCTCGATCTTATCATCGGGTCTTTAATAACCTTTAAAAGGTCAAGGGCGGTCCTACCATCTAAGACATTTATTCCAAGATCCTAGAACTACGATTGGATCCAATAGGTTGTTCATCCTCAGAATTCCTATCTGTATCTTTCCTTGGGCAAGGTTGTCCTAAAATATAGGGCTCACAGAGAGTTTCTGATTCCGAGGAAATGTCCACACCCTCCAGAATTCTTCAGTCTCTGCTTGTTGAAGATTCTTCTTCAGTATCACTGTCAGTACTATAGTCTGATTCAGAACTATTAAGCAAAACCTTGGCCAAAATGGATTTAATCTTTTCATCTTCTTCTGGATTACTAATCTTTTTCTGTATTCAACAAGTTCGGGCAAAATGGCCTAGTTTGCACACTTATGACAAACAATGGTTTTGTTCTTATCCCATTTCTTAGTTTCTCTCGCATATTTCCGTTGTCTCTTATCTTCTAATTTCTTCTCTGAATATCTTCTTTTCTTCTTCCTATAAGTTGGCTTATCATTAGTCATATGACGCTTGTTGGTTTTCCTATGCCTACTAGTAGTAGGTCTGTCTAAGGCGAACTAGTCACAGAATTGACCTAATTGTCGTCTCTCTATGAGATTTTGTCTCTTCATTTGCTGATTCAGCTTGATCTCATTGCAAATAGAAAATCCTTCTTGTGTACAGGCTGCTATTAGCTTACCATAAGTGTAAGATTCGTAAGGGATATAATCCAAGTTCTTCCTAAGGGCTCTCTAATCCTTTCAGCAAATAAACTAGGCAAACCATCAATGAATTTTGATTTCCAATGAGCATTATTACGCTCTGGGAGCTCCATAACTCTACTTAGGAAGGTGTCCTTATACCACCTAAAGTCAGTCAGTGTTTTACACCTTAAGTTTTGTAACATCGTTATAATGTTCTCACTGTTTTCGGTATATTTACCCGTAAAATGCTCAATAATGTTGACCACCAAAGTATAAACAGCGTCTTCCATAATCTCATCATTTTCTCTTTTAGTAGTACTAAGAATAATCAATTTGTCTTCTTAGGTAAAATAATTATCTCACCAACCTTTGAGTTGTCCGGTGAATTCATATATGATCATATGACCAACATTCTTATCGGTATTACCGTTGTTTCTACATATAATAGAGTACATTATACATCCTATGAATAGTGTTATGGATCTATTGATGTGCGAAATCATCAATATTCCATTCATAAGTATGGCTTCCACTATAACTGTTTGATATAACTATTTGATTCTTCTAATAGGATGTCAACAGGTGTTGGCCTACGGTAATAATATTTAGCAGTTATGGGTTTATCTGTCCATTTATGAATCTTGTTAATCTGGTCACTATAAACCTGTCTATGATCAGGGTTCTTAATAAGTTCTTCTCTTAGTTTATTATCTAAGGTATTAAGTTTAAGATTCTTAAAATGTTCAGTTAGCAAATCTTCTAACTCTTTAATTGGTCTTAACTTAAATCCTGTTATTTCAGGAGGAGACTGAATGCTAGATCCGGCTGTAACTGTACTGAGACTAGTTATAACAGCAGGCTGGACATTGTTAAATCCAAAGCCAAAGTGGAGAATTGTTTTTCAATAAAGCTATACAATTCAAAACACCCCAAAATGTTTTATTTTGGAAGTCCCAACTTGAAAAAATTGAAATATAGAAATGTCATCAGTCAAAAATTTCCACATATGATAAATGTGGTTTTCCAATGTAATTTGATTTTTATATAATTAGCGGTTAGCTGGCTGATTCGTTGGAGTACCAGTACAAACGGCTCGTGTTAAAGAGATTTTCAGCAAAAGCTAATTTTGAAGAACACGGTTCAGTTTAAAGTTGATTTTTTTAAAACCTAAGACTTCTTGAGAGGTGTCTTTCCAAAACAATACATTTGTGTTAAAATAGCTTAAATAATCCTACACAAAACATTTGACACCCAAATAAACATCTGATACAAAATTCAATGTAAAAATGATTCAAGTTACAAAAAACAGAATAATTATAGCCAAATTTATATATAAATTTACGAAAGGATACGAAAGTGTGACAAGAACTGCTATTGTCTAATCTTAGTCAATTATCTTTGCCGATCTATGGTGCCCTGTTGAGCTGGCGGCACATATATGGCATTGGCTGCTGTCCTTGCCGCAGTCAGTGAGAGCTGCTTTAGCTTTTGGAAGATTTCTCAAAGAAAAATGAAGCTTACTCTATTCAAAAGGTCAATATACATCGGAAGAAGCTTGTCATCCAATCTTCTTATCTCCTTGACCAAACTTGAAAGGAGAGTTAGTTTCTCGGAATACTCTTTGCTCTCCATTAACAGAGCTGCCAGTCTTGCCTCAACGTGCTGCCGGAGGAAAGTTCGCTTTTCGGAACGAGTCCATTCTATCAACTATTTGCAGAGTGAATCTGGAGATTTGAAGTGCTTGGTAGTTTAGTCAGTACATCAATTATGCCTCTAACAATCACACGCATAACTGGAGAAGGAACTTAAATCTGTATTTAATTTGAGACCAATTTTGATAAAACTGGTCATAAGAGCATCCGCATCCGTTTTCTCCTTGAGAAATTTCTCGAGGAGCAATTTCTGTTACTATTCATCAAATAGTAACAGCATTCTGCACAATTTATGTACCTATGACATTTCCGTGAGAAATTTCTCTTACTATTCACCTAATAAAATATAATTTTTGAAGTTGGTATTTAATTTTTTTTGGAACGTTAGTGAATTATTCATATAGATTGTGAAAAGATATTTGTCCAGTTATAACAAAACAAATTGCAAATTATTTGAATAATATTCAGAACAGAATCTAATCATCGCGACGAGCATGATAGTTGATGATGCAGTATGGCAGTGTTTGACAAAACCAGCACAAGTGAACAAGACCAGTGAACAAGGAGAAAGCTATAGCAGGAGCTTGTTCAGAAGAGCTGTAGCGTCTGTCCGAGCAGCAGCAACCTGGGCTTTTGGAAAGAGGGCGTGGCAGTCCTTCATAGAGCATCAGAGGAGTTTCTAAGTTGCTGCAGAGAATATTCCAGTGGAGATTCCTATCTGAAGAAGGAGATTTGATTGTGGGAGATTTGAATCTCAAATCAAATCAAATCTCCTAAAAATTAGGAGATATTGATATTTGGAGGAAATTGCTAAATCCTGATAATGATGCAAGTGGTTGCTCCTATATAAAGAAGACCCTTCAGAGCAAGGAAGATTGATCGAAGAAGAGTGCAGAAAGCGAGAACACACACAAAATTCCGAGAGAGTATTTTTGGTGTGCAAACGACAACTTCGATCGTCACCAAGAGCATAGAGTGAGTGCAGAGCTGTGGTGACTGAAGTAGAAGGTGATCAGGACTTGTGTAGTCTGACCCAAGCTTGATCTGGAAGCCAATTCAGAGCAGAAAGTGCTTGTTAGTTGATCAAGGGCAGCCGCGGAAGAACTGATGGGTGAGTGACTCGCTCGAGTGTCTGGACGGCAGTGCTCGCTAGTGACAGGAGGTCACTGAGTGAGGGGGAGTATTCCAGAGTGTGCAGCGCTCGTGGAATCGTTCGAATGACTCAGCGGAAGGTTTCGGAGCGACGCGAACAGTTGGTGCATCAGCTATGTGCTACAAGCAGATGCTATAGCAACCCTGCAGAATCTGAGTATTGTTTAGAATAGGCTAAGTTCGAGATAACTGTAGCTATTCTAGATAGATATCAGTAGAGGGTGTGCAGACACAAGTCAGAGCCTGTTCTGATTGTGTTCGAGGATCCACCTAAGGTTGAGTAGCATAGGTTGCGTGGAGTTGTAACTGTGTGCACTTGGAGACCTTTGAGATTAGTGGATTGAGGACTGAGAATAGTCCTCCCCAGACGTAGGCAATTGGCCAAACTAGGTGAACAAACATTTGTCTTTGTTCGTTTTTGCTGAAACAGTTTATGGGTGAACAAGAGTGTGCTGCAGCAATTGTTTGTTCACAAATCTGTTTATTAGAGGCGCTGCGAATTTCAATTGGTATCAGAGTCGGAGCTCGACACACAGAGTAAAAGGTCCTACATCGCCTCTGAAGAAGTCAAGGAACAATGAAGGAAGGACAGAGCACGAGCAGACCTCCATTGTTGGAAGAAAGCAACTATGGATATCGGAAGGCTAGGATGAAGGCCTTTCTCAAAGCCATTGATGAGAAGACCTAGAGAGCTATCGTGGTCCAGTGGTCTCCTCCAATCACCATGGATGAACAGGGAGTCACACGGATAAAATCTGAAGAACAATGGACTGCTGAAGAGGGAGCTGCAGCAACTGGTAATTCAAAGGCTCTGAATGCTATTTTTGCTGCGGTTGATGCTAACAATTTCAAGTTGATATCAAACTGTGATATGGCCAAGAAAGCTTGGGAAATCCTGCAAACTGCCCATGAAGGAACTGACAAAGCTGTCAAGATTACAGAATATTGCTACGCAGTTTGAGAATCTAAGAATGCTAGAAGATGAGACGATCTCTGAGTTCAATGCAAGACTACGTGACTTGTCAAATGAAGCCCATGCTCCTGGAGAACCTATCCCTGAAGAGAAGCTGATTAGGAAGGTCCTCAGATCGCTGCCAACAAGATTTGACATGAAAGTGACGGCCATTAAAGAAGCTCAAAATGTCAGACACTTGAGGATGGAAGAATTGGTTGGATCCCTCAAACAGTTTGAGATGAAGCTGGTTAAAGAAGAGCCCACTCCTAAAGAAAATATAGGACTGAATGCAGAAACAGAAGTAAAGAAGCCAGCTTCAGACGACCCCCTGAGTCTACTAGTAAAGAATCTCGGGAAGCTCTTAAAAAACATGGAGTCAATATCTGGACAAAGCTCATTCTCACGAAGGCCACCTAGAAGAGGTGGAGGAAATCAAAGGAGAGGGAAGGAATCTGCTCAAAATGATGATGAGAAGAGAGACAGAAGAAAGGGCATGCAGTGTATATGGCCATCTACAAGTTGACTGTAGCAGCAAACCAGTGAAGAAGGATGAGCTGAAAAATGCTTTTTCTACCAGTAGAAGTGAAGACGAGACAGATTTGAGTGAAGATGAATGCAACATGGTCAGATACAGATTAGTCAGGAAAGGGAGAAAAACACAAGGAAGGGTGAATCAGTTTCTGCTACAGCAACCCTTGTATCACCATGTCGCCGCTAAAGTATAAATGATGCTATAGCTGCGGGCACAAAGGTCACATTAAGAGGAACTGTCTTTCAGCATACACCAAGAAGGGTTCAGTCAGGAAACCAACCAAGCAGAAATATGAGAGAACTCAGCATCTCGCACTTGTTAGCACAGCAAGTTCCTCGAACAAAGTTAGCTGGTACTTTGATAGTGGCTGCTCTGGGCATATGACGGGAGAAAGATCCTTCTTGAAAAATATAACTCCTTGCTTAGAACAACGGGTGAAGTTTGGAAAAGGCCTGAGGGGAAGAGTTCTAGGTAAAGGAACGCTGGCAGTTGAAGGGATGCCCAAACTAAGCAATGTCATGCTGGTGGAAGGACTGAAGGCGAACCTCATAAGCATTAGCCAGCTGTGTGATGGCACTCAACAGGTGAGATTTATGAAAGATTCATGCAAATTCTTCAACAAAGCTGGAGAATGTATAATGGAGGGGGCCAGATCAAAAAGCAACTGCTATCTTCTCAAAGAGGGCACAAACTCTCTTTCACCAAGATGCATGCTGACTAATGCAGAGGAAATGAATCTCTAGCACAGAAGGATGGGTCATACTCTGAAGAAAATTGCAACAGAAGGGTTAGTTAGAGGAATACCGCTGATTAAAGGCGAGACAAGCTCCATATGTGGAGATTGTCAGATTGGGAAACAGAAAAAGGCTTCACACCCGAAATTTAAAGATACAAAAACAACTAGACCTCTCCAGTTGATAACATGGACATGATGGGTCCTATGGAAGTTGAGAGTGTCGGGAGGAAAAGATATGCTTTCGTTTGTGTTGATGACTATACCCGGTTCACTTGGATTGATTTTGTCAGGGAGAAATCGGATACTGTACAAGTCATAGTCTCTTTGGTGTCCCGACTAGAGCAACAGAAAAATCTCAGAATCACCAACATCCGCAGTGATCATGGTAGGGAATTTGAAAACAAAGCAGTTGATGAGTTCTGTCGACAAAGGGGTATCTCACATCAGTATTCTTCTCCCATCACTCCTCAGCAGAATGGTGTAGTGGAACGAAAGAATCGGACAATACAAGAAATGGCCAAAGTCATGATTCATGCCAAGAGGGTTCCCCTGAGATTCTGGGCCGAGGCAATGAACACCGCATGCTACATCATCAACAGAGTCACTATACGGAAAGAAACCAACCAGACTTGCTATGAGCTCTGGAATCAGAAGAAGCCCACAATTAAATACTTTCACACCTTTGAAAGTGACTGCTTCATTCTGAGATCGGGAGTACAGAAAGAAGCTTGATCCAAAGAGCGATGCTGTATTCTTCCTGGGATATTCAATGAATAGTAGGGCATATCGAGTGTACAACCAGAGGACAAGGACATTGATGGAATCCATAAATGTAGTAGTCAACGATGTTGAAGAAGTCTCTTCCACTGTCCTTGACGATGAAGACTCTGACATTGAAGATGCCCCTGCCAGTCAGAGCAGAAGTGAACAAACTTCGGCTCCAGCAGATGCTACAGCAAGTGCTGAAGCAGAAAGTCCAGACGAACAATTAGAGAGCTTGCATGACGAACAGAATAATGAGACTCATGATCCACCATCAAGGCAGCCTCCAAAGAAGATTCAGAAGAATCATCCGCTGACCAATGTGATTGGAGACCCGACAGAAAGAAGGAGAACCAGAAGCAACGCTTACCTCAATACCTACTTCCTATCCAGTATAGAACCGAAGAACTTCAAGGAAGCTATGAGTGACGAATTCTGGATGATAGCTATGCAGGAAGAACTAGCAGAGTTCGAAAGACACGATGTTTGGGACTTGGTGGACAGACCTAAAGGAGTACACATTATAGGCACCAAGAGGATCTTCAAAAACAAAAATGATGAAAAGGGAAACATCACAAGAAACAAAGCCAGACTCGTTGCTCAAGGAAACACTCAAATTGAGGGACTAGATTTCGAAGAAACTTTTGCTCCAGTTGCTCGTCTGGAGGCCATCAGACTGCTCCTAGCTATGTCTTGCTTCTTAGGATTTAAACTATATCAAATGGATGTCAAAAGTGCGTTCCTGAATGGAGACCTCTCTGAAGAAGTGTATGCTGCCCAGCCAAAAGGTTTTGAAGATCCTCATCACCCGGAGCACGTGTACAAACTGAAGAAAGCTCTGTATGGGCTTAAACAGGCTCCTCGAGCTTGGTACGAGCTGCTGACAGTCTTTCTTGAAAACCATGGTTACAAAAGAAGGGGAGCTGACAAAACTTTATTTGTGAAAAGAACCAAGTCGGATGTGATCATTGCGCAGATATATGTGGATGACATTGTCTTTGGATCGAATTCTCAGCACCTGGTGAAGCAGTTTGTGGATCACATGCAGAAGGAATTCAAAATGAGCATGGTCGGAGAACTATCGTATTTCCTTGGTCTGGAGATAACCCAGAAAGAAGATGGAATCTTTATTGCACAAAGCAAGTACAGCAAGAATCTTGTGCAGAAATTTCAGCTAGATAAAGCCAGTCATAAACGAACGCCCGCTGCCACTCATGTCAAAGCCCTCAAAGATGAACATGGAGAGGAAGTGAGTCAGACTATCTACAGAAGTATGATTGGGAGCTTACTGTACCTGACTGCCAGTCGTCCAGACATCTCCTTCGCAGTAGGAGTATGAGCTAGATTTCAAGCCTGCCCCAAAAATAGTCACTTGCAGCTGGTCAAGCGAATCATTCGGTATGTTGGAGGTACTGTGTACTATGGTTTATGATATACTAAGGATACGAATGCAAACCTGGTAGGAAATAGTGATGCGGACTGGGCAAGATGTTCTGAGGATAGGAATAGCACTTCTGGAGGCTGCTTCTTCCTGGGAAACAACCTAGTGTCCTGGTTCAGTAGAAAACAAAATAGCATCTCGCTATCTACAGCTGAAGCAGAATACATAGCTGCCGGGAGCTACTGTGCACAGATGATGTGGATGAAGCAAATGCTGCGTGAGTATGGACTCGATTAAGGTGAAATGACTCTCTACTGTGACAATATGAGTGCTATCAGCATCTCCAAGAACCCTGTTCAGCACAGCAGAACCAAACACATTGACATTCGACATCACTTCATCCGTGATCTGGTGGAAAAGAAAATCATTGCTCTCCAGCATGTTGTGTCGGCCAAACAGCTTGTTGATATCTTCACGAAACCTCTGGACGCAGTACGGTTCGAAGACCTGAGATCCTTTTTGGGGCTCTGTGTCTCGCCTCCCAAAAACAGCCAGGAACTTCCCCTTGTCACTTGTGCCAAAAGGGGGAGAAAAAGGGTAGGGAGATACCGGAGGATTTAAATTGAAACTTTCAAAGGGGTTTTGTCAAAATGCCAAGGGGGAGATTGTTGATGCAGTATGCCAGTGTTTGAGAAAACCAGCACAAGTGAACAAGACCAGTGAACAAGGAGAAAGCTATAGCAGGAGCTTGTTCAGAAGAGTTGTAGCGTCTGTCCGAGCAGCAGCAACCTGGGCTTTTGGAAAGAGGGCGTGGCAGTCCTTCATAGAGCATCAAAGGAGTTTCTAAGTTGCTGCAGAGAATATTCCAGTGGAGATTCCTATCTGAAGAAGGAGATTTGATTGTGGGAGATTTGAATCTCAAATCAAATCTAATCTCCTAAAAATTAGGAGATATTGATATTTGGAGGAAATTGCTAAATCCTAATAATGATGCAAGTGGTTGCTCCTATATAAAGAAGACCCTTCAGAGCAAGGAAGATTGATCGAAGAAGAGTGCAGAAAGTGAGAACACATAAAATTCCGAGAGAGTATATTTTGTGTGCGAACGAGATCTTCGATCATCACCGAGAGCAGAGCGTGAGTGCAGAGCTGTGGTGACTGAAGCAGAAGGTGATCAGGACTTGTGTAGTCTGATCCAAGCTTGATCTGGAAGCCAATTCAGAGCAGAGAGTGCTTGTTGGTTGATCAAGGGTAGCCTCGGAAGAACTGACGGGTGAGTGACTCGGTCGAGTGTCTGGACGGCACTGCTTGCTAGTGACAGGAGGTCACTGAGTGAGGGGGAGTATTTCATAGTGTGCAACGCTCGTGGAATCGTTCGAACGGCTCGGCGGAAGGCTTCGGAGCGACGCGAACAGTTTGTGCATCAGCTGTGTGCTACAGCAGATGCTATAGCAACCCTGCAGAATCTGATTATTGTTTAGAATAGGCTAAGTTCGAGATAACTGTAGCTATTCTAGATAGATATCAGTAGAGGGTGTGCAGACACAAGTCAGAGCCTGTTCTGATTGTGTTCGAGGATCCATCTAAGGTTGAGTAGCATAGGTTGCGTCGAGTTGTAACCGTGTGCACTTGGAGACCTTTGAGATTACTGGATTGAGGACTGAGAATAGTCCTCCCCAGACGTAGGCAATTGACCAAACTGGGTGAACAAACATTTGTCCTTTTTCGTTCTTGCTGAAATAGTTTCTGGGTGAATAAGAGTGTGCTGCAGCAACTGCTTGTTCACAAATATGTTTATCAGAGGAGCTGCGAATTTCAATAGTAATTTGAAAAAATACTCTTCATGATCGTTCCCTTCTTCATTGTTGCCTTCATCGGCCTCTTCCTCGTACTGTCGAAGAATTGCAGCCTTCCTCTTCGAAAAGTATTTCTTGGACTTTGGATTCATTAACTCCGTATTCATTTGCATAATCTTTGTCTCCTCCGCCATTTTTCTCACATTTGCATCGTGTTCTTGCATTTTGTGGGTATGCTCCATTTGCTTTTGAGCAAGCTCGATTTGCTGTTGTTGAATTGCTAATTGTTTTGTTTGGTTGTCCGCAACGGTTTGCAAAGTATCATTGTAGTTACTTGTTGAAGTTGCAATTCTTTTACCCTTTCTTCTTGCTTCTTTAGAAGCTTTTACTCCCGGCGGTCTTATTGGACTAGATGAACTTCTAGGGTTGCTTTCAGGAGTATAAATATCCGGATCTTCTAAGATAGGGTTCACATTTATTTCATTTGCATGTACTTCTTCAGTGGACGGACTACCTTCATAAGTGTAATTCGGTGGAGGAATGGGTTGGGTAGGCGCAAATGTTTGATGCGTCATCACTTGGTCCCAACATTCAAAGTGTATGAATTTTTTTCTTTCGGTTTGCAACGTTCATAGTTTGAGCTTTGCGCATCTGTATAGTAAAAACATATGTTAAAGATGCTTAAGCTTTAAATAACTACACAAATATTTTATTGAAAAAGATACCTCATCTAACAAATTGTCGCCAGATTCCGGATTTCTCCTTGTATGGGAAATACATGCACCCCACAAAATCAAATTGGGCTTCAACTTCGACCATCGAGAGCTAAGCGCTGATTGAGATCTTGATTCGGTGGACAGAAGTACCTCATTCTCGCCCAACATCCAATTTGCACAAACATCAGCGCGAATTTTTTCCCACAACTTATCTTTTCTTTGTTTGTTACCGGAAATTGGATTGACGGATTGCCGACAATAAGATATGCACAATTGCATGTCTTCAGACATACACCAATGAATTGTGGCACTCATTGTTGAAAAAAAATCGAACTTGAGTGATAATATAAGAGAGAAGCAACAATAACATTGTAGGCATTAAAAATTTATTAAAATGCTTAAAACTAGTTTAAAATGATTATTTTGAATTAATGTAATTTTTAATTCAATTTAGTTGTTTTAAATGAAGTATGGGCCTGACCCGACAGATTACGTAATTATTTGGGTCATAAGTGACTAATGGGCCGAAATTTACTAAAAGTCCACAATGGAGGCCCAGTATTCAAGCCCAGTAAATTCTCTATAAATAGAGAGTTCATAATTCGTTTAAAGAAGACTCGAGAAACCCTAGATAAGAAGACTTCTTTGAGGGAAAGCAACATTGCAAACAATAAGCACGCAAATCGTACTGTTTGCTGAACTTTCTTCAAGAAATGTCAAGCATCAAGTGAGCTCAAGTCATCGTGACCCTTGCTTACGCAACTCAAATCAGAACTGTTACGTAATAGAATCAGAGGAATTCTAGAGATTGTACACATAAACTTTCTGAAGAGCAATAAAATCATTTGTTTCGTTATTTTGTGCTTTGCAAAATAATTAGTCTACAAATTTTTTAGTATGGGCCTGACCCAACATATTAAGTAATTATTTGGGTCATAAGTGACTAATGGGCCGAAACTTACTAAAAGCCCACAATGGCGGCCCAGTATTCAAGCCCAGTAAATTCTCTATAAATAAAGAGTTCATGATTCGTTTAAAGAAGACTCAAGAAACCCTAGATAAGAAGACTTCTTTGAGGGAAAGCAACATTGCAAACAATAAGTATGCAAATCGTACCGTTTGCTGAACTCTTCAAGAAGTGTCAAGCATCAAGTGAGCTCAAGTCATCGTGACCCTTGCTTACGTAACTCAAATCAGAACTGTTACGTAATAGAATCAGAGGAATTCTAGAGATTGTACACATAAACTTTCTGAAGAGCAATAAAATCATTTGTTCCGTTATTTTGTGCTTTGCAAAATAATTCGTCTACAAATTTTTGGTGAACCCGACGTGAAACATCTCTACCTCTCATCTCTACATCGTAACCAAATAAGTCCACTGCTGCAATGTCTGCTCAACCAACAAGTCCACGCACTCCAGGTCAGACTTACGCTGCAGCTCTCCTCAACAACTCTCCTCCTGCAAACATGCAACATGTTGGTGTCTGCACCAGAGGCATGGCAAGAAAGATTGCTGTCAACGCAGCTGCTGCCAGCTTACGTGCTGCAAATGTTCCAACACGTGAGCGTACGTACACTGCTGCCTCTATTGCTACTGCAGCTAAAGCGATAATTGCCTCTCACTCTCCACATCAAAAGAAGAGGGAAGGCGACAAAGTTAACACTACATCTTCACCAAACATGAAGGAGGTTGTGCAAAAGAATGCTGAAGTCTGCAAACTTGATGTGGCTACTGTCATGACAATCGAAGCTAAATCTGTAGAGGAACAAATGGCTGAAATGAAGGAGATGCTCCAACAAGTCTTGAAAGACAATGAAGAAAAGAACCGAAAAATAGCAGAACTTCAGAAAGAGGTGAATGGACTGATTGAAAAGGAGAAACCCAAAGAAGTCGAACCGAATGTCGTATTGGATAACAATAATGCCGGCATGATTGTGGTGGACGACACTGTTAAGAACGAAGGTGTCATTTTCAATGAGAAACACTACAAACGCTGATAACGAATGTAGTGAAGTGTCAAATGGGCGGAGAATCTTCCGGTAGTTCGCACTATAACAAACCGTATACCTGAAGGATTGATGCATTGCGGATGCCACTTGGTTATCAACCTCCTAAGTTCCAACAATTTGATGGGAAGGGTAACCCAAAACAGCATATAGCTCATTTCATATAAACTTGCAGCAATGATGATACAGAAGGACACTTGTTAGTGAAACAATTTGTCCGTTCTCTAAAGAGTCTTGCCTTTGATTGGTATACTGATCTACAGGCAGAATCCATTGATAGCTGGGATCATATGAAAGATGAATTCTTAAATCATTTCTACAGTACCAGACGGGTCGTCAGCATGAGTGAGCTGACGAACACTAAGCAGTGGGAAGATGAATCTGTGGTGGACTATATCAACCGTTGGCGCGGGTTGAGTCTTGAATGCAAAGATCGCATAAGTGAAACTTCCGCTGTGGAGATGTGTATAGATGGGATGAGTTGGGAGCTTTTGTACATTCTTAAAGGCATCAAACCCAGAAGTTTCCAAGACTTAGCTACACGAGCCCATGACATGGAAATTACAGTGAAAGGACACGGAAAGTCGTGCATCCTATTCTAAGCCGCCTGTCGAAAAGAAGGAATTTAAGAAGATGGACAAGACTGTGAAAAGCACTTCTAAAGAGGCCATGACTATCAACAGTAGCAACGCTCCAATAAAGATATCAGGGAAACCTAAAGAAGATAAGAAGAGATTTGCTACAAATGACCTTAGGCGCGACAAGCCGACTAAAAGAGTTGCAGGCTAAGAAATACCCCTTTCCTGATTCGGACTTCTCAGGAATGCTAGATGATCTGCTAGCGAATAATGTGATCCAATTGCCTGAACCAAAGCAGCCTGATGAAGCAAACCAAACTAATAATCCTAAGTATTTCCGTTATCACAGATTGGTAAGTCACAATATCGAAAATTGCATAACACTGAAAGAGTTGATAATGAGGCTAGCTAAGGAAGGGAAAATATTGCTAGATGTCGATGAAGCTGTGGAAACAAATCATACAGCAGTGACTACATGAAAAAAGCCTCTTCAGGAATCACAGTTTTGGTATAAAAGCAACATTCGGTTTGGAAGCTTCAAACCAACAGAAGTATGGATTCAAAGGCAGCCAATGTTGTCAGAATCAGAAAAGAAGGTTTGTGATAATGCACCGCAAAATGTGCAAAGCACAAACGAGGATGACGAAGGATGGACCGTTGTAATGCGAAAAAAATCAAAGAAGCGGGTAAACATTCAGTCGCAACCTGATCCTCGTAAAAGAAAGCAGAATACCAGAAAGAGGTTGTATCACCAAAAAGGAAAGAAGAAACCAAAGAAAGTAGTAAGACAAGATATCCTACCGACGGATCTTCTGAAGCAAGATCCACCAACCCCTATTACTTTGAAAGATTTCTTTCCAGAAGGTTACTTAGAAAAAGTTATCGTCAACACTACTTCTATGACAACCGATGGAGGTGACAAGGAAAATGAAGTACGGGAGAGTCAGGCTTCAACCACCATGATACCACCACAATCTAACCTCGGTGAACAAATCCTCCAACTACCTGACAAGACACAACAACAGGTGGATACGAGCCAAAAATCCCAAGGATGTGAGGATAAGATCAAACACGGAGAGGAATCAGTGGAGAATTTGATCAAATGCATTTCATGTCATACTGCTTTGACATTCTCTGATGAAGATCTTTTCCTTGGGTCTAAACCCCATAACAAACCTTTATACGTATCTGGTTACATCAGAGAACAAAGGATAAGCATAATCCTTATAGATGGAGGCTCTGGTGTAAATCTTATGCCAAAAGCAACAATGAATGAATTGGGAATCACAACTGATGAACTCTCAAATAGTCGCACGGTGATTCATGGCTTCAACCTGAATGGCGAGCGCGCGATTGGTATGATCCGCGTGAACCTCACTATGGACGAACTATCTTCAAATACTTTGTTTCATGTCATAGAATCAAGAACATCATTCAAATTGTTACTCGGTCGCCCATGGATGCATGAAAACGGAATTGATGCTTCAATCTTGCACCAGTGTTTGAAGTACTATCGCGGAGATGTGAGAAAAATAAATGGAGATGTCAAACCATTCACTAAAGCCGATTCATTTTATGCAGACGCCAAATTCTTTGAAGAAGAAGGAACTTCAAGTGAATTGTTACCCACTATTATCTCTTCGACCGGAAAAGGAATAAAAAGAAGGAGAGTGTCTTCAAACCTAATACGTCTACAGTCGACGCACAGCTAAAAGTGGTACAAACAGATCAACCAGAGACAACCCGAAAGCTAGATCCCTCAACAGTTGTTAACAAACAAGATTTAATGCCCAAGACTACACCTCCAGTCTTGCGTTACATTCGCGGAATGCCAAAGTTCTACAACCAAGCTCGTGGAGGATAAAAAAATTAACAAGAATGTGAAGCATGAGTGGGTGGAAAAAGTTGTGATCCCTTTACCCAGCTCAGGTCGAGAACAATTTGTACACCCTCCGCCGACAGGATGTGTTTTTTCATCTAACGAATCATTGGAAAGAGAGCAAGAGTTGGAAGGTAGATTTGATTCCAACGCATACAAATTAATGGAGAAGTCCGGATACGATTTCAAAAATCCGTCTCCACTTGGAAACATGATCAAACCTCATACTTACACAATCGGTCAAATACAAGGAACAACTCCTAAACAAGCCGGTCTGGGGTACGAACTTCCACCGCCCGTGAAGATTTCTACTCGTCGCGGGAAAGGCACATCTTCAGCTCTGTACATTAGGACAGAAGAAATTGAGGAGAACGAGGAACTAACTTGCGACCACATGCAAGTTCTGTCTTTGATAGAATAAGGCCACCTGTCACCAGAGCACGACCCTCTGTTTTTGACAGAATGAATACACCAGATCGCAAAGGAAGTCGACAAGATACTCTTATAAGAAACCACTCTTCCATTTTCAACAGATTAGGTGAACAGAGTACAGGAACCAATAGCGACCCATCTAATGCTCTTCATGATCACGAGCGGACAGTTTTTAAACTATTACGTAGCTCCACGAGTTCGGTATTCAACCGCTTGGGAACGCCAGAAGAATGGACCGAAAAACAAGATAATGATGAAGGTGAGGTAGTAACAATTTATCACATTACAGTTGAAGAAGTAGATGACAATAAAGAATTAGAGGCTGATCAAGCTCCGAACACACTTGAAGACGGGGGGCAGTCCACGGTAGATGACCTGAAAGAGTTAAATCTTGGAACTTCAGAGGATCCACGACCCATCTACGTGAGTGCCTTGCTTACTGGGCAGGAAGAACACGAATATCACGCGCTACTAGCTGAGTATAAAGATGTGTTTGCTTGGAACTACACAGAGATGCCGGGGCTTAATCCGAATGTAGCAGTCCATCGGCTAGCGATTAAGAAGGGCACTAATCCTAAGAAACAATCTCAACGACGATTCAGGCCAGAGTTAATTCCTGAAATTGAAAAGGAAGTTAACAAACTCATTGATGCTGGTTTTATTCATGAAGTTAAATATCCAACATGGATTGCAAACATTGCCCCTGTCAAAAAGAAGAACGGACAATTGCGTGTATGTGTTGACTTTCGAGATCTCAATGAAGCATGTCCAAAGGAGGATTTCCCATTGCCCATCACAGAACTCATGATTGATGCCACATCCAAACATGAAGCACTTTCTTTCATGGATTGTACGGCAGGATACAACCAAATACACATGGCACCTGAAGATTAAGAAGCAACTGCTTTCCGCACTCCAAAAGGGATCTTTTGCTATAAAGTTATGCCTTTTGGATTAAAAAATGCTGGTGCCACATATCAACGTGCAATGCAAAGAATGTTCGAAGATATGATGCACAAGATGATAGAGTGTTACGTTGATGATGTGGTCGTTAAATCAAAAGAAAGGAAAAATCACATTGGAGACCTACGTCTAGTGTTCGAAAGACTCCGAAAATATCAACTAAAGATGAATCCACTTAAATGTGCATTTGGCGTAACTTCCGGAAAATTCTTAGGATTCGTGGTTACACACAGAGGCATTGAAATCGACCAAACAAAAATCAAAGCCATCCAAGAAATGCCTGCACCAAAAAATTTGAAAGAACTGCGCGGCTTGCAAGGGCGTCTTGCTTACATTCGAAGGTTCATCTCTAACCTCGCAGGACGTTGTCAACCCTTTAGTCACTTAATGAAAAAGGATGCTCCATTTCATTGGGATGATAAGTGTCGCAAGGCTTTTGATAGCATAAAGAAGTACTTGTCATCTGCACCAGTGCTGGGGGCACCAATTCCGGGAAAACCTCTAATTCTTTGTATCGCTGCACAAGAACGATCATTGGGGGCAATGTGTGCTCAAGAGAATGCCAAGCGTAAAGAAACGGCTTTGTATTATTTGAGTCAAACTCTAATTGGAGCTGAGCTGAATTATTCCCCCATTGAAAAGATATGTCTTGCGCTAGTATTTGCTGTTCAGAAGTTGAGACACTACATGCAAGCACATACCGTACACGTGGTTTCTAGGGCTGACCCAATTAAATACATACTTTCGAAGCCTGTCCTCTCCAGTCGATTGGCAAAATGGGTAATGCTCCTCAAGCAGTATGATTTAATATTTGTTCCTCAAAAAGCAACCAAAGGCCAAGCAATAGCAGATTTCTTTGCCGATAATCCTGTTCCAGCTGAATGGGAGCTCTCTGTTGACCTTCCTGGTGAAGGAGTGTTCTACATTGATATTCTACCACCATGGCAAATGTATTTTGATGGGGCTGCGAGACGTGATGGAGCAGGAGCGGGAGTTGTTTTCATATCTCCTGGAAATCATCTTCTCCCATACTCATTTACACTAACTCGGTTGTGTTCAAATAATGCGGCAGAATATCAAGCTCTCTTATTGGGACTCCAAATGGCACGTGAGATAGGCATCAAAGACATGGATATCTATGGGGACTCACAACTCGTGATTAATCAAATTCTCAATGACTACGAAGTAAAAAAGGAAGACTTAATCCCTTTTCACAAAAATGCGACCCGGATGCTTAACATGTTCGATTCAATCAACTTAGGACATGTTCAGAGGTGTGCCAATAAGTTGGCCGACGCGCTTGCAAATCTCGCAGCCAACTTGGCACTGGGGGCAGAGGAGACCATGTCCATTCCAGATTGTAATCACTGGGTTGTACCACCATTCGAAGAGTGCGACGATTTAGAGGGGACTAATATGGTCTGTGCTTATGAAGCAAACAAAGACTATTAGCGCCAACCTATTATTAACTTCTTGGATAATCAGATATTGCCCGATGATCCAAAACACAAGATAGAGATACATCGACGCGCTCCCAAGTTTTTACATTACAAAGAAACGCTCTACAGACGGTCTTTTCTTGGACAATGGCTAAGGTGCCTAGGAGAAGAAGAGGTGACGGAGGCTATGCAGGAAGCTCACGCTGGAGTCTGCGGTGCTCATCAGTCAGGTCCAAAACTTTATGATCGCATAAAAAGAATGGGATACTACTGGCCTAGCATGGTGCAAGATTGCATGGACTTTGAAATGTGATGCATGTCAATTTAATGCGAACTTCATACACCAACCACCAGAGCCATTACACCCTACAATTTCATCATGGCCATTCGAAGCATGGGGACTTGATGTAGTAGGACCAATTACTCCAAAAGCCTCTAATGGACATGCATACATTCTTGCTGCTACAGACTACTTCTCTAAATGAGCAGAAGCAATTACACTACGCGAAGTTAAGAAAGAAAATGTCACTGACTTTATCCGAACACAAATCATCTACCGGTATGGCGTGCCACAACGAATCATAACAGACAATGGAAAACCTTTCTTCAACAAGCTAGTGACAAGTTTATGCGAAAAGTTCAAATTTAAACAGTACAAATCATCAATGTATAACGCACCTGCAAATGGTTTGGTTAAAGCTTTTAACAAGACATTGTGCAACCTGTTGAGAAAAGTAGTGACAAAGTCAAAACGTGATTGGCATGAAAAAATTGGTGAAGCACTATGGGCGTACCGAACAACGTACAAGACACCTACTCAAGCAACCCCGTATGCTTTGGTGTACGGAGTAGAAGCTGTGTTGCCTTGGAACTTCAAATTCCATCCATGCGCATCGCTATTCAAGAAGGACTGACCGGTGATGAAAATGACCAGCTACGGTTAGCAGAGTTGGAAGCTCTTGACGAAAAAAGACTACAAGCACAACAAAGTTTACAATGTTATCAAGCAAGACTCTCACGTGCGTTTAACAAAAAAGTGCGTCCTCGCTGTTTTCAAGTAGGTGACTTAGTTTTGGCAGTCAGAAGACCAATCATCACCTCGCACAAGACAGGAAGTAAATTCAAGACAAAATGGGATGGTCCATATGTAGTGAAAGAAGTCTACACAAACGGCGCCTATAAGATTGTAGATCAAGATGGATTGTGTATTGGCCCGATCAACGGAAAGTTTTTGAAGCGGTACTATGCCTGAATCTACACAAGAAAAATTGTAACTCCTAAGCAAGAGTATAAACTACGTAATAAGGAACTACGTTGGCTTGATCTTGCAAAATGTAATGCAAGTACGTAGGCAGCTTGGAAATGAAACAAGTACCGCCACAACAACAACAAAAACAAATCGTAACTCCTAGCCCGCAAGAGTTTAAACTGTGAACGGCTAAAATAAAATAAATAAAATTTCACAAAAAAAAGAATTAATTATCGAACGAAGGCACAAATAAAAGTATGTGTCGAATCTAACGTATCGCGACATCAAGATTCTTTCTCCTCTCTTCGAGCATGTCCTCCATCCTTTTCAAACTGGCAATCTCCTCCTGAGAAGTACTCCGCACAGAAATCAAATTCTCTAGCTTCAGCTGAAGTGACTCGACTTCTGATTTGGCCGCTGAAATTACTTCAAGCTGCTGACGATGTTGCTCTCTTAAATTTATTTCTCTAGCCTCTAAAGCAGCTTTCCCCTTGGCTATTATAGACATCTCCACCTCTTGACTATCTCCAACCCGTAACACTTCATCAAGAGTCATCTTAGCTGATTCGAGGTTCACCGTAACATTAGAGACGGTGCTCGCGAGCTGTTCATCACGAGTATCTTCAGTAGTGACCTGCTTCACCATAAGAAATGCTTCAACATCTCTTGAGTATCCGTCAACCACGGCTTGAACGTCAGCATCCAACTTTCGAATGTTCTCATAAACATTAAAGGTGCCTGCTACAACATTCTGGACTTTTTCAAAACTGACCGTCTTCAAGAGTTGGAGCAAACGTCTCTTCATGACTAACACGGCCTCATCTGTAATATTACTGCTCATACGAGCAGGTTGAAATGTAGAAAAGGATGACGTAGGGCGAACATCCATTCGTCCACTAATACGGGAAGAACCATCATGAGGGCTAGAAGCATGCAAATTTCCTGCCAAATGTTCACCGGTGGAAGATGACGAATCAGAGACCTGCGGAATTTGTTGTAGTTTCGGTGGAGGAGGCTTTCTTTTCCCATGAAATGTCTTTTGTTGTACGGCTCCAATTAGAAGTTCATTAATAAGGTTTGGAACTTCTGTTGCTAAATCAAGACCCTCCTAAAAAAAATGTATCTATATATATTAGAATCAAACAGGAGTCACTGAAATAGAAATTATTAAAACAAATGGGGAAAGTGGAATACCAAGGCGGAACACATAGCAGGGGCATCGGAGGCAATGCGCAAACTGTCAAGCATAGTAGGCGTCACAAGTGTTTTCTTCTTCTTCCCTCCACGACGATGCTTGAAGTTAGTCTCACTAGCATCATCACTACTGAGCTCATCGACAGTTCGTTTGTTAGCCGGAAGTACATGTGCTTCCATCACTTGCGTCACAAGAGGAACTGGGGTTCCAATATCCACAGTTTGTGGATCACTCACACCTTCTCGGATGGTAGCTTTATCCTTTTTTGTGCACTCAACACCCGATACAAGGAGCTGGACTTCCCTTCTTAAATCACTCACATTCGCTCTGCTCCACCATTCTTTGAACTCATTGGTAGTCAAGGCTTCCCAACTCGACGAATAACCCGGTACAATCACTTCACTATGACTACCCTCAAATAAAAGCATTCTAAGATAAAACAGAGCTACAGAGTATCGTGCAGTACCCTCTATGTCACGCTTGAACACACCCCGAACTGTCTGAAAATAACCAAACTGCCTGCTAAAGCGAGTCGGACTGTAGGGTTCCAAGACAAAGGAATTGCCGCGACGTAGCGAAAGGAAAGACGTGCGAAGTGAGATGACGTAACTCATTCTATTGATGTCGAGCGCATTATTGTCAAGAATAGACTCACATTTATTGTTTGAAAACTTGAGGCTCAAAGCTTTGAAGGAATGACCCTCATGGATCAACTCACGAGCAGCAATAGCACTTGTATAACTTCTAGCACATTGGTAACCTCCGTAAAGAACCATTAAGGGACCCGGAGGAGGATGATCAGATTTAAAGTGAGTGCCAAAATAATGAGCCAACCACTCGTACAAGTAATGAGCCGGAAAAACGGAATTAGACAAAGCAGGTTTCGGGGCAACCATCATTGCGTTCAGACCATGATAGATGTTAGCTAGTACCGGTGCTGCTAAACTAAAACGGGCACCGCTTGCCATCTGAGTAGCCACCTCAAACGTATCTGGCCTAATTAACCTATCCACGTGATGAGGTAGCACGAATACACATAACCAACATGATATGAAGGCTGCCAGATAGGTCGTCTTTCTTTCTTCTTCGTCAACGATGCCGAGTACAGAAAATATCTCTAATTCCTCAGGAGCCCAAGTAGAAGATTTAGCAGGAACTTCCCCACTAGGATTAAACGTATGTTTCGGACGAGCCTCTAATTCACGAACTCGTTTCTTGCGCGGCTTTTCATAATGAAGCTTCCATTTTACACCAGAAATTTATCCATTGGGTGGCACGAACTTTAATTTTAACTTCAGGTTGATCGTCGAGACGACAATACGCGCTAAACAAGTGCCCACATGCCCGAGAGATCAGCCTCTTGCCGTCTGGTCCGCGTGCTTCCATAGCACTATAACTGAGAATTGCTTCGTAATAGATATGACCTACCATGGGCAACCCGCCGAGCTTAAAAAGATCCCAAAGAGAAATTGACCACTCGCCTGTTTGAGTATGTAGAGTATTGGTTTCCGGACACCAACTCTCACAAAAAGCACATAAAATGTTGTTATCATGGTCATACGAATATAGAGAAGCGTAAACGACAGCTAAATTTGGCAAGTATCCAGCTCAGAGGCATAACGAGCAATGACATCTTCTACCCATTCCCAGTATAACGGTATGTAAGAGAATGCACCAGGGATCTTCAGATAACTACTACCCCACTTTGAGGAGTTATAAATGATTCTACGTCCGAGCATAGGAAATTGATGGTCTACAGAATCGTCTTTCTTTGAAAGACTCCTAAGGACATATGTGTCCTCCTCACCCCTTTTGATAGTGTGGCGTACTGTCATCCTCGCATGAAACCTTCGGGTCATAACAATTAAATACAGCGGAGTCTCTGGACGTAGCATTGTGCTGCGTACAGGAAACTTATGTCTAGCCTTAGATGTTCTACCTGTAGGGGTATCCATGACACAAAGATACCAATTTCCATCTTCCGGAAAGTCTTTAAAGTACACCATCGTTTGCACCTGGGAAAACAAATAATATAATATATAAGAAGGTACAGGCATACCCACTATAAAAATATAGGAGTGTGATTGTCATAATTTTGGCATCATCAGGCTTGGACGACAATCTTCACTCAGACTATTGTTGGGATTACCGTCGCTGTAAAAGCAACTGGGTTCCGAACCGTCAAGTGTGATTGTCACCATTTTGCCATCATTAGGTCTGGACAACAATCTCCACTCAGACTACTGTTGGGATTACCGTCGCTGTAAAAGCAACTAGGTTCCGAACCGTCCAAGTATGATTCTCGTCAGACGACAACCAACACTGAAACTACTGTTGGGATTACCACCGTTGTAATAGCAGCTGGGTTCCGAACCCTCCCAGTGTGATTGTCGCTGCTTCAAGATCACCTTTCTGCCCAACACAAACAAAAGCAAAGCATACCGATATGAAATTTCAAGTGTCTCTACTTATGCAGATTTGTGAACTAGCTGTTGCTGCAGCACACTCTTGTTCACTTAACTGTAGGCACAGCAGACAATGAATGAGACACAGATTTGTTCACCCAGTTCGGCCAATCTGCCTACGTCTGGGGAGGACTATTCTCCAGTCCTCAATCCACTCAACCAAAGGTTCAAAGCACACTCGGTTACAACGCACGCGACCTATGCTACTTTAACCCCGTGTGGACTACTCAACACAATCAGAACAAGCTCTGATTTGTGCCAGCACACCCTCTACAATATGTCAGTCTAGAATAGCTACAATTCTCTCAAAGAACTCAGCCTATTCTATACTACACTACTCAGCAGAGTTGGTGCAGCAACAGCTGTAACACCAGCTGAAGCACAATGTCCGCGTCGCTCCAAGGCCTCCTGCCGAGCGGATCGAACCACTCCAAGAGCGCTGCACACTCTGAGTAACTCCCCCTCACTCAGTGACCACCTGCCACTAGTGAGTTCTTCCGCACGAACCTCGACCGAGCCTTCCACCCGTCAGTTCTTCCGCGGCTGCCTTTGATCAACCAACAAGCTCCACAGCTCTGAATTGGCTTCCAGATCAATGCACGAATCAGTCTCTGCAAGACCTGATTCTCCTCTGCAATGCTCACCACAGCTCAGCGCTCAACACTCTGCCCGTGCGTGATGATCGAAGAATATGTCCGCCACACAAAAGATCTTCACTCCGAAATCCGTGTAGGCACTCGTGTATCACTCAGCTTCGATCACACTTTCAGCCCTAACACCTTCTGCTTAAATACCCACACCACTTTAAGCAATTTCCAGGTTTAGGCAATTGACCCACAAGATCAATTATCTCCTAAAATCTAGGAGATTAGATTTGATTAATATCTCTAATGCAAATCTCCTTCTCTGACTAGTAATCCTTGCTGGAATATGCTCAGCAGCATATTAGAAATTCTTCTAAGCACTTTCACAAGGCTGCCAAACCTTCAAAACTCTCCCAGCACAAAACTGCTACTCGGACAGTTGAACTAGCACTTGAACCAGCACCTGCTGCAGCATCCCCTGCTGCAGCTGCTGCTAGTTTACTTCTGCTGGTAGGAATACTTCAGATACTCTGCATAGGGTTTCTAGCCCTTCTGAACATGCCCAGGTTGCTGCTGCATTTGGACAGTTGATGGAGCCAGTTGAACAAGCTCCTGCTGTAGCATACCCTGCTGTAGCTGCTGCTAGATCAACTCTGCTGCCTGCTTGATTGTTTGAGCTGCAGCAACTCCTTGTTCACTTGTGCTGTAGCTGTTTGCTGCTGCTGGAATTTCCTAAATGCATTAGGAAACAATCCCATCAATTCTAAGGAAGATCCTCCAAGATCTCTACAAGATCATATCTCCTAATTTATAGGGGTTTTGATTTTCCAATCAAATCTTCATTCAACAAATCTGCCCTTGTTCTTAAGAGACACTCCAGAAATATTCTCCTGAATATTCAGCTCTTTCCGAAAGCCCTTCGGTCCACTGATTTATTGTTTGAATGCAATCTCCGAGAAAGCTGAATTTATGCTACAGCATTTGTGCTGCAGCATCTGCTGGAGCACAAGCTGTCTGAAGGTGTGCAATACTTCTGCTACTGAACTTCTGCTGCTCTTCATCAGCTATTTTCTTTCCATACTTGCTGTAGCAAGCTCTAGTTCACTTTGTAGGAGTTTGTCAATGATGCCACATACCATCACAATCTCCCCCTTGGCATTTTGACAAAATCCAAGAACCCTTCTAATCTTAGGCAATCCTCCTCTCATCTTTGAACTCCTTCTTTTGCAGCTTCTTCAGCTTCAATCTTCAGGGGATGTTGTAGCAACTTCTTGCGCTTGTTTTGTCAAGGATGCCATTACCTTAACAATCTCCCCCTTGGCATTTTTGACAAAACAAAACCTGAGCATCATCTATAAGAGCAACTCTTCTCTTCTTCTCCCCTTCTCCTCTTCTCCTCTTCTCCCCCTTTTTGTCACAAATGATAGAGGGGGATACCAGCTAAACTCAGCGAGTATGCCAACGCCTCTTCTCCATCCACAGGAGAGGGCATTGCAATGTGTCAACATGTGCTTCTTTGGTTGGCTTTGGGGGAATATCAGGTGGCTGCTTCTCCACCCATACTTTTACTGGTTTTCGAACATGCTTCTTCCGAGTTTTGCTGTGACCAGCAACTCTTTCTTTCCTTCCGGCATTGTTTCGGTGTCTCATCCTCTCTGTGCCAGCATCCTTCTTGATCCTCATTTTCGTTGTCCCTCCAACATATCTGATGTTTTCGTGCACAACTAGACAATGACAGTCCATCGGCTTTGATGAGCTGGAGGTCACTCGCCTGCCACGCCTGATCCTTGGCTTCATCTGGCGTTGTCCGTCTGTAGGCGATTTCTGAGGTCTCTAATACTTGTTCAGGATCGGGCATCTTTTCTGAATGTGTCCCTCTCGATCACAGAAATAACATCTGCGACTTTTGCACCTGGGTTTCTTTTCTGCTACAGATTGTTGATACAACGGTTGCTGTAGCAGCTTCTTGTTCACCCTTCTATGCACCTTTTTCTGAACTGGTTTCTGCGACAGGACCGGTTCTTCCACGGCAATCTCAGCATCTTCTGGCTCCGTAGCTTTGATGAATACAGTTGTTTCAGCACCTTCTTCTCCAGTGTATCCAAGACCTGAGTAGCCTCCTCCATATCTTTGGCGAGCTAGAATATCTTCAAGAGTGCTTGTTCCACTGTTAAGCATCTTTGTAGTCTTCCGGTAGAGGTTGAGCTCTTCCTTCTCTGCAGCAAACTTCTCTTCTTGCTGGGCAACCTGATCCGTAAGAGAAGTGATCATCTTCAGCAGCTCCTCTTGTCTTTCTTGCAGATCTGAAACTTTAGCCGTCAATCCTTTGTTGACCTCCATGACTTGCATCCACTCTTCGTGCAACAGGGTAAAGTTTCTTGCAATGGACTCCTCAGTGATTTCCTCATCATCACTACTGTCTGACTCATCAACACAATCAACACTTTCTGGTTTTGTTGAAGCGGTGCTCTTCATATCAGTTTCAAACATCAAAGCAACATTGCTAATTTGGTCAGATTTTTCTTCACTGTCTTCGTCTCTCCTATTTGCAGTAGGAGTTTTGTTCCTTTCATGAGCCGACTGGAGGATCTCCCATGCTTGCTTGGCAACTTCACAGTCAGAGATCAGCCTGAAATTATTTGCGTCAACAGCGGCAAATATCGCGTTCAAGGCTCTTGAGTTACTAGTTGCTACAGCTTCTTCTTCAGCTGTCCATGTCTCCTCTGGTTTCTCCAGTGCAACTCCTTTGTCGTCGATGATCAGTGGGTGTGACCATCCAGACACTACTGCTCTCCAAGTCTTCTCATCCATCGTCTTTAGGAAGACCTTCATTCCCGCCTTCCAACATCCATAATTGCTCTCTTCCAATAATGGAGGTCTGCTTGTGCTCTGTCCTTCCTTCATTGTCTTGGCTTCTTCATAGACACTGTAGGATCTTTTTAACTCTGTGTGTCGAGTTCCCGCTCTGATACCAATTGAAATTTCAAGTGTCTCTACTTATGCAGATTTGTGAACTAGCTGTTGCTGCAGCACACTCTTATTCACTTAACTGTAGGCACAACAGACAATGAATGGGACACAGATTTGTTCACCCAGTTCGGCCAATCTGCCTACGTCTGGGGAGGACTATTCTCCAGTCCTCAATCCACTCAACCAAAGGTTCAAAGCACACTCGGTTACAACGCACGCGACCTATGCTACTTTAACCCCGTGTGGACTACTCAACACAATCAGAACAAGCTCTGATTTGTGCCAGCACACCCTCTACAATATGTCAGTCTAGAATAGCTACAATTCTCTCAAAGAACTCAGCCTATTCTATACTACACTACTCAGCAGAGTTGCTGCAGCAACAGCTGTAACACCAGCTGAAGCACAATGTCCGCGTCGCTCCAAGGCCTCCTGCCGAGCGGATCGAACCACTCCAAGAGCGCTGCACACTCTGAGTAACTCCCCCTCACTCAGTGACCACCTGCCACTAGTGAGTTCTTCCGCACGAACCTCGACCGAGCCTTCCACCCGTCAGTTCTTCCGCGGCTGCCTTTGATCAACCAACAAGCTCCACAGCTCTGAATTGGCTTCCAGATCAATGCACGAATCAGTCTCTGCAAGACCTGATTCTCCTCTGCAATGCTCACCACAGCTCAGCGCTCAACACTCTGCCCGTGCGTGATGATCGAAGAATATGTCCGCCACACAAAAGATCTTCACTCCGAAATCCGTGTAGGCACTCGTGTATCACTCAGCTTCGATCACACTTTCAGCCCTAACACCTTCTGCTTAAATACCCACACCACTTTAAGTAATTTCCAAGTTTAGGCAATTGACCCACAAGATCAATTATCTCCTAAAATCTAGGAGATTAGATTTGATTAATATCTCTAATGCAAATCTCCTTCTCTGACTAGTAATCCTTGCAGGAATATGCTCAGCAGCATATTAGAAATTCTTCTAAGCACTTTCACAAGGCTGCCAAACCTTCAAAACTCTCCCAGCACAAAACTGCTACTCGGACAGTTGAACTAGCACTTGAACCAGCACCTGCTGCAGCATCCCCTGCTGCAGCTGCTGCTAGTTTACTTCTGCTGGTAGGAATACTTCAGATACTCTGCATAGGGTTTCTAGCCCTTCTGAACATGCCCAGGTTGCTGCTGCATTTGGACAGTTGATGGAGCCAGTTGAACAAGCTCCTGCTGTAGCATACCCTGCTGTAGCTGCTGCTAGATCAACTCTGCTGCTTGCTTGATTGTTTGAGCTGCAGCAGCTCCTTGTTCACTTGTGCTGTAGCTGTTTGCTGCTGCTGGAATTTCCTAAATGCATTAGGAAACAATCCCATCAATTCTAAGGAAGATCCTCCAAGATCTCTACAAGATCATATCTCCTAATTTATAGGGGTTTTGATTTTCCAATCAAATCTTCATTCAACAAATCTGCCCTTGTTCTTGAGAGACACTCCAGAAATATTCTCCTGAATATTCAGCTCTTTCCGAAAGCCCTTCGGTCCACTGATTTATTGTTTGAATGCAATCTCCGAGAAAGCTGAATTTATGCTACAGCATTTGTGCTGCAGCATCTGCTGTAGTACAAGCTGTCTGAAGGTGTGCAATACTTCTGCTACTGAACTTCTGCTGCTCTTCATCAGCTATTTTCTTTCCATACTTGCTGTAGCAAGCTCTAGTTCACTTTGTAGGAGTTTGTCAATGATGCCACATACCATCACACGATACAAACATAATATTTATCATAAAGGTGATCATATATACAGTTTAAGAGCTAAATAAGCTACTGAACGATGATGTCAACCAAATCCCGCTGACTTATCACCAAGAAGGTAAAGAGTAGCAGTTATATGCAAAAGATGGACAAAGACCGTGAACCTGAACAAATCAGAGGTACCATTGAGGAGCTTGTAAGTTTCACTAAAGAAGGAAAACTGACGCTAGCTGTGAAAGTCTTGGATCTGAGGGAAAAGAAGAAAGAGCGTTTGGAACACAGAACTAGGCGATCGTTGTGCTAAAGTGGTTCGAGTATTAGATCCAAGTCGCTTGTCTGAGGAATCAAAGCGGCAGAACCTGCATTCACAGAGATAGTCTAAAAAAAAACATAAACAAAAAAAAACGCAGCAGAGCAGCAAATAAGACAAACCAAAGACTACGTAGACTCACAAGGAATAAGCGGTCTTCGTATGAGCAGACTAGAATATCGAATGGAAAACCCTAGCGCAAGCCCAACTATTTATATGAGTTGAGGTTTCCTAGTTCGACTGAAATATTCAAAATCGAAAAGATATAATCAAATCAGGAGATACCTAAATCTGTGGTTATTATCAAAAATTAAAACGGGTTGACAAAGAAACAAGGAAATCAAATCAAAAATTGAAATCAAACCAAAGTAGAAGAATGAGTCGCTGTGGAGAGCGGCTCATTGAGCATCAAGATGGCTGAAGCTAGTCGTAAGCGCCTCCATCTCCCATCCGACGATCTCTAGTTCGGAGAAGCAAAAATGGTGGAGAAGACCAAGGGGAGGAAGGAGGATGTTGTCACCAGAGAGTACACGATCAGCCTCCACAAGCGGCTACAGGGCTGCACTTTCAAGAAGAAGGCTCCAATGCCATTATGGAGATCAGGAAGTTTGCTCAGAAAGCCATGGGCACAAATGATGTGAGAGTCGATGTGAAGCTAAACAAGCGAATCTGGAGCAAAGGTATCCCCAAGAGAAACGACGGTGAAGATGCCAAGGAAGAGCTTTACTCGGTGTCGTCCGCCGATTCGGATTGTGAAGGCAGATCTCCCATCTCCGCGAAGAGCTCGAGCTGTTAACGCCGTGATGGAACAGTCTGTCACTAATATCACATTCAAAGGTTCTATCACTGAAGCTATTATGGAATCTAAAAGGCATAAAAAATTGTTTGTGGTTTACTTGTCACTGGTGCTGAGATGTTGGCGTGAAAGGATAAGAGGTGATACGTGGACATGATATGAACCAAGTATTGTGCAAAAAAACTTGTGGACAAAAATTCATTGACGCTTGGCTTAGGGTTTTGTTTGAGCAACAAAAAAAAAAAAAAAGCGTCCCGGGCAGAGGAAGAGTGATGAGGCAAGAAAGATAGCTGAGTAGAGAAGTAGGAGAATGAGGTATGAATGAGGAGGGCACTTATTTTCTCTCTTTCTCATTCATATCTAACAGAATCTGGTGGTGGGGCGCTGGATCCTTCTTGAAGATTTTTTGGTGCCGGGTGGGACTGTCAATTTGTGTGGCCACAAGGGCCTCTCCCTGATTCTAGCACTCCTGCAACGATTTTGATTGTTTTTCAAATTGTCAGTGACATCGACATTTGTTTTGCGATATCTTGATTTTTATCAGAAGAATTCATACCCAAGTTAATCAAAAAAAAAATGATGATGTGGGCATTCCCATAACTAGCGAATGCTCACACAAATTCAAGTCAACCGCCAAGTTGGATAACGAAAGGTGACTTAAAAGACAAATCATGTAGATTTCTTATGACAAATTTAACACTCTCATAACTCTGAGGCAACCGACAAGTTGGATAACAACAGGTTACCTCAAATGAAATTGAGTATTCATACGACAAGTTCGATGCTCGCTGACTTCCAAATCAACCCACAATGAATCAGAACCACACCACGCGAAAGCACACATTCAAATGGCGCGCGCGACCTGGTCCTGAGGGGGCAATTTGTAGGCATTAAAAAATTTATTAAAATGCTTAAAACTAGTTTAAAATGATTATTTTTAATTATGTAATTTTTTAATTCAATTTAGTTATTTAATGAAGTATGGGCCTGACCCGACAGATTAAGTAATTATTTGGGTCATAAGTGACTAATGGGCCGAAACTTTCTAAAAGCCCACAATGGAGACCCAGTATTCAAGCCCAGTAAATTCTCTATAAATAGAGAGTTCATGATTAGTTTAAAGAAGACTCGAGAAACCCTAGATAAGAAGACTTCTTTGAGGGAAAGCAACATTCCAAACAATAAGTACGCAAATCGTACCGTTTGTTGAACTTTCTTCAAGAAGTGTCAAGAATCAAGTGAGCTCAAGTCATCGTGACCCTTGCTTATGCAACTCAAATCAGAACTGTTACGTAATAGAATCAGACGAATTCTAGAGATTATAAACATAAACTTTCTGAAGAGCAATAAAATCATTTGTTCCGTTATTTTGTGTTTTGCAAAATAATTCGTCTACAAACATGTTGTGAAGTTTTAATGTAAATTGAGATCCACGTGAGCATCTAATTTATAGGAAAAAATTGAAGTTCAAAATTTTATTTTTTAAAATTTTTTCGTATTTTTTGAAATTATTTCCGTTAGTATTTATTTTGAACCGTTGCAAATAGGACCGTTGTACTCGGCCCGTTGCAGCCTAACAAGGGGAGGAGACAAAGAACACGACCAGACGGAGGAGGAGAAGACCAGGAGAGGGAGAAAGAGAACGAGCCGGGAGAAGGAGGGGGAAGCGAAAGAAAGAGGCAGAGCGCGAGAAGAAGAGCTTCGACGCGTCGCACGCTCCTTTTCCTGTACAGATCCGACGCGCCTAGGAAGTTCTCTCCGCCTTGCTCGAGGAGCACTCGTCCGAGGAAGTTCTTTCTCCTCGAGGATGCCTTCTCCCCGAACAATCGCCGCTGCACAGAAATTGAAGTAATTTCATGCTGATTGCTCGGTGAGAAATACACCGCTGCATATACCCTAATAGATAGTGGTCTCATTCCTAAACTGAATTAATCGATCCGATCTCTCATTTTTTTTAATAGACCGCTTTCAATATGAAAAGATCATTTCACAAAAGATTTTAGGAAAGGCATCCAAATCTGATTATGGGGAGGGGTATTTCTAAATTTTTTTCGTTTTTCAAATACAGAGCTCTTCCAAAAATATTCCAATTGTCCGGTTTAGTTGAGAAAATGGGGGTGAAGATTGGTGGAGAAATCGAGAGAGTGAACGGGAAGGAACTGAGCTATGAGGAGTTTGTGGAGAGGTTTCTGTCGAAGAACCAGCCGGTGGTTCTCACTAATTTGATGGACGACTGGAGAGCTTGTTCGGATTGGGTCTCCCAAGATGGCCGACCCAATCTTCCTTTTTTTCCTACTCATTTCGGTCGATCAACAGTTCAGGTAGTGTTAGTTACACATACTCGTGCTTATTTATTTTCCAGTGTTCAATTGTTTTGGGGAATTCAATGGGCATGGATTTTTGTACCCAGTTTGATCAATATGGCTCACTAGTGGCGACACACAGGCTGTTTTTGTAATAGACCAATTGCAGATGACGTGGTGAAACACGAATTAAGATGGGTTGGTCATTATAGGTTTTGGTTTTACTGTTAAAATATGTTAGAGTTATTCCTTAATTTGCAGGTGGTGGATTGCAATAATAAAGAATTTACTGATCAGAAGAGAGCGGAAATGACTGTTAAGGAGTTCATCGACAATTGGCTTCTGGGTTCAGACAAGGATCCTACTGATGGTTTGTCTCAAGATTGCAGTTTCAGCAAGAATTCCCAGCTATACCTGAAAGACTGGCATTTTGTTAAGGTACGTTTTTTTAAGAATATTAAAAGCCACCTCCATATGTGTGCGCAAAGGGTTAGTTTATGGAATTAGTAGTGAGTACATTCGTATTTCAGTCAAGTTGAACATAAATACTAGTGCAACATTTATGTTGATCCTGTATTATGCTATACCGTAACACATGAGTTGCTTTCGACATCACATACAAGGTGCATATCTCCCACAATAAAGAAAAAAAAGAAGAAGATGGTACCTCTGAACGCACGTGTAACACACATATTTTTAACCCTTTATAGTTATCAAGTATATGTTTTAGGGATCAAGTTGCAGTCAAAAATAATTTATAAACCTTTTTATGCCACTGATCGATCTTAGGAACAAACATGTGTATATACTAGCTAGCAAATATCGTGTTTAGCTACTCCTAATAGAAATTGGCAAAAAGTTATACTAATTATCCTAATGACGCTAAAAGTAAGAGATTGATTTAATCAAAGAAAGAGTTCAAAGATCAAACTTCACTCATGCCTAACACACAAATCATGCAATAATTCAAATACTTCAATTGTATTATGGAGTTGTGGAAATAACCTAATAACACCAGGCAAGCTGCCCAATCACAAATCATTGTCTGAATTAATCTAGAATGGTGAATGTCGTCCAATCACGGATTATCAACAGTTTTAATTTATTAAGCCTAGGATTTTCAGACAAATAATGTCAACTTCCCTATCGATTAATGTACTAACAGTATAGCTATCATGCTTTGATATTAATTCTACCTAATCCGGTTAATTACCTCACACATAGTCATCTTTTAGTTTTTAATCTAATTTCGTTTGAACAAGAAAGCATCACAATCAATACAAAACATGCAAGAACGGCGAATTAAGAACAATAGACTTAAAGAATTTCATTAACATAATCGAAAAGTTTTATTAAGATCACATGAATTGTTGAATATAAGCATGAAACCCTTAAGATCCCAGAATTAAAGTACTACTCATGGTGATTTCCACGAATACAAGATGAGAGAAAAGAAAGAACGAGAAAATCGTGTTGTTTATTACTGTTCTTCGATCTTTGATTCTCTTCTGTTGCTCTACTTCTCCAGATCTAGGTCTTCCCTCTCCCAAATTAAGCGTTTTCTATTTATACAAGCAGATTCAGGCTTTAAAATCCGGTGCCCGTATTGGCCTTGTACGGCCGTACCCAAAGTCGGTAGGGTCGTACTGCCCATGAAGCAAAACGGCCGTATTGCTTCGTATACGGGAGAAACTAAATCCGTGCCTTCAAGCCTGTACTACTTTACGATACGGCCGTACTGGCCGAACTGCTCCTGATTGATACGAGTGTAAACACATTCAGGGGCTTCTAGCCCATACTCGGCCCTTGGTACGACCATACCGGCTATTGGTATGGGCATACCGGTCGTACCTAGCTGGGTACAGGCTGCATTCACTCTACACCATAATTCTGACTTCAATCGCCTTTTGGGCCTTTAAAGCTTCAAATTTTATCTTGAGGTAAACTAAAAAGTTGTGGCTCTTTGAGTTAGCTTTCCAACAAGTTATGGCACGCTTCAATCACGCCATTATCATGCGCTCAATCTGTCCATATTTGGTCTGTTTTCGTCCGAATCTGTGTTTTTCTTTATTGTGCTCCAAATGAACTACAGAGTCTCAATTTAATATAATTTGACATGAAACGAGAGTAAAGTGGTAAAAAAACAATGAAAAGTTCGGGAGAGGAGCGAAATTCGTCATCGGTAAGTATATCAACCGATCAACGTGCTTTAACCTTTTTCTTTTCTTTCTCCCAGGAATATCCAGAATATATAGCTTACCGAACACCACTTCTTTTTAGAGACGATTGGCTTAATTTGTATCTTGACCATTTTCCTATGCATGAGGATCCTACTTCTGATGAAGAAAGAAGCGACATATGTTGCTCAGATTATCGCTTTGTGTACATGGGAGCAAAAGGTTGGAGCAAAAATTCTAAAATGACGGCTATCTTATGAAATCATATTTTTTACTTTCCTTGTCAAATGTGACACCAGTTTCCTATTCATGAATTCAAGATTTGATCATCCACTTGACTTTCTTATTATGCAGGCACGTGGACTCCACTGCATGCAGATGTTTTTCGATCGTATAGCTGGTCTGCCAATGTGTGTGGCCGGAAGCAGTGGCTGTTTTTGTCTCCTACTCAGAGTAGCCTGATATTTGATCGGTATGTTTAGGGTTTCTTCAGATTGAGTGTTGACCACTTACAACTTTATCAGGAAACCGCTTTGAAATTTGCATGTTCTCTACTGACCTCTGCTCCCTATTTTTCTTACATCATTATATTGGTCATTTAGTTGAAAGTATAACTTGAAGTTTCTTTTTTCCGGTTCCTGGTATGATTAATTAAAGTGAGCAGAAGATCAAAAGATGAATCTGATACAATAGAGTTAAAAAAACCCTGCAATTGTATTTATGAAGTTCTGACGACGATCATTTCTGCTGAGGGTTTAAATAGAGGAGGCTCCCACAAAGCACTATATTAGCTGCCACATGACATTTAATGACGAGTGAACTGATGAACAATGATGCTCTGGATACAATCAGACAAGTAGTACAAGAACAAACTCTTGTACAATCTAAGCAACACAAGTTTTATTTACATTTTTTTAATCTTCTTTCAGTTGCAATTTCAGTCCATTGTAACTCCAATTAGTTGCAATCTCATATTAAGGTTGTAAATAAGAAGAAATGCACTATTTCAATTCATTGTAGCTGCAATTAGTTGCAATTGTTTTTGTCTTTCTGGCTTAGTTTAGGTGTTAGAGGTATAGGATCTAACAGTTGAGGCATTTACCAAATATTATTGAGTTAAAGGCAGGCAGTGCATAATAGAATTTCATCCGTTCATCATGTATCTAAATACACATTACCTCTTGCTTACGTTTGAAGTTCAGCAACTAAGCGTAAGGTCTTTATTGTTTAGGAACATGAAATACTCTGTTTATAACATATTCGAAGAAGTCGATGAAACAAAATTTCATGGTTTTAACAAGGTGGCTTTCAGATTTTAATGATTTTGTTTAAATTTTCAATATATACGCACTTATGCCTGTTTGTTTTTAATACTTTTTTCTGAACATATGACTTTAATAGGCCTTATGGTTGGAGTGCATTCAAGAAGCAAATGAAATTATATTTGTGCCTAGCGGTTGGTATCATCAAGTCCATAACATGGTAAACATTGGTTTTTTGAAATATTATTACAATTATGAGGAATAAAAAATTTTAATTGATGGTACCAAACTTGGATTACAATGTGAGATCTCTATAGTTTGATGCTTTCACTCCCTTTCTTGTTTTTATAACAATGAACTGATGTTATTTGTTAGTCAGATGCTTTTTTGCTGATAGATCATAACTCACAATATTTTATAGGTTCTTTAACTTTTGATTATGATTCAGTTTAATTCCACTTGTTGATCTGGAACTGTTGGATTCAATCTCCTCTGAAAATATAAATTTGTAGTACTCAACAATTAATCTTTTGACATTTCGCTTCCTCTTTCAGGGACCAATATTTCTTTTTTATCAGTCTGATATTTTTAAACTTCAGAAGAATTCCCTAGAATGCTATATATTTGGGGATCTTTCTGTCGCAGCTTAGGCTAGCAGGGGCTGTTATTTGTTATGGGATTGAAGTTATGAGGCGGCATCCGGCATGTTGCTTCAGGAAATGTTCATTTTTGTTAAGTATTCTTTTATATGATTCTGATATCTAATTTAATATTTCAGGAGGACACTATTTCAATAAACCACAATTGGTTTAATGCATACAACCTTCATTGTGTGGTAAGCAGTACAAAAGTAGTGTTTGCGTTACTATCTTCACTGAAAGTAGGAAAAGTTTATTTCACTGCTGTATAATTATTCACACATTTCTGCAGTGGGATCTGCTTTCGAAGGACTATGATGAAGCGAAGGGTTATATTGAGGACATCAGGGACATATGTGATGACTTTGAAAGTCTTTGTCAGAGGAATCTTGCTGCTAACACTGGTATTATATATTTGTGAGTGTAAGAATAATTATACTTAATTTCATAAGTGCGGACCCAATATGATGTAGTAGGAGATGCTTCAGGAGCTACAGTCTACATGTATTCCTGTTTCATTTGCTACAGACTACTTAATTTCATAATAACACTGGTATGATTATGACTGCTAACTTGTATGCGTAAAGCAAAGCAAGTCTGAGTTGATTTCTTGCATTGCAGATGAAATTTTGATATTCTTCTGCTTCTATTGCAGGCATGAATTTTCTTGACTTTTTCATGTTCCTGGCACGGTCTTCATGTGCCACCTTAGTCTGCCTTTACCATATTCTCATGGAGGATGAAAATTTAAGTTGCAGATCATTTTATCAGAACTTAACTTTGAACCTTATGTCCACTCGAGAAATTGCCAAGAAAATGAAATCCGTTGAATGCCTCACACACAACCAAAATGTGGTTTTTGATTTTCGAGAAAACTTCGACACGCCCAAGTTTGCCCAATTTTGTGATGCTTTGAGTAGAACAACCGGGTTTATACACCAGCAACGAAGAATTAACCTGAGTTTGCAGAATGTTTGGAGGGAAAAAGTGGGTAAATGGGGCCCAGATGACTGTGCTTACAAGGTATGCACCCCTGACGATCTTATTAAAATCATAGACTTCGCTGTTTCTGAACTTTGTATCTGTTCCTATGAGACAAATGAGGTGTTAGATAATGGATCAACATAGAAGTTCAGCTGCATCATACACTGGCAGAAGAGTCCTTTCTAAACTTTCCATCACTGAATGGTATTTTATTGTCAGACTTTTGAGATATGAAGACATGTTGTACTACCAAATAATACTAGTGCTATATCAAATTTCTTGCTTTGTGGAACTGTGCATTATCTTATTTTTCTCATTTGGTATTCCTGGGAAACCTTGTGTTGGCAATTCAGATTACAGCATCATGAACCAGGTATTTTATAATTTGCTATCACTTTGGCTAGTGCATGTTATTATTGTTAGTATTCCATCTTTTCCGAAGTCATCTCAAGGTCCCTTTTGTTCATTTGTGATGGTGATAACTACTAGTAGCTGTATTATGTCCAAGCATGTTTTTTGATCATTTGCTACAAAGCTTGTCGTCATGTGTTGTCTTCAGGTTGGTCATTTTCTATAGTCCATGAAGTAATATTGATTTTGACTTTTTCTTAGTATTTATTATACCTATTGGTGTTGCTAACTTTCGGGTGGACTGTGAAAATGATATGGTAATATAGTTTCTATTAGCATCTTCTCGGGTAAGACTTAATTGGAAGTAATTGTAAGAACTTGAATTTTATTTTTTGATGTTAATCTGATTAAGGCTGCTGACCATTCCTGAATGCTGGCATGTGATAACAAACTTGTCTGTCTTTGTACGAAGCCAAATATCCCAACGTATTTGGATAACCAGTGTCGACCAAATAGTATTTACATGTGCAAGTGCAACTGAGATAATAGTACTAAACCCGAGTGACAACATAATTAATTGTCATACCTGTGGAGGATGTGGAAAACAATATTTTGATTGAGTTAATGAGTCTCTCCAAACAGTTTGGTCGTGCACACTTCCTTTCCATCCGATGTGCACGTATGTAAACTGCATATCGAAGGAGAATGTTTTGATTCCCTTTCGTCCTCGAAACTGAACATCTTGATTATCACCCAAGATCGCTTCGATATGCGTGCGCTAGAGCACCAATACAATCCTGCACATACAATGAATCGTTACGACACATTACACATGCATCCTACTATACGAATAATCTATGGGAATATATTTCGACGAGTATGATACACTAGTGTACCTTGAAAAAAAGGTGAATACATGCTGCTGTTAGCAATTTTATCCGATACCAAATGCAATGATGTATGCGGTCTAACAATGTCAAATGAAAGTTCCTTCAGTGCATCCAATATGAGGATAAAATGTTTGTGTACCGTGGAGGGCGAATGTTTAAATGTATCGGCCACATCTCGATAGGAAGCCCTTTTAGACAATAAATACAAACACATCCCAACTCGTTCCAAAACAGCGATATTCTGCTAACACTTAAAAGTTGCCGCGACAACATCAAGTTGGCAAGTTCAACAAGCATATCCGCTGTATATCTTAATTTTTCATGACACAATCGAGGATGTAGTTCATATACTCAACTCCAGTTTCACCGCCTGACCACAGTGCATCTCTCTTGTGAACGTCAACCAAATCTGACAACTTCTCAAGCGCAAGCCACCGAACCAAATCTGACAACTTCTCAAGCACAAGCCACCGAACCAAATCTGACAACTTCTCAAGCGCAAGCCACCGACATTCTTGAAAAAATTCCCGGGCCTATCTGCACAATTTAATGAGTTAAACATCCAGCATTTTTTTATGACACCAAAATTAAATCAGACTAAAAAGAAAGGCATTGTACTAAAAAAAACATCACTCAAATTGAGAAGTACATCAAACATCACTCAAATTGGGAAGTACACCAAACACTGAATAAGACTAAAATTCATATAGCAAATTCATGATGCCCAATCACACATCACACAAATCAAACTTAACAGTTTGATCTACTGGAAAACATCATATTAAACATTGACTCAGCATGTCTCTGGCAGTTTATAAACTGATCAAACAACATCTGATATAATCTCCCATCTCTCTTTCATAACCACTTATCAAGCTTGTTGTCGGCAAGATGGCGTATGCACCGCCCAAGAAAGCTAGGACCGCGCTTCTTCACTTGTTCCATTCCGGAAAGCGTACTAAAATTTTTTTGTTCATGCGCACAAGGGTCGGTCATGTTCAAAATCTCGAATGTCTTATCAAAGTCCGTGAAATCTTTTTTCTTCGAGGATGAAGACTCCCCAAATTCTCCTCTTTGAGCTTCTTGTATTTGCAGGAGACCTACTCCAATTAGTGTCCTGTGAAGGCACCTCGCCGCCGTAATCACTATAGAGATCTCATCACTCTCTTCCAATCCTTCCGCAATGGGATCTAGCGATTCCGTATGTAACACCTTGAATGAGTCTTGGCTAGAGCAGGGAAAAGGCTTTTATTACCGGTGGGACATCTTCCACTAAAAAACGAGCACCAAAAATCCAAATTAGGCAGCTTGTTCTTCGTAACATAACTCCCAGCATCACCTGTCGTGTGTTTCTGAAAAAACAAAAGACAAACAAAACACACATAATTTTACTACAAGCATCGTTGCATGAAACAATTTTAAGCAAATGCATTGTGAAGCTCCTTTTGTACCTAAATCAATTCCTGTATTCTCTCACTACGCAGCTCCTCCTCAGTTGATAATCCATATTCCTTGAAAGCAATTCCGGTCAGCTTGTTCATGTCTGTGCAAGCTGACCATTTCCCCTTACAAGTGTTGGAGTGGTTAACCATCTGTTTACTTTTTCTTTGCGTAGATGCTTGTGAATTGTAAATGTTTTCCATCAGTCTCCAATCTATCGCAGTAGTGTTCCTCGCATTTTTCAATTCTACCAATATTTTAAAGAGCATTCGACTTTCATCGACATGCCACATAGCTACTACATTTTTCATGTTCAAACCATAATAGAACTTTTAATGTGTTGAATCAAGATGACGGAAAATATGAAACATAAAGACTCCAATAAATAAATACATTAAAATGCTGCCGGACACAAACCGCGACAAATCAATTTCAGTACAATGTTACACTCATCATGGTTCACACAAGCGTCGAGTGATTAACAACATGATCATTACACAAATCACATTACACATTTGCAGGCAATTTACACAATAAGCATAACAAGAACAACAGTTTATTTTTCTTACATTTGTAGATAAATTACACAGTAAGCAATAAGAAGAACAATAGGTCATTACTTCCACAGAGCGTGCTGGAAATCAGTTTATATAGATCGCAAGGCACCAAATCAATTTATATATCATCTAAAACTGATCAGCACTACCGTGCTGGAAATCAACACCGGAGATCCCTCATCGAAACAGAGAGAGCAGAGCGGCGAGATTGGATCTATCACTCATTGAGAAGAGCGTGCGCGTAGAGCAGGAGTGATTATGAGCTAGAGACTGATCGAGACTTGCAGAGTCTGATCAGTGCTTGATCGTAGAAGGTCAGTTGGAACAGGAGGCTCTCTGATTGATCAAGAAGAGTCGAGGTAGCGTTGTGAGGGTCTTAAGGAACTCGGACGACGGTAGAAGACTCACTCCCTTCAGTGACAGGCGATCACAGAGTGAGGGGGAGTAATCCGGAGCGTGCAGCGATCAGAGAAGTTTGTTCAGCTCAGTGGAAGGCTAGGAGCGTCGTGGACGAATTCGGCACAAGCTATATTGCGTAAGGGTGTGCTATAGCATCCTACTATAACATTGTTTTAATTAGAATAGGCTGAGTCTGATAGCAGAGCGATAGCTATTTAATTAACTCGAGTGTGTAGGAGTATGACACTGACCTGAGGGTGTTCAGATTAGGTGCAATTCGTGCTAGTTGTGTTGAGTAGCATAGATTGACCTTGCATAGGCGTAAATTCAAGTCTGTGTCGTAGTGAGAACCAGAGAACTAGTAAAACCATTGAGGACTCGAAAGCAGTCCTCCCCAGACATAGGCATTTGACCAAACTGGATGAACAAATCATCGTGTGTGATTTCTTTCAGGTTATTCGCGGTACAAGCTAATTCAGTACAAGAGGTTGCTATAGCAGCCTGCTGGCACACCCTCACCAAACGAAGGCGCTACAGTTTCACATATCTTTAATATATAATAAATACGGTTTCCAACAATACAAAATAATACGTTAATACCTCAAAATATAAATTAAAGTACTTTTTAAGTACTTAAGTTAGTTAAAGTTAAGTTAAGTTTAATACTTAGGTAAGTAACTTCAGCTCATAAAAACAAATCCTAAGGTACAAAGGATGACTAGTTGATGGTATAACATAATCAAATAAATTTTAATATGCTAATTTTTTATGTACATTTGAATAGATTGAGGCTTTATTGCAAGGTTTGGTTTGTTGCTTTAAGTGTTGCTTCATGATGACTTTATCAACTCTAGAACATTAAAACATTATTTGATGCTCAAGTTACTAGAAGTATGGACAGATTTGGAGTAACAAGTTAAGTTGGCCATGACTTTATTTCTTTAAGTAATGGTCTACAATTGTGTCAAAGGTGGAAATTTATGTCTTATATGTTTTCCTCAGTTATTAGAAGGAAAACTTGCTCGATTTTATATTTATGCATGTAAAATTTGTATTTTAATGGTTTGAAGCTTTGTTTTAGTTTTGATAATTTGTTTTAGGTGTTGTCCATAAGGAGATACTAACCTTTTGAATTAATGTAATAATTGGTTCAATATAATCATTATGATGCTTGTCTAATTTTCTTCATTAAAAACATATCATTGAATATAATATAATTATATTTACAATTTTGTCAACATGTTCCATCGATACTACTTTTGAACGTAGTTTTAATAAAAAAAAAGTTAAAGCTTTGTTTGTTGTAGATAAAATTACGAATACAATTTTTATTCTTTCATATTACTAATAATTTGGTCTTTTGTAAAACTAAAATAATAATCTAACTATGGACATTGATGCTAACGTCTCGATTGCTCATGTAGTGCTGCATACACCGAGTGCTGTGCTGGGGATCACCCAATGATGACGGTTACGGCCTGAAATGGACATGCGGGTTCAATTCCAAGTGGGTTAGTGACATGAGTGTCCGCCGTAGCGAATCAGGCCAAAAGGCCTGATATGTTCACTAGACTAAACTTCAAGAGATGGCAACAAAAAATTCACTTCTACCTGGCCACCATTGGGTTGACTTGGTTCTTAACCGAAACTTCTATTTCTAAGAATGATGAAACTGATCCATAAGATCTCAAAGTATACAATGCATGGAAAGATCCTGATTATCTATGTTGGAACTATGTCATGAATAGCTTGAATGATGCATTGTACAGTGTGTATAGTACCAAACACTGAGTTAAAGAGTTTACGGAGTCATTAGATAAGAAATATCAAGAGAAAGATGGAGGATCAAAGAAATATTTGTTGGCCGCTTCCTAAATTTTATGATGATAGATTCAAAAATGGTGGTTAGTAAAGTGCGAAAGCTACAACTGATAATCCATGAGATTCATGCTGAGGGGATGCACATCAGCGATTCATTCCAAGTTGCCTCTGTCATCGAGAAGTTACCTTAAGAGTGGAAAAACTTCAAAACTATCTCAAGCATGGCCCTGATAAGAGGTTAAGACCTAGCAGTTATGATATCTGATAAAGTGAATACAGCTGAGGAGGATGTAGATTTCCTAGCAGTTATGATATCTGAGTTCAACTTGGTGGATCCAAACCACAAAGAGTAGTGGTTGGACACTGGAGCAAGCTACCACATTTGCTCTGATAAGAAGGCCTTAGTTAGATTAGAGCTAACTGAAGTTGGAAAAAAGTTATACCTGGGCAAATCTGCCACCTTTGAAGTCAGGGGGAAGGGTACGGTAGTCCTGAAGCTGACATGAGGCACAGAGTTGAAGCTTACCGAGGTTCTATATGTGCCTGATGTGAAGAAGATATTGATATATGGATACTGCCGGATAACCATAGATTTAAGATGGTTTATAGTTTCCACGAAGAATGGGATGTTTGTGGGAAGAGATTATGTAAAAGATGGCATGTGAAAAAGGAATATAATAGCCATCAAACTCAAAAACATCAATATAGATAATATTTTTGCTTATTTGCTTGAGTCATTTCATTTATGGCATAGTTGATTAGGCGTGTAAATTATGATACTTTGAAAAAACTAATGAATTTGGATTGTAACGCAAAGTTCATTTTGATTCTAAACACAAGTGTGTATCTTGTGTTGAATCAAAATTAAGGAGAACATCATTCTTAGTGTTGAAAGACATAAAGAACCCTTTAAATTAATGCATATGACTTATGCGATTTAAAATTCATGTCAACGAGAAGCAGTAATAAATATTTTTGATTTTCATTGATGTTGATACAAAATATTGCATATTTTCAGTTAGTAATGACATTCAATTTGATAAAACTTGCGAGAGTGAACAAGCAGAGTGCACAAGGGGTTGCTACACAACCCTGTGTAGCAGAAGAGCTGGAGCATCCTGAGAGCAGAATTACTGCATGATCTTCAGTTGTCCAGAATTGAAGAACGGAGCAAGGGAAGTATCCTAATGCAGATTAGAATATTTCATGGATCAAGATCGTCTTCAACAAACCAGCTTGAAGATTATGATGCTTTTGAAAGATTATCGTCTTGAACAAACCAACTTGAAGATAATGATGCTTTTGGAAGGTGATCGTCTTCAACAAACCAGCTTGAAGATAATGATGCTTTTGGAAGATGATCTTGTTCAACAAACCAACTTGAAGATAGTGATGCTTTTGGAATGTAAGTGTCCTCATCAAGTATCCGACAAAGTAGGAGGTGAAACAAACTTGAAGATAATGATGTTTTTAGAAGTGCGGAGCTCGGCATATATAAGTAAGCCTCGGCAGAGTGCAGAGGCATCTAATCCAGAATCTATCCATCCAAGTGCAAAGCAGAGAATTGAGCAGAGCGGAGAGATTGGATCCATCACTCATTGAGCAGAGCGTGCGCACAGAACAGGAGTGATTGTGAAGAAGAGACTGATTGAGCCTTCTAGAGTCTGATCAATGCTTGATCAGAGAAGTTTAGTTGAAGCAGGAGGCTCGCTGATTGATCAAGGAGAGTCGAGAGAGCATCGTGAGTGTCTCGGACGACGGCAGAAGACTCGCTCCCATCAATGAAAGGTGGTCACAGAGCAAGGGGGAGTATTCCGGAGTGTGCAGCGAGCGGAAGGCTTTGAGCGACGGGGACAGAATCGACACAAGCTATACGGCACAAGAGTGTGCCTAGAATAGGCTAGGTATGTGAGCAGATTAGCTATTGTATTAGGTCGAGTGAGTAGTAGGTAGTGCAGGCTGGTCTAAGATGTGTAGATCGGGTCATAATTCATTGTAGCTTGGTTAGAAGTAGAGATTATTCGAGCGTAGGCTGAACTGAATCGTTGTACTATAAACCGAGGCTAGTGAATCATTGAGGACCCATGAGAAGTCCTCCCCAAAGGTAGGCAGTTGGCCGAACTGGGTGACCAAATTTGTGTGTGCTTTCTTTCATTCGCTATGCAAGCTTATTTTTGGATAGTGATACAAGAGGTTGCTATAACAACCTGCTAGAGAAACCTGCTAGTACACTCTGTCTAACTTGTGAGATCCTAAGTTGAGCATTTTTGTTGTATTTCTACACAAATGTAATTCTTTTATTACTTCACCATATTTCTTTCCTTGTTGTTCAGCCCTCTCTTCCTCAGGAATTCCTCCTTTTCGATATTCAATCTGGTTACTTTGGCCATCAACCCCTCATTCACTTTTACGATCTCCAGGCATTTGTCAATCATTTGTGTGTAGTGTTGAGCTAGGTACCCCCTTGTGATTTTACAATTACTGTCATGTCCACAGTCCTTCTCTCTTTACAGCTTATTTGAATTTTGTCTACGGTTGGCCATAGCTAATAGCAACGCTCCCCCGGATCACACTCGGTATGTTGAGTGATCGGATCTGATACCAATTGAAATTGTGCTGCGTTGCTGATGTGGAGTTAAAGCCTCTGGAGATACAGCTTCTACTTAAGCACTCTCTACATCTTTCTTCGGAATTATTCTACTGGCAGAATAAGAGACACGGTATTTGTTCACCTAGTTCGGAAACTTGGCTACGTTTGGGGAGGATACACCGATCCTCAAGATTCCACTATCTCAGTTTGAAGTAAAAAGGGTTCACACCTCTACTTCTAACCTAGCTGAAATCTTCTGCTCAGTCTAATCACCTAGACTAGCTAGAAGTCTGATCACATAGACTCTCTTCGTGCAACCTACACACTCTTAGTAATAAATAGCTACGGACCTGACTCACATACCTAGCCTATTCTATTACAATGTGTAACTCACGGAATGCTTAAGCACACTCTTCACCAGAGTTGTTGTATCTTCAGTCAAGGACTCCTCTAGCTCTCCCGCCAATCAGTCGGACATCCAGAGTTCTGCAAATTCAGTCTCTGCTCCCCATCAATTAATGACACGCTCTGTCAATATTGGGTAGCTTTGATCCATGCTCCTCAGCCCGTAACGGTCCCTATCCGTGGCTGACCACCTAGCTCTGAATAATCTTTCAATGAGCAGCGCTCCAGTTGAACTTCGGATCAATACTAAATCAAACTCCACAAGTTCTGATTCCCTTAGCACAACAGTAGTATTCAACCCAATTTGTATGTTTTCTTTCTATTTTCTCTGTATCATTCTCCTCACAGACGCTGCTTCCAGCTTTCCTTTTCATGCTATCAAGATCGCCAGGGAACGGAAACTCACTGTCATCATTATCAGAATCTTCTCGTGGATTCTAGCAAGGTTGTTGAAGATTCCCTGCCTAATTTTGACTTTAGGATCCTTATCTTCTTCGACCATGTGCTAACGTTTGCTGAGCTCATTATGACGTCTGCAGAGCTCCCTAGGCTTCCGCGATGCCAGCCGCATCATTCCGGAACCTCTCCATGAGTCTCCAGGTTGATCGGGCATACTGCTCTAACTCTGGGTCATCAGGGAGTGTTGAAGCAGACTCTGGTTCTTTGTTGCTGTCGCTTGTTGCTGTTTTGTCAGGCTTCGAATTGTGCTCCATCCACCAGTCTTCAGGGGGTGCTTCAATAGTCTCTTTAGTAGTTTTGTCAAGGATGTCATATCCTCAACACATATGATCAGAAGGGATCAAGACAAGAACCAGAAGAGGCTATTGCATCTCCTGAAGATTCAAGGCTAATGCATCAAGAGAGTATCTTTGTAGCCGATCAATCTGGAAGAACGAGCTCGAAGGATGTCCAGGTGATTGCTGCCAGCGTAGCAACTGTCAGAGAGAGTCCCAGTTGATCAGAGAGAGTCCCAGTTGATCAGAGATCTTCGGTAGAGGCTCGGATGAAAGCAAACAAGATTTGTTTCTAAATTTCGATTTAAGAAACAGAATCTCAACAAACTTTCAGGAATCCAGGGGAGGATTCGGATGGTGGCATTATCGTTTGGGATTGAAGTTTCCAAATTGCTGAGGTGTTGAAGCTATGGAGCCAGAGACTGAAGCAACAATCATTGAATCAAAGACGCACATACACACACACACTAGAAAATAGAGTCTGCGGAAGCAGAGAGTGTTGGAGCGTTAGTTCTGTGAGAGTTGAAGAGTGATCAGGGCTAAAGTAGTCTGATCCTACATTGATTCGCGATAGCCGACTAGAGCGGAGCCTCTATGACAGACCGAATGGTTGACAGTTGCGGAGTGTGTCTCGCGCAGTCTGTTCCAGCGTGCTTCTGGATAGTGACGGGAGGTCATTGATTGAGGGGGAGCAGTGCAGAGTTTTCGACTAAATCAGCAGAAGGTTGATAGAAGAGTCGTCGACAGAAGCGTCAACAACTTGGCGGAAGAAGTTGCTGTAGCATCTTTTGGGAACACTCTGTAATAGAATAGGCTGAGAGTTGTAGAACTGCTAGCTATCTATTATTGAAAGTAGATTACCCTGAGTAGCTAATCTGTGCAATCGGATTGAGAGCAGGTTCCAACTAGGTTTGAAGTAGAGGTTGTTTTAGTGTAGGCTAAGAACGGGATCCTTTGTACTTTAACTAAGAATAGTGAAATCTTGAGGACCGAGAGCTGTCCTCCCTAGACGTAGGCTATTTCCAAACTGGGTGAACAAATATGGTTGTATTTTTCAGATTTGGCCAAAGCGTCAGCAACTTAACGGAAGAAGTTGCTGAAGCAACATGTGGTTTCTCGTCAACAGTAACGCAGTGCCAATTTCAGAAATGATAGCTTTGGTGTGTCTGGACTCCAATAGACATATGTCAATACTTGTCTAAGAATAAAGGAGAAAGCATCTCCCAAGTGGAATAAAGAATTGCCTACATAAGAAAAAAGTGAAGCTGATTCTAAGAAGAATTAATAGGATTAATTCTTTAAAAACTCTCACAGAACCAGGTAGAGGTTTCATACTAGAAAAGAAGCCAACCATGAGAACTGAACTTGTGTTAGGATTATATGTGTGGGAGATATGTGTTTCGTTTACATTATATGACGAACAGTTGAAGGATACCGCGTCTACTGAATAGTCAGTAAAGAAGACAAGTTTTCGCAAGGAAAGGTTCAACGACTTTGTCCACCTATCGTATGTAGATATAATTTTTATAAACTATAACCACATTGAGTCGAGTCTTGGTTTTTATTTTCACCACTCGATTTATTTCATATGGGGGATTGTTGGGAGATTTGTGTATTCAAGTGTGAATAAAATGTAGTGTGATCATATTTTATAATCACAATTGAGAATGCTACATATCTCGAAATGAAAGGTATTTTAGAAATAAAATCAATTACTTACATGTCAAAAATGAAACCAAAATGAATGAAATAAAATGCTCAAAATTATGGAGAGCGTTTAAATTTTACATTGATCAAGTGAAAGGCCTTTGTTTATTTCTTGTAAGACATGAATTTCATTTATTACAACAGTATTAAAATTTAATTTTGGTCTTGTGAAATGAAGGGACCTCATTATGAGTCCAATAGTTCTCTTAGAATATTCATTTTGGTGTCTTCAAGAGGACATTATGGCCGCGACCATGCCATTATGATGGGTTGCCACATCATCATCTATAAAAAGAGGTGAAAAAGAGAGCCGCAAAACTACAAGCAGCACAATAATTCACTATTTTCCAACATTTCATCCCTTGATAGCCGACTGATTTTTCTTTATTCACTACATACTATTTGAGTAATTTCTTGGTGATAGTTTCAAGCACAAGGTTAGTTCGCCGGAGTATATTACCTTTAGGTGCAAGAGGTATACTCACAAATTGTATCATGAGAAGCTCTTGTCGTTTCCTAACACCCAGTGGGACGCCAATAAAATTTTAAGGAAATCGTCGAACGAGCATCAACTTATCTTATTTTTCAGGTTTGATTGTATTTTAATATGCTGAAATATAATTCGGACTCCCTAAAAATCTTTGTAATTGAGTCTTATTTTTTATTACATCAGGAAATTTATTTGCAAATTCAATGCTTCGGTTAATCAGGATATTTCCTTTTGCTAATATTATGCCGAAGAAATCTGGCAGTAGTTTGGAATAGAGACATCTTTGGTTTGGATATAACTAAATCATTTCTTCTGATAACATCTTTAAATATTCGTAAGTGTTTGAAATGCATTTCGATACTTTTAGAAAAACTAAGATATCATCAATATAAATAATAATAAAGTCATTAAATGGGGTGAAGATATCATTCATAATTTTCTGAAATTCAAAAGGGGCATATTTAAGCCAAAGGGCATAACGTTCCATTCATATTGTCCAAAAGGAACATTAAAAGCAGTCTTATAAACATCTTTCTTGTCAATTTGAATTTGCCAAAATCCTGATTTCAAGTCAAATTTAGAAAAAATATGTTAAGGTTATGGCATCGTTGACAAAACAAGCGTAAGAAGATGCTACAACATCCCGTGGAGTCATAGGCTGAAGCATGTTCTGCAGACTTACAAAACAAGCGAAAGAAGATGCTATAGCTTCTCGTGGCAACAGAAGCTGAAGCAAGCTGCCTGTAGACAACTACCAAAAGATTCTATAGCATACCATGAAGAGTTAAAGCTATAGCAGAGTAGCAGATCAACATGGAGCTGCACAGGTCCGAAGGATTGCTGCCGGCGTTGTAACAAGTTAGGGAGTTTCCCAGTTGATCACATTTGATCAGAAGTCTTCATCAAGCGTTCGAAAGAGATTGTATGAAGTAACTGACAAAGCTGTCATAGAAGGAGTATGAAGATAAGCTTGGGATATCTTGAGATCAGAAGAGTCCTTGGGAGCCTGAAGACAAGCTTGAGATCTGAAGAATCCTTGGATTTTGTCAAAAATGCCAAGGGGGAGATTGTTAAGGTAATGACATCCTTGACTAAATAGTACAAAAAGATGCTACAGCACTCTCTGGAGTTGGCAGCTGGAGCACTTTCTGAAGATTTACAAAACAACAACATGGCACAAGAAGACGTTATAGCACTCCGTGACTATCAGAAGCTGATGCAAGCTTGCTGAAGACAAACAACAGAAGATGCTATAAGAAACTGTGACTTGAAGCTAGAGCAAAATGGCCGATCATCTTGCAGCTACAGGGAGATGGCCCGGAGAGGTAATGCCGGCATCGCAAAGGACCAGGGAGCCTTGCAGTCATCCTCAAGTGATTAGTAGACATCATCACATTGTCGGAAGAGATCAAGAAAGATAAGGTTTCTAGATGTCGATTTAGGAACCAACAAACTCCTAAAATCTAGGGATAGATCTTGAACTGCCAAAAAGAGTTTAGAAAGTGTTCTAAATTTTAGTGAAACTAGGATTTCTATAATCCTTCATGGGCTGCTGATCGCGCGCCGTTGTACGCGTCAAATTAATCCTTCCTTCTCCACTTAGTACAGCGGCTAAGTCAGGGTCGATTCCACAAGGAGTAAGCAGACTCGTTCTAACTAGTAACCTACAACTTACGAAAATTGGGTTGTGAATGATTGGGTTGCGCAGGTGCGCGAATAAACAGTAGTGAAAGCAGAGTTTGCACTAGACGTGCGCAGGCAGTAGAGATTTGGTACTATGACTATGAAAAGTATCGGTGCAGACAATCCTCTATGAATGTATTCCTTATCATCGACTCTAAACGTCTATAGTTTGATTTACTGAAGTTAGTGTCCGATCAAGGCTTCCTAACATGTGCGCATGTTCCGATCAAAGTTCATGAGCTATTAATTTTTGAAACTACTCTAAGAAGCTACGAATCCTGTCACAGTAGCAGCTCAATATCCTAGCGCGTTACTCATAGTTGTCACCGTCAAGCTACCAACTAGTTTAACATATAACAAACAAGTAGTAAGAGTAAGATTGCGGTTCAAGGCTTCCCCTACTCATGCAACTAGCTGTCAACCGTGTGCACAGAATTAATACAAGCAAACAAACTATGCATTAAGCACCAGTCTCAAAGGAAATACTCATAGAATCATGCCCAACCGATACAAAGCGTTTAGCTAGACATGCTAGTAGTAAACATCATAGAAATAGTAAATAAAAGCTGAGTGTCCAAGAAAACAGTAACAAGCAGGTGCGTGTAGATTACTGTGTCTCGGCTCGCGCAGTCGGCTAGCGCAGGTCCTCGCAGCAGCTCGTGTGTTTTTCAGTTCTGCCTCTCTCTCCTCCTCCGTTGTGTGCGTCTTCAAACCCAAGCCTTCCTCTCTTTATATACTGCTCATGAGGACAATCTTGGCAACTTCCAAATCCTATGGTGTTCAAGATTTGGAAACACCAACATCCTGCGCATGGCTCACCGCGCACATTGGTTCGCGCAGTTGGTCTGCGCACCGCGGTCTGAATCTATCCTATTTGCGCTGCTAGCTCCGCAGGCTGTGTGTTGCGCTCCTTAAACGCTGCCTATTAGCGTGTATCCGACTTAGGCCCTTGTTTTGCCCTGGAATACAAAAACACCGGAAACCAGTAATCTTGTACACAAAATGATGCAAACAAGCATAGTGTTAGGATCTAAGTAGCGCATATAAATAGGCTCTATCAAACCCCCCACACTTGCCTTTGTTCGTCCCGAACAAGCACTCAAGCACGGATATAATTACCTCTCTGGAGTCTAGCGCACAGTCTTGCACTCTGGCGCGATCTACACAACCGTTCACCTTGCGCTGCTCTATCACCTGTGCGCATCTGCCTTCAACAGTTTAATATAACAATTTCGAAATTCGTTACCTCTCAGCAGGGATGGAGATTATTTCGGATGGCTGGGAGATAACTCTTCACAGGCTCCGGGTTGTCGGTCTTTACTTCGAGTACGGGTATATGGTTAATTGCGCAGGTTTCTTCCGGTGCGTGATTCTTTCGCGCACTTCCTGGGAACTCGAGCCTTCTTGATGATTTTCTTGTGAATTTGCGCACGCTGGTACGGAGTTGTGCGCATGCCGGCTTCGTTAGCGCATATCATTTGCTGGTGTTTTTCTTTTTGTACAGCTTTATCTACGGTTCCTGTGTTCCCAGAACGGTTCCAGTCTTGGCTTCCAGATAGCAGCTATGGAACAACGCTCCGCTCTCCCTCCTGATCTAGTTGCGAAGGTCAGCGCACTCGTTTACACCCGCGCCCGCCTTCCCTTGCCTGACTTCCAGAGGAAAGGTGGTCTGTTTTCCCACCTCGCCACGCTTTGGGTATTCGCCTTCGGCATCTGCGTGGCTGAGCGCGCTCTATTGTTTCGAAGGTCGCGAAGCACCGGTGATAGCGCGTCGTTGTGCGCTTCAAATTTATTCCTTCCTTCTCCACTTAGTATAGCGGCTAAGTCAGGGTCGAATCCACAGGGAGCAAGTAGATTAGCTTCAACTAGTAACCTGCACTTACGAAAACTGGGGGTGTGAGTGATTGGGTTGCGCAAGTGCGCGAATAACAGTAGTGAATGCAGGAATTGCACTAGACGTGCGCAGGCAATAGAGATTAAGTACTATGACTATGAAAAGTATCGGCGCAGACAATCCTCTATGAATATATTCCTTATCATCGACTCTAAACGTCTATAGTTTGGTTTACTAAAGTTAGTGTCCGATCAAGGCTTCCTAACATGTGCGCATGTTCCGATCAAAGTTCATGGGCTATTAATTCTTAAGACTAGTCTCAGCAGTTACGAATCTTGTCACAGTAGCAACTGATTATCCTAGCGCGTTACTCCTAGTTGTCACCGTCAAGCTATTCAACTAGTTTAACATATAACAAACAAGTAACAAGAGTAAGATTGCGGTTCAAGGCTTCCCCTACTCATGCAACTAGCTGTCAACATGGTGCATAGAATTAATATAAGCAAACAAACTATGCATTAAGCACAAGTCTCAAAGGAAATACTCATAGAATCATGTCCAACCGATACCAAGCGTTTAGCTAGACATGCTAGTAGTAAACATCATTGAAACAGTAAATAATATCTAAAGTATCCTAGAAAACAGCAACGAGCAGGTGCGTGCAGGTTGCAGAGTCTCGGCTGGCGCAGTCGGCTAGCGCAGGTCCTCTCAGTAGGCTTGTGTGTTTTTCTGTTCTGCCGCTCTCTCGTGTGCTGTGGTCCTCTCTTGGTGCCATTGATGCTCTCAATGTTGTCTCACAATGTTGTCTCTCAAACCCTAGCCTTCCTCTCTTTATATACTGCTCATGAGGCCCAGCCTTGGCAACTTCCAAATCTGGCGGTGTCAAGATTTGGAAACACCACTCTTCTGCGCATGGCGCACGGCACACTGGTTAGCGCAATCGGTCTGCGCACCGTAGTCGACTCTGCCACTATCTGTCCTGTTTGCGCTGCTAGCTCCGCAGGCTGTGTGTTGCGCTCCTTAAACGTTGCCTGTTAGCGCGTATCCGACTCAGGCCCTCGTTTCGCCCTGAAATACAAAAATACTGGAAACTAGTAATCTTGTACACAAAATAATGCAAACAAGCATAGGGTTAGGATCTAAATAGTATGTATAAATAGGCTCTATCAAACCCCCCACACTTGCCCCTTGTCCCGAACAAGCACTCAAGCACGGATACAATTACCTCTCTGGAGTCTAGCGCACAGCCTTGTACTCTAGCGCGATCTGCACTACTGTGCACCTTGTGCTGCTCTATCACCTGCGCGCATCTGCCTTCAACAGTTTAATATAATAATTTCGTAATTCGTTACCTCTCAGCTGGGATGAAGATCATTTTGGATGGCTGGGAGATAGCTCTTCATAGGCTCCGGGTTGTCAGCTTTCACTCCGAGGACGGGTATATGGTTAATAGCGCAAGCTTCTTCCGGTGCGTGATTCTTCCGCGCACTTCCTGGGAACTCAAGCTTTTCTGCTGATTTTCTTATGAATTTGCGCACGCTGGTATGTATCTGTGCGCATGCTGATTCTTTTGTGGCGCATATCATCTGCTGGTGTCTTTCTTTCCTTTTTTTTTGTACAGCTTTATCTATGGTTCCTATGTTCCCAGAACGGTTCCAGTCTCGGCCTCCGAATAGCAGCTATGGAACAACGCTCCGCTCTCCCTCCTTGATCTATTTGCGCAGGTCAGCGCACGTGTTTACACCCGCGCCCGCCTTCCCTAGCTCAATTTCTAGAGGAAAGGTGGTCTGTTTTCCCACCTCGCCACGCTTTGGGTATTTTCCTTCGGCATCTGCGTGACTGAGCGCGCTCTCTTGTTCCGAAGGTCGCGAAGCACCGGCCTCCACTAGCGCTCTCGACCATATACCTCACCTTCGAAGCTCAAACGACTAACCGCCTCTCTAGAGCGTTTCTGTCAACTCCACATCCCATGTATATCCCAACTAACAGGAGTAGAAAAACGAAAAAATAGACCAAAACAGTTGATAGCAGCGCATGCAATATGAATAGCGCAATACGAGCTGAACAGTGTGCGCAACCCGCACACAAGCGCACTGCTGCTACTATTTTCTTCAACTAAACTAAGCTACACTACAAAGCTAAAAAACGTGAAATGTAAATGAAATGCTCCCCCCCCCCCCACACTTAAACAGAGACGTGTCCCCACGACTCAAGCTCAAGCGCACGGAGAGCGCATACATGCATGCAAGCAAAAGAAAGAATATAAGAAAGAAAAAAAACATATGGTCAGCGCAGCAACAATATAGCAAGGGGTCACAAAATATTCAGCACAATAGTCAGTAAAATATAGCAACATCTAGCAACAGTTTTCAAAAAGATAAGAAAAGAAACCACCCGAAAGAAATGCGCGCCCCACTGCAGCCGTAGATGTCCTCGGAGCTGGACTCAGCCGCTGATCCGCGCGCCTCCTCATCTGAAGAATCAGTCACATACTCGGTGCTGGAGGTTGGCGGCACTACAGAAATGGCGGCGGGCTGAGCCACGAGGTCGTCCTCTGAGATAGGATCCCATAGTGAATCGGAGCTGGAACTTAGGATGGGATCGGCTTCAGGGGACCTCTGAATAGAAGGCTGAGCAGGGGGAGCTGCAGGTGCTGGTACTGGGTCTGCTGCTGGGGTGGGCTCTGCTGTTGGGGCTGGCTCTACTGCATGGACCGGGGACTGGGTAGGAGGGCTGGCTGGCTGGCGCGACTCGCTGGGGGATCTTGGAGGCGGCCTGCGCAGACTGAGGAGAGGGGGAATAGCATCTCCAAATCTCCACCCTGATGGTGGGCTCAAGCTCAAATCTGCCCCCTCGGGCGCTAAATATTCGAGCACGCGCATGACGTTGAACATCATGCGCTGCTCCTCTGGTACCTCCTCAGGCGCCTCCTCAGCCTCCGTCCTGGGGCGCTTTCCTTGTGCACGCGGGGGAGAATCCTCAATGGCAATGGTAACTGGCTCCCCCTGCGGTGCACTTGCCCTTCGGCGCGCTCCAGTCTGCGCACGAGTCCTCATGCGCCTGACTGGAGGCGCAACTGGCTCTGGGGCGTCGTCCCTCTCCATTTCCTCCGCAGCCGCTTCTGCTTGCGCGCTGCTCTCTGCTCGCTACCTCGGCGCTCTAGCCGGCTGCAGCCGGTAGCACCATTCTAATGTACCATCCTCTCTCACGGCTACCGCTCTTATCTGCAGCATCTAGGCGCGGTCCAAGGAAACAGCCGGCACCACTGTGTGCTCGGGCACCTCTGGCTCTCCATCCAACGCACGCAGCAGGTGCGTTATCATTCCTCCACAAGTCAGCGGCCCTTTCGTGCTGACCCGACTCCAATGGAGCACCATGTTCAAGACAAACAGCACCTTCTTCGCATAATAAAAACCCTTCAAAATCTCCATGTCCAGTAAGCTGATCTTGGGCGCACCATTGAAGCGCCCGATAATGGCATAGGCGACCATGCGCCATAGGTAGAACATCCACGGGTCGCGCAGCTCGCGTCCTCGGTTGCGCCCCGCGGCAAAAACTGGGCCGGTCGCCATCTCGCGCCACGCCTCCTAATTCGTGTGCGTGTCTATGGCCACCTCACGCACCTTTGCGCACCTCAGCGTGCGCTTCAGCCTCTTAGCCGAGGCAATGTACCAGACTCCTCTGTGCCGGTACCTTATCTCCAGATCAGCCGTCTCTAGCGACGCCAAAAACTCGCACGTATCCTCTTTGTCCGCTGCGTCGTTGATCTCCAACAGCGCCTCCCAGCCCGCCAGCGCGAGCTTTTCCACAATGAGGTCCTCCATCCCGACCTCTCGCAGGAACTCCCTACTGATGTACGGAGTCCCGTACATCTCCAGCCTCATGAAGGCTTCATACTTGCTGGCAAAAGAAGCTGGGGTCGCTTGATCCTCGGCAGGCTGCATGGTGTGCGAGGGTTCCTCCAGTCAACTGGGGTCAACGCTCCACAAATGCTCAAAAAAAACCAAACTCCGCCAAATGCCCTGAAACTTTCACCAAATGGGCGCCTACTGTCCGCCTACAAAACCCCCTAACCTAAACTCCAAACGGTGCACGCTAGCTTGGTGCGATTTCAGACCTAGGGCACCCCTCTTATCGCACAAACCCTAGTTCAATCGGCTCAAATCGGAAGGGAAAGGGTACCTGGCGAGTGTGCGACTGTATGCTCCTCAAATCTCTCTAAACGGAAGCTGGGTGGAGTGCCGGACGGTGAGCGGATGCTGAGGGCGGGAGCTTCTTGCAACGGTCGAGTGTGAAAAGTGCTGAAATTTTTTCTACGTACTGCCCTTATATACCCCCGTGTCTGGCGCATCTGTCCTGCGCACTATAGTTGCGCACTGACCTGCGCGACTAAAAAACTACCAAGTCCTAAACTAGCTAAAAGATACTAGAAAAACTAAAAGAAAAACGTGTGAAAGTAAAACGTGTCGGGTTACCTCCCGACAAGCGCCTTTGTTTAACGTCGTTGGCTCGACTGTACCTCGTTACTTGCGTGTAAGTGTACCAGCGACCTCCCCCACTCTTGCTCCTGAGTGACCCCGCGCTCGTGCGTGTGTTGCGTTCTTCTTGTTCCTGCGCAAAGGATCGGAAGGGTGGTCAGCATGGTTAATAGTATGTGATAAGTCATGAGTAACGAGGTTAGGTAGAGAGGAAGAAGAAATATGAGCAATAGTTCCCAATTCTCCCTCTGGTGCGTCTGGTGGCGACTCTGGCGCAGCGACCTGTGCATCTGCTATCTCTGGCTCTGCCAATTCAACTTCGCGCGCTGTGCCATCCCAAGGTTCTCCTAAATACTTTTTGACTCTCTGCCCATTGACCTGAAACGATGCCGGTGCTCGTTTTCTAACTCGATTGTTCTGTAGGGGAAAACCTTGGTAACCGTGTATGGTCCCGTCCATTTGCTGTGCAGCTTCCCAGGCATGAGCTTTAGGCGCGAGGAGAACAATAGTACCTGGTCTCCTGGCTCAAAAGTGCGTCTGAGGATGTGTTTGTCATGAAATCCCTTTGTGCCCGCCTTGTAATCGCGCAGTCCCTCATATGCATCCAGGCGCAGCTCTTCTAATTCGCTTAGCTCAAATGCGCGCTCCTTACCAGCCTCGTCTAGGTTCAGGTTACAAACGCGCAATGCCCAGTATGCCTTGTGCTCTAACTCCACTGGCAGGTGGCACGCTTTTCCATAAACCAACCGAAACGGTGAAATCCCAATTGGTGTCTTATGTGCAGTTCTGTATGCCCACAGCGCATCGTCAAGGCGCTGGCTCCAGTCTTTGCGCGATGGTCTCACAGTTTTCTCCAGGATACGCTTGATCTCTCTGTTGGAAACCTCGGCCTGGCCATTCGTTTGAGGGTGGTAAGCGGTGGACTTCTTGTGGTGCACTCCATAATTCTTGAATACCTGCGCCACAATCCTATTGCAAAAATGCGTCCCCTGGTCGCTGATGATTGCCTTAGGCACTCCGTACCTGCAAAATATGTTAGTCCTTAAAAAGTCAGCGACCGTCTTACCATCATCCTTCCGGGTAGCCTTGGCCTTAACCCATTTGGAGACATAATCTACCGCGACCAATATGTACTCATATCCGGAAGATGGAGGAAATGGCCCCATGAAGTCAATTCCCCAAATGTCGAATACTTCATCCACTAGAATTGGCGTCTGTGGCATCTCATTGCGCGCTGATATGCCTCCTGTGCGCTGGCACCTGTCACAGTTCCTGCAGTGGTTATACGAGTCACTAAACAAGTGCGGCCAATAAAATCCGCAGTCCAGGATTTTTCTGCTCGTGCGCTTGGGACCAAAGTGTCCTCCACATGCGTGCGCATGACAAAACATCAAAACAGAGTTAATTTCATGGTCAGGCACGCAGCGCCTTAAAATCTGATCAGGTCCTATTCTGAGCATATACGGATCATCCCAAATGTAATGCTTGGACTCATGCTTTAATCTCATGCATTGGGTTTTAGTGAAATGAGGAGGAAACGTACCTGTGACCAGGTAATTTGCAATGTGCGCATACCATGGTACCTTACCTGTCAGCGCCATCAGATGCTCGTCAGGGAATGTCTCTGTGATTTGCCCTGGCTCCTCTGCTTTCAGAATCCTGCTCAGGTGGTCCGCGACTGTGTTCTCCATGCCCTTCTTATCTCTGATTTCCAAGTCGAATTCCTGAAGTAGGAGCACCCAGCGCATCAGGCGCGGCTTAGTCTCCTTCTTGGACATTAGGTAACGGATTGCTGAGTGGTCTGTGTAGACGATGACTCTAGCGCTAAGAACATATGCGCGGAACTTCTCCAGCGCAAACACAATTGCCATAAGTTCCTTCTCCGTGGTAGTGTAGTTCCTCTGCGCAGCGTCCAGTGTGCGCGACGCATAATAAATGGCGTGCGGCTTCTTGTCCACGCGTTGTCCCAGGACTGCACCTACTGCATAGTCGCTTGCATCGCACATTAGTTCAAATGGCAGGTTCCAGTCTGGCGCGCGCATCACTGGCGCACTAGTCAGTGCCTCCTTCAGCTTATCAAACGCGGCCCTGCACTCATCAGTAAATTCGAAACACACATCCTTTTGCAAGAGGTTAGACAGGGGTATACAAATCTTAGAAAAATCTTTTATGAAGCGCCTGTAAAACCCGGCATGCCCAAGGAATGATTTCACATCGCGCACGTTAGTGGAATAAGGCAGATTAGCAATAAGATCTATTTTGGCTTTGTCTACCTTGATCCCTTCCTGCGAGACAATATGTCCTAGTACTACTTCATGTGATACCATGAAATGACATTTCTCATAATTGAGCACTAGGTTTTTTGAAATGCAGCGTGCTAAGACCTTATCAAGATGAGTTAAGCATGCGTCAAAGGTACTTCCGTGTACAGTAAAATCATCCATGAACACTTCTATGCATATACCAATCATATCAGAAAAAATGCTCATGACTAGACGTTGGAACGTACATGGCGCGTTACACAGCCCAAATGACATGCGCCGAAACGCAAACGTACCGAATGGGCAGGTAAACGTGGTCTTCTCTTGATCTTCCGCAGCTATGGGTATCTAATTGTACCCTGAGTATCCGTCCAAGAAACAAAAGTAGGGCTTCCCCGCTAATCGATCTAGCATGTGATCCATGAAGGGTAGTGGGAAATGGTCCTTGCGCGTGACTGCGTTAAGCTTCTTGTAGTCGATGCCCATGCGCCATCCAGTTTGTATGCGCTTGGGAACTAGCTCGCCCTGCGCATTCTCCTCTACTGTGATTCCTCCTTTCTTCGGCACAACATGCACTGGACTGACCCATTTGCTATCCGAGATTGGGTAAATGACTCCTGCGTCAAGCAGCTTCAGGATCTCTTTCTGCACCACCTCCATCATTTTTGGGTTCAACTTGCACTGAGGCTCCCTGGATGGTTTTGAACCATCTTCCAATAGGATCCTATGCATGCATACGTCTGGGCTCACTCCGCGCTGGTCAGCAAGTGTCCATCCTATAGCGCGCTGGTTCTTGCGCAGCACCTGCTGTAATCGCGCCTCCTGCTCATCTTCCAATCCTTTCTTTATGATTACTGGCAGGGTATCTTTACTTCCCAAGAATATGTATTTGAAGTGCTCTGGGAGTTGTTTCAGCTCGACCTTGGGTGCCTGTTCAATAGAGGGCAAGATTTTATTAGCAGTGCAGACATTAACTATATCGTGTACCTGTCTGGATGCTGGTTCAGCACTGCTCAGCTCATCCTCCTGCGCCTCCAACTCTGCCTGTGCCAGTGTCTCAGGTTCTTCTGCTGCGCTTGCACATTGCGCATCTGCAACTAAGTCATCTATGTTGTCCATCGGCGTCCTCATAAGGGTGTTGCATCCCTTTGAATATGTTAAAATGAATTTCCTCGCCATCAACCTCCATAGAGAGTGTGCCCCTCCACACATCTATCTTGGTGCGCGCTGTCATCAGAAATCGTCTGCCCAGTAGGATCTGCGCACTGCCTTTGCTCGACTCACCCTCCATTTCTAGGATATAGAAATCTGCTGGGAACACCAGCTCTCCTACTCGGACTAGGACGTCCTCGATCATGCCCGTAGGTTGCTTGCACGACCGATCTGCTAGCTGAATGTTGAGACCTGCAGGCTTTAGTGGTCCAAGGCTCAATGATGCATATAGGGAATAGGGTTGCACATTTATAGATGCGCCTAAGTCAATCATGCAATTGCTTACTGTGGTCTTACCTAAGGTGCAGGGGATGGTGAACGTACCTGGATCCCGGCATTTAGGTGGTACCTTATGCTGCACGATCGTTGAGGCCTGCGTATTTAGCATTACCTGCGCGCACTCGCCTTTCCTCCTTTTGTTTGTGCACAGCTCCTTTAAAAACTTGGCGTACCTAGGGATTTGCCGAACTGCTTCAATAAGGGGAATGTTTATTTCCACCTTACTGAATAACTCGTAGAGCTCCTTATCAAGCGCTTCCTTCCTAGCCAATGGTGCCTGTACAGGGAAAGGTGCAGGTATGTTAGTACGATTCATGCCTTTGTCTTTTGATTGTGTCATACCTGGCGCTTCGCCCTGCGGGATTTTGGCTGGCGCTTCTGGTGGCGCATCTTGCTCTGGTTGCGCATTTTGCTCTGTTGGATCTGGGACTCGCGGAACTGGTTGCGCGGGCACCTTCGTGGTCTACTCTGTTCCTACCGTGCGCCCAGTCCTCAGTGTCACTGCGTTGACTCCTCCCTTGGGATTCTGGATCACTTGCGAAGGCAGGTTGCCATCGCTCTTTTTCAGCTCATACACCGTGGTAGCGATCTGTGATAGCTGCTTCTCAATGGACTCAAACCTCTTGTGATACTTCTGATCATTTTTGCGCACTGTGTCTGCTAGCTGCCCCACGATGTCTTCTAAGAATCGCCTCGGTTGCTGGTTGTTCTGCGCTGGTGCGTCAGTGCGGCGATGCGGTGGATTGTAGGGCGCGGCTTGTTTCGTCTGCTATGGTGCGCGCTGGTCCGCGGACTGCCTTTGGAAATTGTTTGCCTCCTTCCATCTGAACCCATTTGCGGCTAGTCCAAAACGCGGCTGATTCTGCCTCTGTGGCCCTCTATTATCCCATCCTCCAAGAGCATTGACATCTCCTGATTCCTCGAAAAGTGTGGGACACGCATCGGTTTTGTGCTCAGTGGATGTGCAGAATTCACATGCCTTTGGCGCAGCTGGTTGCGCTCCCTGCGCATGCATCAACTTCTGCAGCTTGGCCTTCATTTCCTTTATCTCAGCGCTTGTTTCTACCTGATGCATAGAACGAGCACGACTATTTTCAAGTGTTAGCTGATGTCTAACCTGTCCAGCAGAGTCTTCTATCAGCTGCCACGCGTCCTCTGGGTACATGTTGCAAATGTCGCCTCCTGCGCATGCATTCAATAATCGCAGCTCCATGGGCAGCAATCCATTCAGGAAATTCTCTATCAGCACATTCTGGGGCAGGCCGTGATTGTAGCAGTTGGCCTCCAGCTCCCTGAAACGCTCGTAATATTCTGACAGCGACTCTCCTGCGCTCTGCCTAGGTGCGGCTAGCTCCCTCCTGAGTAGCGCGATCTTTGCTGCGGGATAGAACTTATGCAGGAACTTCTTCTGCAGCTGCTCCCATCTGTGAATTGATCCTGCTGGTAAGTTCATCAGCCAATGCCTGGCCGTGTCACACAATGAAAATGGGAACGCTTTCATCTTCAGCACTTCGTCGCTCTCCCCTTCGGCCTTCATGTTCTCGCAAATGACTAGGAATTCTCGCACATGTTTGACTGGGTTCATCCCGTGGAACTTGGGCATGTGATGAATGAGCAAGCTCCTGAGTTCGAAATGACCGTCTGGTGGAAGCACTATGCACCACGGCTGGTTAACCGTGATTGGGGCTGACATCTCGCGCACTGTTCTGCGTCGCGCGACCTGTCGTGCTGGTGGCACATTATACACTTCGGTGGCCATCCTTGCTTCAACCTGGCGCTACACTTCCTCTCTGAACAGGCCTGCGCGGTTATGTGCCCTCGCATCCTCTGGGGTCCTGTCCCCTAAGTTATCTCCAACGACACTGTTATCCTCCATAACCTGTTCTGAATCTCAAAGAAAATGAAATTAAAAGAAAACTAAGTTGTTGCGTCTGTCAGTGCGCAACTAGAATCTGCGCAACGCAACTGTTTCAAGGTTGCACGGGCTGATGTTGATTGCGCGCTATCAGAAACAACAACCAAAAGAAAGCAAAGAGAAATAACTAACTATTGTAAAAGAAAACTTAAGCTAATTAAAGCTTATCTGCGTTGATCCCCGGCAACGGCGCCAAAATTTGATAGCGCGTCAAATTTATTCCTTCCTTCTCCACTTAGTATAGCGGCTAAGTCAGGGTCGAATCCACAGGGAGCAAGTAGATTAGCTTCAACTAGTAACCTGCACTTACGAAAACTGGGGGTGTGAGTGATTGGGTTGCGCAAGTGCGCGAATAACAGTAGTGAACGCAGGAATTGAACTAGACGTGCGCAGGCAGTAGAGATTAAGTACTATGACTATGAAAAGTATCGGCGCAGACAATCCTCTATGAATATATTCCTTATCATCGACTCTAAACGTCTATAGTTTGGTTTACTAAAGTTAGTGTCCGATCAAGGCTTCCTAACATGTGCTCATGTTCCGATCAAAGTTCATGGGCTATTAATTCTTAAGACTAGTCTAAGCAGTTACGAATCTGTCACAGTAGCAACTGATTATCCTAGCGCGTTACTCCTAGTTGTCACCGTCAAGCTATTCAACTAGTTTAACATATAACAAACAAGTAACAAGAGTAAGATTGCGATTCAAGGCTTCCCCTACTCATGCAACTAGCTGTCAACATGGTGCATAGAATTAATATAAGCAAACAAACTATGCATTAAGCACAAGTCTCAAAGGAAATACTCATAGAATCATGTCCAACCGATACCAAGCATTTAGCTAGACATGCTAGTAGTAAACATCATAGAAACAGTAAATAATATCTAAAGTATCCTAGAAAACAGCAACGAGCAGGTGCGTGCAGGTTGCAGAGTCTCGGCTGGCGCAGTCGGCTAGCGCAGGTCCTCTCAGTAGGCTCGTGTGTTTTTCTGTTCTGCCGCTCTCTCGTGTGCTGTGGTCCTCTCTTGATGCTATTCATGCTCTCAATGTTGTCTCTCAAACCCTAGCCTTCCTCTCTTTATATACTGCTCATGAGGCCCAGCCTTGGCAACTTCCAAATCTGGTGGTGTCAAGATTTGGAAACACCACTCTTCTGCGCATGGCGCACGGCACACTGGTTAGCGCAATCGGTCTGCGCACCGTAGTCGACTCTGCCACTATCTGTCCTGTTTGTGCTGCTAGCTCTGCAGGCTGTGTGTTGCGCTCCTTAAACGCTGCCTATTAGCGCGTATCCGACTTAGGCCCTCGTTTAGCCCTGAAATACAAAAACACTGGAAACCAGTAATCTTGTACACAAAATAATGCAAACAAGCATAGGGTTAGGATCTAAATAGTATGTATAAATAGGCTCTATCAAACGGCCTCCACTAGCGCTTTCGACCATATACCTTACCTTCGAAGCAAAAACGACTAACCGCCTCTCTAGAGCTTTTCTGTCAACTCCACATCCCCTGTATATCCCAACTAAAAGGAGCAGAAAAAACGAAAAATATACTAAACAGTTGATAGCAGCGCATGCAAAATGAATAGGCAATGCAAGACGAAAAGTGTGCGCAACCCGCACACAAGCGCACCACTGCTACTATTCCCTTCAACTAAACTAAGCTACACTTAAATAGAGACGTGTCCCCACGACTCATGCGCAAGCGCAACGGAGAGCGCACACATGCATGCAAACAAAACAAAGAACATACAAAAGAAATATAGTCATCGCAGCAAGGACATAGTCAGGAGTTCACAAAATATTCAGCACAAGATAGTAAAATATCACCGAGCAATAGTTTTCAAAAAAAAAAAGATAATAAACCACCTGAAAGAAATGAGCGCCCTCCTTGCGTCCCTAGATATCCTCGGAGCTGGACTCAACTGCGGATCCTTGCGCCTCCTCATCTGAGGACTCTGTCTCATATTCGGAGCTGGAAGCTGGCGGCGACAGAAACTGCGGCGGGCTGAGTCAAGAGGTCGTCCTCCGAGATAGGGTCCCATAACGAATCTGAACTGGAACCTATGATGGGATCGGCCTCAGAGGACCTCTGTACAGAAGGCTGCGCAGGGGGTGCTGCTGGTGCTGGCACCGGGTCTACTGCTGCGGTGGGCTCTACTGCATGGACCGGGGATTGGACAGGCTGCGCAGGAGGGCTGGCTGGCTTGCGCTACTCGCTGGGGGACCCTAGAGGCGGCCTACGCATACTGAGGAGAGGGGGGATAGAATCTCCAAATCTCCACCCTGATGGTGGACTTACAGTCAGGTCTGCCCCCTCTGGTGCTAAATACTCTAGCACGCGCATGACGTTGAACATCATGCGCTGCTCCTTCGACACCTCCTCAGGCGCCTCCTCTGCCTCTGTCCTTGGACGCTTTCCCTGTGCACGCGGGGGAGAATCATCAATGGCTATGGTTACTGGCTCCCCCTGCAGCACACTTGCCCTCCGGCGTGCTCCAGTCTGCGCACGAGTCCTCATGCGCCTGACTGGAGGCGCAACTGGCTCTGGGGCCTCTTCCATCTCCCTTTCCTCAGCGGCTTCTTCTGGCTGCGCGCTGCTCTCTGCTCGGTGCCTTGGCGCTGGGCCGGCTGCAGCTGGTAGCACCATTCTAAGGTCCCGTCCTCTCTTGCAGTCACTGCTCTGAGCTGCAGCATATGGGCATGGTCCAGGGGAACGGCTGGCACTACCGTGTGCTCATGCACTTCCGGCTCTCCATGCAGCGCACGCAGCAGGTGCGTGATCATTCCTCCACAAGTCAGCGGCCCCTTCGTGCTGACCCGCCTCCAATGCACCACCATGTTTGAGACAAACAACACCTTCTTCCCATAATAGAATCCCTTCAATATGTCCATGTCCAGCAGGCTAATCTTTGGCGCACCATTAAAGCGCCCGATGATTGCATAGGCGATCATGCGCCAGAGGTAGAACATCCACGGGTCGCGCAGCTCGCGTCCTCGGTTGCGCCCCGCGGAAAAACTTGGCCGGTCGCCATCTCACGCCACGCCTCTTGATTTGTGTGCGTGTCTGATCGCGCGTCGTTGTGCGCGTCAAATATAATTCCTTCCTCTCCCACTAGTACAGCGGTTAAGTAAGGGTCGATCTCCACAGGGAGCAAGCAGTGAGTCTTAGCCAGTAACCTACACTTAAGAAAACGGGGGTTGCGTGAGTGATTGGTGGTTTTGCGCGATGCGCGAGTAACAGCGAATATCGTAACGCGGGGAATTGCACTAGACGTGTGCAAGCAGTAGAGATTAAATACTATATTTATGAGAAGTATTGGGCAGACAATCCTCTATGAATGCATTCCTTATCATCGACTCCAAACATCTATAGCTTGTGTTTTACTTGGGTTAGTGTCCGGTAAAGGCTTCCTAACACGTGCGCATGTTCCGTTCAAAGTTCATGTGCTATTAATCCTTAGAACTAGACTAAACAGCTGCGAATCCTGTCACAGTAGCAACTGCTTACCCTAACTCGTTACTCCTAGTTGTCACGATAAGTTTGCGGTTCAAGGCTTCCCCTACGCATGCAACTAGTTTAACATGCGACAAGCGAGCTACACAAGTAAGTTTGCGGTTCAAGGCTTCCCCTACTCATGCAACTAACTGTCTCAGTACGCACAGAATTAGTACAAGTAGATAAACTATGCATTAAGCTCAAGTCTCAAAGGAATACATCACAGATTCATGCCCGACCAACACTAAGTGTTTAGCTAGACATGCTAGTGGTAAACATCATAAAATAGTAAATAATAACTAATGAATCCAAGAAAACGGTAGCAAACGGTGCGTGCAGTGTCTTCTCTCGGCTGGCGCAGTCGGCTGGCGCAAATCTCCTCAATAAGTCCGTGTGTTTTCCAGTTCTGCCGCACAGTGCCTCCTTCGCGTCCTCTGGTGCCTCTGGAACAACCGTCTTTTCGAACTCTTCGAAACCCTAGACTTCCTCCCTTTATATACTGCTCAGGAGGTTCATCTTTTGGCAACTTCCAAATCTGGTCACTGGCACTTTGCGCCTGGCGCACGGCATTGGTTGGCGCAATCGGGTAGCGCACTTCTGCTGTCTTTCGCCATTTCTTCTTTTGTTTGCGCCGCTAGCTCCACAGGCTGATCTTTCACTCCTAGAACGCTGCCTGACAGCGCGTATCCGACTTAAGGACTCGTTCTGACCTGATATACAAAAACATTGGAAGCGAGTAATCTTGCTCATAAAATATTGCAAACAAGCATAGGGTTATGATCTAAATAATGTGTATAACTAGGCTCTATCAGTGTCCACATCCTCCTCACGCACCTTGGCGCACCTTAGCGCGCGCTTCAGCCTCTTGGCCGAGGCTATATACCAGACCCCTCTGTGCCGGTATCTGATCTCCAAATCGGCAGTCTCCAGCGACGCCAAGAACTCACATGTATCCTCCTTATCAGCCGCGTTGTTGACCTCCAACAGCGCCTCCCAGCCCGCCAGCACGAGCTTCTCCACAATCAGTTCCTCCATTCCGACTTCGCGCGGGAAGTCCCTGCTGATGTATGGGGTCCCGTACATCTCCAGCCGCATGAAGGCTTCATATTTGCTGGCGAATGACGCTGGGGTCTCCTGATCCTCGGCAGGTCTCATGGTGCGCGGGTGTTCCTCTGGTCAACTACGGTCAAAGCTCCACAGATGCCCAAAAATCCAAACTCCGACTAACGCCCTGAAACTGTCACCTACAGGTCGCCTATCCTCCGCCTACAAAACCCACTACCCAGAACTCCAAATGGTGCGGGCGAACTAGGTGCGATTTCAAACCTAGGGCAACTCTTCTATCGCACAAACCCTAACTGAATCGGCTCAAATTGAGGGGAAGGGTAACCTGGTGTGTGTGCGACGGGAAGTTCTTTAAATCTTTCTAAACGGAGGGCTGGTTGATCGCCGGACGGTGAGCGGAGGCTGAGGGCAGGAGCTTTTTTTGCAACGGTCGAATGTGAAAATGCTGAAATTTTTCTTAAGTCCTGGCCTTTTCTACCCCCTGTCTGGCGCATCTGTTCTGCGCACTGAGTTTGCGCACTGACCTGTGTACTGCTGCGCGACTAAAACTACAAGTCCTAAACTAGCTAAAAGACACTAGAAAAATTAAAAAAACGTGTAAAAGTAAAATGTGTCGGGTTACCTCCCAACAAGTGCCTTTGTTTAACGTCGTTGGCTCGACCGTACCTCGTTACTTGCTTAAAAGTGTGCCAGTGACCTCCCCCACACTTTCTCCTGAGTGACCCCGCGCTCGTGTGTGCGTTGCGTTCTTCTTAGTCCTGCGCAAAGGATCGGAAGGGTGATCAGCATGGTTAATATCATGTGACAAATCATAAGTAACGAGGTTAGTTAAAGAGGGAGAAGAAATATGAGCAATAGGTCCCAGTTCTCCCTTAGGTGCATCTGATGGCGACTCTGGCGCAGCAACCTGCGCATCTTCTATTTCTGGCTCTGCTAAGTCAACTTCGCGCGCTGTGCCATCCCAAGGTTCTCCTAAATATTTTTTGACTCGCTGCCCATTGACCTGAAAACGATGCTGGTGCTTGTTTTCTAACTCGATTGTTTCGTAAGGGAAAACCTTGGTAACCGTGTATGGTCCCGTCCATTTGCTGTGCAGCTTCCCAGGCATTAGTTTTAGGCGCGAGGAGAACAATAGTACCTGGTCTCCTGGCTCAAAAGTGCGTCTGAGGATGTGTTTGTCATGAAATGCCTTTGTGCGCGCCTTGTAATCGCGCAGTCCCTCATATGCATCCAGGCGCAGCTCTTCTAATTCGCTTAGCTCAAATGCGCGCTCCTTACCAGCCTCGTCTAGGTTCAGGTTACAAACGCGCAATGCCCAGTATGCCTTGTGCTCTAACTCCACTGGCAGGTGGCACGCTTTTCCATAAACCAACCAAAACGGTGAAGTCCCAATTGGTGTCTTATGTGCAGTTTTGTATGCCCACAGCGCATCGTCAAGGCGCTGGCTCCAGTCTTTGCGCGATGGTCTCACAGTTTTCTCCAGGATACGCTTGATCTCTCTGTTGGAAACCTCGGCCTGGCCATTCGTTTAAGGGTGGTAAGCGGTGGACGTCTTGTGGCGCACTCCATAATGCTTGAATACCTACGCCACTATCTTATTTCAGAAATGCGTCCCCTGGTCGCTTATGATTGCCTTAGGCACCCCGTACCTGCAAAAGATGTTAGTTCTCAAAAAGTCAGCGACCGTCTTACCATCATCCTTCCGGGTGGCCTTAGCCTCAACCCATTTGGAGACATAATCCACCGCGACCATTATATACTCATATCCGGAAGATGGAGGAAATGGCCCCATGAAGTCAATCCCCCAAATATCGAACACTTCATCCACTAGTATTGGCGTCTGCGGCATCTCATTGCGCGCTGATATTCCCCCTGTGCGCTGGCACCTGTCACAGTTCCTGCAGTGGTTATACGAGTCACTAAACAAGTGTGGCCAATAAAATCCGCAATCCAGGATCTTTCTGCTCGTGCGCTTTGGACCAAAGTGTCCTCCACATGCGTGCGCATGACAAAACATTAAAACAGAGTTAATTTCATGGTCAGGCACGCAGCGCCTCAAAATCTGATCAGGTCCTATTTTGAGCATATATGGATCATCCCAAATGTAATACCTGGACTCATGCTTTAATCTCATGCATTGGGTTTTAGTGAAATGAGGAGGAAACGTACCTGTGACCAGGTAATTCGCAATGTGCGCATACCATGGTACCTTACCTGTCAGCACCATCAGATGCTCGTCAGGGAATGTCTCCGTGATCCGCCCTGGCTCCTCCTCTTTCACGATCCTGCTCAGGTGGTCAGCGACTGTGTTCTCCGTTCCTTTCTTATCCTTGATTTCCAAGTCGAACTCCTGAAGTAGGAGCACCCAGCGCATCAGGCGCGGCTTAGTCTTCTTCTTGGACATCAGGTAACGGATTGCTGCGTGGTCTGTGTAGACGATGACTCTGGCGCCTAGAACATATGCGCGGAACTTCTCCAGTGCAAACATGATTGCCAGAAGTTCCTTTTCCGTGGTGGCGTAGTTCCTCTGCGCAGCGTCCAGTGTGCGCGATGCATAATAGATGGCGTGCGGCTTCTTGTCCATGCGCTGTCCCAGGACTGCACCTACTGCATAGTCACTTGCGTCGCACATCAGTTCAAACGGCAGGCTCCAATCTGGCGCGCGCATCACTGGCGCACTCGTCAGCGCCTCCTTCAGCTTATCAAAAGCAGCCCTGCACTCATCAGTGAATTCGAAACATACATCCTTTTGCAAGAGGTTAGACAGGGGTATACAAATCTTAGAAAAATCTTTTATGAAATGCCTGTAAAACCCTGCATGCCCAAGGAATGATTTCACATCGCGCACGTTAGTGGAATAAGGCAGATTAGAAATAAGATCTATTTTGGCCTTATCTACCTTGATCCCTTCCTGCGAGATAATGTGTCCTAGTACTACTCCATGTGATACCATAAAATGACATTTTTTGTAATTGAGCATTAGGTTTTTTGAAATGCAGCGCACTAAGACCTTATCAAGATGAGTTAAGCATGCGTCAAAGGTACCTCCGTACACAGTAAAATCATCCATGAACACCTCTATGCATATACCAATCATGTCAGAAAAGATGCTCATGACTAGACGTTGGAACGTACCTGGCGCGTTACACAGTCCAAACGACATGCGCCGAAACGCAAACGTACCGAATGGGCAGGTAAACGTAGTTTTCTCCTTATCCTCCGCAGCTATGGGTATCTGATTGTACCCTGAGTACCCGTCCAGGAAGAAAAAGTATGGCTTCCCCGCTAATCGATCTAGCATCTGGTCCATGAAGGGCAGCGGAAAATGATCCTTGCGCGTGACCGCGTTAAGCTTTCTGTAGTCGATGCACATGCGCCATCCAGTTTGCATGCGCTTGGGAACTAGCTCGCCCTGCGCATTCTCCTCCACTGTGATTCCTCCTTTCTTCGGCACAACGTGCACTGGACTTACCCATTTACTGTCTGAGATTGGGTAAATGACTCCTGCGTCAAGCAGCTTTAGGATCTCCTTCTGCACCACCTTCATCATATTCGGGTTCAATCTGCGCTGAGGCTCCCTGGATGGTTTGGCACCATCTTCCAATAGAATCCTATGCATGCATACGTCCGGGCTCACTCCGCGCAGGTCAGCAAGTGTCCATCCTACAGCGCGCTGGTTCTTGCGCAGCACCTCCTGTAATCGCGCCTCTTGCTCCTCTTCTAATCCTTTCTTTATGATTACCGGCAGGGTGTCCTCATTTCCCAAGAATATGTACTTAAGGTGATCGGGGAGTTGCTTCAGCTCGACCCTTGGGGCCTGTTCAATAGAGGGCAAGATTTTATTAGCAGTGCAGACATTAACTATATCGTGTACCTGTCTGGATACTGGTTCAGCACTGCTCAGCTCATCCTCATGCGCCTCCATCTCTGCCTGTGTCAGTGGCTCAGGTCCTCATGCACATTGCGCATCTGCACCCAAGTCATCCATACTGTGGCGTCCTCATGAGGGTGTTGCATCCCTTTAAATATGTTAAAATGAATTTCCTCGCCATCAACCTCCATTGAGAGTGTACACCTCCACACGTCTATCTTTGTGCGCGCCGTCATCAGAAATGGTCTGCCCAATAGGATCTGCGCACTTCCCTTGCTCGACTCACCCTCCATTTCTAAGACGTAGAAATCTGCTGGGAACACCAGTTCTCCTACTCGGACGAGGACGTCCTCTATCATGCCCGTCGATTGCTTGCACGACCGATCCGCTAGTTGAATGGTGAGACCTGCAGGCTTTAGTGGTCCAAGGCGCAATGACGCATACAAGGAATAGGGAAGCACATTTATAGATGCGCCTAAGTCAATCATGCAGTTGCTTACTGTGGTCTTACCTAAAGTGCATGGGATGGTGAACGTACCTGGATCCCAGCATTTAGGTGGTACCTTATGTTGCACGATTGCTAAGGCCTGCGCATTTAGCATTACCTGTGCGCACTCGCCTTTCCTCCTCTTGTTTGTGCACAGCTCTTTGAAGAATTTGGCGTACCTAGGGATCTGCCGAACTGCTTCAATAAGGGAAATGTTTATTTCTACCTTACTGAATAACTCGTAGAGCTCCTTATCAAGCGCTTCCTTCCTAGCCGATGGTGCCTGTACAGGGAAAGGTGCAGGTATGTTAGTACGATTCATGCCTTTGTCTTTCGATTGCACCATATCTGGCGCCTCAACCTGCTGGCTTGTGGCTTGCGCTTCTGGTTGCGCATCTTGCTCTGCTGGATCTGGAGCTTGCGCAACTGGTTGCGCGGGCGCCTTTGCGGTCTGCTCTGTTCCTACCGTGCGCCCAGTCCTCAGTGTCACTGCGTTGACTCCTCCCTTGGGATCCTGGATCACTTGCGAAGGCAAGTTGCCATCGCTCTTTTTCAGCTCATACACCGTGGTAGCGATCTGTCACAGCTGCTTTTCAATGGACTCGAACCTCTTGTCATACTTGCGCACTGTGTCTGCTAGCTGCCCCACGATGTCTTCTAAGGATCGCCTCGGCTGCTGGTTGTTTTGCGCTGGCGCGTCAGTGCGGCGATGCGGTGGATTGTAGGGCGCAGCTTGTTGCGTCTGTTGTGGTGAGTGCTGATCCACGGACTGCCTCTGGAAATTGTTGTCCTCCTTCCATCTGAACCCATTTGCGGCTAGTCCAAAACGCGGCTGATTCTGCCTCTGCGGCACTCTATTATCCCATCCTCCTAGAGCATTGACATCTTCTGATTCCTCAAAAAGTGTGGGACATGCATCGGTTTTGTGCTCAGTGGACGTACAGAATTCGCATGCCTTTGGCGCAGCTGGTTGCGCCCCCTGCGCATTCATCAACTTCTGCAGCATGGCCTTCATTTCCTTTATCTCAGCGCTTGTTTCTACCTGATGCACAGAACGAGCACGACAATTCTCAAGTGTGAGCTGATGTCTTACCTGTCCAGCAGAGACTTCTATCAGCTACCACGCGTCCTCTGGGTACATGTTGCAAATGTCGCCTCCTGCGCATTCATTCAATAACCTCAGCTCCATGGGTAGCAGTCCGTTCAGGAAATTCTCTATCAGCACATTCTGGGGCAGGCCGTGATTGTAGCAGTTAGCCTCCAGCTCCCTGAAGCGCTCATAATACTCCAATAGTGATTCTCCTGCGCCCTGCCTAGGTGCGGCCAACTCCCTCCTGAGTAGCGCGATCTTGGCTGCAGGATAGAACTTGTCCAAGAACTTCTGCAGCTGCTCCCATGTGTGAATAGATCCTGCTGGTAAGCTCATCAGCCAATGCCTGGCCGTGTCACACAATGAAATAGGGAACGCCTTCATCTTCAGCGCTTCGTCGCTCTCCCCTTCGGCCTTCATGTTCTCGCAAATGACTAGGAATTCTCGCACATGCTTGACTGGGTTCTCGTTGTTCATCCCGTGGAACTTGGGCATGTTATGAATGAGCAAGCTCCTTAGCTCAAAATGACCGTCTGGTGGAAGCACTATGCACCATGGCTGGTTAACCGTGATTGGGGCTGACATCTCGCGCACTGTTCTGCGTCGCGCGGCCTGTCGCGCGGGTGGCGCATTATACACTTCAGCAGCCATCCTTGCTTCAAACTTCGCGCTGCACTTCCTCTCTGAACAGGGCTGCGCGGTTATCTGCCCTCACATTCTCTGGGGTTCTGTCCCCTAAGTTATCTCCAATGACACTATTATCCTCCATGACCTGTTCTAAATCTCAAAGAAAACGAAATTAAAAGACAGCTAAGCTGTCGCGTCTGTCAGTGCGCAACTAGAATCTGCGCAGCGCAACTGTTTCAAGGTTGCGCAGGCTGGTGTTGATTGCGCGCTGTCAGAAACAACAACGAGGAAAATAAAGCAAACAGAAATAACTAACTACTGTAAAAGAAAACTTAAACTAGCTAAAGCCTATGTGTGTTGCTCCCCGGCAACGGCGCCAAAATTTGATCGCGCGTCGTTGTACGCGTCAAATTAATCCTTCCTTCTCCACTTAGTACAGCGGCTAAGTCAGGGTCGATTCCACAAGGAGCAAGCAGACTCGTTCTAACTAGTAACCTACAACTTACGAAAATTGAGTTGTGAGTGATTGGGTTGCGCAGGTGCGCGAATAAACAGTAGTGAAACCAGAGTTTGCACTAGACGTGCGCAGGCAGTAGAGATTTAGTACTATGACTATGAAAAGTATCGGTGCAGACAATCCTCTATGAATGTATTCCTTATCATCGACTCTAAACGTCTATAGTTCGATTTACTGAAGTTAGTGTCCGATCAAGGCTTCCTAACATGTGCGCATGTTCCGATCAAAGTTCATGAGCTATTAATTCTTGAAACTAGTCTAAGCAGCTACAAATCCTGTCACAGTAGCAGCTGAATATCCTAGCGCGTTACTCCTAGTTGTCACCGTCAAGCTACCAACTAGTTTAACATATAACAAACAAGTAGTAAGAGTAAGATTGCGGTTCAAGGCTTCCCCTACTCATGCAACTAGCTGTCAACCGTGTGCACAGAATTAATACAAGCAAACAAACTATGCATTAAGCACAAGTCTCAAAGGAAATACTCATAGAATCATGCCCAACCGATACAAAGCGTTTAGCTAGACATGCTAGTAGTAAACATCATAGAAATAGTAAATAAAAGCTGAGTGTCCAAGAAAACAGTAACAAGCAGGTGCGTGCAGATTGCTGTGTCTCGGCTCGCGCAGTCAGCTAGCGCAGGTCCTCGCAGCAGCTCGTGTGTTTTTCAGTTCTGCCTCTCTCTCCTCCTCCGTCGTGTGTGTCTTCAAACCCTAGCCTTCCTCTCTTTATATACTGCTCATGAGGACAATCTTGGCAACTTCCAAATCCTATGGTGTTCAAGATTTGGAAACACCAACATCCTGCGCATGGCTCACTGCGCACATTGGTTCGCGCAGTTGGTCTGCGCACCGCGGTCTGAATCTATCCTGTTTGCGCTGCTAGCTCCGCAGGCTGTGTGTTGCGCTCCTTAAACGCTACCTATTAGCGCGTATCCGACTTAGGCCCTTGTTTTGCCCTGGAATACAAAAACACCGAAAACCAGTAATCTTGTACACAAAATGATGCAAACAAGCACAGTGTTAGGATCTAAGTAGCGCATATAAATAGGCTCTATCAGCTGCCAGTATATAAGGGCAGCGCCTCCAAGGAAACACACACACGGAGAAGAGCGAAGAAACCATAGTGTAAAGAACAAGTGTGCTGTCATTGGGAAAAGCTGAGAGAGATTAAAACTGGATGAGTTTGATCGACGATTGATCACTAAGTTCAACTAGAGCACAATCTCGTTGAAGATCTAGTATAAATGTCCTTTGAAGAATAGTCACGAGAGCACTGGTCGCGAATAATCAAATAGCAGAATAAAGTCCCTGATAGCATAGAGGAAGTCACTGATCAAGGGGAAGCATCGCTGGAGTCGTGTGACCTCGCGGAAGTCAGATTGAAGCAGCTGAGAGAGCTCGCAGAATTTGAGGTAGTTGTTGAGGAAGAGCAAGTTGGTTCAGAAGTTGTTATAGCATCCTGTAGAGTACAACGAGAAATAAACGCACGGGCAAAGAGCAAAGACTACGAGGTAGTTCTGCAAAGTTGTGTTGAGCACAGAGGAGATCAGAACTCGCTGAGTTTGATCTAGCATTGATCACCAAACTCAACTGGAGCGTGGCTCGTTGAAGGATCAATCAGTTTCTTCGAAGAATAGATGCGGACAGGTGCTGTTGTAGGGTGTTGAAGAGCTGAACGACTCTCCTTGATAGTGGCAGGTGGGCATTGATCAAGAAGGAGCAATAGCTGAGTTGGAAGAACTCAGTGAGAGTCCGACGGCTTGGCAGAGGGTGCTAGAGAAGTCGACGGCAGAAGTTACAACAATTCAACTACAAAGATTGCTATAGCATTCTGTCTACTGCACATTGTAATAGAATAGGCTAAGTCTGTGGGTCAGGTCTGTAGCTGTTCTTTACTGGAAGTGTGTAGGTAGTACGAAGCGAGTCTGTGTGATCACACTGCGAGCTAATCTGTGTTATACAATTAGGTTAAGATTTCAACTAGGTTAGAAGTAGAGGTTGAAACTAGTGTTAGGTGAGTTTCTGGAATCCTTTGTACTATAACGGTGAATAGTGAAATCTTGAGGATCAGTGAGTGGTTCTCCCCAGACGTAGGCATTGGCCGAACTGGATAACCAAAGTTTTTAAGAGTTTTCAGGTTTGGCCAGAGAAACAAATTCCGCAAAGTGACCTTCAGAATGCTCAACAACCGCTGTAACTCGTCACCAGCAGCGTGCACTAAATTTCAAAATAACTGCCTCATATGTTTTGATCTTGATGATAACAGGTCCAGTAAGACCGATGAGTCTATGACAGCTGCCAGTTAAAGGCAAGAACTAGATTTGTTCCAAGACTCTCAAGACCATGCAGGTCTCGAAGATATCGAGTCAATGTTTGAAGATATTTAGATGAAGATATCAAGAAAGAAACATACTCTTACCTTGCAGCAAGGAAGGCAAATAATTCAAAGTCAACTAATTAAAATGACAGCCGAAAAGCATCTCCCCGTGCCCATGATCTAAAGATGCACGATATTAGTGGGAGGGTCCATCATATGTCAAAAACAGAAGAAAACAATTCTGTTAGCTTGTATTTTAGTAGTCCACCATCTGAACTTATAGTTAAACTGTTAGATGAAACAGATATTTTAACCTACAAAAATACTCACAAATTTATCCATATTGCACTTGTCCAAATTACTTTTAAATCATTAACCTTAGAAGGAATGCCATAGAGCTTTATAATGGCTCTCAGAGACAGAAGAAATTTAAACTGGGAACAATCCCTTATGGGGATCATCCAAACTAGTTTGGCTCATGGCCCGGTATACTTTGACGTTTACCCCAACTTACAACTTTCTTTAACATAATCAACATTCCGGATTTGTTAACATTAAATGTTAAAACTCATGGTTATAATTATAAATCAGGAACAGAAGTTATAGCAATATGCTATAAGATTTATTATAAGAATTTATACACCCTGAACCCCATGTACAGAAAAGTTGATAAACAAGAATGAAACTGTAATCGTTGAAACCAATTTTAACAGGTCTGATAACACTACTAGAAGAAAGATCAAGTGGGAAGAGATAGAGTTTCCCACGAGCTGGACTTTGGAACAAGCGGCTCCACCCCAACCTATTCCACATAATGACTTGGTTGTTGACCTTCAATTTGATAACGTAAGTATGAAAAGTTTTCCTATTCCCTCTGCCCATAGACACATAAGGTCTAGTTCAATGCACTCTTATATCTCTCCTCTTGATTATAAAATAGAGCAACCTTTAGATCCCTCTAGAGCATCTACCTCTCAAATAAGAGAACCAGGAAAAATTGGCCGAGTAATAATTGACCAAAATAGTATTGTCAAATGATTAGACAGTCATAAGTGTAACACTTTAGGACCGGAAATAACCGAGCTAGAAATGGATTTTTCTATTTAATTTATGTCTAGTTCAACCATCAACTTCAGTCCTGGATCCCAGGCTAGAAATATTATTATGCTAGAATTTGAAACAGAACAATGGAAACCATTTAGAACCTGGTTATATGATAGTTTAACCGAAACTGAGCTTAGGGAAATCAGCACAAAATTTTATAAGAATTGTGCTCAGAATAACAAATTGATGTTTTCTTACCCTGGTTTGTTACCACATATGTGGAACAATATGTTTCTTTTTTAGAAAGAAATTATAAGCTTTCTACGGGAAGAATCATTCCCTAGGTTTTCCCGCCTCAACAACATTTCCAAATTGAAAAAACATATGATAAAATCATAATCCTATAATACCTTTACAGAAAAACAAAAAGAAAGTCCTGTATTTAAAGACTATTGCGAAAGATTAGCAATCCTGTACGATAGACTTAAAAAAATCCTAGCCCTTGGACACACCATCATATCCTAGACCTTGGACACACCATCATACTAAAGCTGTTAGAAAGATTAAAAATAAAGTTAAAACTGTACCTTACTTGATTCTTTCGAACCCACATTGGGAAAAAATTATTGAGAATGATGCTTCTAATATTGGTTATTAAGATATTTTGAAACAGTCAACCCTGATACGAAACAAGAGTATCTTGTTAGATTCACCTCAGGTAAGTGGAATGATGCCTAGAGGAATTATGCTACGGTGGCAAAAGAAATTTTATGTATGATTAAATGCATTTTGAAATTTCAAGATGATTTATACAACCAAAAATTTATGATTAAGACAAATTGCAGAGCGACAAAATTTATGTTCCAAAAGGATTTTAAACATGATGTTTTAAAGCAGATGTTTGCTCGTTAGCAGGCTCATTTGGCTCCTTTTGACTTTGAAATTATATACAAAAAGAAGAAGATAATTGCCTTCCTGATTTCCTTACTAGAGAATACATTCAATATTAATTCATATAATGTCTTTGTTTGACTCTTCTCGAGGAATGTCCCGACAGGATTATTTTCTCTCTTCTTATAGAAGATGAGGCATATACTCTTCCTCACGATAAGGAAGAGGTAGAGGAAGACAATTAGATATTCTGGCTCAACATGGAATGCGGAAGCTAATAGCTGCCGACTTGTCCCATGACAAGGAGTTTCAGGAATTCTTGGATTTTAAAAAAACAACAAGAAGCATCTTCTTCCTCGGGCCAAGTGCCTCTTAAGCAAAATGCTCCCTCTTATGCCTCGATTACATGCAAAGAAGAAAATGAATCTAGTAATACTGGTATTTAAAGACATAGTTTCTGCTACTCCTACTGCAACTCCTAGCATCCAGCCTCCCCCTGAGATAATTGGATTCAAGCTAAGACCCATTAGAGGGCTAGAAGACTTTCTATCAGAGTAGTTTAAGAATCTTAAACTCAGTACGTTAGATAATAAGCTTAGAGAAGAGCTTATAAATGAACCTATCATAAATAGGTTAATGCATACCAAATTGAAATTTGATACGCGCTGCTGGTGACGAGTTACAGTTGTTGTTGTAGCACTCTCTGAGTCACTTTGCAGAATTTATTTCTGCGGCCAAACCTGAAAATACCCAACAACTTTGGTTACCCAATTCGGTCAATGCCTTTGTCTGGGGAGGACAACTTTCCTTCCTCAAGGTTTCACCATATTGTAAGCGCGAACTTAATGCACTACATATTTGAGACTCCTTTGGGAATTGGATATACCAAGTGGCCGTCTCGTAGAAGCCGATCAAATTAAGAACCTTGGGTGTTTTCCATGACATGCGGAAAACACCAAAGGTTTGTCCATGGTAGAGGACATGTTAAAAGCTATGACCTTTAGCTTCTCGAGATGACAATGCTCTCTAATAAAAGGAGAGGCATTCTTGTTCATTAATATAGTGTGTGGGAAAGGAAAAAAACCAAAAATACAACTCCAATAATTCTCTCTTGAACCCTTATGTCGGCATGATTTCTCTTTCTTTTGAGTTATTTTATTGCATTTAACGGAGATAGTAGAAGACACAAGTAAAATTCGTTAGAGTTGAAATTTGAGGTGCAAAGTTTCAATTCAACAGTTGTTGTATCCGGAGAAGCAATTGCTCGTCAAAGCACTCGTGGGAGGGCAATAATGCTTTAAAGAAATCACCGAGCGAGCCTCAACTGTGCCCATTCTGTTTTGATCGTGTTTAGATTACAATTCAGTTATTTATTTATAACAGTTATATGTTCTTATTTGTCTATACAATCTGTCTATGCTTCCCGCAAATTGCACATTATTATTAACAATTTTGTGCAGCCACGACCAACAACACTTGTGCATTTAGCCAATACTCCATATATGTTTTTGCTCACCTTATAACCACAAAATCTAGCCATTCTATTAGCAATTTCTATATTCGCCAATATATACATTCATCCTAGTAGACAGTAGTAGTAGAAGAACAAGATACAAAAATGGCTGGAAAATTATACCCAAACTCTGGAATATCCTAAAGAATCTAAATAACAAGAGAATGAGGGATGCATTGCCAATGCCAGCCAGCTACGGACACCTAACATTTCTTCCAGGACCTCCATAGTAGAAATAAGTACCCCAAACATTGTTCTTTCCTTGTTTTATATCGTAGCAATTGGAATGGTCTGCTAGAAGATGAATATTGTTCAATGGCAGTAGGCTGTTGTCCCAGTCAACAACCTGTAAGTTCCTGAAGTATGCTGATTTTGTGAATCCTTCTCCGGCAAAGTGGCCGCTCCCCATTTGGGTTGATGTGTGGGAGCCTGAGGATCTCGAGTTCACTATCTCTCCCCCGTATTGAATCATGCTTGCATGATTCCTCAAATGGCTAAACAAAAATGATGGCCAGTACCCGACTAGTAAACCTGATCCGAATTCAAGCCACCAGTCTCCATGCTTTGGATCCTATGGCATGACAAAAGATTAAAGATTATTTTCCTTCATCTTTGCTTTGGCATGTTTTTTGTGTTGAAGCAAACTTATATTGATACTATATTTTTAACAAGTATGTTTATTTCTCCACACTTGCATGATAGGGTCTAAGACTCACCTTCCAGATCATTAATCCGATATCAAATTGTCGGCCATTGTAAGAGGACCTTGGAGAGATTGCTGCCCCTATAGCAATCTTGTTGTTGGTTTGAACAAACCCTGAACATAGTAGGTTATAGCATCCAGTTGTTTGATATGCATCTGTCTGTAAGATGTGTTCAAACTGACTCAACTTTTCAACAACAAAAAAAAAAAAAAACTATATACTTGGCTGCTGTGCAGAGGAAATGAACAGAAATACTCACTGTCCAATAAGTAAAAAATCTTGGGTAGTTATCTCCATACAATTCTGGACTGACCTGAAGTTGAAAAACTGAATTGATTGTTCGGATTATAGTATAACTCTGATGAGGCTTTATGAGAGTTTTAGACACAAACCTGCCAACCGGCTTCGATGGTGTTGAGATCATTTCCAAAGGAACCAGAGATGACCCAAATCTGTGACAAGCTGAACTCATAAGCATCTGCCACTTGGGGTGTCCAGACATTTAAGCTAGCCTTTGCTCCATAGTACTGAGCCCCATTTACAGATACAACCGCATGCTGTGCTAGTTCAAGAAACACTCAGTATATAAGTAAAAATCTATTAGCAGTGCATTATGCATTTTCAACTGACCTCATGACCACTGCTCTGGGAGTCTCTCCTTACATAGCTTCTTGGTTTTCTTCCATACCTTTTGATTGAACTTGATCTTAAGATATCCTTCTCTGTAACTCTTCTTATTGGAACCGTTCCTTGTGGGCATGATTCTCCTGATTGTGCCCACAGCTGTATGCTCTCTTGAATTTGATTGGTGGAATTGAGACCTTTAGGCCTCTCTGGAGGTTCCTGAAAAAGATAATTATATGAAATCTAAGCAATAATTGAAAGACTCCAAATGCAAAATGTTTTAGCAATAATTACCAGTGGCTTCTGTCCTCTGAGCTCTGGATGATCAAATGCAGGTTGAAGATGAGATATAACGCATTCTATCACATCGCCATCGGGGCTCTACAAACAAAGAGAGAGCTTGATCATAAAACCATCAAGTGAAATGCTAGAACTTGGTTTTCTGATCCATTAAAATGATTTAGAAAGTGTACCTGAATTGTCTTGACAGAGGGCTTGTTGAGTCTCCTCAGATGACCCCTGATCCTCTTCCACTTGAGCAGCTCTTCGCCAGACCGGAAAGTCTGATTAATCGCTTTCCCGTGACCTGACTCCGGAGAAATGGGTGATGATGCTACTGGAGTAATAGATAGAGAGGAAACAACAAGTAGAATAGCTACAAAAATAGGAATAATCAAAGGAGAAGCAGAAGCAGCCATGTAAGTATTTGGAGTGTTGCTTGTCTTGTGATTGTTGTGTACATAGGCTTCGTCTTTTAGTGATTTGAGCACATCATGACTTGGCCAATATTCTCAAGTTTTGTCCATGAAGATGGAAATCCAGCGAAAACACAAGGCAATTAGGATGCAACCCAACAACACCAATCTCCACATCATTCGTTAAACTGTTTTAAAAAAAACTTACTTTATTGGGTTAGTGTTCCTGACAGACAGAACCTTCAGGCATGAGAACATTATAAAAAACAGATGAGTGGAACTTACTTTTGTGTTACCCATAATGGGTTGTGGTCAAAAGATTCGTTTTGCATTTACAAGTGGAGACGCACACAGCTCATCTTTCAACAATTTGTTGTGCTTTTAGTAAAGTTGTAATCTTTTAAATCTGCGCCTGTGCTCATAGTTCTTGACATTCATTCTCGGCTTTGAAACGTGTACTTCAGTTTCTGTAAAATATTTCAGTTTTCCCACACTGCAAAGAGATATGTTCGTGAAATAAAATATCCATTAACTAACACTAGCTTTGTTTGAAGCTAGACTCTTTTTTTTTTTTTTTGGAGAAAGTAGTAGCAGCAGAGAGACATGGGGTCTTTTACATTATTATAGTCCCTTTTTAGAGCTGCAGACTGGTGCTCCCCACTTCCAGTGACTCCCCTTGATCGATTTAAGTTACATATATCATCCGGGTATTTGCAATGCACAAAGATAAGATCGTATGAGTAACATAAACGTGACAGCACGGACACATACCTCTGAATAAAGCATAGGACAGTGATAGAGGGTTTGTTACCAATATATGTAGGGGCACTCCTTGTGTGAAGTTTTCTTATTGCGATGGAGTGGTGTCTGGTGGAGACCCTTGAACTCCATGCCTCATGTCCCATGTCTGGTTGTAAAGAAGGCAGACATTAAAAGAGATTAGATTCCAAGGTAGGCAGGCAGGCCCATATCAACCATTGTGCGCACGTTCAAACCTCTTCTTCTTCTTCACTGCTTGCTTAGGTTTCAGCAAAACAAGTCTTAAAATGCATGATAGTGCTCAGTCAGGGTGCATGGCCTTGGCATGGGGCAAGCAATTGAATATTGCTTGCAAAGCTGCAACCAAGAGAGACTTGAAAACAGGAGGAGGCAACACATAGTGAACCATAAAGGTCAGTCTTTAGTTGAATAGTTGTGATACTTTAGAAATGTGAGGTTGAAGTTTTCTTTTATCTGAACCAATAATACAGAATGGTGACCCGTGGCTTTGCCCATTGGACCGCGTCTATTCTCTATAGGCACTAACTAGCTAGATTCTTATGTTTTTGTTCTTGTTCCATGATCCACAGGTCACCAGTCTCTTTGATATCAAATATGAATAGCTATGTATTGCTGCCTCTTCGTCTCCGGGGCACCGTAGTTTTAACCTTATATGACAAACCTGTCTCTGAAACATCAATCGATTAGAGAATCATCTCATCATTTTTACAGGCTGCTTGATATGTCCAAATCTACAGGGTAGCTAGGGTGGTACATGGTGTCTTATAATACTTGTAGGAACCCAATACAAAAAGACGTGTCATCATAATTGAACTGCGCCATGATGAATCTCATTAATCAGTGATAATCCGACCCTGCCTACTTGCTCAATGTTGTGTGACTAGAATCGCTTGGCTGGTTTTTCCTGGTCCATGCTCGGTTTAACTATTCATTCAACCTCTGAATTGCACAACAGCTTCTTGCAGAGCAGCAGGAATGGGAGTCGCAGTATACACTGCTGGTGCTAGGATTAGTTGATTCAGTAAGAATTTTATTCGAATTTTATGCACACATTAGAAATCTTATGGTAAATATCCATTCTTTGAATTCAAAATCATGGATGCTACTGTACTTTCATTTTGGATATAACCAGTAACAGCAAACTACCTGTTCTGATGAAATACCTGACTGAGGTTTTATGCCTGACTGTTTATGTAATATGTATCACAGGTAATGGATCTTGCACATTGCTTTTTTGACGGAAATGCTGATGCCGTGGTGTTCTATCTGCATAATCCATATTACCATGTTCTTAGGCTCAACTTATAACTTGCAGGAAGGGGAGAAACCCAATCGTTTAGGAAGCTTATCGTTGTTCGACGTGGATGCTAGGAAAGGGAGGCTGGATTTGATTCACCGGTTGGAAACTTGTGGGATTTTTGACATTAAGTGGAACCCTGTTGGAAGTAGTGGTTGTCCGTTGCTTGGGCAAACCGATGCAGATGGGTACTTGCGGGTTTATAGACCAGATGTTGATTCACAATGTAGCTCTGGCTTAACAGGTACACTATTTCATGTTTAGCATGATTTGGTCTATAAGGTGTTTGTAATAAAGTTCGATGGTCATTTTGACTATTATTTCGGTGCTGAAGCAATGTGATATAACATTTTTAGATGTGATACGGCCTCAGGTGTTCATACCCAATCTACTTAAGTTTTAAGGAACCTAAGGTTTCACCATTTCAGGGTATCAGTACCTTGTTCCATCCATGGATGTAATGTTGAGTTCCTTTAGTGGCCACAAGTTCTATTATTTACCAAAGCAAATTTTATCCACGAATAATTTCATCACACTGCATGGCCTCAGGTTAACATATATTGTCTGCAAAATACGAACATATTCATTTAGAAGTTCATTAAATTTGGTTATGAGTACATCATTTTGAGATGCATTTAGAGAATGCAGTAGGCAGATGATCATGGTAAATGCAGTTGAATAATTCTACTTAAGAGTCTACACCCCTCGTCGACTTTTACTAGCATCGCAACAACTTATAATATTACTTTGGATTCAATTATATATACTGATTCTCTTCTATTATAAATCTACTGTTAGTTAATTTTGGATGCATCATTTCACTTTCATGCAGGCACTACTCTCAAAGAGGTCAGCGATCTAAAAATTAGCACTTCCATGTGCCTATACCTTGACTGGAATCCATCCTCCACGGCGATCACTCTTGGTTTCCGATAGTTCAGTTTCTATAGCATCCATGATTGAATCTGGGATTTCTGTGCATCAACAATGGGAAGCACATCAGTTTAAAATCTGGACAAGTTCATTTGACTGTCACCTACCACTCTTGTGTATACTAGCTCAGATGATTGTAGATTTTACGGATGGGATCTGCGTGATGATCCTTCGAAAGCAGCATTCCAAAACATCAAGGCTCATTCAGCAGGTGTATGTTGCTGTGAAAAACCCCAGTGACCCCAATATTCTGCTCACAGGCTCTTATGATTAATACCTGAGGGTGTGGGACATGAGATTGCTCTCAAAACCAGTAAATGAAACATCTCTATGTTTGGGTGGGGGAGTCTGGAGAATCAAGTACCATCCATCGATTCTGACTTGGTTTTGACTGCTTGTATGCATAATGGATTTATCGTTGTGGATGCAAAAGCGAGTAAACTTGAGCTTATTGAAGCCTACACGAAATATGAATTGTTAGCTTACGGAGCAGACCGACAGCGAAGAAAGGTTGACACCGATAATGTGATCGGTCGGATTCCCAGCCAATTTTCACTTTCGTTTATCATTTGTTTTCATTCGTTTTTGAGTATTATTGATCTTTATCCCCCTCTCTTTCCTATTTTTGGACCAATTCAGCTCAGCGCCATAGAGAGCGAGGCTTGAAGCAATTGAAAACAAAAGCGCCGAAAGAAGGGTCAAATCATAGCTGGAAATGACAAGCCCGTATGGGTCGTATCGGTCGTACCGATACGGGCAGTACGGTCAATACGTCCACGCCTGAGACATCCCTTTCCCGCTGAGCTTGTACCGGTCATAACGCCCGTATGGGTCGTATTGGTCCTGATACACCGATACGGACAACTCATCCAAAAAGACAGAAATCAAGCTATAATTGAGAAAAAGAGGAATTTCGAGGGGGGGGGGAGAAAATTGAGGGTTTTAGACGAAAAAAGACAAGGAGACTGTCAGATAATCATCACCTAGGAGACCATCAAAGGAAAAAGGAGTACTAGACTTGGATCATCTAGACCTAGGTTTCTCTTTTCTATACTTCTCCTTTTGCTTGACTTCATTGTAAATAAATATTGGAATCCATTAATGATGAGAATGAATTATGAGTAGTCCTCTTATTTTAAGGGGTCCTATGGGGCTCACTAACACATTTACTCTTCATTTGCAATGAAAACTTGATTGTTTAACTGTTGGATGATTTGCTTCCACTAAACCGTAATTTGAGATGCATGTATGGTGTTTAACAGAATGACTATGCGTGCAATTTAACCTAGACTTTGATCTAAATTGAAAAACTAAGATTGAAGTTCAGATATTGGTGGGAGCAACTTAGACCTTACATTCACAAAGGAGAATGCGAGGTCTAAGAGCTAAGCAAGTTCTTAATGCTATTCCAACTTAACTAACCATATAATGGAAGTTAATGGTTAGATAAGTTAGATTAAGTGAGCTAACAAGTCGAAAGAATGAAGCTCTACTCTTGCTATGTGCTCTACTTCGGCATTGATACAACCACGGTTGATCAAATCGGAGTAAACATATGGTTGCATGCTATCGTCTATTCCATTGAATAAATTTTATTGTTGCATAGTGAGAGTAAGTTAGTGAGAAACATATCCCCTTGAAATTCTTTCAATCCGCGATAATCAACATTTACTTTTTGCTAGTACAAGTAGACAATTACAATTGTTCTATGGAGTAGCTAAATCCTATGCATAACATCTTCTAACGTATAATCCAATTGTTCTTTTGGATTCAACCAGGCTTGCCGGTTAGAAATTGTTTTGACTACAATTGATCTTCAAACCTGACATTAAGAAGTGGTAAAAACCAAAGCTTTCATAATGCAATTATAGCCAATGCGGTTGCTACATGCTCATTTTATGACAAACTCTTATGGGTATGGACGCTACAGTTTGAAATTGGTAGAGGAACTGGCGCGATTACCCGAATGAGCTCAGAAACGGCTATAATTTCCAGAAAGAAGTATTTGTCAGTGACAAACTAGTGAATGCTTACAATAAAAAACTGATTCAATGCATCCCGAAGAGTCAAGAACCCTTAAGAGTCATATTAACCATCAATGTATTTTCTGTGGCCCATTTTACCTAAGTAATGCAAATTTCATCTCCACATCTAAAAAGACGAAGAACCTGCTCAGAACACCAAACTATGAGAGAGAACATGTTGAGGATGTATTTCAAGTTTGCCAATCATATCAATCTATAACAAAATTAAGCCATGCTCGAGATAGATTTTGCAAAATCATCATACCATCACATCATCTCCCGAGGATAACCTTGTTTGATATTTTAGAATAATTTTTCAGTTAATGGAAGAATACTTAAAAAGTTACGATTACATTTTTATCATCTTTCTTCAAAACATTATAGATATGCCATATTTGACACAAATCGTCACTAGCGGTCACAATTTGGTCTAAAACTCATGACTAAAATTCACAATTTACATTAAATCCGCAACATTATATTCACTCGTCGTGACTAAGTTATACTTCAAAACAAAGTGTGACTCTCAAAATTAAGAGCATCGACTTTGAAAATAATCACACCGTGACTTGCATCCACTTTTTGATCTGGAAATCATGATTGATACTCATAGATTTATTTTGAAAAAGTCACATATGCACCACTTGGACATTGATTCAATGATACCAATACCGAGTAAAAGTCACAATTTGTGCTAGATTGTATTTCTAATTTGCAAGGTTGAGTATTCTATTCTTAATGGACTCACATTTTCAATATTTTAAACCATTCTTTGAGCATCAATATCTCATTCTATTTAACTTGGATTTTGGTATTTGATAAATCAATTTTATACCTCTCAATTCAAGTTATTTAATTACGATTAATTCAGTTAAATCCGAAGTGTGCTCAACCCTCAATTTTTCCAACAATCTTCCACATTTCTTGGAAACGGCCTCACCTTTTTTCACATAGATGATTCTTTTAATATCATATAGTCCGCATTACTTGTTGGAATCTCAACTTCCAAATTCTCAAAATCATTAAAAGCTTTAAGTTTAACTGTTTGTGGGAGTCATTGTTTAAATAAAGAATGAGATAGGGAGTTAACCGCCACCCCCCCCCCCCCCCCCCCCCACAATTAATTTTAACAGTTAGGTTGTCCCTTTGAACCAAGATCTTGGGATGTCTAGTCAATTTGGTTGAATTTGTCACTGCCTTTGATGATGCAGTATGACAGTGTTTGACAAAACCAACACAAGTGAACAAGATGCTGCTACAGTCAAAGTTCAGCACAAGTGAAAAAGCTAGTGAACAAGGAGCAGTTATAGCAGGAAGAAGCTTCAGCAGGAGCTTGTTCAGAAGAGCTGTAGCGTCTGTCCGTGCAGCAGCAATCTGTTTTTTGGAAAGAAGGTGTGGCAGTCCTTCGAAGAGCATTAGAGGAGGTTCAGAGTTGCTGCAGAGAATATTCCATAGTGGAGATTCCTAGCTGAGGTAGGAGTTTTGGTTTGAATCTCAAATCAAATCTAATCTCCTAGAAATTAGGAGATATTGATGTTGCTAGGGGAACTGCTATAATCTGATAATGATAGCAGTGGACGCGCCTATATAAGAGAGACCCTTCAGAGTGATGAAGGTGATCGAAGAAGAGGGCTAAAAGCGAGAACACACAGATTTCCGAGAAGAGCAATTTTGGTGTGCGAATGAAGTCTTTGATTATCACCGAGAGCAGAGCGTGAGTGCAGAGCTGTGGTGACAGAAGCAGAGGGAGATCAGGACTTGTGTAGTCTGATCCAAGCTTGATCTGGAAGCAAATTCAGAGCAGTGGTGCTTGTTGGTTGATCAAGGGCAGCCGCGGAAGAACTGACGGGTGAGTGACTCAGTCGAGTGTCTGGACGGCAGTGCTTGCTAGTGACAGGAGGTCACTGAGTGAGGGGGAGTATTCCAGAGTGTGCAGCACTGGTGGAATCGTTTGAACGACTCAGCGAAAGGCTTTGGAGCGACGCGGACAATTTGTGCATCAGCTGTGTGCTACAGCAGATGCTATAGCAACCCTGCAGAACTTGAGTATTGTTAGAATAGGCTGAGTTTTGAGGAGACAGTAGCTATTCTAGATAGATATCAGTAGAGGGTGTGCAGACACAAGTCAGAGCCTGTTCTGATTGTGTGCGAGGATCCACCTAAGGTTGAGTAGCATAGGTTGCGTGGGTTGTAACCGTGGGTACTTGGAAACCTTGAGAATAGTGGACTGAGGACTGAGAAGAGTCCTCCCCAGATGTAGGCAATTTGGCTGAACTGGGTGAACAAATTTGTGTCCTTGACCTTTCCTGCTGAAGCAGTTACTGGTGACCAAGAGTGTGCTGTAGCAACTGCTTATTCACAAATCAGTTTATTAGAGGCGCAGCGAATTTTAATTGGTATCAGAGTAGGAGCTCAACACACAGAGTAAAAGATCCTACATCGTCTCTGAAGAAGTCAAGGAACAATGAAGGAAGGACAGAGTACGAGCAGGCCTCCATTGTTGGAAGAGAGCAACTATGGATATTGGAAGGCTAGGATGAAGGCCTTTCTCAAAGCCATTGATGAGAAGACCTGGAGAGCTCTTGTGGTCCAGTGGTCTCCTCCGATCACCATGGATGAACAGGGAGTTACACGGATAAAACCTGAAGAACAATGGACTGCCGAAGAGGGAGCTGCAGCAACTTGTAATTCAAAGGCTCTGAATGCTATCTTTGCTGCGGTTGATGCTAACAATTTCAGGTTGATATCAAACTGTGATATGGCCAAGCAAGCTTGGGAGATCCTGCAAACTCCCCATGAAGGAACTGATAAAGTAAAGCTGTCAAGATTACAGATTGTTGCTACGCAGTTTGAAAATTTGAGCATGTTAGAAGAGGAGACGATCACTGAGTTCAATGCAAAACTGTGTGACCTGGCAAATGAAGCCCATGCTCTTGGAGAACCTATCCCTGAAGAGAAGCTGATTAGGAAGGTACTCAGATCATTGCCCACAAGATTTGACATGAAAGTGACCGCCATTGAAGAAGCTCAAAATGTCAGACACATGAGGCTGGAAGAATTAATTGGTTCGCTCAAACAGTTTGAGATGAAGTTAGTCAAAGTAGATGCTCTTCACAAAAACATTGATGTTGGATTGAAGTCTGAAACAGATGAAAAGAAACTCTCAGCTGATGATCAACTGGGTCTGCTGGTAAAAAATATCGGAAAGCTCTTGAAAAACATGGGAACAAGGTCAGGGCAGACCTCAACTTCTCGAAGACAATTCAGAAGAGGTGGAGGAAATCAGAGAAAGAGCAAAGAATCAGCTGAAGAGGAAGAAGAAAAGAAAGAAAGAAAGAAGAAAAGGGATTCAGTGCTGGAACTGTGAGGGGTACGGTCACAGAGAAGCTGAGTGTCCCAGCAAGCAAGCCAAAGACTCGGACAAGAAAGACAACAAGTCACTAACAGCAACATGGAGTGACTCTGAGGAAAGCGATGAAGAAAATGTTATTGTGTTAGCTAATGTATCCGCTTATGAATCTGAAACAGCAATAAAGAATGAGTTCAATTATGGGATTGATGTCTCAGATAGCGAAGAAGAAAATGACTATGCTCACAACATGTTAGAAAATCTGCAAGACATTCTTCGCCAATGTGAGGATGCCCTGAAAGTAAACCAAACTTTAAATGACAGAGTCAACCATCTGGAAGAAGAGAGGGAGGAGTTGCTTGAGAGATTGTCAACACTCATTAGACCAGTCATCCTATAGAAGAAAGGAGAAGCTGCCTTCAAGAACCCTGCTGCCAGTGTTCCTCTAACAATTGATCCTCAGAAAAATATACTGGTTGAAATTCTGTCATATCAAAGATTTTGAGGAGGAAGAATGGGCCTGAGATATACAGGTGAGGAAACCTCTGGTAAACCAGTCTTTGTTAAGGCTGTAGAAACAAAGAAAATCGAGGATAGTGAAGAGAAAGGTGGACTCTGCCAGAAACTGATGGAGGAAGAATTAACTGTCAATCTGAACCAGGACAGCAACCACTGTATCAACCTCCTGTATCAAATGCCCAGCTTCACAAAGGAGGCAATCCACAGCCCTGTGGAAAGGAGAAAGTTCCTCAACGAAAATATTTCAGCTTGCAGGATCCTTTGATGCACAGAAGAGTTACCAGGACCAGGGGTAACTTCAGAAGGAGGAAATCTAAGCTTAACGATCACTGTCAGATGTCTTGCACCTCAGCTTATCTTGGCAATTTTCATCAACGATCAGAACTGAAATGGAGAGTCAAAATAATAGAGAAACCAACACACTGGGATGGAGCAAGCAAGAGAGTATCAAAGAAAACTCAGATATGGAAACCCAAAGGCAACAAACTGAAAAACAAGGGGGTAGAAACTCTGAAACTGTGGAAGCTCAAATGTGAGAAGCGAACAGACCAGGAACTTGAGGGTCAGAAGAGGGGGAAATCAAGACAAACTCAAGTGTGGGTAAAGAAACAATTATCAGAGTCTCACGAGGATCCTCCCTACAAAGGTGTTATCCAGGATGTGTAGGAGTACCAGCTCCTGCCTGCTATAGCAACCTGGCCTGACGTAGCTTGTTCAAATAATCTGGTTGCTAAAGATTGAGAGATGCACATGCAGGGCACGTGAGCCCAGAATCTCATATAAAAAGAAAAAAAATACAGTGGGTAAAATCAAATTTTAGGGCTCATTCTGGTGAAGCTTCCCCCAAATCGCATACTCAGATCAACCTGCCTCTTCTGCTCGAACTCCTCCAACTTATCTGACAATGGTGAAGACTCGCGGTCTGAAGAAAAATCTGGCTGCAGCACGGCAAGGCAGGACGGAAAGGAGGTCCAAGCTCCGCAATGAAGCCCCTTCTCAGCAGTTAGACTTGGTGGTCTAGGAGCCCGCACCTCTGCCTGTATCTCACAATGCTCCTTCTCCTCAGGAAGGAACCTCGCTGAAAAGGAGGTGTCGAGTCCGTGATGGGGAGCTTACCTCTAGTGCAGCAACAGTGGATGAAGAGGAATTATTTGAAGAAGCCCCAAGAGAAGTACAAGCTGCAGAGGTTGCTGTGATAGGTCGCACTAAAGAGAGCTGCAGACCAGTCAAATCCCCAGGGATAGAAGAAGAAGGGGAGGAGATGGAAGCTGAAGGGCTTGAATAAGAATCTGCTGCAGCACATCCTCCTCCTCCCTCGGACAAAGGAAAAGCTCCAATCATCATTCCTGATTCCAGTAGTGACGAAGAGGAGTCTAGTAAAGAAGAGGAGTCCAGTGAGGATGGTACAGGAGAACCTTCTGAGAGAAGACCTGTGGTTCTGAAGCCCTATGAAGAAGATGACATTGTTGCAGTCACTATCGGAAGAATATGGTTCAGAAACAAGAACGCCTCTCAATCCTGGAGCTCAGTAGAGAGGAAGAACATTGTGACAGAAAAGAGACTGGACCTGGACAAATACAAATTTGCATCCATTGTCCAGCTTCTTGTTGTGGTAAATTTACTCAAGTCCCTCACTTACCCGTACAGATTCAATACGTCACTAGTCAGGGAATTTATAGTCAACATGGAAGAGAAATTTGGTGAGGAAGAAGGGGATGTTTTTGGACAGAGCTGGGTGCGGGGTAAGAAAGTAGTAATCACCCCTGAGAAAATAGATGAATTTCTTGAGATAGACACTGATGTCAGAGAGCCCACAAATGTCAAACAAGAGGTGTTGGCTAGAGTCCTCACGGGAGGAGTGTGCTTGTCTTGGGGTGGACCAAATCTCAGTGCTGCTGAACTCACCTCCAAAAATGCCCTGTTGTACAACCTGGGCATTAGAAACTGGATTCCCAGCTCCCACAGGGGAAAGGTTAGCAGGTCCTTTGCTAACCTTCTACACTCCATTGGGAAACGAAGAAAAATTAGCATGAGTAGTGTGATGTTTCCCCTGGTGGCTGCTCATGCTGGCAGTGCCTCCTCCAGCAAGCCCATTGTGTTACCGTCCCTCATTTATGGTATGATGGTCTCTCAGCATCCAGAACTAGGTGAGATTACTGAGGGGTTGTTCGAGGAGCTGCAGGTATTTACAGTGGATCACAAACTCTTCAAAGGAAAGCATGTAGTGGACATAGCCCATGAGGATCCTCTCCGGGTTGGTTCTTCAGCCCCATCCTCTCTGGAGGAACTACTTCCCCCTGCCGCTTCTATCGAAGCAGCCCTCCGTGCCAGAATTGTCAGCCACCTAAGATCTGAGCTGCTCGCTTTGGAAGCAGAAGCAAAGAGAAGGGATGCTAGACGCGGTCAAATCAGAAGTCTACTTAGAGACTTGGAATTTCTGGAGGATGGAGGACAGGCCCCTTGAGCATCTATGACAAAAAGGGGGAGAGGAAGTAAGGAGCTGCTGCCTCTGATGGACACCCACTGTTGGAACTTTGAACTCTTTTTGCCTTTGGCCCTGCGTGGCTTTGCTAAGGCCGATTGTGGCCATTACTCTTTTTCTAAAAATATTTTTTAGTTAGTTTTTTCTTGCCTGTTCATGGAAGTGTGCATCAGTGGCCAGGGGTTTTGTCAAAATGCCAAGGGGGAGATTGTTGATGCAGTATGGCAGTGTTTCACAAAACCAGCACAAGTGAACAAGCAAGTGAACAAGATGCTGCTACAGTTAAAGTTCAGCACAAGTGAACAAGCTAGTGAACAAGGAGCAGTTATAGCAGGAAGAAGCTTTAGCAGGAGCTTGTTTAGAAGAGCTGTAGCGTCTGTCCGTGCAGCAGCAATCTATTTTTTGGAAAGAAGGTGTGGCAGTCCTTCGAAGAGCATCAGAGGAGGTTCAGAGTTGCTGCAGAGAATATTCCAGAGTGGAGATTCCTAGCTGAAGTAGGAGTTTTGGTTTGAATCTCAAATCAAATCTAATCTCCTAGAAATTAGGAGCTATTGATGTTGCTAGGGGAACTGCTATAATCTGATAATGATAGCAGTGGACGCGCCTATATAAGAGAGACCCTTCAGAGCAATGAAGGTGATCGAAGAAGAGGGCTAAAAGCGAGAACACACAGATTTCCGAGAAGAGCAATTTTGGTGTGCGAACGAAGTCTTCGATTATCACCGAGAGCAGAGCGTGAGTGCAGAGCTGTGGTGACAGAAGCAGAGGGAGATCAGGACTTGTGTAGTCTGATCCAAGCTTGATCTGGAAGCCAATTCAGAGCAGTGATGCTTGTTGGTTGATCAAGGGCAGCCGCGGAAGAACTGACGGGTGAGTGACTCAGTCGAGTGTCTAGACGGCAGTGCTTGCTAGTGACAGGAGGTCATTGAGTGAGGGGGAGTATTTCAGAGTGTGCAGCACTCGTGGAATCGTTCGAACGGCTCAGCGAAAGACTTTGGAGCGACGCGGACAATTTGTGCATCAGCTGTGTGCTACAGCAGATGCTATAGCAACCCTGCAGAACTTGAGTATTGTTTAGAATAGGCTGAGTTTTGAGGAGACAGTAGCTATTCTAGATAGATATCAGTAGAGGGTGTGCAGACACAAGTCAGAGCCTGTCCTGATTGTGTGCGAGGATCCACCTAAGGTTGAGTAGCATAGGTTGCGTGGGTTGTAACCTTGGGTACTTGGAAACTTTGAGAATAGTGGATTGAGGACTGAGAAGAGTCCTCCCCAGACGTAGGCAATTTGGCTGAACTGGGTGAACAAACTTGAGTCCTTGATCTTTCCTGCTGAAGCAGTTTACTGGTGAGCAAGAGTGTGCTGTAGCAACTGCTTGTTCACAAATCAGTTTATTAGAGGCGCTGCGAATTTCAGCCTTGACTTTAGTGTCCAAGGGCTTTAGTCCCATTCTTTTGGACGTCTTTTCTACTTGGTCCTATTTAACCCTTTGGTTAATGGATCCGCAATGTTTTCCTTGAACTTCAATACTCAATACTTATAACTTTTTAGGAGAGAAATCATCTAATGATATTATTTCCTCGACGTATATGTCTTGACTTACCATTAAACAGTACAGTCTTTTCCCTACTATTGCAAATATGTTTTCATAATACAAACATATTGTTGGCACAAGTGTTGTCCAATTGGGAATATCCTGCACAAAATTCCTTAACCATTCAGTTTTTTTGCCACATTTATCTAATGCAATGAACTCAGCTTCCCTAGTGGGTCTAGTTATTAAAGTTTGTTTGGAGGATTTCCAAGATACAACCACACCTCCCAATGTGAATACATATCCACTGGTGGCTTTATAGTCTTGTATATCAGATATCCAACTTGGGTCAGTGAATCTCTCAATGACCGGAAGATATCTAGTATAGTGTATATCATAGTTACAACTGAATCGTATATACCTCAGTACTCTCACGGTTATTTTTCAGTATTCTTATCATAGTTTACTCGTATATCTTATAAGTATACTCATAGTGTAGGCAATACCCGGTATAACACAATTCGTTAAGTAAATTAGACTGCTCATCACTCTTGCATATTCCATTTGGGAGATTCTTTTCGCCTTGTTCCGGTATAGCACAATTCGTTAAGTACATTAGACTGCTTATCACTCTTGCATATTCCACTAGGGAGATGCTTTTCGCCTTGTTCTTACACAAATGTTGACTTATGTCAGTTGAAGTTCTAGATACATCAGAACTATCTTTTCCAAAACTTTTTTAAAATTTTGTCAACGTATTGTGACTAATTTATGACAAATGCCTTAGTCGTCCATTTAATTTTGATACCCATTACTATATCAAAAGTCCCAAATCTTTCATATCAAACTTAGAGTTTAATAAAGACTTTGACGACTTAACCATGCGATCATTGCTTCTCGCAATGAGCATGTCATCCACTTATAAACTCAAAATCACATAACCATGTTTAGTATTCTTAATGTATACACATTTATCACGCTCGTTGATTTTGAAACCATTTGACATCATCATAATGTCAAATTTTTCATGCCACTGCTTTGGTACTTGTTTTAGATCATAAAGATACAAGTTTACAAACTTTCCTCTCTTGACTCTGCGCTAGACAACCCTCAGGTGGGTCCATATAGATTTGTTCCTCAAGATCTCCATTGAGGAAGGCCACATCCATTTATGAATTTCCATATTGCGCAAGGCGGAAATGGCTATTATAACGTCAATGGTTATTTTTCTCGTCACTAGATAATATGTATCTTAGTATTCAATACCTTCCTTATGTCTATTCTCTTTGACAACAAGTCTTGCCGGGTACTTGTCTACAAACCCATCCACTTTCATCTTCCTTGTGGAGACTCATTTGGAGTCAAATGGTTCACTTCCAGGAGGAAGATCAACTACCTCCCAAGTATGGTTTTGCATAATGGAGTCCATCTCACTTCTATTGAACTTATAGCCTCTTTATAGGTTCGAGGTTCAGTTTCTAGCATGTAGATTAAGACATCAAGACCAAATAATTTCTTTATCCAAGCTCGCTTGCTTCGTCTAAGCTTTTCTGGTTCTGTTTCCTTTTTTTATTCTTCCTCGAGCTGTTGAGTTATTTGCTCAACATCCTCAAGTATCTGATGAGATGAACCTGATTCGTATTCCTTGTACTCATTAGGAAATACATCTTCACAGAATGATGCATTCTTTGATTCCATGATGAAATTCTTGTGTATATCTCGTTTTTTGATTCGTACACAAGGAATCTACATGCATTGCTATTATGGACATAACCAACGAATATACAATTTTTTGGGTCCTATCTTCATTCTCTTAAGGCCAAGGGCTATTAATTTTGCTAGGCACCACTCGAAAATATTTGTAGGAAGACTTTGTTCCTTTAAATAACTTATGAGGATAAGTCTTCTCCTCCTTACGAGGTGCCTTATTTGAAGAGTAATTTGCTAGTAAGATGGCTTTCCATCACATTCCTTGAAGTACCTTATTTGGTGTCAGACGTCGCCTCAACATTGAGACTAAGACGACGCCTCAACTTCAAATGACAGTAAATGTATAACGTCACTCAGGCGTCACTTTAACATTAAGCCTCAACCTTAAATGCCATTAAACATGATTAATGGCAACTCAGGCATCGCCTAGCTTAAGTCCAAATCTCAGAGGACGCCTTAACCTTCAGGCGTCGCTTCCAAGTTATGTTGAGGTATCGGTTTAACTGTGATGCTCAAAATTAAAAGTTGGAGTAGAAAAAGCGCAAAAGAGGCATGTCCACATGCGACTAAATCGGTCTTTTACGGCCCATACGTCGTGGGCGCACTCATTTGACCCTATTTTGAACCTGAATTGGCTCGTGATTTGCATGCCTCTTGTGCACCCTTTCATATAGATTGCCTCCTTGGTAGTATATTACTCAGTAGGTAGGATGAATTTATATATAAAATTTACATTCTATTCACTTTCCAATTAGATATGTGCAATGGTCACACAGTTTACGAAAAAGTATGACATATGAAGATGGTATTTGAATAGGACACGAATGAAAAACTATCAAATTTTGGCAACTATCAAACTGGATAAAGAAAAGCATATTTTGGGAGTCAACTTATTAGGTAGACATGGAATTAATGCACAATTTTGATGTCATGCACATTGAGAGAAATGTGTTCGAAAATATCTCTAACACAATGTTGTACGTCAAAGGGAAAAGGAAGGACAATGGAACTAAGTGTCAAAAAGACATTTCTCTTTACTACATCCAAAGTTGGAATTAAAGATTCTTCGAGCTAGTTAGTCACTGCAAAAGTTAAGTAAGCACTTATCCCCAACCAACAAATCAGGGTTTGTCATTGTATCAAAGGACTCTAATTTTCGGATGGTTACTTGATCGGTTGGATTCCCGACCGATTCTCGCTTGTGTTTATTGGTTTTTTCGTTCATTTTTGGAATATTATGACCATTATGCACTCTCTCTTTCTTGTTTCAGGGCCAATCTGCTCAGGCGCCATGGAGAGTAAAGTTAGAGGCAACTGCATGCAAAAGAGTCGAGGAATATGTCAAATTGCCCAAGCACGTACTGACCGTATCTCCCGGACTGCCCATATCTATACGTTCGGCATGGTCGATACGATCGTGTCGAATCTTCGATTTTCCAGCAGAGGTCGTATCGACCGTAGGGAGTGGATAAAATCGTATCGATCGTATCGACCGTATTTATACGACCGATACGGACAGCTCAGCTTATTTTCATAGAATTTGAAGGGATCGAGAGAAAAAGGGAGGAGGGCAGATTAGATTGGAGGCGAGAGGACGAGCCAGGGGGCGAAAAAAGGGCACGAACCAAAGAAGGAAGTAAAGAGGTGTTTCGATCCCTTGTTACTCGAGTGCATGGTTGTAATCTATTATTTTCGTTAGAGAATTGGATTTGTAACTCGTTCTTTATCTATGAAAGCAACGAAATCATTTTCCATGTATTGTGAGTAATCTCCCTAATTCCAAGGTTTGATGAATCTTGTCTAGTGTGTTCAAAGTATTGTGATGATGTTCTAAACGAAACTTTAGATGGATGGTTGATGGATTACGGTTTTACTCAAGTATGTCAAGTTATGCATGCTAGATGTTTGAAAGAATGCCAGCATGAAATCCGTTTTAACTTATGTACGTTATTGAGAGATACATACTTAGGAAAGATGAGAGTAAAACCGGCTTTGATCTTACTGACATACGAGAGTAGCGTAAAGAGATAAGTTAGAAGTTAGGTTAGCTTAATCCGAACTCTTTTACTAATCATCATAGCGACGGTTTGTGATTAGTGGAGGAAGTTAGAGCGAATCAATAAATTGAGAGATTGAGATTCGACTTCCATAATAGATTGATAATCAAATTTGAGCGAAAGCTAGTTTAGAAGATTGATCTATTCATAACCTCTATAGTCTCCAATCATCCATTCATCCATTCATCTTTGTCACTTTATTAGAAAACACTAGGCAAGTGAAGTCAACCTTGAAATTTTCTTGAAATTTGGCAATTTAACCTTAGCTTGCTTGTCTTAATCCAAATCATTACAGAAAATCAATTCACAAATTAAGTAGCTAAACAAAACTAGATGTTACGTAGTGCATAAGCTTAGTTTACTCCTTGAACGACCCGAAATACTTCGGTTTATAAATTTTTTTTGACCTGCATTGGAACTTCATATTCATTGAATTTGGAGTACAAAAAGACAACACGTCATTACTCGGCCAGATTGAGAAACCATGTTAATGTACAACAGTGTAAGCTAGTGGAGTATAAAATCCATGACACACGTATTCTTGGGGAAGTTAATGCCAATTGTATTTTGTGGGATGCTTCCCTCCGCTATATGGGACCCATGACAGAGTTATGTACATTTTTTTTGAGATATTTGTACTTCATCATTATATATTATGAAATGCAAAAATCGTTGAAACTCTTTGCAAATTAGAGAAAGTTTTCCGCCTTCTTTCTTCGATTCTATGAAGCATTTACTAATTCATGTCGTGGAAGAAATACCCAAAAAAAAGATGGCTATAAAGAAATAGGCAGTTAAGGCTGCTATAGTTAAAGCGTACATTGAGCAAGAGACTGCATTTTTTAGATTTGACTACATGGGGCTTGAATTTGAAACAAATGCTCGGAGACTTGAGCATAATAAGGGACATATTTCTATATTCAACTATCCAGATTATGGAAGTCGAATTACTTAAAAAAGAATATTATCATACGAAAAGTTTTAGAAGGCAACACACCAAGCTTACATGAACACCCCAAAATTTGAAGATTACATCAGATAAATTACATAACCCATAAATGTTGATTATATAATTATCTATCTGTTATAATATTTATAAGAATCTCTAATTTATGTTATAATTACTTCCAAAATGAAATATGTGTACATCAACCAGGGTTAACTAAAGAATCAATACACTACATGATTATTCACAGTTTCCCAACATGGCTCCAAAATTATGTAAGTATAATTATTGCATTGCACACATGTTTGAATTATAAAATTTTATTGATGACATGTTTTAACATATGTGGAGAGATCTAAATAGTCATACAATCCTACCGTGAATTTATGAGGTGTCGATGGAGGTTTCGATTGGGTTGTAGCATGGGTTCGTATAATATAAACAATTACTAGTTTCACACTAAGCTGCATAGTGAAGGGAAAATGACAAAAAATGTCATGTCCACCGGTAAGGGAACATAGGGAATGCATTAGTATGGTTTTATAAGAGGAGATAATACGATTCACAACCCAAATATCATTAAACTACAAGCTTTGCCCTCTTCAAATGACATTGATTTGACCCAGATTTTGTGAGGTCATTCCTAGCCCTAGGTATTGGGAGGTAAGTAGATGAAGGCTATACGAGACTTATAATCCTTTCATGCCGACGCAGCAAGTCAAACAAGTGTATTTCACTTATTTCCTTGGTCTACACAACAAAAGTAAAAAAGGGCGGGTTGCAGTATGTCGTATGAAACCTACCAGTGCTATTGATATGATCATTTCTGATTTGCGCTTCCAAGACTCGGCATAGTTGCCTTTTGTAAATGAGATCGCAACGTTCAATAGAGTAGTTGATGATGATATGAAAGTATATGATGATGCAGTATGGCAATGTTTGACAAAATCAGCACAAGTGAACAAGATGCTGATAGCAGAAGTGTAGCATACTTGAACAAGATCCATAAACAAGATGCTGCTATAGCAGGAGTCCAACATTCGTGAACAAGGAGCAGTTATAGCTGGAGGAAGCTATAGCAGGAGCTTGTTCAGAAGAGCTGTAGCGTCTGTCCGAGCAGCAGCAACCTGGGTCTTTGGAAAGAGGGCTTGGCATTCTTTCTAAGAGCATCAGAGGAGTTTCTAAGTTGCTACAGAGAATATTCCAGTGAAGATTCCTAGCTGAAGAAGGAGATTTGATTGTGGGAGATTTGAATCTCAAATCAAATCTAATCTCCTAAAAATTAGGAGATATTGATATTATTAGGGAAATTGCTAAATCCTGATAATGATGCAAATGGGTGCTCCTATATAAAGAAGACCCTTCAGAGCAAGGAAGTTGATCGAAGAAGAGTGAAGAGAGCGAGAACACACAATAGAATTCCGAGAGAGTATTTTGGTGTGCGAACGAGATCTTCGATTATCACCGAGAGCAGAGCGTGAATGCAGAGCTGTGGTGACAGAAGCAGAAGGTGATCAGGACTTGCGTAGTCTGATCCAAGCTTGATCTGGAAGCCAATTCAGAGCATAGAGTGCTTGTTGGTTGATCAAGGGCAGCCGCGGAAGAACTGACGAGTAAGTGACTCGGTCAAGTGTCTTGGCGGCAGTGCTCGCTAGTGACAGGAGGTCACTGAGTGAGGGGGAGTATTCTAGAGTGTGCAACGCTCGTGGAATCGTTCGAACAGCTCAGCGGAAGGCTTCGGAGCGACGCGGACAATTTGTGCATTAGCTGTGTGGTACAGCAGATGCTATAGCAACCCTGCAGATTCTGAGTATAATTTAGAATAGGCTGAGTTTCGAGGAGACAGTAGCTATTCTAGATAGATATCAGTAGAGGGTGTGCACACACAAGTCAGAGCCTGTTCTGATTGTGTTTGAAGATCCACCTAAGGTTGAGTAGCATAAGTTGCGTGGAGCTGTAACCGTGTGTACTTGGAGACCTTTGAGATTAGTGGATTGAGGACTGAGAATAGTCCTCCCCAAACGTAGGCAATTGGCCGAACTGGGTAAATAAATATTTGTCCTTGTTCATTCTTGCTGAAACAGTTTCCGGGTGAACAAGAGTGTGTTGTAGCAACTGCTTGTTCACGAATCTGTTTATCAGAGGCGCTGCGAATTTCAATTGGTATTTGTTCGTGGAAGTGTGCATCTGTGGCCTAGGGTTTTGTCAAAATGCCAAGGGGGAGATTGATGATGCAGTATGACAGTGTTTGACAAAACCAGCACACGTGAATAAGATGTTGTTATTGCAGGAGTCCAGCATACGTGAACAAGATTAGTGAACAAGATGCTGCTATAGCAGGAGTCCAGCTTTAGTGAACAAGATCAGTGAACAAGGAGCAGCTATAGGTGGAGGAAGCTATAACAGGAGCTTGTTCAGAAGAGCTGTAGCATCTGTCCGAGCAGCAGCAACCTGGGTCTTTGGAAAGAGAGCTTGGCAGTCTTTCTAAGAGCATCAGAGGAGTTTCTAAGTTGCTGCAGAGAATATTCCAGTGGAGATTCCTAGCTGAAGAAGGAGATTTGATTGTGGGAGATTTGAATCTCAAATCAAATCTAATCTCCTAAAAGTTAGGAGATATTGATATTAATAGGGAAATTGCTAAATCCTGATAATGATGCAAGTGGGTGCTCCTATATAAAAAAGACCCTTCAGAGCAAGGAAGTTGATCGAAGAAAAGTGAAGAGAGCGAGAACACACACAGAATTCCGAGAGAGTATTTTGGTGTGCGAACGAGATCTTCGATTATCACCGAGAGCAGAGCGTGAGCGTAGAGCTGTGGTGACAGAAGCAGAAGGTGATCAGGACTTGCGTAGTCTGATCCAAGCTTGATCTAAAAGCCAATTCAAAGCCGAGAGTGCTTGTTGGTTGATCAAGGGCAGCCGAGGAAGAACTGACGAGTAAGTGACTCGGTCAAGTGTCTGGGCGGCGGTGCTCGCTAGTGACAAGAGGTCACTGAGTGAGGGAGAGTATTCCAGAGTGTGCAGCGCTCATGGAATCGTTCAAACGGCTCAGCGGAAGGCTTCGGAGCGACGCGGACAATTTGTGCATCAGCTGTGTGCTACGGCAGATGCTATAGCAACCCTGCAGAGTCTGAGTATAATTTAGAATAGGCTGAGTTTCGAGGAGACAGTAGCTATTCTAGATAGATATCAGTAGAGGGTGTGCAAACACAAGTCAGAGCCTGTTCTGATTGTGTTCGAGGGTCCACCTAAGGTTGAGTAGCATAGGTTGCATGGAGTTGTAACCGTGTGTACTAGGAGACCTTTGATATTAGTGGACTGAGGACTGAGAATAGTCCTCCCCAGACATAGGCAATTGGCCGAACTGGGTAAATAAATATTTGTCCTTGTTCATTCTTGCTGAAACAGTTACCGGGTGAACAAGAGTGTGCTGTAGCAACTGCTTGTTCACGAATCTGTTTATCAGAGGCGCTGCGAATTTCAGTATACAATGACGATATGAACATGGATGAAAATGATGTCAATATATTCTCAACCTCTGACCTGGAAACATAAGAAACAAACTTTGATGATGAAATGTAATAGTCATTTAATTTCGGTTTGTAAGTGAAGAATTTAAAGAAATTCAAATGATGAAATGTAATAATAATTTAAATTTTCGATTGTATCCTGAGAAGCGATTGACCAAGGAATCCCAGCACCGAAAGGAGACCAATCAACTTTTAAAAAATAATCGAACGAGTCTCAACTTATCCCGAAATTTCCTTCCTCTCATTTTTTTGTATTTTACTTTAGTAAAAGATATATTTAGTTACTTAAAGAAATATTTTCGTTGGAATATTTGTATTAATTAAACACATTGTGATCGTATATCAGCTGCAATATTTGGTAAATGAAAAACGCGCAGGTTCTCTCTTCTTCTTCCTTCCGCATTTCGTCTTCTCTCCTATGAAGTTTCCGCTGTCTGACGACCTTCTCCACCGCTTGCAGGTAAATCTTCCGCCGCTCCTCTTGTTTCCTGGTGTAACTCTTCGGCTCGTTTCTCTTGCCAAATTATTAGGGTTTAGATGTGGGTTTGGTTTTAGGTGTGTAGTTTGGGTTGATTGTTTTTAAGTCGTGTTGGTTTGGGTTTAGATGTGCAGGGTGTTGATTTACTAGTGGATCGTGCAGTTGTTAATTTGGTTGTGTTTGCCGTTGTTTACCAATTAATTATGTTGATTTACCAGATTGTTAGTTGATTTGTTATGTAATTTGCCATGCCAGGTTGAGGAGTTGTGTAAATTAATTATTTTGGTTTGATTTTAGAGGATGTTAAATTTGTAAATGTTATGTAAAATTGTATGCAGTTTACAATTCTAATTTACGTATGTTAATTTGCATATGTTTAGCTTAAAATTTATGAGTTTCTAATTAATAGATTGTTTAGAGGATGTTTATGCTATGTACTTTGCCAATAATTTACGTATGTTAATTGTTACAATTTATTAGTATAATTTAGTTTAATAGTTAATGTCGTTTGTAAATGTTAAATTTGTTGTAGTAAATGTTGATAATTTTTAATATTATAGTTTTATTATTATTTTTGACTCACTTAATTATACAAATATGTAATTGATTTGTAATTAAGTATGAGTTTTGTAGAAATAGATCTTAACACATGACGCGCTCCACTTAGAGGAGGAGTATCGAGGACACATAGGCAATCGTAGCACTCATGGTCCAACGCGTGGTGCTGGCATCACAATTGGAGAGCCACCGAGAGTCGGTTCGCAAGTGGATTTGGAGTTGTTTGCTGCTGAAGTGCGACTCTTTCTAGAGATACAAGTTGTCCAGGGTCGTTGGTGCTGTAGCGACTATGGTGAGGGGAGTCGATTCCGGGAAACTCAGCCCAGTGTCAGATCCCCAACCAATACCACAAAGACTCAACGACCAATGAAAGCAAACATGACCGTGCTCTTTGCAATACTCACCAAGTCGTTGAAGAGTGACCTAACTCAGAACTTGACACAGAACCTAACCCAAAACATAATCGAGAACATAACTCATAACCTAATAGAGGTAGCGAAGAAGCGGGTTTGGAAAGTGTTTCATGGTCAAATTGGGAGTGTTGTTCCTAGACATCTGTCATCCGCTGGAAGAGATGATGATGACGACGACTTCTCAGACCGGATGCTAGATAAAGATCTAGGCAAGGACAACGTCGGCGCCCTCGCTTGATACCGTTGCTCTTTTTGTTTTATAGTGACATTTTCATATGTGAACGGTTGAATTTGGTTTGTTTTTGTTTTAGATTTGTATTATAGTTTTATTTAGTATGAAGGTTTAGCATTTAATAATTTCAAATTTCCATAATTAATTTTAAAAAGAATTAATATATTTATTAATTTATAAAATGCTTTATACAGCCATCACATTTTATTTTCTAATTTTTACTGCAAAATTGCAAAATCACTGTAATATCATTGTAAACTTTGAACATTTAGCGATGCAGCGGCGCTTGTCCGACGCTCTTCAGTTACTCATATGCGTCATATCGCTATTGGTTAATTCTACATCTATTTCATCGATTCACCGTCATATAAACATCGAATACTTTGATGTGCATATACAATACCTATACAACGGTACAAGTATTTTGATAAGTTGCCAGAAACCCATTGAAACATACCGCTTTTGTTTCATCGTAGCACCATCATATAATCATTGCATTTGGTGAGAACGGTTGTCCTATTCTTGTTCGGCTGAAGCATTTCGATCGTAAAGGTGTCACAAATATCGCCGGATAATCGGCATATTAATGTCGATGATTAGTCTTACGATGATATTTTTATCATTATAAGACCGCCAATTATTTATATTATTCGCTGGTCTGCCGATATGTATGCGGCAGAGAACGACCGCCAAAAAATAATTCAAAATTTGTTGTGAATATAATTAAATAATATGTTAAGTACATTAATTATTATTTTTTATTGGTGTCTTGTTGTGGTGGTACTGTTATTTGGATTGTGATGTTAAGGTAGTGGGGTGGTAGTGGTGATGGTGGTGGTGGTGGTAGTGGAGTGATTGTGATGTGAATGTGTTGTGATGGTGTGGTGGTGGTGGTAGTGTGGTAATGGGGTGGGAGTGGTGTGGTGATGATGGGTGTGTTGTTGTGGGGGTGGTGGTGGTATGGTGTTGTGGTAGTGGTATGGTAACGGGGTGGTAGTGTTGTGATGGTGTTGGATGTATTATTGTGGGGGTGGTGATATAATGTTGTGGTGGTGGTGATAATGTGGTGGTAGTGTTTTTGTGGTGGTGGTAGTAGTGGAGTGGTGGTGTTGTGGTGGTGGTAGGTTGTTGCTGTGTTGTGGTGGTGGTGGGTTGTTGTTGTGTTTTAGTGGTGGTGGCAGTGTTTTATTGGTGTGGTGGTGATATTGTGATTGTGATGTTAAGGTGGTTGGTGGTAGTACTTTTGTAGAGGTGGTGTGGATGTGTTTAGCAAGCGAGTCGATACACTCGCGAACAAACTCGGTCAAAGTTCAGTTCGATTTTAAACGAGCCAAGTACGACCATGATATTTATGCTCGTTTATTAAACAAATCAAGCTTGAACAAAGTGGTATTCGGCTCATTTAGACTCGCGAACAACTCGTTTATTTCTTCGATTAAAGCCCGTTTATAAACTCAATTAAAGCTCATATATATACGTTTATTTATTTATTCGAACTTGATTAGTCATCCAATTAAGTTCTAAGTTGAAGAATGCCTACTATTTTATTCATTCAAACGATTCGTCTCCTAGTCATTGACCCATGGGAAGTGAGACCTAATTTTTGTTGCTATGATGATAAAATTTGAAGATGATGCCAAAAACGAGTCATTCAACGATTCGTCCCCTAGTCAATGTCCCGTTTTAAAAGCCGTTGCTAGAAAAATACACTTCAACTATAATGAAGTAAACCACTCGTTTAAAGCTCGAGCTCGGTTCGAACTCGTGGAAATTGAACGAGTCAAGCTCAAACATATGTTTTTTCAACTCGTGACTACTCGGTTCGAGCTCGAATTCGTAAAAAATTAACAGGCCAAGCTTGAACACTGTGATACTCGGTTCATTTGCAGCCCTAGATGTGTTGTTGTGGGGGTGGTGGTAGTGTTGTGGTGGTGGTGGAGATATTGTGATTGTGATGTTAATGTAGTGGGGGGGTGGTGGTATTGGAGTGGCGGTGTTGTTGTTGTTGGTGGTGGTGGTGGTGGTGAATAGTAATTTAAGTATTTAAGTAAAGTAAATAGATCAAACAACACGGCTCTTCTCTGTTCCTGATCTATTGCAAGGTAGTTCAGATTTGTTTGGTCCGCCCAAATCCAATCCGTTTCAGATCCATTCGTCTCGGACCAATTACTCGTATGTGGTGCGCGCTTCTGTCTTTGGTTAGGGTTTTTTGTCAACAAGCAGCTAGGGCTGCAAGCGAGTTGATACACTCGTGAACAACTCGCGAACAAGCTCGGTTAAAACTCGGCTTGAAGCAGCATTGATTAAAAAAAAATCAACAGTTTGGTCAAACTGTCACCTCAGTGACTAGTCAGCAGCCCAAATAGCAGCCTGGTCAGCGCTCGGTCAAGGTCTGTTCTTTTGACCTTAAGTAATTTACTTAAGTATTTAACTTAACTTAAATACTTAAATTATTATTCATCATCACACCACCACCACCACAATGCATTCACACCACCATCACCACAACAATAATTCACAACCACTACAACAACCCACCACCAAAACGACTCACAACAACTCACCACAACAATAATTCACAACCACTACAACAACCCACCACCAAAACGACTCACAACAACTCACCACAACAATAATTCACAACCACTACAACAACCCACCACCAAAACGACTCACAACAACTCACCACCACCACATCAACAACGCACTACCACCATGACAACCCATCACCACCACCATCACAAAAACCCACCACCACCACATTAACAACAAATCACCACCACTACCACAACAACCCACCACCACCACATCAACAACAACCCATCACCACCACAACCACAACAACTCACCACCACCACCACAACTCACCATCACAACAATACCATCACCACCACAACCAACCCACCATCACCACCATCACAGAAACCCACCACCACCACCATAATAACCCACCACAACAACAACAATCCATCACCAACACTACAACAATCCATCACCACCATCACAACAACAACACCACCACCACAACCTATCACAACAACCCACCACCACCACCATCATAACAACCCACAACAACCCACCACCACCACAACAACCCACCACCACCACCATCACAACGACCCACCACCACCACCATCACAACCACCACAACAACCCATCACCATTACCACAACACTTCTAAAATCACAACAACCCACCACTACAAAAACAACACGAAAGCAATAAAAAATAATAATAACTTAATTTAATTTAACTTAAGTTTATATAACTTCACTTAAGTACTTAAAATTTAAGTGCAAAAGAACAGGGCCTTAGCAGGCCAATCAGAAGGCTGATCAGCGCCCAGTTGAAAAAAAAACTATCTCTAATTTTTTTCTTTCTCTATATTATGTTTCTCTTTCAGGTACCGTTGCAGTTCCACGTTGCCCTGATCTCTTTAATGGGCTTAATTATTGAGAATGGGTACAATATATGCATCTTCATATGCGTGGACAACGTCTTTGGAATATTCTCGTACGGGATCAGTCTTGTCCTCTTTCTCTGACTCTCCCTACCAAGCCTGCACTTCCATCTACAGCTTCCGTCGAAGATAAACAGAAGGCTACTGCAGCGTATGATGATTTATTTGCTAAGGATCAAAGCGCCTTACTGACCTATCAGAGATGGATTGATGAGGATGCACGTGCTTGTGCAATCCTTGCAGCTAGTATGGAGGTTCATCTGCGATATTGTTTTCCTTACTTCCGCTCATGAGATGTGCCTACATCTGCAGACCCTTTATGCACCTTCCGGCCACTCGCTCATCTTGTCAGTTGAGAATCAAGAATGCGATCTTCGTCAGTGAGATAACACAATGGAAGAATTCTATGCCGCCATATCTACTCTTTGGCGCCAACTTGACTCTTAGAGTCCTTCTCCTTGCCTTACTTGTTCGGCTTGTCAGCAGATCCGTTCTCATTCCGAATTTCTTCGAATTTATGATTTTATGACTCGTCTTCTCCCTGAGTTTGAGATGATTCGTGCACAATTTCTTGCTCGTAATTCTTCAGTGACCTTATTGGAGGCACTGTCTGTAGTTCGCGCAAAGGAGATACTTCTTCGCAGTGTTGGTTTTCTACAGTCCTCTTCTGTGTTAGCGACTCTTGAATCCACCGTTTATGTTGCTGCTCCCATCAATTCCCCTGCAAATAGTCCCGCTTCAGCAGCTGGAGCTAAATGAGGGTCGTCACTACACATACTGCAATAAAGATAATCATTTGGTTGAGACCTGCTACAAAAACCGTGATGATGAAGCTCGACGTTCTAGTAAGTTTTCAAAGAAAGCTGGGGGTTCTAATCAACGCAACACCACTCTGCTGCTCCTTGTTCATCCTTTGAAAGCTCTTCAAGAAGAATGTTGATCTGCTGCTGCAGCTCCCTACTACAGCACATGCTATAGCTACTGCTTGAGCACTGGGCTTATTCACTCGTGCTGGTTTTGTCAGTTGAATGTCATAACATTATCAAACACTTTAGTGTGCCTTAATGTCTTCATCGGGCGCACGGCTAATGTCTTCATCGGGCGCGCTGCTAATATCTTCTTCAGGAGCTGACAGCATTTGATGACGTCAGCATTGGGCCCGCGGCCCGAGATCAAATTTAGAAGTCTGCATGATTTACCTAAAAATATAGATCTGTTATTCCGAAAAGAATAACAAATTTTAGCAAGAGAGAGGAGAAGCGACGGCGGCAGCAATGCGCGGAAATTGAGGCGGAGTTACTGTTCATTACCGGAATTACTGTTGATAGTTAACTATTCATCGCCGGAGTTACTGTTCATCGTCGGAAGTACTGTTCACAATTTTAGTATTTTTCTAAACTTAGTATATTTTTATTATTGCTTTGGATGGATCATAGTAGCTAAACCTAACTTTAGTTTGGGGATTTTGTATTGGGACCTACGGTTTGAGAGACTTATGTTTCGTAATTCAATTTAGTGAATTCTCATTCTTCATAATAATTGCATGTTCTGATTATCAAGTTAGCATATCCTAGCGGTGAAACTGAGTTGATATATATTGCGTGATACTAGATTGACTTCCCAATTAGCTAAGCCTAGCGGTATAACCTAATCGGTGTTGTTAATCGAGTAATTGTTAAACCTATTCGAGAACTTAGCGGTTGAAGGTAGGTAGAACTTGAAGTCGACATTACCTTAGCAGGATTGTTAGGCTAGGACAGTAGTTTTACTAATTGATGCATGTTTCAATCGATGATTACCCGTTGCAATGCATATCCCTGAACTGACTTTTCTCTTAATTTGACAACAACAAACATTCTTCCAGCAATCCCCTTTTTGTGTGACAATTATTCGTAGAACTTTATCACTGATTACTCTCTCGTGGGTTCGACCCTGCTTACTGCTTGCTAAGTGTTAACAGGAGATTATAAATATAAATTTGGCTCGCACAACGACGTGTCGTCAAATTTTCCCTCCATTCTCGACACACCACTTGTCTCTACTGCACAGTCTCCCCACCATCCCCTGTTGGTGGTTCTCCTGATACGACATCTTCTCCTCGATATGACCTTCGTGATCATCATTCCCTTCGTGCTCCTGCTCCTTACGATGTTGCTGTTGTTATCCCTGACGAATTAACTTCATATCGTGAGGCTATGGTTCATTAGGAGTGGCAGCAAGCGATGGCTGAGGAGCTTGCTGCCCTTGTGCGTCCAATCACTTGTAGGTGGGTTTATAAAGTTAAGACTCGATCTGATGGCTCTCTTGAGCGCTATAAGGCTCGTCTTGTTGCTCGTGGCTTCCAGTAGGAGCATGACCGTGACTATGATGAGACATTTGCGCCTGTGACTCATATGACCACCCATACGCACTCTTCTTGTCGTGGCCTGTATTCGCCAGTGGCCTATCTCTCAACTCGATGTTAAGAAAGCTTTTCTTAACAATGAGCTACAAAAGGAGGTTTACATGAAACCCCCTACCGGATACTCTGTTCCTGAACGTATGGTTTGTCGCCTTCATCGCTCTCTTTATGGCCTCAAGCAGGCCCCTCGTGCCTGGTTTGAGCATTTCTCTTCAGTTATTACTGATGCTGATTTTTCTGTTTATGGCCTCAAGCAGGCCCCTACTGGATCATTGTTGGTGTGTTTCTCAATGTTGCTACAGAGGGGCCTGCTTGAGGCCATAAAGAGAGCAACGAAGGCGACAAACCATACCTTCAGGAATAGAGTATCTAGGATAGGGTTTCATGTAAACCTCCTTTTTCAGCTCACCATTAAGAAAAGCATTCTTAACATCGAGTTGAGATAGACCACTGGCGATGAAGAGGCCACGCCAAGAAGAGTGCATATGGTGGTCATATGAGCCACGGGGGTAAATGTCTCATCATAGTCACGGTCATGCTCCGGCTGGAAGCCATGAGCAACAAGACGAGCGTTATAGCGCTCAAGAGAACCATCAGATCGAGTCTTAACTTGATAAACCCACTTATAAGTGATTGGACGCACATGTGTAGGAGGAGAGAAAATATCCCAAGTACCAGTGCGCTCAAGGACAGCAAGCTCCTCAGCCATCGCTCGTTGCCACTCCTGATGACCCATAGTCTCACGATATGAAGCTGGTTCGTCAGGGATAACAACAACAGCATCATAACGAGCAGGAGCACGAAGGGAATGAAGATCACGAAGGTCATATCGAGGAGAAGATGTCGTATCAGGAGAACCACCAACAGAGGATGGTGCAGAAGAGACAGGTGGTGTGTCGGGAAAGGAAGGTAACTCACTAAGAGAATCAGAAACAATCGGAGGAGCAGCATGCACATTCAGAGGAACAAGAGTGGGAGTAGGCATATCAGGATTAGTGCGATGACGACGACTGTAATGAAGAGGATAAGATGATAAAGAATCTGACGTGACTGTAGTAGGAGCTGAAGGGGGAGGAGATGAAGGTGACGCCGCAGGAGACGGACAAACAGAGCTAATGGGAGAATCTGGAAAAGTAAGAAAATAAATAAGCTCAAGAAGAGATGCAGAAGACGAGTCAGATGAAGGATGAGTGTAGAAAGGACGAGACTTATCAAAAGTCACATCACGAGATAATCGTAGTCGGCGAAGAATAGGATCCCAATATCAATAGGCTTTGTGCTCAACACTGTGACCAAGAAAAACTCACTCAATGAATTGAGCAGTCAGCTTTATGCGCTCACGAGGTGCTAATAAAACATAACACAAGCTGCCAAAAAGTTGAAGATGAGATTAATTTGGAGGTCATCCATATAAACGCTCAAGAGGTATATTGCCGTGAAGGGCGGATGCAGGCTGCATATTAATATGGTAATTGGCAATAGAAATAGCATCAGCCCAAAAATGAGATGGAACGCTGGAAGCAAGCATAAGAGCACGAGAGGTCTTGAGAAGATGACGATGTTTGCGCTCAGCAACGCCATTCTGAGCATGTGCACCTAGACAAGAGAACTGGGAAAGAGTCCCTTGATCGGCAAGGAAGCGACGAAGATGATGCGATAAGTACTCACCAGCTGAATCAGCACAAAGGGTACGAATAGGAGAATCAAACTGAGTGCGAACTATGCGCGTAAAATCTTTATAGATAGAGAGAACCTCACTACGAGATTTCATGAAATAAATCCAAGAATAGCGAGAATAATCATCTATAAAAATGATATAATACCGATGACCACCTTTTGAAACAAAAAGAGCCGGACTCCAGACGTCATAATGAATAAGGTCAAACAGAATTTCGAAATAGACTCACTACTACGATAAGGGAGTTGAAGCTGTTTACCAAGTTTGCAACCCTGACAGTGTAAAGAGGCATCGCCAGACACGTGTTCTAAAATGCCACGATGAACTAACGAAGAGAAGCGAGAACCGCAAAGATGGCCCAGACGATGATGCCACTGAGCGAAAGACACATCAAGGGTAACAATGGACGCGGACGCGGGGGGATTAGCAGAGGCAGCGGAAGGAAGGTGAAGCCAATCCAATTTCCAGAGATGCTGAGAATCATGGCGGCGTGGGCCAGTACCAATTAGGGTCTGATGGGACGTATTTATACGACCCGTCAAACCGTTTAAACCCAACTATTTCGGCATGTTTTTATGTGAACAATTACTTTTTAGTGTTGTTTGCATTTCTGGTGGTCAGAATACATGAAAAGAGATTCATGACTTAAAATGGTGTTTTCGAGAGCCGAATGCGAAATTTTGATGTTGAAGGAATTGGGTGCGCAACTCAGTAGGTTCGGCGCCTGAAGAAGACGTTAAGATCGCGCGCCAGCAGTTTAATGTCTTCATCCGGCGTGCCACTTAATGTTGGAGCGCGGCGCGGAGATTTGATTACGTCAGCATCGGCCCAAGGCCCGAAATCAATTTTGAAGCTTAATCTCAATTAGGGTTTCGGAATCAGGAGACGGCAGTTTTCGACGACGGAAGCTTGGAACGGACGAACAGACGGAATTTCGGAGACAGACGAAGTCTTGCGTGAACAGTGTTTCCCGGCCGTGAACAGTGTTTTTCGGCGGTGAACAGTATACGTGAATAATGTTTTTCATTCTTTTCAATTTAATGTGTTTTTCAGTCATGACTATGAGTAGCTAAATTTCTGTTTCAGCTTAGGGTTTTCAGTTAGTGACATAAATGTTTGAGACTTGGATTTAATGTCTGTTTCTATTCAATCGTAAGTTGTGAATCTTAAATTGCATGCGTATACTTTTTCGTGAAACTACCTGCTCATCAATTCTAATTATTAACTCTTGTTAAAGCTTTGTCGTAGAAGCAAGTAGTAGAATCTAGGCTTAGTATCACCTTTGTCGGGATACTCTAGGTTATTACCTTTGTCGGAATGACCACATGCTTGATTAGAATCGCAATCTTTAGAAGTCAATGATAACAGTCACTATGAAATTCCTTGGACTGAATGCTTCTCTCAATTGATATACACGTTTTCTCACTTTCTTTCTTGCAATCAACTTACTTAAACCCCCTTTAGTTTAATATTCACAGAAAATCGCTTCACAGTCAATTCTCTTGAGTTCGACCCTTGCTTGCCGCTACACTAGCTAAGGCTTGGAATTATAAATACAAATTTGACGCACATAACGACGCGCGTCAGGGTCCCCGTGTGACGATCCTGAACAGAACAAGAGTCAGAATCAAGAATGATACGACAACCATGATTCTAAGCTGACCGGCAGAAATGAGCTGCATAGTCAATTTTGGAACAAGAGAGGCGTTAAGAACATGAAAGGAAGAAGTTGAAAGAGTGCCTTGTCCTGTGAGAGAGAGGTACCATCAGCAGTTTGAACTGATATAGGAGACAATAAGGGACAAACAGTTCGAAGGGATGTACGATCAGAGTCATGTGGAAAGAAGCACTGGAATCTAAAATCCAAGGAAAAGTACCGGAGGGAGAAGATGATGTAGGGGCAGATAACTCATTACCTGAAGTTTGAGACGCAAAGCCTGTGAACCATGAGATGCTGAAGCAACCATACGGCGTAGCAATGTTAGCAGCTCTTCACTGTCGGAGCCTCAAGATACCTGAGGAGTGGTGTTGCGATGATTAGAACCCCCAGCTTTCTTCGAAGACTGACTAGAACGTCGAGCTTCATCATCACGCTTTTTATAGCAGGTCTCAAACAAATGATTGTCTCTATTGCAGTATGTGCAGTGACTACGCCCTCATTTAGCTATAGCTGCTGAAGTGGTAGTAACCACAGGGGGGATGATGGGAGCAGCAACAAGAATAGTGGATTTAGGAGTCTGATAAGCGGACAAATAACCTTATATTTAATGCTTTGTTTGTCCATTTCAAGTTTAAATTGCGTATTACACGATATGAAGTGGCCCGAAGAAAATCTGGATGATTTTCGGTCGATCAAGATCAAAAACAGCAAGATTGGGGAAGCTGCAAAAGTGATTTGCCCACCAGGTTGGCCGAATCACCCTCAGCTACACGAAACAACTTGACTCGGGGAGAACTTGACTGGTTTACCGAATCAAAAAGTGATTCGGCCACGGAAGAAGCGAGCTGCTCGAATCAGTTTAGCTCTACAAGGATCTTGACCGAATCAGAAAGTAATTCGGCCAGAAGAAATCGATTCGCCCAAGCAGAAACCCCACTAAGTATATGATTCGGCCGAATCAGAAAGTGATTCGCTCCGGAGGTGCCCGAATCATCTTAGCTCCATAAGGATATTTGACCGAATCAAATAAGGGTTGACTGAATGAAAAAATGATTCGGCCAGGGAAAAGTGATTCTGCCAGCCCGAAACAGCTCCAAGTATTTGATTCGGACACTCTGTCTGAATCAGTTCATTAAGGCTTGTCCGATCAATTGATTCAGGCACTGCAGGTAAATTTTGGAAATCTTCAAAGGGTATAAATAGAATGAGATGCAAAATTAGAAGGGCTTTTTCCTAGAACGAAAACCCTAGACGAATTCTCCGAGAGAACTTGAAGAATTGTCAAGGATTGGAGGAAGGCTTACGCCCTACTCAATCACTACTTCCTTGCATCTAATTGGTGAACAATTTCAATTAAATATCATGTTTTGTTTCAAACTCACCATGAGTGAGTAGTTGTTCAGTAGTTGGGATCCTTATGGATCCCTTAGGCTTGATTATAATGCAAGACTTGTCTTTTTATCTATATGAGTGAAGTTTGGTTGAAAGTTCTTCATATCAATTTTTTGCACACTAAGTGTTTGACGAAATACCTAAGTGAGTATGAATTGATAAAACACCTAGGGATGGAATGAGAGTTGAACTTAGGTTGTTTAGGTGATCAAGCATGATTATTTTAGGTTGCGTGTGTGCGCGAGAGTGACATACTGACGTGTAATATTTTTGTACTCCAAATTCAGTGAATATGAAGTTCCAGTGCAGGTCAAAAACAATTTGTAAACCGAAGTATTTCGGGTCGTGCAAGGAGCAAACTAAGCTTATGCACTGTGTAAAATCTAGTTTCTGTTTAGCTATCTTGATTTGTTAATTGATTTTCTGTAATGATTTGGACTAAAACAAGCAAGCTAAGATTAAATTACCAAATTTTGAGAAGATTCCAAGGTTGATTTCACTTGCCTAATGTTTTCTAATAAAGTGACAAAGATGAATGGATGATTGAAGACTATAGAGGTTATGAATATATCAATCTTCTAAACTGGCTTTCGCTCAATTTCGAATATTAATCTATTACGGAAGTCGAATCTCAATCTCTCAATATGTTGATTCGCTCTAACATCCTCCACTAATCACAAACCATCGTATGTTAATAAGATCAAAAACGGTTTTACTCTCGTCTTTCCTAAGTATTTATCTCTCAATAACGTACTTAAGTTAAAACGGATTTCATGTTGGCATTCTTTCAAACATCTAGCATGCATAATTTTGAGTAAACCGTAATCCATCAATCATCCACCTAAACTTTCATTTAGGACATCATCACAATACTTTTGAACACACTAGACAAGATTCATCAATCCTTGAAACGAAGTAGATTACTCATGATACATGAAAAATGTTTTCATTGCTTTCATAGATAGAAATCGAGTTACGAGTCAAATTCTCTAATGAAAACAAACGATTACAGCCACACACTAGAGTAACGTAAGGATCGAAACACCTATTTTCTTCCTTCTTCTCTTCTCTCGTTCGTCCTTTGCCCAGTCTTGTTTGTCTGTCTTTTTTTTTCCTTCTCCCCTATCTTTTCTTCTTCCCTTTAACGATTAAAATTTTGTGTAAAATTGCTGCGCTGTCCGTATCGGTCGTACCAATACGGTCGATACGACCGATACGATCTTATCCACTCCGCACGGTCGATACTACCTCAGCTGAAAATCAAAGATTCGTCACGGTCGTATCGACCGTGCCGAACGTACCCACCCTATGGATACGGGCCATACGGGTGATACGGGCTAGGGATGATTTGAGATCTTCCTCGGCGCTTTTGCACACAATTGCTTCTAACCTTGCTTTCCATGGCGCCTGAGCTGATTTGTCCTGAAATAAGAAAGAAAGTGTATAAAAGCCAATAATACTCACAAAACGAACGAAAACAACCAATAAACGCAAGCGAGAATCGGTCGGGAATCCAACCGATCATATACGCATTCCACTAGGCTAAGTATTTAGCGACTTTAGTTAACTATCAATAGACCGAGAAGTTGATATTAGGAGACTTTAGTTCTACGCAGTTCAATAGAGCGAGAGTTTGGGAATCGTACTATTTAGGTATTATTCCCATTCTAGAGAAGGAGCGAGAGTTGAATTTAGAATGTGTGATACCTTAGCCTAGAACCATCACTCGAATTTACTCATGATTTAGACAAGTTTTGTGTTGCTAATCGCATGACCTAGGGGTGAAGTAGGATTCTGACTACGCGTTCTCTCTTACTTTACTTCTTCCTAAATTTGACATTGTCTTTAGTATTCACTAGAGATACCTCACTTAGAGCAAAGACCCCCCTTTTTATTAAGTAAACTTGCATTAGGCATTACTAGCTAGCTTTAGACTAATCTAGTCTTTTTGTCGGGTTCGACTCAAAGTCACTCGGATTATAAATATTGTTTGAACACCGTGATTGGACTAGTATTAATACTACCACAATTACAACAACGTTCAAAATGGCGTCGTTGCCGGGGATTAGCCATTAGACTAGTTTGCTTTTTAGTATTGCTTTAGTTAGCCTCCTTTGTTTTTTTTCCTTTACTTTGTTGATCGTGATTGCGTGTTTGCGTTGATAATGTAGTATGACAGTGATTGACAAAACCAGCACAAGTGAACAAGGAGTTGCTACAGCTCAAGTAAACAAGCAGGCCAGCAGAAGTGAACTAGGAGCAGCTGCAGCAGGGGATGCTATAGCAGGAGCTTGTTCAAGTGGCTGCATCATCTGTCCGAGAAGCAGCAGCAACCTGGGCTTGTCTAGAAGGGCTGGAAACTCTACGGAGAGCATCTGAAGAATTTCTAATATTGCTGTGGAGTATTTTCCAGTGAGGTTTACTAGTCAGAGAAGGAGATTTGCATTGTAGATAGAAATCAAATCTAATCTCCTACATTTTAGGAGATAATTGTTCTTTTGGGACATTGCCTAAACCTGGACATTGCTTAAAGCTGGTGCTGCTATTTAAGAAGAAGGGGTTTAGAGCAGAAGTGTTGATCGAAGCTGGGGATACACGAGTGCATACACAGAATTCAGAGAGAGCAATTTTGGTGTGCTACGGACGTTTTCTTCGATCATCACCCGAGAGCAGAGCGTGAGCGCAGAGCTGTGGTGATAGAAGCAGAAGGGAATCAGGACTTGCAGAGTCTGATTCGAGCTTGATCTGGAAGCCAATTCAGAGCTTGGTGCTTGTTGGTTGATCAAGGGGAGCCGCGGAAGAACTGATGGGTGTGTGGCTCGGTCAAGTGTCTAAGCGGTGATTCTCGCTAGTGGCAGGTGGTCACTGAGTGAGGGGGAGTATTCCAGAGTGTGCAGCGCTCGTGGAATCGTTCGAACGGCTCGGCAGAAGGCTTTGGAGCGACGCGGACAAATTGTGCTTCAGGTGTGTGTTACAGCAGTTGCTACAGCAACCCTGCTGAGTTGAGTGTAGTTTAGAATAGGCCGAGTCTTGAGAAGTCTGTAGCTATTCTAGATTGACATTTGTAGAGGGTTTGCAGACACAAGTCAGAGCTTGTTCTGATTGTGTCAAGTGATCCACACAAAGGTTGAGTAGCATAAGTTGCGTGGAGTTGTAACCGAGTGTACTTGGAGACCTTCGTGGTTAGTGGATTGGGGACTGGAAAATAGTCCTCCCCAGACGTAGGCAGTTGGCCGAACTGGGTGAACAAACTTCTGTCTTGTTCATTGTTTGCTGAGACAATTTCCGAGTGAACAAGAGTGTGCTGCAGCAACTGCTTGTTCACAAGTCTGCCTAATTGAGACGCTGTGAAATTTCACTTGGTATCAGAGCAGGAGCTCGACACACAGAGTAAAAGATCCTACAGTGTCTCTGAAGTTGCCACGACAATGAAGGAAGGACAGAGCACAAGCAGACCCCCATTGTTGGAAGAAAGCAACTATGGATATTGGAAGGCTAGGATGAAAGCCTTTCTCAAGGCCATTGATGAGAAGACCTGGAGAGCAATAATGGTCCAGTGGTCTCCCCCAATTACCATGGATGAACAGGGAGTCACACGGATAAAGCCTGAAGAACAATGGACTGCTGAAGAGGGAGCTGCAGCAACTGGTAATTCAAAGGCCCTGAATGCAATTTTTGCTGCAGTTGATGCTAACAATTTCAGGTTGATATCGAATTGTGACATGGCCAAACAAGCGTGGGAAATTCTACAAACTGCACATGAAGGAACTGATAGAGTGAAGCTGTCAAGACTCCAGATCATTTCCACACAGTTTGAGAATCTGAGAATGCTGGAAGAGGAGACTGTGACTGAGTTTAATGCTAAACTCTGTGATCTTGCAAACGAAGCCCATGCTCTTGGTGAACCCATTCCTGAAGAAAAGCTGATCAAAAAGGTTCTCAGATCGCTGCCCACAAGATTTGACATGAAGGTGACAGCCATTGAAGAAGCTCAAAATGTCAGATTTATGAGGCTTGAAGAGTTGATGGGGTCTCTCAAACAATTTGAGATGAAGCTGGTTAAAGAAAACATCACTGCTAAGGACAAGGATGTTGGACTAAAAGCTGAAGCAGAATCCAAGAAGGCAGTTCCAGAAGATCAGCTGAGTATGCTTGTTAAGAACCTTGGAAAGCTCCTGAAGAACATGGAATCCAGAACCGAGAAAAGCTCTTCCTCGCGAAAACAATTCAGAAGGGGCTGTGAAAATAATAGGAAAGGGAAGGAACCGGCTCAGAATGAAGACGAAAAGAAAGAAATGAAGAAAGGAGTCCAATGCTGGAACTGTGCAGGCTACGGTCATCGACAAATCAACTGCACTAGCAAACCGATGAAAAAGAAGGCTCTCTCTGCCAGTGGAAGTGAAGACGAGAAAGAGCTGAGTGAAGATGAATGCAACTTGGCCAATTACAGGTCTGTCAGAAGAGGCAGAAGAACACTAGGAAGATTGAACCAGGACTTGCTACAGCAACCTCTGTATCACCATAACAAGAGAGCTTCAAAGTATAAAAGGTGTTACAGCTGCGGTCGCAAAGGTCACATAAAAAGATACTGTTCCTCAGCTCATGCTGGAATAGCTTCAGCCAGGGAACTTGTCAGGCAGAATCATGCGCAGACTCAACTCCTCGCTCTTTTTCAGCACAGCTAGCACCTCGGACAAGATAAGCTGGTACTTTGACAGTGGTTGTTCAGGACACATGACAGGAGAAAGATCCTTCTTGAAAAATATTACACCATGTCTGGAACAACGGGTGAAGTTCGGTAACGGCCTAAAAGGAAGAGTTCTGGGAAAGGGAACTTTGGTAGTTGAAGGAATGCCGAGCCTGAGCAATGTTCTTCTAGTGGAAGGGCTAAAGGCAAATCTCATAAGCATTAGTCAGCTGTGTGATGGGACTAAACAGGTAAAATTTACAAAAGACTCATGCAAAGTCCTCGACAAATCTGGAAAATGTATAATGGAAGGAGCCAGATCAAAGAGTAACTGTTATCTTCTCAATGTGAGTTCAAACTCACCGATTCAGAAATGTATGCTGACAAAGGCCGAGGCAATGATTATATGGCACAGAAGGATGGGGCATGTTAACCTGAGAACTCTGAAGAGAATTGCTACTGAAGGTCTAGTCAGAGGAATACCGCTGCTAAAAGGGGAGACAGACTCTATCTGTGGAGACTGTCAGATTGGGAAACAAAAGAAGGCTTCGCATCCAAGAGTCAAAGATATTGGTACCACCAGGCCTCTACAGTTGATTCACATGGATCTGATGGGACCAATGGAAGTCGAGAGTCTGGGCAGAAAAAGGTATGCATTTGTTTGTGTTGATGACTACTCCAGATTCACCTGGATTGATTTTATCAGAGAAAAATCAGATACTGTGAGAGTTATTGTGTCACTGGTGTCTCTTCTAGAGCAAGAGAAAAACCTCAGAATCAGCAGCATTCGCAGTGATCATGGCAGGGAATTTGAAAACAAAGATATGGATGATTTCTGTCGACAAAGAGGTATCTCACATCAGTACTCCTCTCCCATTACCCCTCAGCAGAATGGTGTAGTGGAACGAAAGAATCGAACAATCCAAGAAATGGCCAGAGTCATGATCCATGCTAAGAGGGTTCCCCTGAAATTCTGGGCAGAGGCCATGAATACCGCATGTTACATCATCAATAGAGTCACCTTACGGAGAGGAACCAACCAGACCTGCTATGAGCTCTGGAATCAGAAGAAGCCCACAGTTAAATACTTTCACGTCTTTGGAAGTGACTGTTTTATTCTAAGAGATCGGGAGTATAGGCAGAAACTTGACCCAAAAAGTGATCCTGGTCTGTTTTTGGGCTACTCAACAAACAGCAGAGCTTATCGAGTCTACAACCAGCGGACACACACAGTAATGGAATCCATAAATGTTGTTGTCAACGATGCTGAAGAAGTGCCTCCCTCTGATACTGTCACTGATGATGAAGACTCTGATCTAGAGGAGGTGTCTGTCAGTCAGAACAGAAGTGAACAAGCTGTAGCTCCAGAAGATGCTACAGCAAGTGCTGAAGCAGAAAACCCAGATTCACAATTAGAAAGCTTATCTGAAGATGTGAACTCTGAGACTTCTAATCCTCCTTCAAGGCAGCCTCCGAAGAAGATTCAGAAGAATCATCCCCTGACAAATGTTATTGGAGACCCGTCAGAAAGAAGAAGAACCAGAAGCCATGCTTACCTCAATACATGTTTTTTGTCCAGCATTGAACCCAAGAATTTCAAGGAAGCCATGAGTGATGAATTCTGGATAATGGCGATGCAGGAAGAATTGGCTGAGTTTGAAAGACATGATGTTTGGGATCTGGTAGACAGACCTAATGGAGTAAATATTATAGGCACAAAGTGGGTGTTCAAAAACAAAACTGATGAAAAAGGCAACATTCCAAGAAATAAAGCCAGACTGGTTGCCCAGGGATATTCTCAGATTGAGGGTCTTGACTTTGAAGAAACATTTTCTCCAGTGGCTCGCCTGGAGGCCATCAGACTTCTTCTAGCAATGTCTTGTTTCCTGGGGTTCAAACTATATCAAATGGATGTTAAAAGTGCGTTCCTAAATGGAGACCTCTCTGAAGAAGTTTATGTCTCTCAGCCAAAAGGTTTTGAAGATCCTCATCACCCAGAGCATGTATATAAATTGAAGAAAGCCTTATACGGACTGAAACAGGCTCCTCGGGCATGGTATGAGAGGTTGACAGTGTTCTTAGAAAAATATGGCTACAAACGAGGGGGAGCTGACAAAACTCTATTTGTCAAAAGAACTCAGTCAGATGTGATCATTGCTCAAATATATGTGGATGATATAGTCTTTGGATCAAAGTCTCAGCACCTGGTGAAGCAGTTTGTGAATCACATGCAGCAAGAATTTCAAATGAGCATGGTAGGAGAACTGTCATACTTCCTTGGTCTGGAGATTACCCAGAAAGAAGATGGCATCTTTATGGCTCAAAGCAAATACAGCAAGAATCTTGTGCAGAAATTCCAGCTAGATAAGGCCAGTCACAAACGAACTCATGCTGCCTCTCATGTTAAAGCCATTAAAGATGAGCACGGTATGGAAGTTAGTCAGACTATCTACAGAAGTATGATTGGGAGCTTGCTATACCTGACTGCCAGCCGCCCTGACATTTCATTTGTAGTAAGAGTCTGTGCCAGATTTCAAGCTTGTCCCAAAGATAGTCACTTGCAGTTGGTCAAGCGCATCATTCGGTATGTTGGAGGAACTGTGGACTATGGCTTATGGTATACTAAGGACACCAATGCTAATCTGGTAGGATACAGTGATGCAGACTGGGCAGGATGCTCAGAAGACAGGAAGAGCACTTCGGGAGGATGCTTCTTCCTAGGAAATAATCTGGTCTCTTGGTTCAGCAGGAAACAGAACAGCATTTCTCTATCCACTGTCGAGGCTGAATACATAGCTGCTGCGCACAAATGTTGTGGATGAAGCAAATGCTGAGTGAGTATGGGATTGCTCAAGATGAAATGACCCTCTACTGTGACAATATGAGTGCCATCAGCATATCTAAGAATCCGGTTCAGCACAGCAGAACCAAGCACATTGACATTCGTCATCACTTCATCTGTGATCTAGTTGAAAAGAATATCATTGCGCTACAGCATGTGGTGTCTGCCAAACAACTTGCTGATATTTTCACAAAAGCTCTGGATGCAGCCCGGTTCGAAGACCTGCGAGCCTCTCTGGGGCTCTGTGTTTTACCTCCATAGGACGGCTAGGAAACCGCCCCCTTGTCATCTTTTCCAAAAAGGGGGAGGAGTCGATAAGGAGAAGAAGGAGAGGTTAAGAATTTTTAAGAGGTTAAGAAATTTTATTCTGGAAACAAATTCTCTAAGGTTTTGTCAAAATGCCAAGGGGGAGATTGATAATGTAGTATGGCAGTGTTTGACAAAACCAGCACAAGTGAACAAGGAGTTGCTACAGCTCAAGTAAACAAGCAGGCCAGCAGAAGTGAACTAGCAGCAGCTGCAGCAGGGGATGCTATAGCAGGAGCTTGTTCAAGTGGCTGCATCATCTGTCCGAGAAGCAGCAGCAATCTGGGCTTGTCTAGAAGGGCTGGAAACTCTACGGAGAGCATTTGAAGAATTTCTAATATTGCTGTGGAGTATTTTCCAGTGAGGTTTACTAGTCAGAGAAGGAGATTTGCATTGTAGATAGAAATCAAATCTAATCTCCTACATTTTAGGAGATAATTGTTCTTTTGGGACATTGCCTAAACCTGGACATTGCTTAAAGCTGGTGCTGCTATTTAAGAAGAAGGGGTTTAGAGCAGAAGTGTTGATCGAAGCTGGGGATACACGAGTGCATACACAGAATTCAGAGAGAGCAATTTTGGTGTGCTACGGACGTTTTCTTCGATCATCACCCGAGAGCAGAGCGTGAGCGCAGAGCTGTGGTGATAGAAGCAGAAGGGAATCAGGACTTGCAGAGTCTGATTCGAGCTTGATCTGGAAGCCAATTCAGAGCTTGGTGCTTGTTGGTTGATCAAGGGGAGCCGCGGAAGAACTGATGGGTGTGTGGCTCGGTCAAGTGTCTAAGCGGTGATTCTCGCTAGTGGCAGGTGGTCACTGAGTGAGGGGGAGTATTCCAGAGTGTGCAGCGCTCGTGGAATCGTTCGAACGGCTCGGCAGAAGGCTTTGGAGCGACGCGGACAAATTGTGCTTCAGGTGTGTGTTACAGCAGTTGCTACAGCAACCCTGCTGAGTTGAGTGTAGTTTAGAATAGGCCGAGTCTTGAGAAGTCTGTAGCTATTCTAGATTGACATTTGTAGAGGGTTTGCAGACACAAGTCAGAGCTTGTTCTGATTGTGTCAAGTGATCCACACAAAGGTTGAGTAGCATAAGTTGCGTGGAGTTGTAACCGAGTGTACTTGGAGACCTTCGTGGTTAGTGGATTGGGGACTGGAAAATAGTCCTCCCCAGACGTAGGCAGTTGGCCGAACTGGGTGAACAAACTTCTGTCTTGTTCATTGTTTGCTGAGACAATTTCCGAATGAACAAGAGTGTGCTGCAGCAACTGCTTGTTCACAAGTCTGCCTAATTGAGACGCTGTGAAATTTCATGCGTGCTATTCTTCCCTACTTTAATTTTAAGTTCACACTTGCTAACGCTTTCTTCGATCGCTTGGTAGGTGTTTTGAATGCAAAGTCGATGGCGCACGAAAAAGGCACAAGAACAAGCTTCCAGGTCAACACCAAATTTTGATACGCATCTTCCTCAAATTCAAGTTGATCAACAAATAATGGAGAATATGGACCAACCACCAGCAAGAATTGCAGATCAACCGTGAAATTCGCAGCGCCTCTGATAAACAGATTCGTGAACAAGCAGTTGCTACAAGCGCTGCACACTCTGGAGCACTCCCCCTCACTCAGTGACCACCTGTCACTAGCGAGACCTGGCCTCCTGCCAATTGCCCAAGTACCCCCTACTCGACAATTGCTCCGCGGCCTTCTTTGATCAACCAACAAGCACCGCTGCTCTGAATTGGCTTCATGATCAAGCTATGATCAGACTCCACAAGTCTTGATCACACTCTGCTTCAATCACCTCAGCTCTGCGCTCACGCTCTGCTCTCGGTGATGATCGAAGATCCTTTCACTTGAATTATGTCCTCTCGGTATGCTGTGTATACTCTCGCGTTTTCTCTCTTTCCTTCGATACCTTCAACGCCCTGAGCAGCCACCCTTAAATAGGATTACCAAGTTTCACCATTCACACTTTTAGTAATTTCCTCCAAACAACAATGTCTCCTAATTTGTAGGAGATTTGATTTGATTTGCAAATCTAATCTTCTACAAACAAATCTTTTCGACCAACTGAGAATCTCCACTGGAATATTCTCTCTGAGAATTTAGGAACTCCCTTGATGCTAATGGATGCACTGCCAAGCTCATTCAGAGAAGATCCGAGCTACTGTTGACGAACAGAAATTATAGCTTCCTGAACCAGCTCCTGCTATAGCTGTAGCTTGTTCAGCCGCTTATTCACTCTTGCTGGTTTTGTCAAAGACTGCCATTCTGCATCATCACATCGCAACCGAGATGAAGAAAATGAGTATATGATCATAAACCAAGTATCATGGGCATTTGGTCCAACAATTGATGCGTTCAAGCACTGTCGTCCGGTGTTATGTATTGATGGAACTAATTTATACGAGAAGCATGATGGAAAATTGCCAATTGCATTTTCTTTGGTGGAAAGCGAGTATAACTCAAGTTGGAATTGGTTTATGAAGTGCATGCGAGAAGGGTGTGACAGATCATGATAGGTTGTGCGTTATTTCGGATCGGCACAAGGGAATCATACATGCACATCACATTTCATAGAGAATACAAAGAATTGATCGAATTATCGCATGATAATGTCACCTGCTATAGGAGCATGATGCACCAACGCTCTTATCTATTATCAATGACGAGTTAGTTATGAATATTTTCAATTTAATCTTAAAATTACAAAACAATAATGTAGAATGGACTTACAACACTGTGGTGCTCGGGTGCATTGGGGCAATCCGGTTGCTACTTGTCAGACAGCGGCTGTGTGAAGCGACGAGTCATGTTATGGTACCAAATACGGTACTCGGGTGTAAGAGCATTGACATCCTCGTCCACCTCTCCCATTACAATCTGCTCGGCTTGACCTCTCCACATATCAATGTACTCGCGCTATTTTACGGACTAATCCTTTATTTTTTTTCCTCATCAAACCATGGTTAGGATCGATAGAAGCGTGCGGTGCCGAACGAATTAATTGCTTGTATCCAAACTGTCGCAATGTCATTCAACATGTTATAGCACAACATTGCGACCTCCATACACCAACTCTATCGACCTTTCGTACAAGTCGGTTTTAAAAGCTGAAAGAGATTCTCGTCATATGGCCTCCAAAGAAAATCATCATGGGTCATGCAATCTACCATCTTCAGATTTTTATCTACCTGCAATCCATAATAAGGATGTAAATTATACACGAGTTTCCAAGTTAATTAGAGAATATAGATTATAAATATTAGGAATCTATAAATGTATACTAACGAGATCAATTCAAACGTCTTCTAAACATGTGTAGGCTGTTGAATCAAAATAGAACCATCTATCGACACGGGCTCAACAATATGATCTATATCCATCTCTATAAAATAACAATTATAAGTGTAAGATAATAATATATGGATGCAATGTAACATTTGTAACAAATTTACAACAATAAACTTAAATGATTTCAAAACAACATTCTAACACGTAAACAACTCATTTTAACATAATTCAATAATAATACTACAATTTCATCATCATCATCTTAATAACAACAACAAGTATTTTATATCAATTAATCCCTAATTTCCAAGCATCAATAGTTATTTGACCTATTTTCAACCAATACCATAAAATTGAGTTCTAAACTCTAAACTTAAACAATCTAAACACTCCTTACCACAAATCAGCAGTCGAAGCACCCCTCAAGCAACCTAGACGCCGGACGCTAGAGAGATGAATGGTGACACTTGCGGAGAAGGAGAAGATGAGTGGAAGAGGGAGAGAAAAAGAGAAGAAGTGAGGAAAATAGCCCTAATATGTTTTCTTTACTAGACCGGTCTCTTTAAAAAATGATATTTGAGAAAGGATCTCCTTAGATGGGGGTATCCTTGAAATATAAATTTGCGCAAAGGGCAAATCCAATTTTTTTCCCCTAAAAACACAACAACCTAAAATTGCATCATTTAATTATCCTTCATTCTCATTTACTCATATACAACATATCTTAATACCTCCTCCCTGAATGTGCTATTACTCAGGTTATAGTGTGATTTGTGATCTTTCATACTTGTTGGTTCTTCTCGGGCAATCCCTCCCTCAATATTGTATTGTAGTATTTGTCATCTTCTTGACAAGTGAAAGTCATTGCTCTTCTTCACAATTGGTTGAAGACAAAAAAACCAAGTCACTCAACTCGTAAACTCAACTTTCCATAAATTACATATGTTACTCATAGGTTTTCATCTCTAATAATTTTCTTGAGCACACTCCAAATCGGCCATCTGCCAAAGAAATATCTTCTTCATCTTAGTTCACTCCCCAGACAGATCACATCAATTCTCAATGCTTTTCTCCTACCAAACACAACAACCCTTCTTCTTATTGCACTTTCACGTAAGACCTCAATGCCAAGAACTTCATGAGCAGCGTCCACTTTTCCGGCACCAATGAATCATACTCCTGCGCAAAGCATCCGCCTTCGCCAGCACCGCACCATCACCCTTCAGCTCGGTCGCTGCCGCAGCAAACTCAGGCGCCAAAGCCCACACGACGGCGCGTACAACTCCAACATCACAAAACCACACTACACTTGGATGATCTAGCTCATACATATACATGCAGCACAGATCCACCACAAGTGTTTCATTCAACGCTACCTCAAGTGCGACCTCGGACACTTTGATGGAAACCACAGCATATTCTGTCTCATCCCTCTGAATGCACATGCACTGCACTGATCATACTCCCTCACAGCGGACACATAATCCTTCCCCACCCCACCATATAAACCATACCCTTATTCCTATATCCAAACTCCAAACCTGGTGGGCTGCAGCCCGGGTAAACTTTTTTAATTCGACATTAAAATTTAAAAAATAAAAGGCTTTTGGTCGCATCTCGATCACTCGAACCCTAAACAACATACTCTTACTCGGAGATTGACCAACACGACAACACCAACCGATTTCAGCAACAATTGTGAGTGTGGCTGCAGGGGTCAGCTTCGGAGTTCGGAACTGGGTTGGTTGATTGGTTCTCTCCGCCTTCGCCTTCTTGCACCGCCACCAGCCATCTAGCTAACACAGTAACACGGATCCGCATGAAGAAGATCCATGCTCAAACCAACTGATTTCATGTTGTAAAGGTTCGACCTTTAGCCGACAAATCCTACGGATTTACCCAATTGCGTCTTGAATTTGATTTGTTGCAATACTCGTTTTGGGTCTTGATTTGTGGGGTACCTTTGTTTTTCACCGAATTCGTATTTTGTGGACCTGAGATTGGATTTTTAGGCAATTCCATTTGGGGGGTTGTGGAGATGCGGAAACTGAATGAGGTTTTGAAAAAGAAGACATTGATTGGTCTTGGGTTGGGACAGTTTCTGTCATTGCTGTTACATCTACCTTTCCTGAATAATTCCGATTCATCCTGTCTTGTATGTTTCTCATTTCTTCTTCTGTTTTTGTGACATGTTCAGACGCAATGTCTCATGGCTTAGAACTTAAAAGTCAGAAAACAAAATTCCTACTTTGCGCGCAATGATCTGATTGCTAATTTTTTGTGTACTTATTGGTGGCATACAGTCTTGTCTTAGGTGATTTTTCTGAATTTGAAAATAAGCAAGATGTTATAGTAGCTTTTGAGAAATATTATACAAAGAGTTGATAGATGGAAGGCTTTAACAGTAGGAGTCTAGAAAGAGTATATTTATGGCATCCTATTTTTTGTTTTTCATTGCAAGCTTCTTTTTTCCTCCACAAGTAATCATCATTTCTCCATAAGACGATAATATAGTTTGTTCTCACTCACCTAGACCCCATTTCATATTATGATGGGGTTTTTAGTTAATACAGTGATATACTGATATGTATTTGTTAGTGAATGATCATTCTAGGATGGTGTGATCTTAAAAAAATAGGTATGTTGCTTTGTGAATTTTTATTTCCGGTGATGTGCTTAACTGTATGAAAGTAGCAGGTTGCTTTACATTTTGATGTGTATGATGAGTTTCTGCTTTACATTTTGATGATGTATGATGAGTTACTCAGACTGTATGTTGTTTGGTTTATAGAGCTCATAACCATATATTTACTTCATGTTAGTGTGGATATTATTTGGGACATCACAATTTGATTAATTTTTTTCAATGTTTATTGTTGCAGCTATTATATTATTTCTATTGGATTATAAACAATGGCTGATAATAGAAATCCCAAACGTTTGAAGAATTTACTATAATGATTGAAAAGTGATGTCCCTTCAAGTGGTAATGAGAGTGATCATCGTGATATTGGGAGTGAAAATGGGGTAGAAGCTCAAAATATTAACTGAATTAGGCTATTCAATGACTCGCAGGTTTTCCGAAGATCTATATTTGTGGTAGATGTTTTATTTGCTTTGCTAGATTTCTTGGTTCATTTGGTTGGTAATCTTTCTTGTAGATTAGACTTTGATTGGAGGCTGGAGCACTGTAGTTTGTGGACAAGAATGGTAATTTTTGGTTCTAAACTTCTAATTCAACCTTCCTAGTTCATTAGTTGATATCTATATGCATACACAATTTGGGTGTTTTATTTACATGTTTACACAATTGTTATCTAATCTAGGAAATTGTTTCTTCATCCTCGTCTCTCTGATAAAATTTGGAGGTTGCCTTTCAGCCAAGCTAATGATGACTTATGATGGCTCAAATTCAACCCACTATGTATATGACACTAGTGGAACTAATAAATCATGAAAGTACTAAGGGAGCTTTATATTTCAATGGTCAGCTGCTCAAATCACATTTTAAGATCCAAAATGATTCTTTTTGATAAGTGAAAAAAGCCATTGTTGCATTTGATGTTAAAGGAGTATAGAAACTGGTGGTTGTTACATTCCCCACACTGCAAAGATATATGTTCGTTATATAAAATATCCATTAACTAACACTAGCTTAGCGTGAAGTTAGACTTTTTTTGGAGAAGGTAGTAGCAGCACAGGGGCATGGGGTCTTTTACATTATTATACTCTCTTTTTAGAGCTGCAGAATGGTGCTCTCCATTTGCAGTGGATCCCCTTGATCGATTTAAGTTACATTTATCATTCGGGTATTTGGCAATGTACAAAGATAAGATCGTATGAGTAACGTCAGCGTGACAGCATGGACACATACCTCTGAATAAAGTATAGGACACTGATAGAGGGTTTGTTACCAATATATGTAGTGGCACTCCTTGTGTGAAGTTTGCTCATTGCGATGAGTGGAGACCCTTGAACCCCAGGCCCCATGCCTGGTTGTAAAGAATGTAGACATTAAAAGAGATTAGATTCCAAGGCAGGCAGGCAGGCAGCCCCTTTTCAACCATTATGTGCACGTTCAAACCTCTTCTTCTTCATTGGTTGCTTAGGTTTCAGCAAAACGTCTTAAAATGCATGTTAGTGATCAGTTAGGGTGCATATAGCGCATGACCTTGTCATGGGGCCAACAATTGAATACTGCTTGTAAAGCTGCAACCAAGAGAGACTTGAAGACAGGAGGCAACACATAGTGAACCATAAAGGTCAGTGTTTGGTTGAATAGTTGTGATACTTTAGAGATGTGAGGCTGAAGTTTTTTTTTATCTGAACCAATAATACAGAATGGTGATTGATTCCAATTTATCGAGCCACTCTAGCACGTGGCTTTGCCCATTGGACTGCTTCTATTCTCTATAGGCACTAACTAGCTAGATTCTTATGTTTTTGTTCTTATTCGATGATCCACAGGTCACCAGTGTCTTTGATATCAAATATGAATAGCTCTGTATTGCTGCCCCTTCGTCTCCGGGGTACCATAGTTTTAACCTTATATGACAAACCTGTCTCTAAAACATCAATCGATTAGAGGATCATCTCATCATTTTTACAGGCTGCTTGATATGTTTAAATCTACAAGGTAGCTAGGGTGGTACATGGTGTCTTATAATACTTGTAGGAACCCAATACAAAAAGACGTGTCATCATAATTGAACTTCGCCATGTTGAATCTCATTAATCAGTGATAATCCGACCTTGCCTACTTGCTCAATGTTGTGTGACTAGAATCGCTTCGCTGGGTTTTCTTGGTCCTTGCTTGGTTTAACTATTCATTCAACCTCTGAATTGCACAACAGCTTCTTGCCAGAGCAGCAGGAGTGGAAGTCGTAGTATACACTGCTAGTACTGAGATTAGTTAATTAAGTGAGATTTATATTCGAATTTTATGCACACATTAGAAATCTTTTGGTAAAAAACATCAATTCTTTGAATTCAAAATCATGGATGCTACTATACTTTCATTTGGATATAAATAGTAACAGCAAACTTCATGTTCGATGAAATGCCTGACTGTGTGCATTTTTTATGTAATATGTATCTCAGGTAATGGATCTTGCACATTGCTTTCTTGACGGAAATGCTGATGCCGTGGAGTTCTGTCCGCATGATCCATATTACCATGTTCTTGCAGCCTCGACTTATAACCTGCAAGAAGGGGAGAAACCCAGTCGTTTAGGAAGTTTATCGTTGTTCGACGTGGATGTTAGGCAAGGGAGGTTGGATTTGATTCACCGGTTGGAAACTTGTGGGATTTTTGACATAAAATGGAACCCTGTTGGAAGTAGTGGTTGTCCGTTGCTTGGGCAAGCTGATGCAGATGGGTACTTGCGGGTTTATAGACTAGATGTCGATTCACAAGGTAGCTCTGGCTTAACAGGTACGCTATTTTATGTTTAGAATGATTTCGTCTATAAGGTGTTTGTAATCAAGTTGGATGGTACGCTAGACCCTTTTGATTTTGACTATTATTTCGGTGCTGGAGCAATGTGATATAACATTTTGACATTTTGAGATGTGATACATCCTAAGGTGTTCATACCCAATCCACTTAAATTTTAAGCAAACCTAAGGTTTCACTTTTCAGGGTGTCAGTACCTTGTTCCATCCATGGATTTTTTTTTCCTTTGGTGGCCACAAGTTCTAATATTTACCGTAGAAAATTTTACCCATGAATAATTTCATCACACTGCATGGCCGTAGGTTAACATATATTGTCTGCAAAATACTAACTGATTCATATAGAAGTTAATTAAATTTAGTTATGAGTACATCATTTTGAGATGTGGTTCACATGCATTTAGAAAATGCAGTAGGCAGATGATCATGGTGAATGCAGTTGAATAATTCTATTTAAGAGTCTACACCCCTCGTCTACTTTTGCTAGCACCGCAACAACTTATGATATTACTTTGGATTCATTTTGGATGCATCATTTCACTTTCATGCAGGCACTATTCTTAAAGAGGTCAGCGATCTAAAAATTAGCACTTCCATGTGCCTATGCCTTGACTGGAATTCATCCGCCACGGCAATCACTCTTGGACTTTCCGATGGTTCAGTTTCTATAGCATCCATGACTGAATCTGGGCTTTCTGTGCATCAACAATGGGAAGCACATCAGTTTGAAGTATGGACGAGTTCATTTGACTGTCACCTACCACATCTTGTGTATACCGGCTCAGATGATTGTAAATTTTGCGGATGGGATCTGCGTGATGATCCTTCGAAAGCAGCATTCCAGAACATCAAGGCTCATTCAGCAGGTGTATGTTGCATTGTGAAAAACCCCAGTGACCCTAACATTCTGCTCACAGGCTCTTACGATGAATACCTGAGGGTATGGGACATGAGATCGCTCTCAAAACCAGTAAATGAAACATCTCTATGTTTGGGTGGGGGAGTCTGGAGAATCAAGTACCATCAATCGATTCCTGACTTGATTTTGACTGCTTGTATGCATAATGGATTTGTCATTGTGGATGCAAAAGCGAGCAAACTTGAGATTATTGAAACCTACACGAAACATGAATCGTTAGCTTACGGAGCAGACTGGCAGCGAAGAAAGCCTAGCAGCAATAATGCAAGTACAACTGATGTGGTTGCTACATGCTCATTTTATGACAAACTCCTACGGGTATGGACGCTGCAGTTTGAAATTGGTGCTTAAAATGTTTGCGCTACTGACAACCTAAATCCTTTGACAGACAGTTTTCATCTTATTTGGGTTACCCAAACCATGTGTTCAGATATTTACAACCTGAAAGTCTGTAGCATTGCAAAACTTCCTTATTACAAAGTCCACAACTCTTTTGAGCACTTCCAACTAAGTTTATCCTTATTACAAAATTTGCACTTCCACAACTCTTTTTCACTAGTCAAAGGAACTGGCGCGATTACCCGAATGAGCTCAATAACAACTACAATTCCCAGAAAGAAGTATTTGTCAGTGACAAACTAATGAATGCTTACAATAAAAAACTGATTTAATGGATGCTGAAGAGTCAAGAACCCTTACAGTCATATTATCCATCAATGTATTTTCTGTGATCCATTTTATCCAAAGTAATGCAAATTTCATCTCCACATCTGAAAATACGAAGAACACCAGACTATGAAAGAAACCTGCTCAGGACAGACTATGTATTTCAAGTTTAACAATCTATAACAAAATTAAGCCATGTTATATATAGATTTTGCAAAATATTATAGATATGCCATTTTTGACACAAATCGTCACTACTGGTAGGATCTTTACAGTTTGATCTAAACCTCGTGACTGAACTTCACAATTTACATTGAATTCGCAACACTCACTCGTTGTGAGTAAGTTTTACTTCAAAACAAAGTGTGACTCTCAAGATTATGAGGATTGACTTTGAACAATAATCACACCGTGGACTTCAAAACAAAGTGTGACTCTCAAAATTAAGAGCATTGACTTTGAAAAATAATCACACCGTGAATTTTAGTCACTTTTTGATCTGGAAATCATGATTGATACTCAGAGATTTATTTTGAAATAGTCACATTTGCGCCACTTGGACATTTAATCTTAAGCATTGTCATGATTTTTGATGGAGATGATAAATATGGAATGTGTTACAAAAAGTGTCAAAATGAAACTCAAACTTCAAAATATTTTTACTAAAAATGCTCACAAAGTCCAAAATCATATAGGAAAAAAGTAGAAAATAAATCTAACACATCTTTTTTCATCAATATTTCTCTCTCCACCCCAGATTAGCATCCAAAAATCGGCTTGTTGCGCGGAAGTGCAACAATTTGTGTGTGATTAATAAAAGAAATATAAATAAAAATTAAATAAATAGATAAAATCAGAGTAAGGAGGAGTCGAGGCTCATTAAACAGTCTTGTTAAACCGTTATTTGCCTCCCTTTGGTGCTAGGATCTTTGGTCAATCAAGTCCCATGATACAACGATTTAGCGAGCTTTCCTCTTGCAACAAATAACTTGCTCATCAAACTTTCTCATGCCTTTGACTATCATCACTATACAATACTAAAAGAAAATCACAAAATTAGAAAATAGCTGCCTTTGGAACTTTAAGGAGGACTACGGGAGTTGTGTTTCTTGTAGTTTTTGAGTCGATATCCAAATAAAGAGAAAGCTTCTCTTTTTGTACACCTTGAGTAGTGCCACCCCATGCGTCGCCTCACTTTAAGGCAGGAGATGTCTCAGTCGGACGTCGCATGAGTGATTGTTAATGCTCTTAAAAGCCATTTAATCACTTAGGCGTCGCCGCAACATTGAGCCTCGGGCGACGCCCCGACTTTAAATGTTGAAATTTCTGCTGCGTTGTTGAAGCGGAGATACAGCTTCTGCTTAAGCACTCTCTGTATCTTTCTACAGAACTATTCTATCTAAGAATAAGAAAGACACAGTACGTTTGTTCACCCAGTTCGGCAACTTGCCTACGTCTGGGGAGGATGCTTCGATCCTTAAGATTTCACTATCACAGTTCGAAGTACAAGGATTCACACCTTTACTTCTCACCTAGCCAAAATCTAAAGCTCAGTCTAATCTCCTATCACAGACTCTCTTCGTATACTCTACACACTCTCAATAATAAATGGCTTAAGTTCTACCTCTCAAACTCAGCCTATTCTAATACAGTGTATAGCTTAAGGAATGCTTAAGCACACTCTTCACCAGAGTTGCTATATCTTCAGTCCCCGATACTCCAAGCTCTCCCGCAAAGTAGTCGGACCCTCTGATTTTTTCAAACTCAGCCTTCGCTCCCCCTCAATCAATGACATACTCTGTCAATATTGGGTAGCCTCGATCATTGCTCCTCAGCCCGCGACAATGCCTGTCCGTGGCTGATCACTGAGCTCTTGACTGTTCCTCCAACGAGCAGCGCTCCAGTTGAACTCAGAACCAGTCCAGAATCAAACTCCACGAGTTCTGATTCCTCTGCAACACAAGTCTTTAACTCAGTGTATAAAACCCTGCTACTATGAGTTAATCTCTCTGTGTGCTCTTCATTTGCACTATGTGTTTTCTCTCTCTGATTGTGTGTTGAGCTGCTGCCCTCTGCACTCCTTTTTAAGCACTCGCACCCCCCAAAAGCGCCAAGCATCAATATCAGAATCTTACTCCTAGATTCTAGCAAGTTTGTTGAAGATTCCGTTGTCAAATTTGAACCCTTTGGATCTTTATCTTGAGACGTGCTGGCGACTGCTGAGCTCTTGATGACATCTGCATACCTCGCTGAGCTTCCCTGATGAGTTGTTAATCATATCACAAAGATTAATGTTGGAAGTATCTCTAGTACGTCTTCCTTCGTTCAGGCTACTAATGATGTTTGTGGTTGGATGATCTTTCTGGATTTTTCTAGGGGGAAGTCTAGCAGTGCTTGGTGTAGTCGGTGGGTTCTCAACTAGTGTATCAGCATCTGATCTAGATTCCTCGTCTTAAATTTGGGAATCGTCAGGCTCTGCTGAAGCATTCTCTAGTGCTTCTTATTCGGCTGTTCCTCTGATTTGAGACTGATGTTGGTCTTTCGAGTCAGAATCTTCTTTATCCTGAGAGTGTTTACACTCCTCTCCTGGGTCATTCACAACAACGTTGATGGATTTAATCACAGTTCCAATTCTGCTGTTGAAGACTCGATATGCTCTGTTTTTTGTTGAGTAGCCCAGGAATATCCCCGGGTCACTTTTTGGATCAAGTTTTGTCCTGTACTCACGGTCTCTAAGAATGTAACTCGCTTCCAAAAATATAAAAGTACTTCACAATAGGTTTCTTCTCCTTCCATAATTCATAGCAAGTTTTGTCTGTACCCCTTCTGATAGACACTCGGTTAATGATATAGCATGATGTGTTCATATCTTCTGTCCAGAACTTTAGGGGAAGTTTTCTTGCATTGATCATAACTCAAAACATCTTCTGTATAGTTCTATTCTTTCGTTCTACTATCCCATTTTGCAGTGGAGTAATGGGTGATGAGTATTGGTGGGTGATTCTTCTGTTTCTGCAGAATTGATTCATGGCTTCGTTCTCAAATTATTTCCCATGATCACTTCGGATGGCAGCTACTTTCAAGCTTTTTTCTTGCTCTAGCCGTGTTAGTAAGGTCATTCCCACTTTCATAGTTTCTACCTTTTCACGTAAAAATTTGATTCATGAGTAGCGAGAGTAATCATCCACACATACAGAAGAGTACATTTTTCTACCTCCATTGGTCTCATAAGGTCCATATACAGTAACTGGAGCAGTCTGGTGGAGCTCATTGTAGTGACTTTTGGATGAGGAACCCTTGCTTGTTTTCCAACCTGGCATTCTCCACACTTGTGTTTATCTCTCCCTTGATCTCAGGTATACCACGTACTAACTGGTCAGTTGCAAGTCTTTTTAAGGTCCTCAGATTGAGATGTACCAGTCTTTGATGCCATAAATTTATTTCTTCAGTTTTAGTCAGCAAGCAGGATGATGTAGAGATTGCTTCAGCATTCTCTAGTAAATAGCAGTTGTTGCCTGACATTGCACCCTTCATAATGCACCTCCCTCTGCATCAAATACTTGACATATTTTTTGTGAGAAATTTACAAAATGAGTACCGTCACATAGTCGACTGATGCTAATGAGATTCGCTGTAAGTTCTTTTACGAGCAACACGTTTTTGAGATTTGGCAGTCTGTGGACTTTCAAAGTTCCCTTCCCAAGGACTCTCCCTTTCAACCCATATCCAAATGTCATGTCTTGGTTTCCGCATGGATGAACATCAGTGAGATAGGATTTGTTTCCTGTCATATGTCAAGAAGATCCGATGTCGAAGTACTAGTTTCCTTTCTTTAAGGACTTTGTTGAGTTGAAGCATACTTGATTGATATGGTCCATTCCTGATTCCCAATTTTTACCAAGTGCGGGAATAGTCCCTTTGGATGTGGCCAGATTGATTGTAAAAATAGCAGCATCGTTTGTCCTGCCGAGTTCTGGATGATTGCTGAACAGTTTGCTGAAACATCTTCTTGCTTTTCCTTCTAGGCTTTTGCTTCAACATCATTTTTTTTCTAGTTCACCTAGTGCTTGAATGCTTTGCAGCTTTGGTCCTGTATTGATCCATCTTGCCGTCTTCCGGAGCAGGAGCACTTCATCCATTGTTTTGTCATATTTTCTTTCTAGTTGACTAGCCTGTTCTTTCACCCTTGAGATATCATTCAACAGTTTCTTTTTCTCGTCATTTAGTACAGACACTCTAGCAATCAGCCCTTCATTTACCTTCACCACCTTCATTTATATATAGTGTTGAGCAAGATATTCCTTGGTGACTCTGTAACACCCTTTCTGTTGTAGGTTTTACTTTTGACTTAGCAAGATTGATGACAGTAACGCTTCCCAGGATCACGCTCTGTACATCAAGCGAACGGCTCTGATACCAAATAAAATTTCTGCTACGTTGCTAAAGCGAAGATATTGCTTCTGCTTAAGCACTCGATGTATCTTTCTACGGAACTACTCTACTGAAGAATAAGAAAGACACAGTACGTTTGTTCACCCAGTTCGGCAACTTGCCTACGTCTGTGGAGGATGCTCCTATCCTTAAGATTCCACTATCACAGTTCGACGTACAAGGACTCACAACTCTACTTCTCACCTAGCCAAAATCTAAAGCTCAGTCTAATCTTCTAGACTAGCAAGCAGTCTGATCTCACAGACTCTGTTCGTATACTTTTCACACTCTCAGTAGTAAATGGCTTAAGTTCTACCTCTCAAACTCAGCTATTCTATTACAGTGTATAGCTTACGGAATGTTTGAGCACACTCTTCACCTGAGTCGCTATATCTTCAGTCCTCGATACTCCAAGCTCTCCCGCCAAGTAGTCGGACCCTCTGAGTTCTTCAAACTCGGCATTTGCTCCCCCTCAATCAATGACACACTCTGTCAATATTGGGTAGCCTTGATCACTACTCCTCAGCCCTCGACAATGCCTGTCTGGGGCTGATCACCGAGGTCCTGACTGTTCCTCCAACGAGCAGCGCTCCAGTTGAACTCAGAACCAGTCCAGAATCAAACTCCACTAGTTCTGATTCCTCTGCGCAACACAAGTCATTAACTCACTGTATAAAACCCTGCTACCGTGAGTTAATCTCTTCGTGTGCGCTTTGTGTTTTCTCTCTATGATTATATGTTGAGCTGCTTCTTTCTGCATTCTTTTTTAAGCACTCGTACTCTCCAAAAGTGCCAAGCATCAATATTAGAATCTTACTCCTAGATTCTAGCAAGTTTGTTGAAGATTTTGTTGCCAAATTTGAATCCCTTGGATCTTTATCTTTTTGAGCACGTGTTGGCGACTGCTGAACTCTTGATGACATCTGCATACCTCGCTGAGCTTCCCCGATACCAGCTGGATCATCACAGAGTGTTGAAGCAGACTCTATCTTTTCATATATGTGTTTTGCCCATTCTTCAAATAGTGTCTCAGCTTTAAATCTTCAGTGAGTGCTGAAGCAGACTTTGGCTCTTTGTTGTTGTTGTTAGTCTTCATAATGTGCTTTAGCCACTGATCTTCAGGGAGAGCTTCAACATGTCTATTATGCTCAAAATTAAATGTTCAAGTATAAAAAGTGAAAAAAAAGACCTACCCTCATGCGACTCAATCGGTCCACCATTCGCTTCACGGAAAAACACCCACGAGGAGCTGAACTCAAAAAACATTTGAAGCCGACTTCAAATCTTCAAAGGAGGATTGCTAGAAGCTCTCTCAAGAGTGTATAGTATGCAGGTTTCGTTCAATGCATCAAATGAAAACAAATCCTTCTCTCTTTTACAGGCAGCCGAGCTGTAAAGCTTCAGGTGTCACCCGAATGCTCTTAAAAGCTATTAAAAAGTCATTAAACAGACTTAGGCGTCGTCGCCTCAACTTAGAGCCAGGTGACGTCTCAAATCAGGCATCGCTTGAGTGCTCGTAAATGCTCTTAAAAGTCATTTATTCAATCAGGCGTCGCCTCGATCTTATGAGCCAGGCGACGCCTCACTCTTACGCGTCGCTCCAATTTGGTTCTATCGACGCCTCAACCTAGGAGTTGCCTCTACTTTGTTCCAGGCGACACCTAGGTTCTTAAAGGACCTTAAATGTCCTTAAATACTTCTCAGGCATCGCCTCATATAAAAGTCAATTATATACGACACCTCAACCTTCAGGCCTCGCTTCTAAGTTGCAATGTCGTCTCCCAATGAAGGGTCGCCTCAACTTTTGGCTTAAGAAGTATCATGGAATAAATACATCTCATTTTAAGGTATCTATTCATAATTATTTGACTCATGTTGAAATGTACTCTCATATATTTTGAGGTGTACCGCACCTTAAATATTTGACTCAGTTAGAGGTATGCTCCACCTCAACATTTTGACTCACAAAATAGGGTTGCACCACCATTTTATTTACACATTGTTACCATTTTTCCAACAATTATAACATTTGTGACAAAACTAGTGTCGTCGCATTAGAAATTTTTGTTATTAGCTCCGCAAATGCACCGTAAAACCGACGGGAAATATATTTAAAAAAATTTGAATTGTAAAATTAACCAAAACTTAAAATTGTTGTTACATTTCATCATCTGAATTTCTTTAAATTCTTCAATTACAAACCGAAAATTAAATGACTATTATATTTCATCATCAAAATTTGTTTATTATGTTTCAAGGTCAGAGGTTGAGAACAATTCGGCATCATTTTCATCCACGTTCATGTCGTCATTGTATACCTTCAAATCATCATTTGCTACTCTGTAGAAAGTCGCAATCTCATTTACAAAAGGCAACTATGCCGAGACTTCACTTGCGTCTTGGAAGCACAAATAAAAAATGATCATATTAATAGCACTGATAGGTTTCATAAGACATACTGCAACCCACCTTTGTTTACTTTTGTTGTGTAGATCAAGGAAATAAGTGAAATACACTTGTTTGACTTGCTACGTGGGTATGAAAGGATTATACATCTCATATAACTTTCACCTACTTATCTCTACTATACCTAGGACTGGGAATGACCTCATAAAATTTGGGTCAAATCAATGTCATTTGAAGAGGACAAGCTTGTAGTTTAATGATTCCGGATTGTGAATCGTATTATCTCTTCTATAAAACCATATTAATGCATTCCCTATGTTCCCTTACCATTGGACATGACATTTTTTGTTATTTGCCTTTCACTATGCAGTTTGGAGTGAAACTAGTAATTGTTTGTCTTATACGAACCCATGCATTTTACAGCCCAATCGAAACCTCATATATCCACGGTAGGATTGTATGCCTACTTAGAACATGTCATCCACATTTGTTAAAACATGTCATCAACAATGTTTTATAATTCAAACATGCGTGCAATGCAACAATTAAACTTACATAATTTTGGAGCCATGTTGGGAAACTGTGAAATCATGTAGTGTATTGATTCGTTACTTAATCCTGGTTGATGTGACATATTTCATGTTGGAAGTAATTGTAACATAAATTAGAGATTTTTATAAATATTATAACAGATAGATAATTATATAATCAACATTTATGGGTTATGTAATTTATCTGATGTAATCTTCAAATTTTAGGGTGTTCATGTAAGCGTGGTGTGTTGCCTTCTAAAATTCTTTGGATGACAATATTTTTTTTAAAGTAGTTCGACTTCCATGGTCTTGATAGTTGAATACAGAAATATGCCCCTTATTACGCTTAATTTTATGAGCATTTGTTTCCAATTCAAGGCCCAGGTAGTCAAATCTAAAAAAAATGCAGTCTCTTGTTGAATGTACGCTTTAACTATAGCAGCCTTAACTACCGATTGGACATGAATTAGTAAAAGCGTTAACAATTTTTGCCCTTTATAATACAAATATCTCGGACTAAATGTACATAACTCTGTCATGGGTTCCCAAATAACAGAGGAAAGACAAATTACAGTTGGCATTAACTTCCCCAAGAATACTTGTGCATCGTGGCTTTTATACTCCACTAGCCTACACTGTTGTACATCAACATGGTTACCCAATCTAGCCGAGTAACCATCCAAACACTAGAGTCCTTTGATCCAATGAAAAACCCTGATTTGCTGGTTGGGGATAAGTGTCTACTTAGCTTTTGCAGTGACTAACTATCTCGAAGAATCTATAATTCCAACTCTGGATGATTGTAGCAAAGAGAAATGTCTTTTTGACACTTAGTTCCATTGTCCAACATTGTGTTAAAGATATTTTCGAACACATTTCTCTCAATGTGCATGACATCAAAATTGTGCATTAATTCCATCTCTACCTAGTAAGTTGACTCTCAAAATATGCTTTTCTTTATCCAGTTATGATAGTTTCCCAAATTCGATAGTTTTCCTTCGTATGTCACTCTTTCGTAAACTGTGTGACCATTGCACATATCTACTTGGAAAGTGAATAGAATGTAAATATATATATATCCATCCTACCTACTGAGTAAGATACTACCAAGGAGGCACTCTATATGCAAGGGTGCGCAAGAGGCATGCAAATCACGAGCCGATTCACATTCGAAATAGAGTCTAATGGGTGCGCCCACGATGTACGACACGTAAAAGACTGATTTAGTAGCATGTGGACATGCCGCTTTTTCGCTTTTTCTGCTCAAACTTTTCATTTTCAGCATCATATTGAAGCGACACCTCAACATAACTTGGAAGCGACGCTTGAAGGTTAAGCGTCCTTTGAGATTTGGGCTTAAGATAGGCGATGCCTGAGTTGCCATTGATCATGTTGAATGGCATTTAAGGTTGAGGTGTTTCCTAAAGCTTAATGTTGAATCGATGCCTGAGTGACATTATACATTTAATGTCATTTAAAGTTAAGGCTTCATCTCAGTCTGAATGTTGAGGCGACGTCTAACACCAAATAAGGTACTTCATGGAATGTGACGGAAAGCCATCGTATAAGCAATTTACTCTTCAAATAAAGTACCTCGTAAGCAGAAAGAGAATTATCCTTATGAATTACTTAAAGGAACAAAGTCTTCCTATGAATACTTTCAAGTGGTGCCTAGCAAAATTAATAGCCCCTGGTCCTAAGAGAATGAGGATAGGATCCAAAACATTAATTGTGTATTCATTGGTTATGCACATAATAGCAATGCATGTAGATTCCTTGTGTACGAATCCAAAAAACAGATATACACAAGAATTCCATAATGGAATCAAAGAAAGCATCATTCTCTGAAGATGTATTTCTTAATGAGTTTAAAGAATATGAATCTGTTTCATCTCATCAGATACTTGAGGATGTTGAGCAAATAACTCAACAACTCGAGGAACAATCAAAAAAGGAAATATAACCAGAAAAGCTTAGACGAAGCAAGCGAGCTAGGATAGAGAAATTATTTGGTCTTGATGTCCTAACCTACATGCTAGATGTTAACGTGAATTCGTGTGTATATTCATTATATGTCAAAACGATAAATATATAGGGTTACAGACGCAATCAACACTATACAAAAGATATACATCAAATATACAAACTTCCAATAATGATATCATATCAATAAATATGAATATCTCTAACACCCCCCTCAAACTCATGGTCGATCAACAACACTAAGTTTGGACAGAAAGAAGATGTGATGTGCTCTGGTCTGGGTCTTCATGAAGAAGCTTGCTAACTGGAGCTCAGAAGGAAAGTACTGGAGAGCAAAGACCTGCGCCTGGGCTAGGGACCGTACACAGGAAGCATTGACACCAATATGCTTGGTGAGCTCATGCTTCACTAGATCTCAAGCAATGCTAATAGCTCATGTACTGTCAGATTGAAGAAATGTGGGAGCACTAACAGAGACACCAAAATCCTCAAGTAGCTAGCGGAGCCATGTAACCTCAGCTGTTAACAAAGCCATCGCACGCAACTCAACCTCAGCACTCGATCGGGAAACTGCATTCTTCTTCTTAGTCTTCCAGACAATGAGAGACCCCCTAAGAAAACACAATATGCAGAAAGAGACCGACGATCCGTGGGATCACTAGCCCAAGTCGTATCACAATAAGAATGAAGCTGAAGAGAGCTCGAACGAGGAAAGAAAAGACGACGAGTGATAGAACCACGAAGATATTGCAGAACTCGAAGAAGATGACCATAATGAATCTGTGTCGAAGCTGAGACAAACTGACTCAAGATATGAACAGGATAGGAAATGTCAAGATGAGTGACAGCTAGATAAAGTAGACTACCAACTAAATGACGAAAGAGATAGGATCTGAAAGAGGCTCACCATCAGTGGGACGAAGCTGAACATTCATTTCCATCGGAGTGTCGACGATGCGCTGATCAGTGAGAGAAGCACGATCAAGAAGGCCACGGTTATACTTTTCTTGCGATAGATAAAACCCCACAGCCGTAGAGGAAATTTCAATCCTAAGGAAGTACGTAAGAGGGCCTAGATCAGACATGAGAAACTGAGACCCGAGCTTCTCCTTCACGAAAGCAATTTACTAAGGATCGTCGCCAGTAATGATCATATCACCAACATATAAAAGCATATGAGTCCTACCATGAGATGATGTATGAACAAATAAGATTGGATCATGATCACTGGCAGAAAAACTAGCATAAGTAATAACTGAAGAGAAATGCTAAAACCAGGCACGAGGGGCCTGCTTGAAGCCATAAAGAGAACGACGAAGGTGACAAACCATACCTTCAGGAACAGAGTATTCAGGAGGGGGTTTCATGTAAACCTCCTCTTGCAGCTCATCGTGAAGAAAAGCATTCTTAACATCGAGTTGAGAGATAGACCACTGGCGAATAGAGGCCACGGCAAGAAGAGTGTGTATGGTGCTCATATGAGTCACAGGGGTAAATGTCTCATCATAGTCACGGCCATGCTCTTGCTGGAAGCCACGAGCAACAAGACGAGCCTTATAGCGCTCAAGAGAGTCATCAGATCGAGTCTTAACTTTATAGACCCACTTACAAGTGATTGGACGCACATGCGTAGGAGGAGAGACAATATCTCAAGTACCAGTGCGCTCAAGGGTAGCAAGCTCCTCAGCCATTGCTTGTTGCCACTCCTGATGAACCATAGCCTCACGATATGAAGCTGGTTCGTCAGGGATAACAACAGTACAATCATAAAGAGCAGGAGCACGAAGGGATGACGATCACGAATTTCATATCGAGGAGAAGATGTCGTGTTCGGAGAACCACCAACAGGGGATGGTGGGGGAAACGGTGCAGAAAAGACAGGTGGTGTGTCGGGAATGGAGGGTAACTCGGCAAGAGAATCAGAAACAGTCGGAGGAGCAGCATGCACATTCAGAGGAGTAAAAGGAGTATGAACATCAGGAGCAGTGCTATGAAGACGACTGTAATGAAGAGGATAAGATGATAAGGAATCTGATGTGACTGTAGAAGGAGCTGAAGGGGGAGGAGATGAAGGTGGCGCCGCTAGAGACCGACAAATAGAGCTAATGGAAGAATCTAGAAAGTAAGAAACGAAATAGGCTCAAGAAGAGATGCAGAAGACGAGTCGGATGAAGGATGAGGTTAGAAAGAACGAGACTCATCAAAAGTCACATCACGAGAGAATCGTAGTCTGCGACGAATAGGATCCCAACATCGATAACCTTTGTACTTAGCACTGTAACCAAGAAAAACGCACTCAATCGATTGAGCAGTCAACCTTGTTCCCTCACGAGGTGCTAATAAAACATAGCACACGCAGCCAAAAAGTCGAAGATGAGAATAATCAAGAGATCTTCCATACAGACGCTCAACAGGAATATCCTCGTTAAGGGCGGACGAAGGCTGCATATTAATAAGGTAACTGGCAGTAGAAATAGCCTCAGCCCAAAAATGAGACGGAACGCTTGAAGCAAGCATAAGAGCAGGAGAGGTCTCAAGAAGATGACGATGTTTGCGCTCGGCAACGCCATTCTGAGCATGTGCACCTGGACAAGAGAACTGGGAAAGAGTCACTTGATCGGCAAGGAAACGACGAAGATGATGAGATAAGTACTCACCAGCTGAATCAGCACGAAGAGTACTAATAGGAGAATCAAACTTAGTGCGAACCATGCGCGATAAATCTTTATAGATAGGGAGAATCTCACTACGAGATTTCAAGAAATAAATCCAAGAATAGCGAGAATAAATCATTAATAAAAATGATATAATACCGATGACCACATTTTAAAACAAAAGGAGATGGACCCCATATATTAGAATGAATAAGGTCAAACGGACACTTCGAAATAGACTCACTACGACTATAAGAGAGTTGAAGTTGTTTACCAAGCTTGCAACCCTGATAGTGTAAAGAGGCATCACCAGAAACGTGTTCTAAACGCCACGATGAACTAACTAAGAGAGGCGAGAGACGCAGAGATGGCCCAAACGATGATGCCACTGAGCGAATAACACAACAGAGGTAAAAACGGACGCGGACGCTGGGAGATTAGCAGAGGCAGCGGAAGGAAGGTGAAGCCAATCCAATTCCCAGAGACGCTGAGAATCATGGCGGAGTGGGCCAGTACCAACTAGGGTCCCCGTGTGACGAGTGTCAGAATCAAGAATAATACGACAACCATGATCCGTAAGCTGACCAACAGAAATGAGCTGCATAGTCAATTTGGAACAAGATACACATTAGGAACATGAAAGGAAGAAGTTGAAAGAGTGGCTTGTCCTGCGATTGAGAGTGAGTTACCATCAGCAGTTTGAATTGATATAAGAGACTACAAAGGACAGACGGATGGAAGGGATGTACGATCAGAAGTCATATGGAAAGAAGCACCGGAATCTAAAATCCAAGGAAAAGTACCTAAAGAAGGAGATGATGGAGGAACAGGTAACTCATTGCCTGAAGTGTGAGTCGCAGAACCTGCAGAACCAGGAGATGCTGAAACAACCATACAAGGTAGAAATGTTTGCAGCTCTTCAGTGTCGGAGCCTTTAGATACCTAAGGAGTGTTGTTGCGCTGATTAGAACCCCCAACTTTCTTCGAAGACTGACTAGAACGTCGTGCTTCATCATTGCGCTTTTTATAGCAGGTCTCAACCAAATGATTATCTTTGTTACAGTGTGCAGTGATGACGTCCTCGTTTAGCTACATCTGCTGAAGAGAGAGTAACCGCATGGGCAATGATGGGAGCAGCAACAGAAACAGTGGATTCAGGAGTCGCTAACACAGAAAAGGACTGTAAAAAACGAGCACTGCGAAGACGTATCTCCTCTGCGCGAACTGCAGAAAGTGCCTCAAATAAGGTCATGGAAGGATAACGAGCAAGGAGCTGTGCACGAATCAACTCAAACTCGGGGTGAAGACGAGTCAGAAAATCATAAAGTCGAAGAAATTCCAAATGAGAACGGATCTGCTGACAAGCCAAACAAGTATGACATAGAAAAGGACTCAGAGAGTCAAGCTAGCGCCAAAGAGTAGATATGGCGGCATAGAATTCGTCCACGGTGCTATCTCCCTGATGAAGATTGCGTTCTTGGTTCTTAATTGACAAGATGAGAGTGGCCATAAGGTGAATAACGGGTCTGAAGATGTGTCCACATCTCATAAGCAGAAGTAAAGAAAACAATATCGCTAGTCAGATGAACCTCCATACTAGCTGCAAGGATTGCACAAGCACGTGCATCCTCATCGATCCATCTCTGATCGGTCAGTAAGACGCTTTGATACTTAGCAAATAAATATTATACGCTGTAGATGTCTTCTGTTTATCTTCGACGGAAGGTGTAGCTATATGTGCAAGCGAAGTCAAATTAGATACAGTAGTTTTAAAGTTGTGTAGTTTTAATAAAAGAATTTTTTTAAAAATAAAATATTATGTCACATTATAAATTTAAAACATGTGGCATCATAATCAATTTTTTTAATATAAAAAATAAGAGTTTTGAATATGTCTTTTTTAATTCTTTTATGTTTGCGATCCCTAATAGTCGGTGGAGATGTGAGTATGGACGGTGATACTACTGTACAAGAATCTTTGGTAATCCAGTTAGCTTAATGACTCATAAATCCAAATATGTCAAAATGCATTACTTCATTCTAAAGTGGAAGTCAACACAAGGAGGGAGACGACGACCGAATCAAGGCTCCTCTCGAGCTTCCTGCTGCATATATTTTTCTTATTCCCATGAAGGCGTTAATGAAATGTCATTTGATGGTTTTGTACATTAAATAATTTCAAGGCCACCACATGTTTCAAGTTTAAAGTCGGTTCAAAATTTCAGCCATTTTGGGGTACCTCTAAAACATAGCTACTTCTTCATTTCTCAAGTTTCCAAGTATTTAGCTGCTCACTGCTACTGCCAAGATGAATGCTGGTTTTACGCCGCCTATCTTGTATTTTCTCTTTCGGATCTTTCACCCATGTTCAGGTTGCAGATGCGGCTATGACACTCTTTAACAACATTGAGAAACACACCAACAATGAGCTTCCAACTCAATTAGACATATAACAAAGGTTTCAAAATATACTCACATTAGAGGAGTTTATCAATGAATCAAGTGTTTTGATAGCTTTGCCTGATTGTTGAGTTTCACGCGCCAAGGCCACTCCATCAGCTAAGGATTTTACCAGGCCATTAACTAAGAGCGCAGCTCCTGCATTCAGAATATGAGGAGAGGTTGACTTAGATTTCTGATACTTAAAGCTCAGATAGAAAACGAGGGGTGGATTGAACTTACTAATGCATCAGCTATGGAGCTTTTCTCCCCTGATAACACGCGTTTTAAAACATCAGCATTGTATTCTGGTCCTCCTCCCCGCAAATCTTCCAAGGTGCACCTAGGAATGCCAAAGTCCACTACAAGAAGGTGTTTGTTTGGATAACTTATCATACTAATTACGCTTGTCATACATCACAGACAAGTAACAGCCCTCAACGAGTTCTTTGGATGACATTCCAAGGAATAATATTCCTATCTAACATTAAATAGAAGCAGTGCGAGTTTAAGTAAAAAATGACAAAGCATAGAAGCCTTACATGAATCAAACGAGAACTCCTCGACTCCCTCAGGAGTTACGTTGAGCACTAACCCAGGACCTGAAATTATATAAGTAAGGAAGAAAAATTAAATAAAGCCTCTCTAGTGACGATGCTGATGCCAAGCTTAATATGACAAAAATGAAATAGCTCACCTAATGGGCTGATTTCGTCTAAGCCTTTGGAGTGAACAACCAATGCCCTTTCATGCCAAACCGCTGCAATGCTTTAGACATTTTGATGACCTATCCAACGAATTTGTTATGATATGTAGTGTACTGAAAAAGTATACTCTGAGGCAGGTTCTCTATCTGTTGAACTGTTAAACCCGAACACTTACCAAGTCTTCATGGTATACACCATCAACAGCAAAAGGTACTCGGCCTGGATTCAACATGGGACCTAAAATATTGAAAACAGTTTTGACTTTCAGCTTCTTCCTCACAGGACTGTACAATCTTCATTGCCGGATGATAGTGTCCAGACATCATGAAGCCCATTCCTGCTTCTTTTACACATTTTGCAACCCCCTTTAAACGAAAGGACAAAAAGTAAATGTCAATTAAGGTCTGCTACTACTCGACCATATCAAGGATATGGACATAACTGCGCTTTCAAACAGAAATGGACTTGGTATCGTGTTGATGATAATATATCGAGATCTGGTTCGTATGAACAAAGAGTAAAAAGCAGTCACAAAATATGGCCTTATTAAACATCTTATTGACGCGTCAGATCCTATTAGCAGTATCTCAAACATCATAGGGACGCAATTCATGGAAACTCATTAAGTATCATACAATAATAACACCATCTGGGATCAGTCTTCTCAGAAGAGCGAAAGATCTCAAAGACAGGCTTATACTCCAGAGAAGTAGAAGGTTTAATCAATAAACTAAGAGATTATATGCTATTATACCTCAAGTAGAGCTGATTTCTTATAGGATCTAATAAAATGAATGGAGAAGTCGACCTAATGATTGCTGACTCTGCTTGAGCATAAATCTGAGTTCATTCAACAACCAGCTGTGCTTCTTGTAACTGGCTACTTTACATTGATCAGTAACTGACTCTGACATGTACCACTTAGGCTAGTCAGTAACAACACTTTGCCTTAAGCGATACATACACGCATCTCTGACACTAAAGAAAAAAAAATAAAGGAAACCAGAAAACCACCAGCCTGAGGGCCCAAGTGGAGCTGGACCCCTAATGCTTCGAACACATCAGCACTTCCACATGCTGAAGAACTTGAATGATTCCCTTGCTGCAATGTACATCTCATTCTTTTAGACATTTAGGCAATGAAAAAAGATATGATCAACCCATTAATTGTTAACTTTTAGTAAAACATGTTTTTCACCTTTGCGATCTTTGCACCACAAGCAGCAGCAAGGATGGAAGCACCAGTAGATATTTACAGTGTTGGCACCATCACCACCAGTTCCAACAATGTCAACTGCATTGTCCAACCCCTCAACCTTCTTGCATTGCTTAAGCATAGATTTGGCCAGTCCTACCACCTAATAATTTAAAACAATGCCAACCAAACACTAAATATGATCTGTCATCCCGCAGATCCTTAAATGAGAAGAATCAATGAATGCTAACCTCCTCGTATGTTTCACCTTTGGCTCTAACAGAACGAGAAAAGCGCTTATCAGTGCCTCACTGCCTTCACTCAACAAATAATCGAGAGAAGCCTCGGCCTCCGATTCCGTCAAATCCACCCTATTGATCAACGACTCAATAAACTGCAAGCAAACACAAAACAAAAGAATCAACACCTTATCCACGATGCGTTCCCCCGAATTCAGACAATCGAATGTCAAGAGAGTTGACCTGGCTGAACGAGTTGAACGACGAAGAGCTCAAATTCTGACCAAAGCTCCGCGGCGAAGCCGAGAACGAAGCAGCTCCAGCGACTTTTCGCTTCGCCGAATTCGAAAACGGCGTTGCCGGAGAAGAATTTCTGAATCGGAAAATCAGCTGCTGGGAAAGAGATGCAGACAAAAGCGAGCTCTGAACTGCTGCCGCCATGATTCTCCTTCGTCGCAGCGACACGCTGCTGAGGGCATCCGCACCCTGAGGAAGTTATATTGTTGAAAAATATGTCAAAAAGTTATTTCTATTACTATTTATGAAACATTAATCGCAATCTGTATATTTTATGCCAAATAATTACTATTTTTATTATTATTTATATTTTTTAATAATTTTTAATTTTGATAAATTAAATTTTTTGAGTACATTAATTAAGAACAATTTAAATTATTCGAACTTCGAATTAAAATTAAAATAACATTACATTAAAATAAATACCCAATAAAGTTCATCGTCTAATCATCATGTTGATGACGATAATAATCTGAAAAGTACGAATCGTTTTCATTATCGTTGTTGACATCCTCTTCCTCTTCCTCATAACGTCGCATAATACTAGCTTTTCTCTTTGAGAAATATTTCTTGGATTTTGGAGTCATCATTTCTGTGTTCATTTCCATAATCCTTGACTCTTCAGCCTTTTCTTGCATCCAGTGAGTATGCTCCATTTATTTTTGAGCAAGCTCCACTTGCATTTGTTGGATAGCCAATGCTTTTTTCTGATTTTCCGCAATGACATATAAAGCGTCACTATAATTATTAGATGAAGTTGCGATTTTCTTACCCTTTCTCCTTGCCTCTTTCGTCGCCTTCACTCCGGGTGGTCTCACCAGACTAGATGGACTCATATGATTACTTTCGAGTGTAGAAAATATTGGTTCTTCGTGGACTTCTTCCATAACCGGACTACCATCATGGTTATACGTCGATGGAGGAGTTGCTTGCAATGGTGCACCACCTCCATAAGTCGGTGGAGGAATTGTTTCCGTAGGTGCAAATGTCGGATGTGACTTAACTTGTTCCCAACATTCAAAATGTACGAATGTCTTTTTCTTTTTTGCGACATACATAGTTTGAGCTTTTCGTACCTATCCATTCGAACGATAAAATAAATTATATTTAATGAAATTTTAATTAACAACATTTATGTTGCATAAGCTAATTAAATAATTTACCTCATCATGCACATTACCGCCGGATTCCGAATTTCTTCTTGCATATGCAATGCATGCCGTCCAATACGATAAATTCGGTTTCAACTTAGCAAATCGAGAAATAATGGCGGTTTGAGATCTTGAATCATAACCCAATTTTGATTGAAAATCGGCGTGAACTTTTTCCCACAACTTGTCGGTTCTTTGTCTATTGCCGGTAATTGGATTGATCGATTGACGACAAAATGAAATGCACAATTGAACATCTTCGGACATTAACCAATTGCCCGACATATTGAAAAGTTGAGAGAAGAGATGAAATATGTGGATTGAAAGATGAGAGAAGAGTGAAGTATTGAAACTTTGTGTGGATTTTGATGTAGAAGAGTAGTATATTTATAGTGTTTTTTAGATAATCAAAAAATTTTATTTTTCATATTTTATTCTATTTTTTTAGATATTTTTTGAGTTAAATCCCATTTGAACTCAATCTGAGCCGTTAGATCAAATTTGGATCTGATCTAACGGATCAGATCATTTTCCCGTTCTGAATCGGGCCGTTGGATGCCAAGTCACGTGCAAAGCACGTGACTTTCTCTTTCCTCTGCAGTTTCTCTCTCCTGTGGAGATCGATCTCCTGGCCGTGCTCGCGGAGATCGCCTGGAAGATCGTTCTTCCTCCCGCAAATCGTTCTTTCTCTTCTCTTCAACCGGTGTATTTGATATAGGAGAGAACGTTCTCAAATTGAGATAGAACGTTCTCTCCCGTGGATAGATCTCCCAACCGGTGCATATGCCCTTATCTACTGCCAATCACCTGATGTCTCACCAACCACCGTCCCTTCATGGCGATTCCTCTCCCAATTCTGTTATGTTAGATTGTGGTGAAAAAAATCGAGACTTGCCCTCGTTTTGAGTTTGGTTTTTAGAAATACAATGTTTTGAATTTAAGTTTTAAAACTATGTGTTTTCTTATAATGATTTCGTCGAAACTGTTGTCTTGCACCGTTAACTTGTGAAATTGAAGACGACGGTTGTCCCAAGCCCGTTGTCATGTGAGAAATTAATTTTTACCGATCGGACAGGTGGAATTAATAAAGACAGCTGTCAAAATGAACCCAGATCAATAAACAGTTGAATGCCCACCAAGCCAAAACTCTAATCAAACATCAGATCGATCTATCAAGAAACAAGGAAGTAAATTCAGATAAAAAGTTTGGACCTTTTGCAATTTCTGATAGTTCTGCAGAAGGCTTTGATGCTTCAACCTCGCCCTAGCGTCATCGAGACTCCCCCTTTTCACACCTCCCTTCATCAAATTTAGTCAACAACCCAGATAACCACCCAGATGACAAAAACACATACGAGAGAAGGATGAGATGAAAAAGAGAGGAAGGTGGACAAATGCAGATGTGTGGGGATGAATTGAAAACTGGTTTGGGACAACCGTCGTCTTCAATTTCACACCTGCCAGACCGGTAAGAATTAATTTCTCACTGACAACGGGCTTGGGACAACCGTCCTCTTCAATTTCACAAGTTAACGGCCTTCCCCGGGCCATTGTCTTCAAAAAATGCAAGACAACGGTTTCGACGGAACCGTTGTCAAGCAATTCTTAGAACCGTTGTCGTAATAAACACGGTAGTTTTGAAACTAAAACTCAAAACACCATATTTCCAAAACCCAAACTCAAAACCAGGGCAACTTTCAATTTTTTTCGATTGTGGTTAGTGTTTCCTAACGAGTAATAGAAGTTCCTAATTTTTGAATTTGAATTCATGAGACAAATGTTGTTTTAGCTCTGAAATGCCACCAATATCATCTCCTGATAATCATATCATCAATATATAAAGAAAGTGATGTACGCTCAGAAGGAATGGGGCGGAAGTCTAAAGACGAAATCACAATCGTAAACTTCTCAAACCAGGCTCGTGGTGCTTGTTTCAGTCCATAAAGAGCTTTCTTCAGTCTGTAAACATCACCAAAACGATGAGGAACACCGGGCAGAGGAGTCATATAAACCTCCTCTTGAAGATCTCCATTCAAAAATATATTCTTCACATCCAACTGAGAAATAGACCATTGTTTTAAAGAGGCAACAACAATAAGAGTGCGAATCATGACATGCTTAGAGACGGGCGCGAAGGTTTCCTCGTAATCCGTACCATACTGCTAAGCAAAGCCCTTAGCAACCAAACGAGCTTCGAATCGCTCAAGAGTCCCATCTGACTTGGTTTTAATCTTATAAACCCAATGCGCACCAATGGCACGCTTTCCCTTCGGAAGAAAAACGAGATTCCAAGTATCTGTTTTGAACAATGTAAAGAGTTCGTCATCCATTTCAAGCTGCCAATGTAGCCAGAGAACTGCCTCTTTATAAGAAGAAAGCTCGGATATCTGGTGAATAGAAGCCAAAAAAGAAGCAAAAGAAGTAGAATATGTGGAATATGCAAAATCAAGTAACTGAGTGGACTTACGAGGTCTTACTGAATGCCAAGGGGATCAGAATCCTCAGCGCAGAAGCGTCATCCTGGGAGGCAATAGGAGCAGAGGGAGCTTGTGGAACATCAGTATACTGAGGGTGAGCATCTATAAGATCAGGAGCATCAACAACAAAAGACTCAAAAGGATCAATATGAATGAGATCATACTTATTTATACTAGGAATGTCTGTCGAAATAGAGAAATATGGAATGTGCTTGAGAAAGAAGACATGACGAGACACGTAAATTTTTTGACTGACTGGATCATAACAACAATAATCTTTCTGACCATCACCATAGCCAAGGAAGACACAAAGAGCTGAACGAGAGGTGAGCTTACTACGCTCAACATGAGGACCAAGCACAAAGCTAGCACAACCAAATACTCTCAATGAAGAATAATCAGGAGAATGACCATAAAATTTTTCAAAGGGAGACAGACCTGAAGTGACAGACGAAGGGATTCTATTAATAGCATGAACAGAAGTAAGGACTGCTTCTCCCCAAATTTGACTTGGAACAAAAGCAGATAACAAAAATGAGCGTGTCGTTTCCATAATATGTCTGTGTTTTCTTTCAGCAACACCATTTCATTCAGGAGTGTCAGTACAAAGAGGTTTGAAAAAGAGTACCATCAGAAGCAAAAAGGTCAAAAAACGTTGAGACATGTATTCACCTCCAAATCCCAACGAAAGCATTTAATAACAGCATTATGCTAAGTTTTGACAAGAGCACGAAATATCTGATAAATCTCAAAAAATTCAGAGCGGTGTTTCATGAAATAGACCCAACAGTAGCGAGTACAGTCATCAGTGAAAGATACATAGTATCGGGATCCACCTTTTGTAGGAATAAGTGAAGGTCCCCACACATCTGAATGTATCAAGTCAAATGGTGATAGAGAAATGGAAGAACTTTTACTCAAGGTAATGCTGAGAATTTAGCTAACTTACACCCGCGACAATCGGTAATATCATGACTCCGTAATTTTTCTAATTTTCCTGTGGAAGCTGAATAACGAGAGCCAAAAACATGACCAAGACATGAATGCCACAAATAAAAGTTAGAAGAAGAAGGATTCAAACGAAAAGAAGACAAGTCAATGCCAGATGTTGCAACCTCAGGTACTTTCAACTCATCCAAGACGTAAAGGCCCCCCTTACCTACGGCCTGTCCCAATTAGGTTCTTCGAAGGGGGATCCTGTACATAACAAGAAGAGCGAGAGAAGAAAACTGTAAGCCAACGTCACATAATTGACCAACAGAAGCAAGATTTAAAGTAAGACTCAGAACATGATAGACATTAGCAAAAGACATATTAGGAGTGCAAATGGATCTAATTCCTACTACTAGCATGGAAGTACCATTAGCAGTCATGATTGGTTCTAAAGAAGAAGGCTGAATGGACAAAAAAGAATTCGAATCATGAGACATATGACGCGAAGCACCAGAGTCAAGAATCCCTGCAGGAGAAGAGTTATCTGATATGTTACCAGAATTCAAACCTGAAGAAGAAGTAACAGACATAACACGTGATTGCGAGGCAATGGACTTCTGTAACTATTCTGTCAGTCTAGCCATGACGAACAGACAAGATGAAAAATCCAAGGAATCCAGATGCGAATTGAAACCCTCAAGGCTGACACGAATCCATATGCGAGATTCAGTGATGAACAGTGCTTCCGGGGATGCACAGTAATTCCGGTAACAATGTTTTCTATGATGAACAGTATTTCCGCCCTAATTGATAGTGGCTTTTGATATCATGTAGAAGACAAAGAAGAGAAGAACAAAACGAAACTAGGATTTCAATAGATGTAAACAGAAGGTTCTATATAATACAGAAAGCAAGAATATGTATGAAACAATGACAATGCATAATTATGAAACTATCCCTATTCCTAAACCCTAATTATCTCTAATAATTTCCAACCATTTATACTGATGATAAGGATGATTGGTATAGTTTAAATTCTATGCTTAAAGAATGGATTATTCCGACCATCAATCCAACTTCACGCTCTACCATTACCTATTGTGACAGTGCTCAGGAACTTAGGGTTGATCTTCAGCAATGAAGCTCCATCGATAAAGACCAAGAATCCTTTTAATTCACTCGGACATTGCCTACTGTCATCAGCAAGGTCAAGGAGTTGCTGCTTATTATGGGAAGATTAAAATGTTTTGGGATGAATTAGTGACGTATGTGCCGTCCAGGTAATGCAACTGTGACTTGTGAGTTCTCATCTCACCCTTGCCCGTTATGCATAAGTTTCTTGATGATCAGTTTGCCACATTGCGATCAAACATAATCCGATCCCTTCTTTACACTTTAGGAAGATCGTCATAAGGCACAGGAACGTTGTTGCCTATGCTGCTTAGAAACCCTATACAGAGCAACCAAACTTACAACACCGCCAATAATTTGACTTGTCTGACAGTAACAATACTAGTCGAGATTCAGGGGTTGTTGTCGATAGTGATGGTTGTGGAGGACGTGCGAGTGGTGACGAAAGAGCGAGACTAACACAGGCAAAATAACACAGTTTATCTATCCGTTTCCAACCCAACGCTCACAATCGAGCAACTCTTAGTAATCATATCAATGGCGGTTTGTTCTTAATTTATTTGCATCTCTTTCAGGTCCTTCAAATGCAGTCTTGTAGTATTTTTGTAGCTAGATTTTAGACTCTGACATCACTTTTTATATAACGGTACCTCTGGTGTATTAATTATTCTTAAACTTGGTTGCAATACGATCTCCTTAATGGCCGACTCACAATGTTTTTTTCTTTGGACTAATCAATTTGAGTGTCATTCAAGACCGCAAGTGATTGGAATGGGTGGGCAACAATGTGGGATTTATCGGCTACGAACCTTTTCAAGTTACTGTGCATCAATTTGTCTTCAGCGGCTCTGGCATCCTTCATCGTCAATTTTATCTTCTCTTTCAATTTCCTGACAAGTTACTAGTCATATTGAATTACCATTGTTTTCTCTCAGTATCTTTCTTTAAGCTCTAATAAAGCTGATAGTTTTTTTCATTTCATTCATTGTGATTTCTTGGGTTCATATAGCGGTTCTTCTCATACTGGTGCATCATATTTTCTGATGATTTTTTTGGGCCACATGGTTGTCATCAAAATCTAAAGTCGCCATGCTAATTTAGATTTTTTTTGTGTTGAACCTCGTCCACCAGATCTGCCAGATCTAGGTGGCAAGACGGCTGCGATTTGAGATTGAAGATGTCGGCAGGGTTTGAGATAGAAGACGTCGAAGTTATTTTGACTTAAGGGTACACATTTGACATTCTGTATTCTATATGGATCTAATTATAAATAATGAAAATTAGAGGAGTCGGTTGTAATTAGAGGAACAGGGTCTGTTAAAGTAACAGTTCTCTCCTCCATTTTTACTCAATGAAAATAGTAGAAAGCTTCGACTCCATCTCTTTGGATTTCCGATCAGCATGATCTTCAATTCGGTCATGGTATCAGAGCAGGCGCAATGATCCGGTACGTTTCTTGTAGTTGCGTGTTTACGTTTTTTTGGCGTATTTCACTCTTGATTAGAATCCCGCACAATGGATTCAACATCTGATGAATCGACGCAAACGACCCGTCCATCTTTTTGACGATTCGTTGTTCGTCGGTGCTTCTGAGAATGTTAGTGCAGGGCTTGTTAGTGAACCTTTAACAGGGCTGAGCAATTTCATTTCATGGAAAATGTCCATGGAAATGGCGCATGGAATCAAAATGAAATTAGGATTTGTTCAGGAAGACTTTCCAAGACCAACATATCGATATCAACTAGCATGATGGGAAAATGCAACAATATATGCAAAACTTGGATCATCAATTTGTGTTCAAAAGAAATCGGAGCGTCCTTGATTCACTGTAAAGACAGCATTCATGCTTGGACAACAATGCAAGTAAGGTTTTCATTTGGTTTTAATGGTCCTAGACAATTAGCTCTTCACAAAGAGATTATCAATCTGTCTCAGGGAGAAATGACTGTGGCAGCTTACTTTGGGAAATTAACTCAGATGTGGGGAGAAGAAGAGGCTCTTGATGATGATGAAATGTGTGACCTTGGCATAAGTTATAAGTCAACCATGTCTATGGAAAGAAAAAGAACAAGATACAAAATGAATCAATTTCTGGAAGGTCTCAATGATGTTCATGATCAAATTAGCAATCACATAGCGACCTTGAAACCACGGCCTAGCCTAGATGAGGCATACTGTATGGTTTTTCAAGATGAAATCAGGAGAGGAATCAAGAGACCGGTGATGCTTGAAGTATCTGCAATGTATATTTCACAGAACAGTAATCAACAGGGCAAGTCACAGAATGAAAATAAGGGTCAACAGCAGAAAAATAACTCAGGCTCTCAGAGAACAAAAACAAGAGGTATACAAAGCTATTTTGCACTCATTGTGAGATGGCAGGCCACACCAAAGAGAGGTGTTACAAAATTCATGGCTATCCTGTTGGCCATAAATTTCACAAGGGACAGAATCCTGGATCAGGGAATCCAAGTAATAATAAGCCTGCTAGAAATGTTGTTAATAACATTGTCTCTAGCCCACATATTGCAGGTTCTGTGGAGAGTCCTAAAGAGAATGAAATTCAACTTGGATCTGTCACAATGACTCAAGATCAGATTACTAAGCTGATGAACTTCCTTAATTCTTCAGGGCAGAATACAGATCACATGGCAGGTATCACATGTCTTACTTCAGCAAAATTTAATCAGGATGTTTGGATAATTGATAGTGGTGCCACAGACCATATCACCTCTCATTCTTACCTTTTAGAAGATATTAAAGCCCTAGAAAGGCCTTGCCAAGTTTTGCTACCAAATGGTGTAGCAGTACCTGTTTCACATTATGGTACTTGCACACTTAACTTTATACACTTAATCAGTATATAAAGTTAAAAGGAGTTCTATTAGTTCCAACCATTAAGTTCAATCTGATATCAGTCGCTAAACTAACTGGTGATTCACAATTGATTGTCAAGTTTACTGATAAGCATTGCTATATCCAGGACCAAGTAAGTCAGACTGCTTTGGGGACTGGTGAATATATACAAGGCTTGTTTCAATTCAAATCTGGTAAGACTGCATCTTGCTTTACAGTGTAGAATAAAAAGTCATTAGCTTCACTATGGCACAAAAGACTGGGACTGTAGAAAACAAACAAGAACAAAAGGGCTAGAGTTTTATTGATGCAAACGATAATCATACATAAGGCATAACATAGGTATTTATAGGAAAACATATAACAGCAAAAGACTAAATAATGATTATCTAATATCTCTCCTCAAACTCAAGATGCATTAACAAAAAGCATCGAGAGTTTGCCGACTAAGAAACGAAAACATGAAGCGGAGTGCGCCTTGGTAAACAAATCAGCAATCTGCATAGCGGAAGTGACAAACGGCAATGTAATAGTTCCATTCTGATAATGGTGGCGAGTGAGGTGACAATCAATCTCAATGTGCTTTGTGCGTTCACAGTACACTGAATTTCGAGTAATCTGCATCGCACTAGCGTTGTCGCAATACATCGGAGTAGGATAAGATAGAGCAATACCCATATCAGCAAGTAACCAACGCAACCATATAATTTCTGCAGTAGTAGATGCCATGGCACGATATTCCGCCTCTGTAGAAGATCGAGACACAACTATTTACTTTTTGCTTCTCCACGAAATAAGAGAATCACCAAGGAAAAGACAATATCCGGTCACAGACTTCCGATCAGCATCAGAGTAAGCTCGCAACTCCAAGGAAGACGTCGAAGAAAATAACAAACTCTGAAACTGTGTCTTACGAAGATAACGAAGAATACGAAGCACAGCTGCCCAATGTACAGTGGTAGGGGCCGAAACAAACTGACTAACAATGTGAACTGCATAAGCAGTCTGGTAATAGTGAGATATACTAAGCTCCCAACCAGAGTACGGTACAAAGAAGCATCCGACAAAGGAACTCCATCAGTGGACTTATATCGAGCATTAGTCTCAATTAGAGTATCAACAGTGCGAGTATCAGAAAGGTGAGCCTGATCGAGAATATCACCAATATACTTAGACTGAGAGAGAAAATAACCTCGTGGAGAGTAATCTACTTCAACACCCAAAAAATAATGCAAAGGTCCCAAATCTTTTATCTCAAACTCATGAGCTAAATGTTGTTTCAGCTCCGCAATTCCATCAGTGTCATCACCTGTAATAATAATATCATCCACATATAACGAAAGTAATGTACGACCAGATGGAGTAGACCTGATAAAGAGGGCTGAATCATGGTCACTAGAATGAAATCCAAGAGACGAAATCACAATCGAAAACTTTTCAAACCAGGCACGTGGAGCTTGTTTCAGTCTATACAAAGCTTTCTTCAATCTGCAAACTTCTCCAGAACTATGAGGAACACCAGGGGGAGGAGTCATATAAACTTCCTCCTTCAAATCACCATTCAAAAAGGCATTCTTAACATCCAACTGAGAAATAGACCAATGTTTCACCGATGCAACTGCAATAAGAGTGCGAATCGTAACATGTTTGGAAACAGGTGCAAAAGTTTCCTCATAATCCATACCATACTGCTGGGCAAAGCCTTTAGCAACTAGACGAGCCTTGTACCGCTCAATGCTCCCATCAGATTTGGTTTTGATCTTTTAGACCCAACGAGAACCAATAGCACGCTTACCAGCCGGAAGAGGAACAATATCCCAAGTATCTGTTTTGGCCAATGCAGAGAGTTCTTCATTCATTGCCTGCTGCCATCAAGGGTCATGAACCGCCTCCTTATAGGAAGAGGGCTCAGATATCTGGTAAACAGAGGTCAAAAAAGAAGCAAACGAAGCAGAATACGTAGAGTATACATAATCAGGTAACTGAGTGGACTTACGGTTACGCGAAGGATATCGAGGAGACGGAGGAAGAGGATCCTCAATCACAAAAGCATCATCCTGAGTGGCTGTAGGAACAGGTGGAACATCAGGAGCATCATTATCCTGAGGCTGAGCATCTATAATGTCAGAAGTGTCAACATTGACAGAGTCAAATGGGTACTAGGAGTTTCAGGCGGAATATAGAAGTACGGAATGTGTTCAAGAAAGACAACATGACGAGAGACAAAAAGTTTATGGCTAAGCGGATCATAACAACGATAACCTTTCTGACCATCACCATAACCAACAAAGACACATAGTGCAGAACGAGCTGTGAGTTTTCTACGTTCAACGTGAGGGCGAAGAACAAAGCAGGTACAACCAAATACTCTCAAGGAAGAATAATCAGGAGTATGACCTTAAAGTTTCTCAAAAGGAGACACACCAGAAGTGACAGATGAAGGAATTCTATTTATAGAATGGACAGCGGTAAGAACAGCTTCGCCCCAGAAGGAACTTGGAACAGAAGCAGACAAGAGAAGAGAACGTGTTGTTTCAACAATGTGTCTGTGTTTTCTCTCGGCTATCCCATTCTGTTCGGGAGTGTCAGTGCACGAGGTTTGACAAATAGTGCCATCAGAAGCAAGAATATCAAGAAATCAACTAGATGTGTATTCTCCTCCTAAATCACAACGAAAACACTTAATGACTGCATTATGCTGAGTTTTGATTAGAGCACGAAACTTTTGATAGATTTGAAAAAAGTCAGAACGTTGTTTCATGAGATATATCCAGCAAAAACGAGTGCAGTCATCAGTGAAGGACACATAATATCGAGATCCACCTTTGGTGGGAACAGGAGAAGACCTCAAACGTCAGAGTGTATCAAATCAAATGGAGAAAGTGAAACAGACGCACTTTTATTAAAAGGCAAGGCAGAAAATTTAGCTAATTTGCATCCACAACAATCAGAAATATTTTGAATATCTAATTTACCCAACGCTCCCGTTGAAGCCAAATACTTTAAACGATATCCAGAAACATGTCCTAAGCATGAATGCCATAAGTAAAAACTAGACGAAAAAGGACTAAGACGAAAAGAAGACAAATCGACACCAGATGCTGCAACCTCAGGTACTTTCAGCTGATCTAACACATAAAGTCCCCCCTGCCTACGGCCTGTCCTAATCAGCTTCTTGGAAAGAGGATCCTGCACACAACAAAATGAACGAGAGAAAGAAATAAGTAAGCCAGAGTCACATATATGACTAAAAGATGCAAGATTTAGCGTAAGACTAGGAACATGATAGACATCAGGAAAGGACATGGAGGGAGTACAAATAGAGCCGACTCCTGTGACTGGCATAGAAGTGCCATCAGCAGTCAAAATTGATTTTGAAGGAGCAGATGTAATGGACACAAAAGAATTTGAATCATGTGACATATGACGCGAAGCACCAGAATCTAGTATCCAGGAAGGATAAGATATACCTGATTTATTGCTAGAGTGCAAACCTGACTGAGGAGAGGCAACCATGACATGAGACTGTGAGGCAATGAATTTCTGAAACTGCTCTGTTAAATTGGCCAAGTCAGGACTGGGAGAAGTTCCAGCACCACTCTGTGAGGCAAAAGCTGCAGTGGAAGGAGAGACAGATTGTCTAGGCTGACTACCTTGCTGGGATTTCCATAACAATAATGGACACTGAGCCTTCCAATGAACCTTCTTCTTGCAGTAGCTACATTCGTCTTTAGCAACTCTAGGCCCATTCTTCTTATCATCAGGCTTCCGAACCGCAAAAACAGAATTATCAGGAAGAGATTTCTCAACACGAGTTTTCAAGCGCGTCTCTTTTGCTTGGAGCTCATTCACTACCGAATCAACACTCGGAAGAGGATTCCGATGCAAAATACCACCACGTATACCCTCAAATTCATCACGGAGAGCCATTAAAAATTGGACAAGTCGCTGCTTCTCCCTTCGAGCAATGTAAGGAGCAAAACCTCGCAATTCTGCAGATTCGGTCATTGCAAGTTGATCCCAAAGGTTATTCATGGCCGAATAAAATTCCTGAATTGTCATAGAGCCTTGTTGCAGAGCTCGAATATCATTCTCTAATTGATACTGCTTTGCAAAATTTGATTGTGCATACAATCTCTCCAAGTAATCCCAAATCTCTTTAGCCGTGTCAAACTTCGCAAAGTGAACACCAATGGACTGCTGAACAGAATTGTTAATCCAAGTAATAATCTTCGAATTGTTAACCTGTCAAACCGACAATTGCTCAACATAATGATCATGATCTGTATTTGCCGGCTTTCTCTGTTCTCCAGTAATGAAGCCCCATAATTTTTTGCCAATCAAAAAATTCTTCATAACATAACTCCAATACGAATAATTCTGTCCATTCAACTGAACGTTGATAGCTTGTACCGAATCATCATTCCCGGTAGCCATAACGAATATGCAAAGAAGCAGCAGCAAAAATGATGTTCAAACTGAAACCAAAAGAACAATCAAAGGGGCCGAAACCCTAGAAATCTGAAGCCGACGAAGCGTGATTACTAAAAAAAAAAGAACAAAAGGGCTAGAGTTTTATTGATGCAAACGATAATCATACATAAGGCATAACATAGGTATTTATAGAAAAACATATAACAGCAAAAGACTAAACTAGCCCTCGCCCTAATTACTAAATAATGATTATCTAATAGGACATGTTCCATTTGAAAAATTAGCTACAGATTTTAAAGATAACATTCCTGAGCTGAATTGTAAATCTGAACATCAGTGTGTCATTTGCTCACAAGCCAGACAACATAGACTGATTTTTCATAACAGTGATTCTGTTTCTACATGTCTATTTGAGCTTATACATATTGATATCCCCCACTTTTACAGGGGCAAGATACTTTTTAACTATAGTTGAAGACTATTCTAGAGCAACCTGGATTTACTTGATGAAGACAAAATCTAAGGCAGTGGACTTCATCATTCAGTTCCATCAAATGGTGAAGACTCAATTCAGAACTTCCATAAAAGTAATCAGAAGTGATAATGGCGCAGAATTCTTCAGCTCAAAGTTATCCAATTTTCTGATATCACAGGGATGTATTCAACAAAGTTCATGCACCTACACTCCGCAACAGAATGGATTAGTAGAAAGAAAGCATAAACATATTTTGAAGTAGCACCTGCCCCAAAATTTCAAGCGAAGTTACCTAACATTTTCTGGGGTGACTGTGTTCTGACAGCAGTTCACATTATCAACAGACTGCCCTCTAAGGTCCTGCAAAGAAAAACACCATATAAGCTACTATTTTCTAAAAAGCCTGATTATAGTCATTCAAGGACCTTTGGCTGCTTATGCTACATGACAAATGTCTCTCCTAATAAGGGTAAGTTTGATCCAAGGGCTCGCACTTGTGTATTCATTGGTTATCCTTTTGGACAAAAAGGATATAAAGTATTTGATATAAAATCACACTCAGTACATGTCAGCAGGGATATTATCTTTCAGGAAACAGAATTTCCTTTTGCTAACATTCCTACAGATATTCAGTCAAGTTCAGTTACTCTACCACAACTTCCTGATACTAATAACCTGGAAGAAATCGACACTTTCATATATAGAAACAATGATAGCTCCCTAAACTATCAACCAAGCAGAGAATCTGATTCAACTGGATCTACACAAGATACAGCAAATACAACAAGTTCAGAAAATCATATTCCTGTTTTACCTACACCTCTTATAACTCGCAAGTCCAGCAGAACTCATAGACCTTCAGTGCGACTAAAAGGTTATATATGTTCCGATGTCGGCAGAAAAACAACTCCATACCCTATTGACAATTATGTCAATTATTCTTCTTGTTCAAAGGAATTTCAGAGTTTTGCTTTACAATTCACATCAGAAAAAGAACCTAGCTGTTTCACTCAGGCCAGCAAATTTCCAGAATGGAATCAGGTTATGAAATCAGAGCCGGCTCAGCGCTGACTGGTCGAGGTAATCGAATTCTCTAAAAAGATGCTGCCAAAAGCGATTATCAGAAAAGATGGCATATAACAAAGAAAACTTGGAGTTGTGGCATTTTGTCAACGAAACTTCATTTGGTGAGAAAATGTTAAAAAAATTTATATTTCAATGCTCAATCTTGGAGCCAAACAAAGCAACCCAAGTTTAAAGCAAAATAGGCTAAACTTTAGAGAAGAAAACAATCGTCTTTATAGATGGAAACTTGAGGAGGAAGCAAATTTCTCTTTTGGACTTTGTCCTTTGGAACTTGACCCATGCTTTAGTTTTTCTTTTAGGAAATGTGTGCATTCAAATTTGAAAAGAAAAGGTTTATATTAGGATTTAGGAGTTGAGGTGGGTAGGATGTATACCTGACAAACACAATCGACCATTCACAAAAATTCACATTAGTAGCTTCGCATTGTTCATGGATCGGTTACAAGCCGATCCAGCTTGATTCATGAACGCAACACAACCGAGCCTGCCTGCCTGCTTCTATTCGAACAAAATTAGAGCATTTTATTCACCCTTAAGGCACAATAACATAAATCCAAACACGACACATCCAGCTTCAATATCCAAGATATGTTTCTTAATAACTAAACAAGGGGGTTAATTTTAAAATCCATAATCACTTCTCAGGATTATACTCTTGCTCTTCTTCAATCTCTGAACTGCTTCTGTTAATTTCTGCCGAACCTCCCAGTTCAGATATTTTTGTGATCCTCTGCAATTCATCTACCCCATCAGAAGACTGAATACTAGCCTGGTCATCATCTGCTGATTGTGCCTCCTTGCGAATGGATTTGGGTCGTCGTATGGCTTCAGCTGCTTCTGGCATCACCACAGGCGGCGGTTGGGGTGGGACCCACCTACGCATAGCTGGGGGGTTGTTGCCCACAACCCCAACTCTAGACTCATCGTATGATTCAATTTCTGTGACTCTGGAGTTCCTCTGCTGTCTCCCGACTGTTGAACCATTACCATTGATCTGGGAGTTGAATCCATCTTGCAGATTGTAACCTTCATCACCTGAAAATACCTGGGTAGAATATTGCTGGCTCTGAGCAGTCTCCCAAGGCTAGAAAAACAGAAAATATCAACCAGGATCCAGAGTTTCAAAACTAGCTACTTTTGAACAATAATAATGTTGAAATAAGTATATTGGTCAAACCTCCAGAGCTTCTGAAGTGCCAATTGGATCACAATACTTTAATCGAGTATACAATTTTACTGGCATCTCATAACTACACCGTTGGCACTTTTTGTCAAATTTATTTATTATCTTTTAGTTTCAATTCACGCTCAGCAATCAGTACTTAAGATTCCATATGGTACTTTTAACTGATCTTTATTTCAGATAATTTTAATTTAGTGAGACCCAAAAACTTCCAAGGAGGATCATGTATAGTCATGTAAAGGGAAATATTCCACTGACAGCCCCATCTACAGGTTAATCACGATGCTAACCTTAGTTATAGGAGTCAAACGGGGATTGGACAGCTGCTGATTAGGATTTGGAGGAAGATCATTAATCTCCTGAAAGAAGTAACTTAATTTTAGATATAAATTTAGCGCATATCTACAGATAAAAATAACGAAACCAGTTTCAAAATAAATTTACCCTTATGTTATCCGGCTTTTCCCCTCTTTGAATCATGGACATGATCTGCAATTCAAAAATTAAATGTCTCCAGGGAAAATACATGATGTTTTAAGGTCTACTAACAACTTAGGAGTTTCTTCTCTCAAATTTACATTGGTCAACAACCTTAATAACACAAAATCATCATGTCTGCAACAGCTTCAATGTGACAGCAGATTAATTATTCCGATGGAGCTATAACCAATTGAACAAATGTCACCGAGGGAGATGGCAATAAATAAGATTTTATGGATGAAGGCACTCTTCCTATAACAAAATTTTGTGACTACTATAAGTACACACCATTAAAGCCGTCCTTAGCATTATACTACAGGTTTGTTCTATTGAACTTAAATTTTCATCGGTCCAATTCAGCACTTCATTTAAATAGTTATTTACATTAAATGTTCAATTTTTTTAATTAAGAAGTCAAGTATTTAAGTTAAATTCCTAAGTTAAGTTCTTCAATTCCCTTTTTTAAAATAACTTCAATCGTTCAGTTCAGATCAATTTCAGTCAATAGAACGCACCCTAAGGTAGAGTGTACGCCAGCAACACATTTAAGTCATACTCATTAATTATTCAACATTCAGAATAATTAACTGACCTCCATATAAGACTTAGGGTGAGGTGGTGCGGAGTTATCCACAGGAGTTGAAGATCTCACTACATGAATAATCCCAAAAGATTAGACATTTTTACACATATACTAGACAAGAACTTAACCAGCCAAAATAAATTAATTTATAACCTGAGCGTGCATCAACATCCACTCTCCCATTAGAATAGGGCTTCTGGAAAAAAACAATTCGCATCAATATGGCATTAAACCTCGAAACATGGTCAAGTATCATGACAAATGCTGCAAGGAAGCAAAGTTTTATAGTTCACCTTAAAGTTAGCCCTGGGATCATCTTCTCCACTGTAATTAGAGGCCTTCCCTGAGATTTGTTACAGGATATTAGTATTCACTAAAATACCAGCAAAAATTGTAGTGGATCATGAGAGGAACTATGTCCACTTTCTGCAAAAACTACAGTATTCCGCAAGTCGCAGTATTGTTAAATAGCCCTGTCAAAATGAACCCAAGAAAGTAACATGGATCTTGACCAATGGCAGCCGAAAGAATTATCAGAAAATGTTGAAAAAAGGTTCAAACAAATGGTCATCTTTGTCAATAGTCTGTTTGGGATGAGTCAGCCTATAATTATTTGCAAACCATGAAACAAAAAATATTTAAAGTAATAGATTGCAAACTTGCCTATAATACCCGATGGAACCTTATTGTTTGACATCAAATATAAATAAAATTTTCTCACAGAAGCTTCTTCTATACCTTCGAGTTTCCTCATGGATTTACTCATTGACATCATTTCCTGCACTTGAAGGTCTAAGGCTCTTTGAAATTCCTCAAAGTACCTTCTCTCTGAAATGCAAATCAAATGTAATCTTTAGCAACAATATCATTGCATAACCGAAAATCAAATTACCAAAAGTAGCATTCAAAATTTAAGTTCCACATACCAAAAGAACCTGTATTTACCTGCATGCTTGGAGTTCAACAATTCCTGGCTTACTTTTGCAACATCAGAAGCTGCAGCTGCCGCTGCTTTCGCAGCTGCTGCCGCCTCTTCTGCCAAAGTGGGTTTTGAGTTGGGTGTTTTCTCTTCAGCTTCTTCAGCAACTACTTTGCGAATCCAAGACTTGAGCCGAGGAATAATGGATTTCTATGAGGAGCATGTCAAGTGATATCGATGAGAACAATCTAATGTATAAGGATTTAGTATGTTTTTAGCTATCTGGTAAGCTAGTGGCAAATGAGTCTCGGAGGCTACATCAAGTCCCTGTTTTCGTAATGTGCATTGATTCAAAGAATGGGATATTGACTTAATACCTTTACTAACAGAGCTGTTCCTGCACCTGAAGCTGCTAACAACCCAATAGCTAGAAGTGCATGGGACCAACCAAAATTGGCTAGAAGTCCTGTTTTGGAAGCAGTAACAGGAGCTGCAAGCTGCAGACTCTGAGTAGGGACTACTGTTTGAACAGACGTGGATGTCTTTAACTGCCCATCTATTGTGCAAACAGCAACTTGTTACAAAAAGTCCAGTAGATAATACACTCTGCAATTTAATGTGTTTCCAACAACACATACATTATCATAGGGCTTGGCATAGAGTATCTTACCTAGAGGTGTAGCAGCAGGCACATTTGTTGTAGCTGGAGATGCGTCCTACATAAGTTGGCAACATTTAAAGGAGGAATGAGGAGAAAATGCATAAGAATAGTGAATCAAATGTTGCTCAAGTGCAGAAGTAAATGTAACTTACGGGAACTCTGCGGAAAGCTTCATCTATTTCCTCTCGTGAAAGACCTTTCTTCTCAAGAAATGATCTTCTATACACTACTGGTGAACCCTTAACTCTTGGATGAGAAAGAAACTTGACTGCATTTTGCACCTGGTCTTCACGAATGGGTTCAGAATTTACAAAAACAGACGGTGCAGAAAGTTCGACAGCAGCTGCTGCAGTGGTTTCTTGTTTGGTGTCAAATGTTGGCTGTACTGGCTGAGAAACTGTAGGAGCTAAACATTACTTCCAGATCGATACAACTTCAAGTGATTGCAAAAGTAGCCAATATATTGTGAGAGGCATGATATTAGGTACCCAACACACTCTAGCTTGATAGTTGATTCTCAAAAATTATCGCTACAACTTAGGTAATTCCATCAACAGCTAAGTCCTTACAAACATTTAAGTGTCTTGCTCTGAGAAAGTGATTTGAAAAGTAAATTTTAGCTAGCAGTTGACAAAGACGGGCACGTTTTATACAAGGTTCCTCATCAACAGAGGCAATTCAAAGCTAACTCATAATGAACCTGGAATAACAAATACTCTTTCCAAATCCTTTTATGCAGTCAACTCGTTTAACCCGAGCAGCTGAGAAAACACAAACCAAGAATAGTTGCAGTATTCACGTCAAACTTGAATTCATCCAAATGGTGGGGCACAATCAACTACCATTAAAATTGTTCAAGCTTCCATTCTAAAAACTACGGACAGACAATAAGCTCTATCAACCAAAGTTCTTCACGGCATCAAGAAAACAACCAAAAACTACAAAACTTCAATCAAAGACTCGATCAATAACCACAAAGAACCGAACCTGCATCCTCCCGCTTCTCGCCAGACGGATTGGGCGCAGAGGGTGTCGCCATGGCTCCGAACTCCTCCGGTCTATATCAAAGAAAGCAAGAAACAGAAAAACAAGAGAAAATGAAAACATCAGCCGGCGAGCGATTGATCATCAGGTCAGAACGGTATTTAACGACAACAGCAGCGAACAAGATATCATTCACTGATCTGAGACACGATCAAGTGGCCTACCGGAGATGAGAGTGATGAAAAAGAGGCGAGCCCCGACCCACTCCTGTCCAGATTTTGTGGTTGTTGCTCATCCCGATGCGAATCCCAATCCTAGTAGGCCCGGCTTTTTACGGCCCAGTTGAATGAGGTCCAACTTTGAGGCCCAATCAGAAACTTGATATTAAAAATTGAATAAAGAATTGAATAATAAGAAATTATGTGGTCTGGTCGTAGGAAGATATGAAGAAGTTTTGTCTATAATTTATAGCTTGCGATACATGAGCTCTAAGAATACCTACCTAGGCATCTACAGAGTCGGGATCTCGAGGGACGATACAATTTGGTATACAATGGACCAGACTATGATTGCTGCTTGAGGGCGTGTGGTGGGAGAAGAACTCAGGGTCTCTCTTTAAGCACTTTGAGTATTTTTCAAGAATTGAAATGATCTCATCGAAGTGTGGACGTCTTTTTGGATGGCTGGACCAGCAACAGTTGATGAGGCGCCGGAAGGCTGGAGGGCACGAGGAAGGCAGAGGTGGTCTGGCCTTCTGCCAAAAGAAACACACCCAAGTTTATACAGATGCAGATTTTGTCAAATAAATAACCATTTTTGATCAACACAAGGGTACCTTGTGGGAGACAGCAAACGCAGCTTGCTCGGGCGTCATGTTGTCAAACGGTGTCAATGCAGTGAGGAGCTCCCACAAGACTATCCCGAAACTGTACACATCCACCTTCTTCGTATGATGTTTCTCTTCAATCATTTCTGGCGCCATCCAACGGTAAGTTCCAGTGAAACCCTTGGTATCCCCGCACTGTGATTCTAAGCAAGAGATGCCAAAATCTGCAACTTTCACACACATATCTTCATCCAGAAGTAAATTTTCAGATTTCAAGTCTCTGTGAAGAATGCCAAGAGAGTGTAAATACTGCATTCCACGGGCGATGTCAAGGGCCAGTTTAAGAACTAGGTTCAGAGGCAATGAATATGGCTCCTGCTGATGTAGATATTTCCTCAACGACCCCCCAGCCATGTACTCGGTGATGATGCAAAATACAGGTGGTTTCTTACATGCCGCAACAAACTGCAGGAAGGAACAATAAAAAACATCCTTGATGAAAACAAATTATGTTACTGACTACTGAGCACAGGATTGTGCCAGACCTAAACAAAAATCATTGCACAAGTCTTCATATCCAGCCTGATAAACTTAACAACACGGTGCTCTTTCAGAAGTTATATGTCAATCAAGACTTGGAGTTAGCTAAGGGATCCATAAGCACGCTTGAATTTCTAATTGTTTTTTTATATGTGCAGACAAATCTAAAGCAATAGAACCAAAACTAGAGTTGACAGAACAATTGCTTACAGCGATGATATTAGGATGCTCCAAACCGAACAACAAGGCAACCTCAGAAGTAAACTGCTTCTCAAGAAAAGCAGCCAACCTCTCGTCCTCCTCAGGCTGACTGATCATTTTAATGGCCACATCCCTCTGCTTATAGATCCCTCTGTAAATCCTGCTATGTCTTCCCGAAGCAAACTTAAAACCGATAAACAACTGCGACATGTCCGCGCTCCACTCCTCCTCTCCTTCCCTCCCCTTAATCTCCGCGCCCGACGACACTAAGTACTTGGACCACGACACAGCTCGCCGGTACTCCCCCAGCGACAGCCTCCGACCCGACTTACCATTGTTGTTCGGAATCTGCTTGAACCAGTACAGATTCTTCATCGATCAACCGCACAATACAAGATCATCAGACAACGAAGAAGAGATTGTAGACAGAAGAAGAAAAGAAAGCCTAGTGATTTGGGATGATGAAGGAAACCCCAGAACGACGGTCTGCAGCTTTGCTCATTCGCCGGCTACATTTATCAGAGAGTCAACCTGCGGCCAAAAGTCACGGACCCTTGTATCGGATAGGCTTTCCCAGATCAGATAAACAGCAGCAGAGTTCCATGGAGCTCTCTCTCTATGCGGTCGAGAATGCAAAGCAGCGATCGAGATTATGGGAATGTTTTAGGCTCTGAGTGAGAGATGAATGATGATGTTGTTGTTAGGATGAGTGGAGAGCGAAGGAGTGAAAGTAACGCTGCTGCGAAGTGAAGGCAGGCAGCAGCAGTAGCTGTTTGTCTGTCGCTCGGATTCTCGATTTCTTCATAACGTGCGAAGATCCGCTTGTCAGGAGACCAAGCGGGTCAACCGGACTATGACCCGTTTACCGGTTATGCCCTTCCTTTACTTGTGAGTTTAATGATGAGAAGAAGGGCAACGTAGGAAGTGAAGGGAGATAATTTAAAGGAGTGATGGGTCCCATTCCACATCGAAATCCGTGGGCGTGTCGGACATACCGTATGCATCCGTATACCGACCTTTGCAATATTATATATCATTATTCGTGGTTTACCGTCTACCCTCTCATCAATCACATCCAAACTAAATCGCTATTTCTTGTTCATAAAATAATCGGTTTCTCTTTTTTTTGTATGTGGTTATTTTAGATCAACTACTGTATTGTGTGCTAATCAAATCATTTTCACCGCCCTCGCCTAAATTATCAATAGGATACCCCAGTTAAATAATACCTTAGATATTTATAAGATAAAGAATTTCCACAACATTCTACAAAATGAGCTTGGATTTTCTCTCTTCTTCACCTCTCTCTCTCCTTTGAATTTTGTTGGACAAAATGTTGAACTTAATGCCGAATTCAGTAAAACATTTCATGTAATGCCCGATGAAACTCTTTCTTTCTTTATATTTATATATAATACCGTAACAGCATCATCTAAATTCAACTTAACTTTGAAATCCAACAAAAAGTTCTTACATATTTACTACCACATTACACCTGTTGCGGTAAACTGGTGTGAAATAAAGTAATTAATTAAATTAAATCTAAATAGCTGTTACAAAATAAGAGTAGGAAGAAGGGTCGAAGTTCGTTGGACGATCTTTCTAAAACATTATTAGTCTCTCTACGGTGTTGGGAACAATCGCTTTACAGAATACAACGACTTACTGAGCTTTCTTTTTGCACCAAAGAATTATTCGTCAAACTTATTAGAGATAATAATATTAATAGGGCTAGTTTTGTAATTTTTTTTTGTCATTGTTTCCTGTATATTCTTACTTTCTATATTATGTAGAATATTATCTTTGCATCTATTGAAATTCTAGCATCGTTTCCTTCTTCTTTTCTTTGTCTTCTACATGGTATCAGAGCAACGCTTGACCTACTCATATATATTTCTTGTCTTCTTCTTCGGTTCTTTGTCTTCTACAGTCTGCATCTGTTCCAAGTCAGTTCTCGGCCGAAGCAGTCCTTACTTCTGTTCATGCTATTAATCCCTTCGTATGTCACTTCAGGTCTGTCTTCTTTTGAAAAACTTTATGGTCATTCTTCTGATTATTCTTCATTGAGAGTATTTGGTTATGCTTGCTTTGTGTTTTCCGCCTCATGTTGAGCATAGTAAGCTCAATTCTCGTTATGCTCTTTGTGTCTTCCTTGGCTATGTGAAGGTTAAAAAGGTTATCGTTGTTATAATCCAGTTAGTCGAAAATTTTACATGTCTCGTCATGTCTTTTTTCTTGAGCACATTCCATATTTCTCTATTTGGGCTGACACTCCTAGTATAACTAAGTCTGATCTCATTCATATTGATCTTTTTGAGTCTTCTGTTGGTGATGCTCCTAATCTTATAATGCTCATCCCTCAGCATACTGATGCTCCACAAGCTCCCCCTGCTCCTATTGCCTTCTAGGATGACGCTTCTACGATTGAGGATTCTAATCCTTTTGACCCCTCTCGGCATTCAGTGAGACCTCGTAAGTCCACTCAGTTACCTGATTTTGTATATTCCACATATTTTACTTCTTTTGCTTCTTTTTTGGCTTCTATTCACCAGATATTCGAGCCTTCTTCTTATAAAGAGGCAACTCTCGATCCACGTTGGCAGCAGGCAATGGATGATGAACTCTCTGAATTGTCCAAAACAGATACTTGGGATCTCGTTCCTCTTCCGAAGGGAAAGCGTGCTATTGGTGCGCGTTGGGCTTATAAGATTAAAACTAAGTCAGATGGGACTATTGAGTGATTCCAAGCTCGTTTGGTTGCTAAAGGTTTTGCTCAGCAGTACGGTATGGATTACGAGGAAACCTTCGCGCCCGTCTCTAAGCATGTCACGATTCGCACTCTTATTGTTGTTGCCTCTGTGAAACAATGGTCTATTTCTCAGTTGGATGTGAAGAATGCATTTTGAATGAAGATCTTCAAGAGAAGGTTTATATGAATCCTCCGCCGGGTGTTTCTTATAGTTCTGGTGAAGTTTGCAGACTGAAGAAAGCTCTTTATGGATTGAAACAAGCACCACGAGCCTGGTTTAAAAAGTTTTCGATTGTGATTTCCTCTCTAGGCTTCCGCCCCAGTCCTCATGATTCAGCACTCCTTCAGGTGTACATTACTTTCTTTGTATGTTGATGATATGATTATCACAGGAGATGATGTTGGCAGAATTTCGGAGCTAAAACAACATTTGGCTCGGGAATTCGAAATGAAAGATTTGGGACCTCTACGATACTTTCTGGGCATAGACGTTGCATACTCTCCACGAGGCTATCTTTTATCTCAGTCTAAGTATATTGTTGATATTCTTGATCAGGCTCGTCTTTCTGACACTCGCACTGCCGATACACCTATTGAGGCTAATGCGCGATATTCTTCCACTGATGATATTGTCTTGTCAGACTTTACTCTTTATCGCACTATAGTTGGCTGCTTAGTGTATCTGACTATCACCAAACCAGATATTGCATATGCGGTACATACTGTTAGTCAGTTTGTTTCTTCCTTTACTACAGTACATTGGGCAGTTGTACTTTGCATTCTTCGGTATCTATGTGGTACACAATTTCAGAGTCTTCTATTTCCGTATACTTCTTCCTTGGAATTACGGGCTCATTCTGACGCAGATTGGGCTAGTGATCCTTCAGATCGCAAAGCAGTCACTGGATTCTTTATATTTTTTGGCGACTCTCTTATTTCTTGGAGGAGCAAAAAGCAAACAGTTGTCTCTTGTTCATCTGCAGAAGCTAAATATCGTGCTATGGCCTCTACTACTGCTGAGATAGTGTGGATACATTGGTTATTGGCTGATATGGGTGTTGCTCTTTCAAGACCTACTCATATGTATTGTGACAATGCTAGTACTATTCAAATTACGAAACTCTGTGTATCATGAGCGTACAAAGCATATAGAGATTTATTGTCACTTTACTCGTCATCACTATCAGATTGGGACTATCACGTTGACGTTTGTTACTTTCGCTATGCAGATTGCAGACTTGTTTACTAATTCCCTTTCCGCTCCATGTTCTCTGTTCTTGATTGGCGAACTCTCGCTGCTTCATGTCAGTGCATCGTGAGTTTGAGAGGGGATATTGATAATAATAGTAATAGGGCTAGTTTCGTAATTTTTCTTTGTCATTGTTTCCTATATATTCTTGCTTTCTATATTATGTAGAACATTCTCTTTGCATCTATTGAAACTCTAGCATCGTTTTCTTTTTCTTCTCTTCTTTGTCTTCTACAAAACTTTCTTGTGTTTTTCCCGATCACCACTACTTTGAACAAGTCAAAGAGAGGAAAGAACTCAAAAATTATCGGCTAGTTCTTCAAACTCAGCGTAGTATGTTGTGTGTTTTTGAGTTATGTTCCAAATGAAGAGAAACTTCTCTTTGTATAGTCTTCGAGAAGTAACATCCCAAAAGAGGCCTCGGTCATTTGGTGTCTGGCGACGCCTCGGTGCTCGTTAATGCTCTTAAAAGCCCTTAAACCATCCAGGTGTCGCCTCAACATTGAGCCTCCAGGCGATGCCTAGATTTTAATTGACATTTAAATGCATTAAGGCACTCAGGTGTCGCCTCGACATTTAAGCTCCAAGCAACGCCTCGATTAAGTCAAAACTCAGGCGACGCCTGGATCTTCATGCATCGCTTCCAAATGCGACTAAATCGATCCACCATTCGCGTCCCGTACGTCGCGGGCGCCCATTGGATCCCATTTCGAATCCGATCGAACTCGTGATTTACACTCATACATAAAGAAAGCCTTCTTGGTTACTGTCTTACCAAGTATGTAGAATTAGTTTATATATAAACTTTTCACTTTCCAAGAATTTGAAATACTACGCATTGCTTGTATTTACTCTACAAGTTTGCGTGTTTAATAAAATTACATTTCCATTATTTGAAACTATTCTTTGAGCATTGCTATTTCATTCAATTTAATTTCAATGTGCTTATCAATAATCAATTGTATACCTCACATCACAACATATTTAATTATGATTAATTCATTTCAATAATTGTACCTTCATAACTCACAAAATAAGATCGCATGACCATTCTTTTTACACCTAATACACATTTATTTCAAGAAGACCAAGAGTAGTGTGGCATGCTATAGTAGATGTCATCATACTTTTTCGGACTTTATTAAGATTCGGCTTATCTTTATGATTAACTTTTTCTCCATGTAATGATGTATCTAGTCATGCATATTTATAATTAAAATTTGTATAGTTCCGATTTAAAATAATAACCCGTGGCGACATTTTTCAATATTTTTATTTAATTCTAGTTTTATCTATAGACTATAGTAGTTTGCTTTTTGTATATTTATGACTTTGAATCGTGTAATTTGAGCTATGTTAGGCTATTGTTATGTATTTCTTTATTGTTTCATTTTTACTGTTAAATTATGAAATCAAGAAATAGATTAAAAAACGGTTATTTTTCTTATTGATGGGTTTACGATTCGTGGAAGGACATTTTTAAGCATTTATTCAAACACAAAGGCACAATAGCAATTCCACTCATCCACGCCTTAAAGCATTATTTATGACGATTGAAGCACAAGCATTCATGTTGAAATAAGATCCCAAGAAGAATAATGCAGCCAAACTAAAAAAATTGCCTACAAATAACAAAATCCACACCAAGACGATAGCAGCCACACCTAGGTATGCATGGGTGGAAGTAGGTGCCTTTAGTAGATAACTATTAACAACTAAAGCAAATAATTAGCTACAATAAAAGTCACTTAAAATGTTAATGACGTATCGGTTGGAGAAACTGTAATAGGCACATATACAATTCTTCTAATTTTCATGATATTATACGCCACATTATTTTTGAGTTATGAAATCAAATGTTTAATATTCCATAATAAGCGAAAATTCTAAATTGAACTGTCATTCATTTTTTTCTTGTTTTTTTCATTTTTAAATATAAGAATACTACCAAATCCATTTCACAGGGATCGATATGAACTTATCACTATCGCTCACTACCAAAAATAAAATTTTAAAATATAAAACATTTTGTTTAATTATAAACCAAATGAATTTATTTTTTAATAAATTTGTATATGGGCGATCGAGGTGACGTGGATGGTCTACTCATACTCTAGTATCCTCTTAATTATTCGCAGCACTATATATATATATATATAGGGGATCAAATAAGACCTCAATTTTGAAACAGACTATCAATCATTTAGTGATCAATTAAGAAGGGTAATTTTATTAATTTCGAATTAAATTAAAGATTATCTAATTTGAAAGAAATGTATATAAAAGCTAACAAGATATATCAAATCAAATTAGCTGATGAGATTAATAGTGTCTCAAAAATATTGACTGTAACAAAAGGATCCATTTATGTGTGTGTATATATATATATTGAGTAAATGCATTACAATGAATGAGATGCAAGAATGTGCACATGGAGGTCTCATTACTAGCTACTTTTGTTGTGTGTGCTTGGTTTCTTTTGATTAGACGTATGCATGTGCGATTCTAGCTTCTCCTCCTCATCTTTTAAATGTATATATGTTTTGTTTTATTTGAGATGACATGAAATGAGATGACATACCATATGTGCATGTGCTGCCACCATAAAAGCTGCTGACAGCCATTACCTGCGCGCTGCATCATGCTCCCTCCATTTCACACACATCACTTCATTCATAAACACGGTGGACTAACCACACAAAATTTAAACACTTGAAATCAAATAACATATTGAAAATTAAACAAATTATTTTGAAGTTGTGTATGGAGATAAATAGATTGGAGGCTTGTAAGACGCTCCGAAAATGCTTCTGAACGTAGTGCTCTTCCAACAGGATCATGACGAATTTGGTTACCAGTTTGATCAATTGGTCCATCATATACCGTAAATGCACTAGTCGGATTATGCGGATCGTGCTCAGTGGCTTCAACAAATCCATCCTCCACAAACTCTTTGCGATACGATGCAAGCTAACATAGTCGTTTTTAAAACACTTTTTCGATGAGACATACCTGCATGACGAAGTATTGCCCATCCAGATTGTAGAATTCCAAAGCATCTCTCAACATCTTTGCGATAAGAGTCCTGCTTAGTTGTGTATAAAAATTCAGCCTCGGTCTGGGGATTGAGAATCGATTTCACAAAAGAGGAGTATCTTGAATAAATTTCATCGGCCAAATAGTAAGGATTGCTATAAGTGCTCCCGTTCACTTATATGCCACATGTGGACATATCGCAGCAAGAAGAGGGTCAAAGATGTCTGATTGGTACAAAACATTAAGATCATTTTGTGCTCAGGTACACCAATGAAGCTGTGCCAGATCCAAGTGTCATATGAAGCAACTGCCTCCAAGATGATGGTTGGACGACCTTTATGCCCTGAGTATGAACCTTGCCAAGCTGTCAGAAAATTCCTCCACTCCCAATGCATGCAATCTATGCTTCCAATCATTCCTGGAAACCCGCGTCTCCGCTCTTCGTAAAAGTCGAGATAAGTCAGTTGCATTCGGAGATCGTAAGTAATAGTGTCCAAAATTATGAACAATTTGAGCACACCACTTCTTCATACATTCAAGTGTTGTTGTTACACCCATCCTCGTGATTTCCGCACATTGATCAGCACACGAACCATTTTCCATCATACGTATGGTAGCTGTCATCTTTTGTTCAGGAAGGAGACCAAAGACTCCATCCGTATCACATCGCTGATGCCAAAAAGCATCGTGATTGCAAAGCGTAGTCTTGATACGATTTCATAAATTTTCGCTCATTTGATACCTCCTACTAAAGTCTCTCTCCGAGAATATTGGATGTTCGACGAAGTAGTCGTCTAACAAATTCTGTCCTCTAGGCTCTCGTTATCTTTGTAGATTTGGTCGGCGACATCGAAGTTGGATATCCTCTTCTTCACCGGTAGATACCAATGCAATCACATCCGTGATGAACGAGTTAGATATCTCATCCATTTATCTCGTTTGTTCCTCATATATGCTAACACTTTCTTCAAAGTTGAAAGGATCCAGCTGATTTTTTGAGTGAAAGAGAAGAAAAGAGATGAAATATATATATGAGATATCTTGGATAGAATTATAAATAAAATCTAGAGGGATACACGTGTCGCACATTCATTTGCCAAAAGTTTTATAGAAATCTCAATTGATAATTCAACAAATAATTCAAAATTAATATAAATTTTAAAATTTTAAAGTCGATGAATAGTAATAGAAGGTGCTAGGTGTTGAACCATTGTACAAATAATCTGAATAACACCTTCTACTATTATGAATAGTGACAGAAAGTGGTCTTTGAGAAGATTCTCAAAACAGAGAACTTCCTCAACGGATGTACATGATCTTATTGGGCTCTTTCAATCATATAGCTCATCTCATTGGTCATAATATCAACAAATATAGATAGAATATTTCAAGATACACAAATAATAATAATAATAATATATAACCTTCCCATAATCTAAACTAATAATGTCTTTATTATGACTTGGATATTTCCGCCGTCAATGTTGAAATTGGTACTGCGTAAGTATAAGCGACACCCCAAGGTTTGCTTCAGCAACTTCTTCCGCTATGCTGCTGACGTTTTGCTTCGGCCAAACCTGAGAAGTACAAAGAGAATTGAACAGCCTACGTTTGGGGAGGACGGCATTCGGTCCTCAAGACTTCACTATCACAGTTGGAGTACAATGGTTTCCAACAACTCAGTCAATGCTAGTCTAACCACTACTCCTAGCCAAGGCGAAGTCACTGCTCAATCTGTCAACACAGACTAGCATACACAATCAACACACTTCTAGTAATACATAACTATTGACCTGAACTCTCAAACACAGTCTATCCTATTACAATGTGTTATAGAGGATGCTACAACAACTTCTGATGCCAAGTCACAAACGATTTTGTCCCCGACTTCTCTAAGTACTCCCTGGTGAGTAGTTGGACACACGGCACTGCTCCCCCTTAAACAATGACCTCCAGTCACTATCAAGGAGCCCGCTAGGTTAGTCTGCGCAGGCTCCACTCCGCGACTGTCTGCCGTTTGGCCTATCAACGAGTATCCGCTCAAGTCGACTGCCTCAAATCAAAATAGTAATCAACTTCTCCATTCCAAATTACTCCTCTGCTCTCACACAACTTGTGCTTCAACACTCTCTGCTTTGATCTCTGCTTAGTGTGTGTTTTCTGTGATTCGGTTTCTTCTCGTGTCTTTGCTTCGGTCTCTGCCTCTGCTCATATGGCTATGCACCTCAGCAACTTGATCGAGCAGATAATCCTATCCTTGGAATTCTCCTGGATTCCCACATAATAATACTGCCTTCCAAAACCTTCCTAAACTTCTGGAAGTTGTTGAGATTCGGTTCCTTAATTTGGAACCTTATCTTATTGGCCTTCATCTCTACCAGCCGTGCCTCTGTTGAGAATTCTCCATCATATGAGCCGTCCACTGCCGGTTGCCCCTCCGGTTGCAACCTCTCCTGGACAGCCACGAGCTCCTCCGAATTGATCTGCTACAAAGCTCTTCTCTTTAGCTCTAGCCTTGAATCATCAGGGGAAGCTACAACCTCTTTTGGTCCTTGACTGGATTCCTTCTAATCATCTGAACCAGCTGCAAGCGACACTGGTTGCTATAGCTTCATCTGCCTCTTCTGTTTTGTTAGTCTTTTGTAAGTATCAGCTCCTAGTACCAGAGTTTGATGTAGCCTCTTCTTCCGCTCAGGAGCTTCCGCTTTGTCACAGATGCCCTACCCATAACAATATCCCCATTGACACTTAGTGACAAAACTTACTACTAAGATGGACAAAATCAGGCAATTAACTACCTGCTCTAGCACTATTGAGCGGCCATTTACTATTAGCCTTTAATAATCTACAACTGTTCTACAGTAGCCGCAGGAGAAATAAGTTAGTTCAAAATGGCAGTTCACAAGTCAGCTTGTTACAATTTTCTCCCCCTTTTTTGTCATAAATGACAAGAGTCTGCATTTTACAGAAGGGAATTTTAGATCTCTCAGGACGCTTCTATTCTAGTTACGCCGTGCGGCATTCCTCTTGGCCTCCGCCGTGAGATGCTCCAGCTCTGACTCCAAAATGTTGATCACTCTCAGCTGCATAGCATCCCTCAGAGCGGAAGGCTGAGTGGAAGATTCTGTTGCAGCTTCTTCTTGTCCTCCTGAGATGGTGTCCAGTAATGGCTCGCCTCCTGAACTCTTAGACACAGCCTATCCTATCACCATAAATCGTCGTGGAGCCTCAGAAAACCCTTCTGGCGGCCTGATCAACTCAGGAAGTTGCCGGGTGATCACCTCATATATAAGAGAAGGGAAGGCAATGCTATGCCTTGATCTGGCGGAGGAGGCGTGTTCAGCAATTTGGGGGAAGATGACTTGTCCTAAGTCCACCTTCCTCTTATGCCCAATGCTATACAAGGGCCGAGCCATCTCTTTATTCACCTTCCCTTTGTGTGTGTGTTTGGAGTCCAATTCCTCACATAAATGTTTTATAGCAAGGCATACTTGGATGTGAGATCAGCAGTAGCAAGGTTGTGCCCTGCCCATCCTTTGCACAACCCACCGACTGCTATGACTCACCTCGGTAGGAACCCCTGCACATTCCTCAATCCCAAAATAATCATTGATCACAGTAGGACTGATCACAACTTCCAAACCCCTCACATAACATCTTCCATAGTCAACCTTCCCCTCTTCCCCAAAGTAATCAGGAAGATTAACTATCACCTCTCTACCAAGCCGACTAGAATACTTCTTTGACATAGAAACTGATGTAAATAGATTTACCTCTTTCAGCAGCTTAATGATCTCCGACACTTTGTAAGTTTCTGCCTCCAGGAGCCTTTCGTGAATAATGGTGCACCTCGCCACCGCCTCCCACCTTCCGGACACAGTCTTGCTCTTGAACCAAATCCCCTGCATAAATCCGGTTGAATTCTTTGGGGGCACATGAAATCCCTTGGATGATTCTCCTGTCTGAGTAGGAGAGGGCAATCTGGAGTCGGCTGATTTTGATTTAGAATCTTCAGAGGTTGAATCAATCTTGATGGTTTCCTTGCCTTTGGTCACGGCCACCTCAGAGGCACTGACTTCTCTAGTCTCTTCTTCTTCATTGCTGGTTTCTTCCTCAGACTCATACTACTCAGTGGAAGATCTAGGCAGCTTTGTAAGTTGCTTGTCAGCAGCCTTCTTAGACCGAGCTTCAAGGGAAGCTGCAGCAACTTCTTCTTCCTCCTAGCTTCCGCTTACATCTTCTTAAGCCAGTCAGTCTCCACAGAGGGGTGCTCACCAACTTCAACCGCCCTTCTCTTTGTGGCCGATCCTTCCTCCAGCACATACAACATCCACGTAAGCAGCGAAATCCCCACGGGTTCCCTTATTTGAATGGAGACAGGTTGCCGCTCGGACCCTTCCGAAACTGACTTCTGAGCACTGACACCTTTTCTCTTCCTCGATCCAGTGCTTGAGCTTGCCTTGGTGGTCTTTTTGCCTCTGATGCGCACCATTGTTGCTGTTCGTCAGTTGAGAATGTCATCGGAGATCGTGGTTGATTTTGAGCAGTCGAATACAAGTCCTAGAAAATCCATTGTCCCCTTTTTCTTTTCATTTTGAATTTTTTTGGACTCGTGTCAGCTATTCATTCGTCGAGCGCTGCCCCTTTGCACATCGTCAGCTCCGAGCGACAGAAGTTGCTGCAGCAATTTCAGTCTTTTTTCTCTGGGACCTTTTCTTCTGAATGTTGTTGCACGAACTTACTTTCCTTCAAGTCTGATTCACCCTCTTCTGAAAATGATACCTCAGTACGATCCAACATCCCAATCTTTCGTCTCCATGGGGTTTATGTGATAGCATGAACTTTGTGATGGAGATCTTTGCCGCTTTTGACATTTGTCTTTCGTTCTTTCTTCCTCCACCAACCTTGGTCAATTTTACTTTGTGTTATGGCCTTCTAGGGTCTTTTCTTCATCTTATCCACGAGCAAAATAGTCTTTGCCAAGGTAATCTGCAAAAATCAGCAGATTCCTTATTGAGAGTTCTTCCTCTTTGATCATTCCCCAGGTCACGGTCAGTTTTCTACAGGAAGACTGTTAGATATAGGTTCTGTTACCTCCTCTGTGCCTCTGGTGAGATAGTCTGTGTGGCTCCCATTACTTGTTTAAACCATGGAAATTCCGTTGAATATGCCCCTGTTGGTTGCAGAAGTAACACATGCGTTTATCCAAAGAAGTTCTACCTGGGAGCGGAAGAGGTTGTTGTAGCAACCTCTGGTTCTTTCTTCTTGTTTTTTTTTTCTTCTGAACTTGTTTTTCTTGCTCGGTGGGAGTCTCCTTCCTCAGTAATTCTGGACCAGCCGCTTCTGTATCCATGGCTTTGACAAAGATACCGATCCGCCTTCTCCCATGTAACCAAGGCCGGCTTTTCCACCCCCATACTACTGGTAGGACAAGAGCTCATCTAGGATTGTTGATTTGAAATTGTCTCTATTCTCTGTATCATTGTGTAGTCTAATCTCCTCATCTTCTATCTCCAGTTTCTTGGTCTGATCTGAAAGAGAGGCAATGGTCTTCTGAAGTTCATCTCTTTCTTTCTCAATAGAGACTATCTTAACCTGCAGCTCCTTGTTGATCTCTATAGCCATTCTTTGTGCAGTAAGGCAAGGTCGACTTCTAGTGAATCCTCTAGAACTCCTCATCATCACCGTTATGTGACTCAATAATCCCATAGACAACCTCAGAATTTATTAAATAAGAATGTTAAATTGCAGATACAGTACTGAATGCAACATTGTTTTTCTTTTCAGATTCTTCTCCGCTGTTCTCATCACTCCAGTTGACAGGCAGAGACTTGCTATTCTTCTTTTAAAAACTAGGGCATTTTGACTACCTGTGCCCGTATCCTTCACACTCCCAGCATTGAATTCCTTTTGACTATCCTTCTTGTCATCTTCACTCTAGTCAGTGTTTCGATTCCTCCTCTGAGAATTTTCTCCTCTCTTGGATTGACTTCTTCAACCAGGTCTCTGTCCCGCAGGAAAGGAGCTTTGTTCAATCTTTTTGAACAACTTGTCTAAGTTTTTTTTTTGCAAGAATTGCTGTCCCAACTCTTCTGTTGAGTCCACTTTTTCTTTGGTCTCAGCCTTCAGTCCAACATTCTTCCCAGAGGTTGGTGTAGCATCTTCTGACATATTCATCTCTAACTACTTCAACGACCCTATCAAAGCCTCCAGCCTCATGTTTTTTGATGTCATGTGCTTCCTCAATGGCTGTGACATTCATATCAAATTTTGAGATCAGTGATCTGAGAACTTTCCTGACCAGCTTCTCTTCTTGTATAGGTTCTCTAAGGGCATCGTTGGACAAGTCACACAGGCGGGCATTGAATTCAGTTATGGACTCTTTCTCCATCATCTTCAGGTTCTCAAACCTCAATGTGATCATCTGCATTCTTGAACTTTTTAGTTTGTCAGTTCCCTCATGAGTTATCGTAAGAATATCGCACGCCTGTTTGCTCTGTCACAGTTGGATATCAACCTGAAATTATTTGCATCGACAACAACAAATATAGCATTCAGAGCTTTGGAGTTACCGAATGCTGTAGCATCCTCTTTCGCTGTCCACTTGTCCTCTGTCTTCTTGTGCGTGACTTCCTGAGTGTCAATGGATAAAGGGGGTGTCCACTCAGCAATCACTGCTCGCCAGGCCTTCTCATCAATTGCTTTCAGAAAAGCTTTCATACGTGCTTTCCAATATCCATAGTTTCCTCCCTCGAGCAGTGGTGGTCTGCTCGTGCTCTGTCTTTCCTTCATTTTTGCATTTGCTGACTCCAGTGCCTTCCCGGATCACACTCATTGTGTCAAACGATTGGTTTTGATACCAATTGAAATTGGCAGTGCGTAACTATAAGCGACAGCCTATGGTTTGCATTAGCAACTTCTTCTGCTAAGCTATTAACATTTTGCTTCGGCCAAACCTGAGAAGTAAAAAATAGAATTGTTTACCCAGTTCGGCAACAACCTACGTCTGGGGAGGACGACACTCGGTCCTCAAGACTTCACTATCACAGTTAGAGTGTAATGGTTTCCCACAACTCAACCAATGCTAGTCTAACCACTACTCTTAACCAAGCCAAAGTCACTGCTCAATCTGTCAACACCGACAAGCCTACACTATCAACACACTTCTAGTAATAGATAGCTATCGATCTGAACTCTCAGACACAGGCTATCCTATTACAATGTGTTACAACGGATGCTACAACAACTTCTGACGCCAAGTCACTGACGATTCTATCCCCGACTTCTCCAAGCACTCTCCTGAGTAGTCAGACACACAGCGCTGCCTCCCCTCAAACAATGACCTCCAGTCACTATCAAGGAGCACGCTGGGCAGTCCGCGCAAGCTTCACTCCGTGATTCTCTGCCGTCTGGCTTGTCAATGAGTCTCCGCTCTAGTCGAATGCCTCGAATCAAAATAGTAATCAGACTGTTCCAGTCCAGATTACTCCTCTGCTATCACACAACTTGCGCTTCAACACTCTCTGCTTTGATCTCTGCTCAGTGTGTGTATTCTGTGATTCAGTTTCTTTGCGTGTCTTTGCTTCAGTCTCTGCCTTTGCTCATATAGCTATGCACCTCAGCAACTTGATCCATCAGATAATCCTACCTTCCAAATTCTCATGGATTCCCACATGACAATGCTGCCTTCCAAAACCTTTCTAGATTTCTGGAAGTTATTGAGATTCGGTTCCCTAATTTGGAACCTTAACTTATTGGCCTTCATCTCTGCCAGGTGTGCCTCTGCCGAGAATTCTCAATCATCTGAGCCATCCACTGCAAGTTGCCCCTCCGGTCGCAACCTCTCCTAGACAGTCACGAGCTCCTCCGGATTGATTTGCTACAAAGCTCTTCTATTTAGCTTTAGCCTTAAATCTTCAGAGGAAGCTATAACCTCTTCTGGTTCTTGAATGGATTCCTTCTTATCATCTGAACCAACTGCAAGTGACACAGGGTACTATAGCTTCATCTGCCTCTTCTATTTTGTCAGTTTTTTGTTGTAAGTACCAGCTCCTGGTATCAGAATTTGTTGTATCCTTTTCTTCCGCTCGGGAGCTTCTTCTTTGTCACATATGCCATATCCGTAACAAAGATTATGCCGCAACGCAATAGTAGATGACCAATTTATATGTGAATAAATACCAATTTATATGTGAATAAATTTGGTAGATGACTGAACACGGAACACCTCTACGTATGTTTCATTAAAAACTGGTCTTAAAGAAACCAATTCCGAGAAAATTGCTAAATTTTAGCTGTGATTATATAATATGTAGTATGAATTATCCTTCTGCTTGCGTTGTTAATTAAAATTAACACTATTATGAATCTATGAGAACCTTTTAGTACTACAAACTATCAGTCTAATGCATGCATCGAGCCTAAGTATCTAGCGGTTCTAAAATCAACACAAAAGAAATTGAAAACCTTAGTTTGTACAAATTAAGTTTAGAAACAGGTCCATATTACTGACATGCGTCATCGTACGAGGTAAATTAGTTTGAATTCCTAACTCAATACTATTACAATGACAAGCAGGGTCGATCCCACATGGAACTATTTTTGCAAAGTTATTCCTGTAACAATATTTAAAAGGGGGTTGTGAGTGATTTTTGGACACAAGAAACAAAGAAAAAACCTTCTAATTATGAGAAGTATCAATTCAGAACTACACAAGAACTAAATATCATATGTCACAAATCTTGTAGTCTACTCCGACAAAGGTAGTACACTAATTAATACATACCGACAAAGGTGATATATTCTAGTTCTCCAAGGCATGCATATTTTGACAAAAGTAGTATTCATATCTTCCAAGGGATAGCGTCAATACTCTAACTTGGTCATGGCCAAGATAACTTCTCTAGACTCCACCACTTATTTTCAAGCTTGAAGAGAGAGAGAAAACCTCACATTCTCCTCAACGGTGTACTTTAAGGTATCTAAATTTTTATCGATATGCTGCAGCCAATTGTGTGCCAAGGGCCAGTGAACCCCATAACTATTTTCAGCTGCAACCTAATAAAGTCTACGAGTCTATCTCAAGGTGGCACATTTATCCCTTGATAATTTTGTGCGGCGTTCAACTGCACATTCAAGATTTGGTTTGCATCTATATTGTTCATCTTCCTTTGAGTTCGAATGTAAAATTACACCAAATCTATAAAAAAAATCATAGATGAAATAAGAACATCACATAATTTAATCCCACGACAAGGAAAATTTCATGTCTCCCTCTATCGCGTAATTGTTTTTGAATTTAATATGAGCGTGTCTATAAAAAGTCAAGATTCATGCAAAAATAATTAAACAACTCAAACAAAATAACGTGAAAATAAAATAAAATCCCTTACTACCGTCTCTCCCACAATGTATGACATACATATAATTTTATTTAGTAACTTCTGTAAGAACTAGAATCTATTGCTCCCAAATCATTAAATGTAATGCCCTGTAACTTTAATCTCCAAAATGGCGTCACATCGGCTGCAAGTCCCCTAAATCACCAACGAAACATACAAATCTTCAAACATGCTTACAAATAATTAAATATACAAACTCATAATAGATTTCAAAATTCAATTAGTTATTTGTCCAAGTAAAATATATGTGATTATATAAAAATAGAGGAACCATGAAAATGTTCAAGTCTCTAAGAAATACTTATTATTGTTCATGTTGTTTATTAGCACGTCCTTTACTCATTCTCCAAAAGTCTAGTCTTCAAGATTTGAAAAATAGAAACATAGAAAATTATGAGTCTAATGCCGATGTAAGTAACATATACTCAACTAGCTAAATCATGAGTGTCATGTATATTTTCAAAAATCAAACAAATGTACAGTAGTAATGTATGAAGACATGTAGCGAGACAAGAATATTTTTTATAAAATTTAACCCGAGAAATTAGTGAAACAAGTTTATGACCAAACTTCTATCATGAGGGACGAGTGGGGAAAAGTAAGACTTTTGAAACTTGTACCACAAACAATTTAGCAAGATAGAAAGTTCTCAAAACTTATAGCACATAGAATGGATCCACAATTCAATCACGCAAGGGTCCCGGGACGCTGTTGTAGTAATTTGTCATATGACTGGGCAAAACATATATCATATTGAAATTTCTGCTGCATTGCTGATGTGGAGATATAGCTTCTGCTTAAGTACTCTCTGTATCTTTCTGCGGAACTACTATACTGAAGAATAATAAAGACACAGTACGCTTGTTCACCCAGTTCGGCAACTTGCCTACGTCTGAGGATGATGCTCCGATCCTCAAGATTTCACTATCACAGAGGACTCACACCTCTACTTCTCACCTAGCCGAAATCTAAAGCTTAGTCTAATCTGCTAGACTAGCAAGCAGTCTGATCACACAGACTCTCTTCGTGTACTCTACACACTCTCAGTACTAAATAGCTACAGTTATACCTCTCAAACTCAGCCTATTCTATAACAGTGTATAGCTCACGGAATGCTTAAGCACACTCTTCACCAGAATTGCTATATCTTCAGTCCACGACACTCCATGCTCTCCTGTCAAGTAGTCGGACCCTCTGAGTTCTTCAAACTCAGCCTCGGCTCCCCCTTAATCAATGACATACTCTGCCAATATTGAGTAGCCTCGATCACTGCTCCTCAGCCTGCGACAACGCCTGCCCACGACTAATCTTCGAGCTCCTGACTATTCCACCAACGAGCAGTGCTCTATTTGAACTCAGAACCAGTTCAGAATCAAACTCCACGAGTTCTGATTCCTCTGCGCAACTCAAGCTTTTAACTCAGTGTGTAAAACCCTGCTACAGTGAGTTAATCTCTTTGTGTGTTCTTCTCTTGCGCTCTGTGTTTTCTCTCTGTGATTGTGCTCTTGTACTGCTGCCCTCTGCACTGCTTTTCAAGCACTCGGACCCCCTAAAAGCGCCAAGCATTAATATCAGAATCTTACTCCTAGATTCTAGCAAGTTGTTGGAAATTCTTTTGCCAAATTTGAACCCCTTGGATCTTTATCTTTTTTAACACATGCTGGCGTCTGCTGAGCTCTGGATGACAACTACATACCTCATTGAGCTTCTCTGATGCCATCTGGATCAAGCCGGAGCCTCACTGTGCAGCGCCGAAATTTTGCTCTATCTCTGGATCATCACAGAGTGCAAAAGCAGACTCTGCCTCTTCATACCTGTCTCTTGCCCATTCTTCAAATAGTGTCTCAACTTCAGATCTTCAAGGATTGCTGAGGCATACTCTGGAACGTTGTTGTTGTTGTTTTGTCAGTCGTCAAATTGTGCTCCAGCCACCGATCTTTAGGGAGTGCTTCAGCATTCTCTTGAGCAGTTTTGTCAAGGATGTCATATCCTCAACACATATGTCGCCCTATGGTTAGGAAACACAATTACTATGTTTTTCCCTATGCTTGGGCAACACGACCACCGTATTTTTCCTACGGTTAGGCAACACGATGACCATATTTTTTCCTGCGGTTATGTAACATGATTATCATGTTTTGCCTATGGTTAGGAAACATGAGCATCACACATGGCCTTGTGGTTAGCCAACACAAGTCGTGGTTGAATTATGAGCCTTTTAAATGGATACGAGAGAAAGATGAACAAGAGTGATAAGAGGGTACATGAAACACGAGGAGTATCATGAGACGAAGCATGATGGGTTTTACAAATGACAAGATATGAGAAATGTTATTTATCGAGTCTGAATAGTTTCATAAGAAATTAAACTCATGATCCGAGCTTGTTTAGGAAATCAAGTCTCCGAGAATATAAGTAAATCCATGTAGTCTTACAAAATAAGTTTAAAAACAGGTCCATATTACTGACATGCGTCGTCGTACGAGGTAAATTAGTTTGAATTCCTAACTCAATACTAGTATAATGGCAAGCAGGGTCGATCCCACAGAGAACTATTTTCTCAAAGTTATTCCTGTAACAATATTTAAAAGGGGATTGTGAGTGATTTTTGAACACAAGAAACAAAGAAAAAACCTTCTAATTATGAGAAGTATCAATTCAGAACTATTACTTATATGTCACTTTTTATAGTCTACTTCGATAAAGGTAGTACACTAATTAATACATACCGACAAAGATGATATATTCTAGTTCTCCAAGGCATGCATATTCCGACAAAGGTAGTATTCAACCTAATAGTTTCTACTTACCTTTACGACTAAGTTTCCAGTAAGTGTTAAGGGTAAGAATTAAACAAGTAGAAAAAGCTTTACGATAAAGTATCTCCTTACCCTACCAATTTAATTATAAAAATAGAAGTAGTAACAAAAAAGGTGACATATGCATTACGATTAGCCTCAAAACGTGTTTGTCACAAGTTTATGCGCTGAATTGAAACAATTAATTTAGCTAGACATGGTCATAGCTAAACAATAATAATAAAGGAAAACGAAAAGTATAGAAGAAGCTTGTCATAGAGAAACTCCAAGAATTCGTCGCTTCTCTCCTCGTCACTTCTCTAGGCCTCTACGTCTCCAGCCTTGGTTTCTTGATGTCTCGATTTCTAGATGATGGATATTGCTACAGAGGCGTTCTTTATATAGCTTCAAGGTTTTCCAAATCCTAGAGAAATTAGGATTCTGATCCCATTTATTCTTCAACTCTTTTGGAGCTATTTTATTCTTGGATATATCTTGAGAATTTGAATCTTGAATTTTTGGCAACTTGGGAAGATTATCAAAACTTGAACTGCCAAAAACAATTATCTCAAAGCTGTTGAGGTCATGATTTCCAGCTTCTGATGTCATCTGCGTGCAATGTTGGTGTTAAACCCCCATGCAACGTTGCTCTTAATTTTCTTGCATGCTACACTTAATGTCTTCCTATCCCGCGGTTACTACTGTTTCCACACATATACATCATTCCCAGCTTCATCTTCGACTCTCGTTTTGACATTCTATAGTCAAAAGATGCTCGGTGTAAACTAGAGAATTGTAGAAAATCGAGTTAGCTTCGCAACAATGTAAAGCTCATCTTTGTCTGATCATCCATGAATGTGAGCTTCGGAAGCACCAAAGGTCGTTCTACCTTGTGGTGAAATATTACCGATAAATGACCATTTTAGCTGTATCCTCTCCTAACATCCAGAACATGCGTAAGACACAAAACTACACTTGTACATATAAATGTAGAAAAATGTATGTATTGAGATAGCTAGATGAGCATACAAATACAACTCATCAATTAGTCACCTCGAAAGCATACCAAATGATCTCTAATAAAATTAGATTAAGCCAAAACTCAACAAGCACCTACAATCAGTACTAAATATAATTGAACTCTTAAGCACCACAAGAATCCAATGAATATGATAAATTGATCCAAGGACTAATCTGTCATTTGATTTTTCGGTTCAATAAGGTAGTTTTACAATCTGTTAGTCCCATGATTATATATGGCTTGTTTTTGAGCAAAGAGTTGTTCAGGTAAGATAGAAATATGCGTAGAATAGTAAGATGTTAAAACTGAAGTTAGTAGATGCAACACAAGATGTTGTAGCAAATGTTGAAGTCGAGCTGGCTGTCATCCAGAGGAGGATATCGGCAGATTCTAAAAGTCTTCTGCAGATCTCGAAGATCAAGAAATCTGAGATCTCCGGAGTATCGACTATATAGAATATCTTCGCCGACATCCACGATACGCTATCGCCTGGTATGGCAACAAGATAAGATCAACAAATATTCTAATTGAATATTTGGTTGAGATCTTTAAGGAAATTGGCGAGGGCTTTAAAAAGGTGTGAAGCATATCCGCAAGATTGCTGAATTCTCGGCTACACAGAATATCATCAACAACATCTTTGATACACAACTGCTTGAGATGGCAACAGGATAAGATTAACAAATATTCCAATTGAATATTTGATTGAGATCTTTAAGGACATTGACGAGGGCTTTAAAAGAAGGAGAACAAAGTTGAAGTGAATATACAGAAAATTATTCAAGAAGCTCTCTTGCTTTATAGCAATATACAAGAGAGGGAGAGGTCAAGTGATTGAGTGCACCCATTGGAGATTGGAGCTAAGTTGTCAATCAAGCACGAGGACCAGTAGTATTTTCTGCAACAACACGTTTAACAAACCCTGTTGCAAAATAGACTTGTCCGGGAGGATATTGAGTGGACAATCAGCTGTTCGGGAGAACAAAGCTGCTATGACAAGCCATAGAGAGGGATCTCTACACTGAGGGGAGCTCAGTGCGCATCCAGACGAGTCGGTGGTAGAAGGACTTGAAGAGGGAGTCTTGCAAGTTTGTACTTCGTGTTCCGATCGTAAAATAGTGGATTGCTGTTAGGAGAACCCCCCCCCCCCCCCCCCCCCCCCCCCCACAGTAGGGACACATTGTCCTGAAGTGGGTTACCAATCCCTGCGTCTCGTATTTACTTTCACTCGAAACATTCCTAACGAGTTTCCTCAGGAGTTGTCATACAACAGCTGGGACAAGTTCTACCGTCCGCACTAGAACTACACAATCCGTTTACATCGAAGCCCTTATGTTTTACATTCTAAACCTTCTATCAACCTAACTCAATTGAAGCATATCATATTACAATATATAACACTTAGGGTCTATTCTTTAGAGTTGAACTTATACTTAACTGAATTTAGCTTAACTTAACTTAAGTACTTGAGTTAAATACTGTAATTTTGTAGTAGTGTAGTAGCGGTATGGTTGGGATGGTGATGTTGTGGTGGTGTGATGGTATAGTGTCGGTGGTGGTGGTGTGGTGTGGTGCTGTAGTAGTGTTATGTTGGGGTGGTGGTGTAGTAGTGTGGTGGTGATGGGGTGATGTAGTAGTGTTATGGTTGGGGTGGTGGTGGTGTGTGGATGAAAGAGATGATGAATGGTGTTGGTGGTGTTGTTATGGTGGTGAATGAATAGTGGTGGTACTTAACTTAACTTAACTTAAGTACTGAAAATTTAAGTTGTAATGAACAAGGCCTAAAACAGATTATTGATTTACAAGTTATATGCTATTGCAATCCAATCAACAAAAATCAAGATAACATTCAGGAAATTTCAAGTTACGATTCCTAACTTCAAATTCATTTTCAGACAACTCATAATGAATAATATGTTCTTTATACCGTTAGAAATCTCTTTTCGAGTAGGAAAACACTAAAAAAAAATTGATAGAAAGAGTAGGAATCTGAAGGGATCAGGAAAGAAAAAGCATATTACAAGGCAAATCCATGTAAACTCCAATTTATTCGAGATACTTCTTGGAACGGCCAATAGGTTGAGCCATACCTAGGAGGTTTCTTTGGCCTTGGATGCTAAATAATCAGCTGCCTCATTTGCTTCTCTTAAAAAGTGACTCATTCTCCAATAAGGAATTGTTCTATCCTCCTCTGCCAATCATCCATCCACCTCCTTTTGGTTGCCTTGGTTTCTTTCCGTAGCATTTCTAGAATACCCGCATTATCACGCTAAAAAATTACTTTCTTCAGCCCTTGCCTTTCTGCTTGCTCCTTGCTTCTCTACTCATAGCCCATCCTCATGCTTCTACTTCATCAGGGCAGTTCTCTTTCCAACATGCTGATCGGTTGATTTCTTATCGATTATTCGCTTCATTCGATGATGAATTTCGCTCCTCTCCCGAACTTTTCATTGTGTTTTCACCACTCTACTTTCATTTCAAGTCAAGTTATATTAAATTGAGGATTTGTAGTTCGTTTGAGCAAAATAAGGCAAAACACAAAGATTCAACCAAATACAGACCAAAACTGGGCAGATTGATCTATTCGTCATCAAAAGCTTGCCGAGAATATGATCCTTATCCGATTGAGGCGTGCTATATCTTGTTGGAAAGCTAACTCGAAGGGCTACAATGTTGTAGTTTACAGAAAGACGTAATTCGAAGGTTTAGATGGTCAAAATTGCAAGAAAAGTCAGAATCACAGTGCTGAGTGAACAGTATCCCGGTTCAAGGAAGAACCGCCGGTTCACTAGTCAAACCGCATGTTTATTGGTCAAACCGACGGTTTGGTCTCAGAACCGGCCCCGAAGGAAAAATATCGAGATTCTCTTAAAGGGGCCGATTCCAAAGGCAACCGACAATGGAACCGCCGGTTTATAACCAAACCGGACCGCAAATCAATTTTGAAAATCAACCCAATTGATTTTCATATAAATAGAAATCGAGGGCTCGTTCAGTGGGTTGGACGATTTTTGAGAACGAACGCAAGAGAGAAGAGGATAGCTTGAAGTGAAGATCGTCGTCACGGGTTCTTCGTTCTGTATTCTCTTCATTCTTGTATTGGTAGTAATCCCGATGAGTATCGAGTAGTTTATTTAGTTCTGGGATCCGTAGATTATCTGATTTCTTGTGATTTGTACAAACACCAGTTTTACTCTAATGCAAGTTTATGTTTTCAATTCGATTATGCTTCATTCTTTCGTTTTACCATTGTTGATCATTGATTGGGATGACTGCATGTTAGAACGAACTTAGGTTAGATGTCAAATAGATGAATGGGTCTGAGGCAGTTAACTGGAACAAATAGAATTGATGTCGAGACATGGTAGCTATATTGTTAGTACATGAATCGGTAGGAGAGTTGACATATTTTGTTTGGAAACCTTTGGGTCTAATGAATTGAAACTGTTGATAATCCGTGATTGGGCGGCGTTCAATAGAGTATATTAATTCAGGTGATGATGCGTGAATGGGCGGCTCATCTGATGTCGGTTTAGGTTATTTCCAAAGCTATTTTGCATAACTATATGGTGTGACTGATTGCATGAATAGTGTTGCGAGCATGGGTGAAGTTCGATCTTGGAATTACTTTCTCTGATCGAATCAACCGTTAGTTATATTAATTAGGACAATTAGGATAATTAGAATAAATCCAGAATTTCTATTAGGAGTAGCTGAACACATTGAGTGCTAGCTAGTATATACACGCGCCTGTTCCTAGGATCGACCCTTGGCTTACCAAGGTCTATAAATTATTTTTGACTACAATTTGACCCCTGAAACTTATATCTGACAACTATAAAGGGTTAAAAATACGATTTTCAAAATGGCGTCGTTGCCGGGGAACAGCGTCTAAGTGTGTTATTAGTTTTTAGCATACATAGTTCAGGACTATTCCATTTTTTATTTTCATTTTATCCTTCACTAATCATATGTTTATCTTGAATTGCGAGGATGTATTCATACAATCAACAAGGCATGTATCCGAGTGGAGAAAGCTCATGGGACAAGCAACACTTTTCAACACCTCATTATACTCTATCTTGGAACAACGATCGACAATGGATTCAATGTTATGAGCAAAATTGGGAAAGCAACCATCATCCACTGTTGAGAGAGCACTACTATGAAGACGCACAATATCAGCATACCCAACCTTAGAACTTTGGGACATCAAGAGTGGAGTCCATGCTCGCTGATTTGTTGGCACATCAGAGCAAGCATCATCAAGAAATTGACACAAAACTTGCCAACTTGAAAAAGTCAGTGGAGCAGCTTGCTATTAAGATTCGAATGTTGGAAAATCAGATTGCACAATAAGAAAACTTAGCAGCAAGAGAACCGGGGGCAACCTAGGAATTCATCGACAATGACGTCGAGATGGAAGTGGCCAGTTATCAAGAAGTTCATGTTAATAAAGCATTTGCCCCTTCACCCTTATTTCCGAATGATGTGAATGAACAAGGTGATGTAGTGGAAGAGATGGAGCACTTTGAGACACCACAAAATCAAAATTATGAGGACTTCGTTGATTTGTATTTGAATTCAACTAAAGAATATCCTTGCATATATATGGATGTGATAGTGAATAGCGCTTCAGATATATTGGCACCTGAGTTACTAACTGAAGAACTCACAGGAAGCATGCCAATTGGATATGGACAATGTAGTGAAGATGTATATCTTCTTGCACCACTGCCGGACAAGTTTCTAAGGTTCTTGACATATTTTTTGAAACTGCCTAAAATAAGCTCTTACAATCCCTTGGTTCTCAAGGGACTAATATTTATAAAGGGATTGGACTGTCAATTCAACGTCCATATAGCACTTGATGGACGTAAATTCAAATGAGCATTGAAGGCCCCGTGAGAAGGGATTCTAGCAAAGGACTTCTCGCGAGTGATTTCTATTGGGCGCTTTGCTGAGTCTTGCCAAGACGTTAAACTAGGCCTTGACGGGAAGTAACCCGGTTTGTAAGTTTTTATATTTGTTTTGGTTAGCTAAATTTGTGCATTACATGACATGATGCGTGACTTATGTGCTCTCAACTTAAGTGTTTAGTTCTTTTTCTGGTTGATTTTTATTTATATGTTTATCGCTTAGGGACTAAGCTTGCTCTTAAGTGTGGAGTGTTTAGAGCGCATAATCACTCTTGCCATGTATTGCATTTTAGTTAGGTTGATAGGCATGTTAGTTTAAGAACATTTGCACGCTTTCAAATTATCTATGCCTTGTTGTTAACTTTCTCACGCTTTATGAGCTACGCCGGTTATCTGTTCATCCTATTTGAGTTTGTATTTAGAATCTGAAATAGTTCGTTCGAGTGTGTATTCTTTGGAGTTAATATTATTACTATCTTTTGTCTATCATATGTCCCATACACTTTTGAAAGCATGCTTCGAACTTGATACTTGTAGGCACCGGTCTTAAATTAATCTTTTTTGAAAACTTAAGCATGGTTTGTGATTCCCGGTGACTTTAGTTCTCTTATTATGTATTCTCGTGTATGTTGTTACTCACACACACCTGCCTTCACTTTTTATACTTTGTCAAGCTTTAAGTGTGAAGTCCCTCGAATGAGAGTGACAAAAAGAACGTCAAAAGAGGGCACAAAATACGCCCCAACAAAAAAAAAATATCTATGAAAAAAAAGGAGAAATAAAATGCAAAGGAATGGAAGAAAAGTTCCTCCTTGAGCATAATAAGGCCGAAGGCCATTAGACACTCCACCTTAAGCTTGACATTGTGTATTATACCACTTGTTTATTGTGTGTGATTGCATCATGTATTGGAAGTCATATAAGATGAGTTAAGGAACGACCCTTGTGATTGCACGGAATCATTGACTTGCTTATGCAGTTTTCGTAAAATGCCAAGCCAAGCTCCTCTTCTCTTATGAGTTATAAAGTCTGGACTTTAAGACTTGAGAATGAGCTTTGCGCCAAGAGCCTGTGGACTATCCCTAGATAGCATAGGTGAATGGCGGGCATGTTTTGTGTAACCTGGATTTATGTTTCGGATGCTTAGCTTGAAAAGGATGTTAAGACACATGGTTAGTCATTTGATGGTTTTGATACAGACTTGTTTGAGCGCAACATCTTGTTTGAACTATGAAAGTTTGAAAACTCATTTGAAGATAGTTTGACTTGGATGTTGGCTTAGCGCATTAGTTTGAGATTGTTGCAATAATGCTGTCACTTTTGAGCACCCATTTTATGCATTCATATAAGGCACCTGCATTAGGGATTTGTAGGTATTCCCTCTTCTGAAAACCTTCACGAGACTAAAACTCGTCCACTAGGGTAGCTTAGGGGTTTAAAGGCTTGATGCATATGCTATATGCATCCGTGATTCCTACGAAAGTGAGTTAGGACTTGCATATCTTAGGATATTAGTTTAGTTAATGTAGATCGCATGAACTTGATTGATACTTGCACTAAGTTTCTCTGCTACTCATTGTACATTTTATATTTGTTCATTTGATCGGTTGATTTCTTACCGATTATTCGCTTCATTTGATGATGAATTTCGCTTCTCTCCCAAAATTTTCATTGTGTTTTCACCACTCTACTCTCATTTCAGGTCAAGTTATATTAAATTGAGGATTTGTAGTTCGTTTGGAGCAAAATAAGGCAAAACACAAAGATTCAACCGAATACAGACCAAATCTGGGCAGATTGATCTATTCGTGATCAAAAGCTTCTCGCGAACCATGTGGGTTTCACTTTGGACCACGGCACGCCTCTACCCAAGAAGGTACTTAACCTGGAGAGTCTTCGCAAGATGCATATGATAGACGCGAAAACTCATGCGTGGATTATTCGCATAGATGTGCCGACACAACTAGAGAAGCGGATAGCGGAGAAGCGAAAAGTGCATGGGGCTCCTCGGCTGGCAACACCGCCTAGACCAGCCAGCGAGCAGCCATTGCCACCAGAAGCCGCACCTACACCTGCACCTGCCCACGCTTCAGAACATATTCCAAATTTCAGACCATCCTCCACTGCCCCTCCTCCCATTGAGCCCGAGACAAGTGTACACGAGGACCTGAGGTTGATGAGTGCCCGTTTGGACTCCCTTTCAGATTCTCACACGACGCTCATCCGCTCCTATGAGGTATTATCCACCCTTGTCCACGATTTTGTCGCATGGCAAGGAGGTGTCATGGCACGTATGGCAGCACACTTGAGTATTATAGATATTCCACCTCCGCCAGCGCCCTTTGCTCAGCCGCCGCCTCCATTGACTGTGCCACCAGCAGACGCGGAAGATGACTCCATTTCAGCCATGGTCGAAGGTGGGGATGATGCAGCCAATGCCTCAACCGAAAGTAGGGACGGTGAGGAAGCCCCCGGGAGTGGCAGTGGAGATCATGCTAAGGGGGAGGGCGAAGCAACCCACGAGACTATGCAAGAGAGTGATGACTCGGACCCCGAGAACCGCACGAAACATAGGAATGATGTTTAGGTTGCATTTTTATATGTCATGACTTGTGTTGGTATTCTTATTATGTAATTTGCTTGACTAGTCCATTTGTATTTTGACGCGCTTCGCCGTGATATTTTTTGCATGACAGATGGTTTTCGAACTTGTATGGTTTTTATTTGGCAGATTTTTCCTTAGAACAATGATTTGGACTACACTGAGTTGATTCGGACTCACTGGCCGAGTCACAATTTTTGCCTTGCCCAAATCACTTTTGATTCGGAGAAGCTCAAGCTATCCTAACTAGTTTGACTCAGACACTCTGGCCGAATCAATATTTTTGCCTTGCCCGAATCACTTTAGATTCGGGCAAGCTCACATACCCGAACTAATTTGATTCGACCAGGGTGTGGCCGGATCACATTTTGAGCACGACGAATCAATTCTGATTCGGACAGTTTTGAGCAGCGCTATTTTTTTAAGCTCTTTCGGTGCATGAAAAATGAAGTTAAGTTTAGCAAGCACAAAAATAAAATAAAAATAGTTTTCATATAAAACCATGTACTTGCACTTGTTTGTTTTTATGTGACTTTAGCATTCCTATTTAGCCTTTGCATTTGTTTAGCTCACACTTCAAGCTCCATTATATCACTTAAGCACATTGTTAAGTATTAAATGTGGGGTCAAATAAATTGTTTGCGAAAAGAAAAAAAAAGGCGCAAGAAAGAACAATTATATTTTTAAGGATTTACAAATGCCGAAGGTTAGGAAGGTAAGTTCCCTTTTGAAAGCATTTGTATAAAAGCAAGAAAAATATTAAACACACTTAATTCTTGACGTGTAAATTCTTTCGCAAGGTAAGTTCTTTCGCATGTGTGTGAGAAAGCATTTGCATTTCTCTTTTAGGAAACGTCTAAGGTATGACCCTCGATATTTATTACTTAAGCATCAAGATTTGTACTAGTGAATTTTAAAATTTTCAATGTCGAAACTCCTCTTCTCTTATGGATTATGATGTATAGTGTTAAACTTGAGAATGAGTTTGTTATCATGAGCTTATGGACTTGCCCTTAACAAGCATATGTGATTGACTCGATAAAATTTTTGTGTAAGCGACGCTTCTCTTCATACTACTTGCATAGGAAATTGAACGGGAATTTGAATTTGACAAATGCTAGTTTTGACATCGATTCAATGAATATTTGTCGTTGCAATGAATTGGATGATTCTTAGAGTTTGCGTGAAGTGAATGATTTGCACAACTCTATTATATGATGATGACTGATAAAAGAACTACTTACTTAACAAATTATATTTAGTATTTGAACTCTTATGGATGATTGCGAGTTAGGATTTGTGAGTATTCCTATTCTGAAAACTCTCACGAGACTATAACTCGTCCACTAGGGAGCCTAGAAGTTTAAAGGCTTGATGCATACGCTAAATGCATCCGTGATTCCTACGACGAGTTAGGAGTAGATTAATTTTCTTTGTTTACTTATTTTTATGTTATATGAGTAGGGGATGTATGTGTTTTATGTGCGTAAGATTTGCTATGTGCTTTGATACTATTATATATAATCTAGCATCTTATTCTCCGCTTGACTTGTGCATATACTTTTTCGGGGCGAACAAAACTCAAGTGTGGGGTGTTTTAATGAGCGAACAAATAACCTTATATTTGTCCGTATTTTCACTCTACTTCTTGTTTGTTCCGTTATTTTATATAGTCATTTGATGCTTTCTTTGTCCATTTCAGGTTTACACGATATGAAGTGGCCCGAAGGAAATCTGGATGAATTCCGGTCGATCGAGAGTAAAAATACTAGTAATTTTATAAAGTCATTTTTAACTTTGTCGAAATTGTGGTAGTAAAAATACTTGTCCAATCACAGTACGCAAACAATATTTATAATCCGAGTGACCTCAAGTCGAACCCAAGAGAAAAGCCTAGATTAGTCTAAAGCTAGCTAGTAATGCCTAATGCGAGTCTATTAAATAAAAATGGGGATTTTTGAATACTAAAGACAAGATCAAATTTGATTAAAAGAAAGTAATAAGGAAAACATAGTCGGAATCCTATTTCACCCCCAGGTCATACGATTGGCAATGCAAAACAGAAATATATTCATGAATTAATTTGATTGATTATTCTAGGCTAAAGTATCACGCATTCTAAATTCAACTCTCGCTCATTCTCTAGAATGGGAATGATACCTAAGTGCCATAATTCTCAAACTCTCGCTCTGTTGAACTATGTAGAACAAAAGTTTCCTAATCTCAACCTCTCGGTATATTGATAATTAACTAAAGTGTGCTCTATACTTAGCCTAATAGAAGGCGAATTTCACTCTCGCGCACAAAGGCTATCTAAAATAATCATGTTTGATCTTCTAAACAACCTAAGTTCAATTCTCGTTCCATCCCTAAGTGTTCTATTAATTTATACTATTTCATGCATTTTGTCCAACACTTGGTGTGCATAGAATTAACATGAAGAACAAATATAAAAATTTTCAATCAAACTTCACTCATATAGATAAAAGAACATGTTTAATCTAACCTAAGGGATCCATAAGGATCCCAACTACTATGGGACTACTCACTCATGGTGAGTTCAATACAAGACATAATTTTTAAAGGAAATTGTTCACCAATTGAATACAAACTAGTAGGGATTGAGTAGAGGGTTGGTGTAGAATCTTCAATTGCGTGTGTCTTCTCTCAATCCTTGACAATTGTTCAAGTCGTCCAAGAGCAATCGTCAAGGGTTTCGTTTTCTGGAAAAAGCCACCTCTATTTTTGCATCCCTTTCTATTTATACTGTTTCGAAAATTACCAATTCACCCGCAGTGCCCAAATCAAAAGTGATTCGGACACGCTCTAGTTGATTCGGTCGAATCAGTATCTTAGTGCTGTAATGAAGCTGGGCGAATCACATATGATTCGGTCGAGCCCTTCAATCGATTCGGTCAAAATCCTTATGGAGCTAAGCTGATTCGGGCAGCACGCTTCTTCCTTGGGCGAATCACTTTTGATTTGGTCAAGTCTATTTGAGTCGATCAATCTTCTCCTCGAGTCAAGTTGATCCGTGCAACTGGAGGATGATTCGGCCAAGGCTGGTCGAATCATATGTGATTCTGTCACCCTGTTGGCCGAATCAAATCTGCCAGGGGCGAATCATTTTTGCAGCTTGCTCCAATCTTGCTCGTTTTTACTCTCGATCTAGCGGAATTCATCAAGATTTTCTTTGGGCCACTTCATATCGTGTAGTACACATTTTAAACGTGAAATGGATAAAGAAATCGTCAATGACTTTATAAAATAACGGAACAAATAAGAAGTAGAGTGAAAATACGGACAAATATAAGGTTATTTGTCCGCTCATCACACTTCTTGGGTCGAACATTATCCTTCTCGTTGTTATGGATGTGCATTTGCATCCAAACACTTTCAGATGTGATATATTTGGCCTCCTCCTCAGAAGTAACTCATAGGGTGTCTTCCCCAGGAGGGAACGAAGCTAGGCACGGTTTAGGATGTGACAAGCTCGTTGATTGCTTGAGCCCAGTAGTTCTTGGGCACTTCACTAGCTATCAACATGGTCCGAGACATGTCTTCCAGGATCCTGTTCTTTCTTTCAACTACCCCATTCTGTTGAGGAGTCTTGGGGGCAGAGAAGTTGTGATTAATTCTTCTATTCCTGCATAAGGAGAAAAATTGAGAGTTTCTGAACTCTTTTCCATTGTCAGTTCTGATGGAGACTATATGTCGAGCAAGCTGATTTTCAGTGATTTTTAGCCATGCTTCAAATTCTGCAAAAGTCTCATCTTTTGAGGTTAGAAATATTGTCCAAGTAAACTTAGAGTAATCATCGACAATTACCAAAATATATTTGTTACCTCCTTTGCTCCATACATTCGCTGGACCACACAAATACATGTGAACCATATCTAAAGGAGCATCTGTACTTACTTTTTGGATTTGAATGACCACCTTACTTGCTTCCCTCTTTCACAAGCGCTGCATATTTGATCCATTGATCTTTCAATTTTGGGTAGTCCATCCACAAGGTTTCTTTGGTGCAGTTTGGACAGAAGTTTCAAACAAGCATGTCCGGATCTCTTATGCCACAGTAGTGAGTCATCAATAATAGTGGACAAGCACAGTTCCCTGTCAGGTATGAACTCTAGGTCTACTATGTAAATTTCATTTTCCCGAATGCCTCTTAGGATTGTCTTTCTTGTGCTGCAACACTTAACTAAACAATCATCAGTGTCAAATATGACTTGATTCTTATCTCCTTGGCACAGCTGTGACACACTTAAAAGATTATATTGAAGATCATCAACCAAAGTCACATTGTTAACAAAACTTTTATGAGAAATACTTACCTCTCCCAGACATAGAACCTTTCCCTTACTTTTGTTTCCGAAGAGTATGTACCCTCTGGAGATTGTTGGAGTGATTTGAACCATCCTTGATTTCCGATCATGTGTTTTGAGCACGCACTATCAATGTACCTGAGACGGGACTTCACTCCTACCTGCGAGGAAACAGTCGGTTTTTACGTACCCAGACAAGCATAGGCTTGTTGGGTTTAGAAGATAGCTTGAATTTAGTCAGAGTATCGGTAAGTTCAATCTTGATTCTTGGAGAGGTTCTGGGTTTACTATGGGTGAATATTCCATGGATATTCTGATTCTTTTCCTCAAGTTTCCTTAGCTGGTGGCAGTCTCTCCTGTAGTGGCCTTCCTTACCAATGTGCCAGCATGTACAATGACACTTCAGACCTGCATATTTACTTTAGTCGGCAGGGATGGATTTTCTGTTCTTTCTGGCTTGAAGATCAATGTTGATTGACTTTTTGCATTGAAAGGAACGGAATCCTCAGATGGACCTGTTTGGGGACCTGTTACCTGGTAGGGGGTTCTGGCAGGAGCAGTTGCATATGTCCCTTGATTTTATTTCACTTGTTAGGGCAGACTCTTCCTTTGTGAATCCAATTCCCGGTCGAGTAAAGTGTTTTGAGAAATCCGTGAGATGCTTTTTAGCTCATATGCTCTCTTGTTCCTTCATCCATTGTTCTTTTCTTTCAGCTTCACTTTCTGTAGTAATTTTTAAAGTGCACAGTAGCTCTGTATTGTCAGCCTCTAGTTGTGTCAGACTGTCCTCCAGATTTCTGATGTTGAGCAGGGGTTCCTCACATGTGTGGCAGTGATCCTTTTGTGGTATTCTTTTGGCTTTGTGCTCCTTTATCCACTGTTCTTTTCTCTCAAATTCTTCTCTGGCTTCTTTAAAGGAATGTACCAACTCGGCTGTGTTTGTCTTTAGTGCTGTCATATTGGTTTCGAGATCTTTGACCTTGAGTAGATGTACCTCACAAGTGTGGCACTTATCCTTCCCTGTCTCCCTTTCCTTCTCTAGTCTCATTGCTTTTATCGGCCCAAAGTGTGTTATTATCAATCATTCCATCAATCAAATCATCCTTTTCCTCTTCATCTGACTGAGTTTTTCATTTCCTTCACTAAGCCTTTTATTACATCAATAATTTGGAGTCAGTATAAACAGGGTTATTGAGTGAGGAAGGAGACGTTACCTCAGAGGTATTTGAGTGAGCCATCAGGCATGCTTCCCTAGTTAATTGTTCACCATCGCTGTAATCTTCAGATTCTCCCCAAGTTGCAAGCATGGCTTGTACACTCTTCTGAGCTGGCGGTTCACCATTTCTTTTCTTCATATAGTTCTTGGCCATATGCCCCTTGCGTTGACAGTGATAACTTCATATATATTTGTTTTCCCGGCGCGCTTCTATTCTGGATTTATCTTGGTGAAACTTTGGTGACCGTTGGTTCGGGCCATCTTGAATGCTCTTGTCATGAGAGCAGTTGACTCATCCTCTTCCTCATCGTACTCACCAGTCTGTTCAAGATGGAAGGCTTTTTCGATTTTCAGGGCGATGGAGTGAGTTTTGTCCGGCTCACGTCTAGCAATTTTTCTTTCGATAATTCCGACATTGCTTTGGAAATTTAAAACCAGTTCTTCCAGAGTAATTTTCTTGATGTTGCTCTGAGCTTGCAGCGCCAATGTGATAACATCACAATTATCATTCAGGGCTTGTAGGAAGTGATGTGTCACTTTCCATTCAGGGAGGGTTTCTCCAAAAAATTCCATCTGTGAAAGTCTTCGAATGACTCATTTTTTCTGTATCGCATTTTCATAGTCTTTGATAGCAGCAAGTATCCTATTCCTCTTCATGTCCTCATTTCCCTCGTATAGCCTTAGGAGTCCATTCCAGATGTCATGCGCAGTTTTGTATTTTAAGACCTTCTTCAGATCGCCGGGGGTGAGAGCTGAGTATAGAACTTTCTTCCCCCGAAAATTCTTTTCAAGAGCTATATAGTCTTCATCCCAGTATTCTTCTTTCTTTTTATCTTTGGTAGGGTCGGAGCTGTCCTTGATAGGTAATGGACAATTACCCTCCAGAGCTGTCCATCCAAAGAACATATGTGGGCCTCAATCTGCTGAGTCCACTAGTCATACTCTTCTAGGTTACTGGTGGTTTCCAGAACGAGTCATGTATTGAGTTGTTTGTGGCCATTTTCCTGCAAAATCTAACAAAAATCTAGAACCAAGGCTCTGTGATAGAGCCTATTTATACACACTATTTAGATCCTAACCCTATGCTTGTTTGCATTATTTTGTGTACAAGATTACTGGTTTCCAGTGTTTTTGTATTGCAGGGCAAAACGAGGGCCTAAGTCGGATACGCGCTAACAGGCAGCTTTTAAGAAGCGCATCACACAGCCTGCGGAGCTAGCAGCGCAAACAGAAGAGTTGGCAGAGTCGACTACGGTGCGCTAACCGATTGCGCTAACCAAGATGTCGTGCGCCGTGCGCAGAAGAGTGGTGTTTCCAAATCTTGACACCACCAGATTTGGAAGTCGCCAAGGATGGGCCTCATGAGCAGTATATAAAGAGAGGAAGGCTAGGGTTTGAAGAGACACGCAAGATATCATAGAGAGAGAGCCAGATTCAAAAACACACGAGCTGCTGAGAGGACCTGCGCCAGCCGACTGCGCCAGCCGAGACACTGCAACCTGCACGCACCTGCTTGTTGCTGTTTCTTAGATACTTTAGATATTATTTACTGTTTCTATGATGTTTACTACTAGCATGTCTAGCTAAACGCTTAGTATCGGTTGGGCATGAATCTATGAGTATTTCCTTTGAGACTTGTGCTTAATGCATAGCTTGTTTGCTTATATTAATTCTGTGCACACTGTTGATAGCTGATTGCATGAGTAGGGGAAGCCTTGAACCGCAATCTTACTCTTGTTGCTTGTTTGTTATATGTTAAACTAGTTGAATAGCCTGACGGTGACAACTAGGAGTAACGCGCTAGGATAATCAGTTGCTACTGTGACAGGATTCGCAGCTGCTTAGACTAGTCTTAAGAATTAATAGCTCATGAACTTTGATCGGAACATGCGCACATGTTAGGAAGCCTTGATCGGACACTAACATTAGTAAATCAAACTATAGACGTTTAGAGTCGATGATAAGGAATACACTCATAGAGGATTGTCTGCGCCGATACTTCTCATAGTCATAGTACTTAATCTCTACTGCCTGCGCACGTCTAGTGCAATTCCTGCGTTTACTACTGTTTACTCGCGCATTGCGCAACCCAACCACTCACACCTCCAGTTTTCGTAAGTGCATGTAACTAGTTAAAGCTAATCTACTTGCTCCCTGTGGATTCGACCCCGACTTAACCGCTGTACTAAGTGGAAGAGGAAGGAATTAATTTGACGAGCACAACGACGCGCGCATCACTCTGATACCATTTGTTGGATCGTTAGTTAGTTATCCCTGTGAGGTAACACAGTTGTCCTATACCCGGCAGTTATAGCACCAGCAGAGTGAGTTACCCAACAGGTAAGGCTTCGGCGGAATATTAAATTTAAAGAAATTAAATTTACTTACTCAGTGATTTATAGTGGAAACTTCAGTGCTCAATCAAGTATCTGAGTAAAACCACTACCTTCCAGTATCCACTAGAAGGGTTTGTGAAGAGACGAGTTTCTGTATTTAGGATATTCTTGCTAGTACAAAAGACTAAGTTGATCACTAGTACACTCGGTGCAATTTCTAACTTATCCTTGTTTCTCTAGCTCAACTCAACCCTCGAACTAGTCTCTCTCACTCTCGAACTCAATCGTTCAAGCTGCTGATGCTTACAATGAGCCTTGATCCGTTTTACTCACTCTCTGGTTTCTTTCTCTATTTTCTATGCCGTCTCTAGCTCTTGCGTCAAGCTCTTTTTAGCATCAAGGATACGCCTAGGTTTATTTGATTAGGATTCTTTAATCCAAATCAAATATTCCTCAATTCCCGGAAGGTTTATCTAAAATAATTAGATTTGCTTCCATATTTATTAATGAAATATATTCGTTAACTCCAAAATATACCCCTTAATATATTTGGACGATGACAACTTCCCATAAAATTGTCATCAAATATCTTCGGTTCTTCTTAGGGTATCTTCATTGAATAACTTGAATATTCTGTTAGAGATTTGTCTTCTTGATTTGATAACACCTTCTCATAAGTTGTCATCAAATATCTTCCGCATATCTTCTTGATATTTTGTATTTTTAGGATCTTCTTTCCTATTTGACTTCTTATAATAAATGAAGTAAGATCTTTCCTGCACACTAATTAAATTAATTAGTTAAGTGTTTGTGATCATCAAAACCTTAGGAATTCAACACAACCCCTCTCTGGTCTAAACTCCTCATTAATTTTGACACAATAGGAAACAGTTTTCACGTACTAATCAATTTTCCAGAAAACCCAGCTTTCTTTGTATCCCATTATATTCTGTCATAAGCCTTGCCTTAATCATGGCTAATTTCAATGAGTTGATCTACTCATGAGCAATCAGTATGTTATCAGAAATCAGCCTACCCGAGATAAAGCACTTTGACATTTCAGTGACAATTTGAGGTAGTAATACCTTTGACCTGTTCATGGCCACTTGCAAAGACTTATAGGCCTCTACTCCTCCCTCCATCCTCTCCGGATCTTTAGTTTTTGGGATGAGAACTATTCTAGTCTCATACAAGGTCTCCTCTAACACCCCTTCATTCAGAAATTTCGGTACCATGTGTATCACATCCTGCTTTACTCTTTTGGTAGAATAAAGTTGAACTTCCATCTATCCTGGGAGCCTTACTGGGACACATCTGAAATAGAGCATTTTGAACCTCAATCATCTTCTGCAAAACTTTTCTTGGGATATCCCATATGCCATCCATCCAGTTGATGTCCATAATTGAGTTACCTAATTTATAAGGCTTTTGAAAATATTAAGCACCAATCCGATTTTTTTTTCTTTTGTATTTGATTGCCAGTTGCCATCATCTTCTTTCGGTTTATTTCTTTCTTATTTGGTTGCCAGTTGCCATCATCTTCTTTCAGTTTATTTCTTTCGTATTTGGTTGCCAGTTGCCATCCCCTCCTTACATTCAATTTAAAGTTTACTGTCAGAACTGTCTGCAAGATAAACAATTTTTGCTATAACATATCATTAAAAAGAACTTTTACCGTAGAATATCATAGAACTTAAAATTGCTTAATTTGAACAAGAGAAATAGAAGTTATTTCTTTTTAAAGTCATTCAAAAGAAATGTCCAAAGTTACAAAAACTTTCAACTTTCATATCAAACTTAGTTTCAGGAAAACTCAGATTGAATCAATATGAGTGTTATATACCGTTAGAAAATCCTTTTCGATTAGAATGTCTTAGAATCGAGAATCTTCATTTTGAACAACTAAAACAGAAAAAACACCCTTTTCAAAATTAGTCAACATAGTTAGTTTCCTTCATTCGATGTTCTAAAAACATCATGACATAATTGATTACGTACCTGGACGACGTGAGCTTCTCGACCAAACCTTGAGAGACCTTTCTTTTGACATGTATCCTTTAAAAATGACCATTTGAAAACCGTTAGCTCTTACTCTTATTAACGATAAGAGTGATATGCGCCAAGAAGATAAAACTTAATCACTATTGTTGGAAGGGATGATCAGAATCTCTTGCACGTAGAGAGATTTGATTTCATATTCACTGATGAGAAAGAAAAGGAGTTGAAGGAGAGAATAAGAAGAATAAATAAAAGTCATCCTCTCTTTCCATTCTTCTTCCCAACCCTTCAATTTTCTTTTTGTTATCTATAACTTATTTTATTTTACCTTTTGCAATTCATTATATTACAGTAGACACTCTTATGTCCGATTCCACATAAAAATTCCAAGCCTGAGCATTCGATCGAGCCGGACCTATTGAAACTTCTCCGGGCTAGGGGCGGTTCACGAGTCGCCATTTTCCATGCCGGGCAAGACCTAGATGAAATTTAAATTTATCAATAATAAAAAAATTATATAGTTTGTCGAAACCAAGTTTATCAAAAAAACTAAAATGATCGAGCAACAGTTTAAAGGGGGAGTGATAGTTTGTTGAGAAGTTTCATCATGGCATGGGCGTAATGGTTCCATGTTTAAATAATATACAACAATCAAGCAAAAATTAAATAAACTCAAATTTAAACGCGCATCGGCAGCAACAACATCATACAAGTCACGCTGATCACAAAAGATTTAAATGCAACTCTAACAATTTAAGCACAAGTGTAAGAAAGCACATAAAATATCACTTAGGAATCAAAGCAAACATTAAATGGACATAAGTATACAATATAGAGTATACAAATATATATAACCATATTTAGATCATAAACATACTTAAAAATTTGTATATGCCGAGCTTAGCCCGTCGGTTCAGGTCCGAATTCCACATCGAGCTTTGATTTTGGCCGAACTGGGCCTAAGAGTTTCGAACCGAACTATCTGTTGAAACCTCTGGTTTTGATAATGATAAACACTTGACTGATAATTGATTGTGAATGTGCAGAAAAAAATACAAGTGAGCGTAATATCCGTGAAGATGATTGAGCTGAATATTTAATATATCTTATAAGATATTTGAGCATATTATCTTTTATTTAGATAAGGAAACAAACTTGATTTTGATTTCCTTATCTTAAAAAAAGATATTTGGTAAAGAAAATTCAGTAAATATTCAAGTATCTTTATAGAATATTTGAATATATCTAATATGTATTATGACTTATGAGATATATATTATATTCCAAAAGTTATCTCATGGGTTAGAATAGAAAATAGATTAAATTACTTTCCTATATTATCTCATATTAAAAGTAACTAATTTGGATCTGAATTAATTGTAGATTGGTGACCTGCGGATGTATGCAAATCAAGGCAATTAATCAGGATGTAGCCGAGATATCGAACAAGAAGTAAAAGGGCGACGGAGCTGAACGTCGTAATTGCAATTTTCAGTAAAGAGAACGGACGTGTGAACGGAAAAGCTTGGAGCGATATCTTACATCTTAAACGGTTAAGTTCAGGCACGGAAGAGGAGTGTTCGTCAGCTAGATTGAGTCGAGCGAGTACAAGATAATAAGCTTAGTCATTGTAGATGATAAGTTATTAGTTTTGTAATCGACAAGAAATCTAGTAAAGGACGGTCCATCTTTATCCTTCCAGCGGATACTGGAAGGTAATGGTTTTACTCAGTGCTTGATTGGCATTGAGGCTGTTCATGAAGAAGGCTCAAGGGGAGAACAAGCTACAGAGGCTGCTGCAGCTGCTCAAGAGGTTAAAGAGACATGCAGAACCCTCGTCACGATCCCCGGCACAGAAGGAGAGGGTGAGGAGGTTGGAGCTGAACTTCCTGAACGAGAAGCTGCTGCAGCACCTCTTCCTCCATCATCTGACAAAGGAAAAGCTCCAATCATCATCCCTGATTCAAGTAGTGAAGAAAAGGAGGAGTCTAGTGAAGAGGATGACGTTGATGAATCTTCTGAGAGAAAACCTGTTCTGGCAGACACTGATGCAGTCACTGTTGGAGGGGTGTGGTTCAGAAACAAGCTTGTCTCTCAATCATGGTGTATTGTGGAGAGGAAGCATATTGTTCCAGAGAAGAGACTGGACCTTGATAAATACAAGTCTGCAGCGATCATCCAGCTCCTAACTGAGGTAAATCTAATTAAGTCCCGGACTTACCCTTACAGATTCAGTATACTTTTAGTTCGGAAATTTGTAGTCAAAATGGAAGAAAAGTTTAGTGATGAAGAAGGAGTTGATTATGGAAAGAGTTGGGTGAGGGGCAAGAAAGTAGTAATTACCCCTGAAAAGATAAACGCGTTTTTAGGAATAGACAGTGATGCTAGGGAGCCATCTAGTGTAAATAAGAAACTTCTGGCCAAGGTTCTCACTGGAGGTGATTGCAAGTTCGGGGGAGGACCAAATCTCAGTGCTGCTGAACTCACATCCAATAATGCCCTGCTGTACAACTTGGGCATTAGGAACTGGATTCCTAGCTCTCATAGGGGAAAGGTTAGCAGACCCTTCGCTAACCTTTTGCACTTAATTGGGAAAATAAGGAGAGTTAGCTTGGGTAGTGTGATGTTTCCCCAAATTGCTTCTCATGCTGGAAGTACAGTCTCAAGTAAACCCATGGTGATGCCATCCCTCATTTATGGAATGATGATTTCTCAGCATCCGGAGTTGGGAGAGATTTCTGAAGGAATGTCTGAAGAGCTGCACGTTTTTCTTGTTGATCGCAAGCTCTTCAAAGGAAGACATGCTGTTGACATTGCCCAAGAGGACCCGCTTCTAATTTCCCCAACAGATCCTTCCCCTCTGGAAGAAGCACTTCCCCCTGCCTCAGCAATCCAAGCAGCTCTCAAAGCAAGGATAGTGAGCCACCTGAAGTCAGAGCTGAACATACTGGATGCTGAAGCCAAGAGAAGGGATGCCAGACGAGCCAAAATCAGAAGTCTGGTCAAGGATCTGGAATATCCTGAGTAAGAAGGTCATGCCCCAGCAAAAATGAACCCGTAAGCACTTATGTCAAAAAGGGAGAGAGCAAACAAGGCCACTCCAGATGAACTCTTCTGATGCACTCTTGAATTTCTTTTTTTTTTCTTGAAGCCCTGCGTGGCTATGCTAAACCCAAGGTCGAGTGTGGCCACAACATTTATCCTGAACTGATGTTAAGTAGTTTTGAAATTTGTTTTCCACGGAAGACTCCATCTGTGGCCAAGAGTTTTGTCAAAAATCCAAAGGGGGAGATTGATAATGCAGATGACATTCAATTGACAAAACCAGCGCACGTGAACAAGCTACTGCTATTGCAGATCTTGGAGCATATGGAGCTATAGCAGAATATCAGGGCCCATTCTGAATTTGCTTTCAAACGGACCTTCTTGAAGAGCAAAGTTTACGGAGAGCTTCTAAATATTCAACAGAAAATATCCCAGCAAAGATTCCCGTGCCTAGGTGAAAGATTTGTTTGTGGAAGATTTGATTTTCAAAATCTAATCTAATCTCCTACAAACTAGGAGATAATGCTTCTTTAGGGAACTTCCAAAAAGGGGAAATCTGTACGAGGCTTTGGCGAGTATTTAAAGGAGGCTGGGCAGAAGGTCTGGGTATCAAAGCTAAGAGCATACAGAGTGAGTATACGCAGAATACCAGCAGAGTGGAATTCAAGTGAGGGGAAGCATTCCAGAGTGTGCAGCACTCGTGGAGAGGTTCTATCGGCTTAGCAGAAGGCTTGGAGCAACGCGGACAGATTCTGCACCGGCTGTGTGCTACAACGGGTGCTATAGCAAACCTGCAGAGACTGTGTGTTAATTAGAATAGGCTGAGATTCGTCGAGTCAGTAGCTATTCTGAATTGATACCAGTGTAGGTAGTTGAGACACAAGTCAGAGCTTGTTCTGATTGTAGTCGAGGTACTAGCTAAGGTTGAGTAGCATAGGTTGCGTGGAGTCGAACCATGTGTACATCGAACCTTGAGCTTAGTGGATTAAAAGACTGAGTTCAGTCTTTCCCAGAGGTAGGCACTTGGCCGAACTGGGTGAACAATTCGTTATTCATTGTGTTATCTTGCTGCTTCAGATTTGGGTGTTCAAGAGTGTGCTATAGCAACTGCTTGTATACAAATTTGCATCTCAGAGACGCTGCGAAGATTTTCAAAGTGGACAAGACGTTGTTCCTCCTGAAGGAGGGCAAGGACACTTTGATGGTTCAGGTATACGTTGACCATATTATTTTTGGCTCACTTAATGAGAACCTTGTTAGAAAATTTATCAATCTAATGGAAAGCAAATTTGAGATGGGTATGGTTGGGGAACTCAAGTTCTTTCTAGGATTGCAAGTGGTGCAAGGAAAGGACGAGACATGGGTATATCAGCAGAAATACTTGAGAGAGCTGCGAAAAAAGTATAAAATGAAGGATGCAAAGCCCTATCAGACACCTATGTCTTCGAATGACTCTCTCGGAAAAGATGAAAGCTCGCCAGCTGTGGACCCTACCCTCTTCAAAGGGATGATCGGATCATTATTATATCTTACTGCGAGTAGACCTGACATTCTTTTTAGTGTTTGTTTATGTGCCAGGTTTCAGAGTGACCCAAGGGAGACAAACGTCAGGGCGGTAAAAAGAATACTGAGATACCTCAGAGCGCAGACAATCTGTGTCTATGGTATCCCCGAGGAGGTGACCTGAGATTCATAGGGTATACGGATGCTGACTATGCTGGATGCAGACTGGATCAGAAATCCACTTCAGGAATGGCACAATTTCTTGGCCCTTGTCTCATATCTTGGGGCTCGAAGAAATAGAATTTCATTGCCCTCTCCACTGTAGAGGCGGAATAGGTCGCTAGCGCTGCATGTTGTGCTCAACTCTTATGGTTAATGCAACAGCTAAGTGACTTTGGTGTTAAAATGATCATTCTGTTATTTTATGTGATAACACTAGTGTCATTAGCATCTCTAAGGACCCTGTTTAGTTCTCGCGTACTAAGCAAATTGAAATTTGTTACCATTTCTTATGTGACTGTGTTGAAAAAAGGTTGATCAGAATGGACTACTGCCCTACAGATAATCAGGTGGCTGACATATTCACGAAGGCACTACACAGGGAACCTTTTGAAAAACAGCGCTTGGAAGTAGGTATGATTTCCCTTGACTGATATGTGTGTTACCTATCATACTCCTTCCACGAATGGCTATGAAGAGCATACATAAGTACCTGTTCTAGATTGCATTCAATTATAAAATGCTGTTTTTTTAACACTTCTGAGTAGCATGTAGGTATCATAATTTTCTCTAACTTTGATTCAAGAAGACATGATGAGCTTCTTTCTAGACCTATTGAGTCTTCCGAAAAATTGATCCCTCTCTACAAGCCACGGAATATCTCAAAGTCATCCTTAGCTGCTCAGGATTTGACGCCCTTATGAGGCCATTGTCGTATTACAAACTAGGGCGATCAATCTTGAGGTACACAAATACGTTCTCATTTAATATTTCTTATTTTTATGGTGCCTCTCTTGTACCACTTGGGTAACTCAACTGCATCATACCCTCCCTCCCCCCCCCCCCCCCCCCCCCGATTGAACCATAAAACTCGAACCGAGTATCTGGGCTGTATAGAAAGTTTCGAGCAGGTGTTTTCATGCAGAAATAATCGGAGGGAAAAGGGAAAACAGAAATCAAGGAAGAAAATTTTGACAGCCAAGCTATAGACAAAATAAAGAGGGTGCATATCAACCTTTCCAATCATGATGCACCATATGATATTTATTCATACCATGGATGAGGAGATCCGTTCATGGAAAGGGTTCACGAATGATAACTGCAATAAATTGAGCCGTACGTTCCCTTATGGGGTCGGTTGAGTAAAAGAGGCTCCAAAATCCAAAGCTGTCAAGGTGGTGTTCCCGGTGGAGGAATACATTGTGCTGCTCGTTCAAGATGTCCCTCGGGGGGATGCCAGCCCTATATTGGAGGGTATAAATACTTCCTTGGTATAGTGGGTGACTATAATGGAGGAGTTAATGGTTCCCATCCTCGTGAATGATCACTTCGGGAAGCTGCTCGTAAAAATGCAAGAAACAATCCGTGATGTTCGGTGATCCGTTTATGTTCTTATGGTTCATCCCCTACTTGATTCTCTGTCTCATTATACCCGTTCCTTGCTAACTTTTGTTCCTCATCATGCGCTGACTTTTATCTATGTTAGTTGTTAATTATCCCTCCTATCCTGTGGCTGGTGCCACTTTATAGGCATCCGGTTATGATTGATAAACGGAGTTTCTAAATTGATGTGATCCTTAACTTGTTACTAACAATTTCCTTTTCGATGATGCCAAAAGTGGGAAGAGCAATAAGAGACTGCATAACTTGAGGGGAAGTCATTACTTAAATTCTATTCTGCTGTCCATCTTAGGAGGAACTGTGTAACTGTCTTGTCAGGGAAGAAAGTCACCACATACAGTCTATCTGTTAGATTACCTTAGGGGGAACTCTATGAACTATTTAGCTTGAGTATAACTTAACTGACTCACATGACAGGGAACTCAAATATCTAGTTTGTGTTTGTCAGTACTTGTGTTTTTCTCTACTTATCGAAGAAATGTTTGTCATCATCATAAATGGGGAATATGGTTGAACCCTCTGATTTTGATAATGATAAACACTTGACTGATGATTGATTGTGAATGTGAATGTGCAGAAAAAAACAAGGCGTAACATCCGTAAAGATGATCGAGCTGAATATTTAATATATCTTATAGGATATTTGAGCATATTATCTTTTATTTAGATAAGGAAACAAACTTGATTTTGATTTTCTTATTTTAAATAAAAGATATTCAGTAAAGAAAATTCAGTAAATATTCAAATATCTTTAGAGAATATTTGAATATATCTAATATGTATTATGAAATATATATTAGATTCCAAAAGTTATCTCATGGGTTAGAATAGGAAAGAGATTAAATTACTTTCCTATCTTATTTCATATTAAAGGTAACTAATTTAGATCTAAATTAATTGCAGATTTGTGACAGTACGATAAATCAAGGCAATTATTCAAGATCTCCGAGATATCGAACAAGAAATAAAAGGACGGAGTTGAAGGTAGTAATTGAGTTTGCGGTAAAGAGAACGGACGTGTGAACGGAAAAGCTTGGACGATATCTGACATCTTGAACGATTAAGTTGAGGCATGGAAGAGGAGTGTTAGTCAGTTAGATTGAATTAACAAGATAATAAGTTTAGTCCTTGTAGGCGATAAAGTTATTAGTTTTGTAATGGACAAGCGAGCCCTAATCCGTTTGCAGAGCCCTAATCCGCGAACTTTTCAGCTGGACGGATCAGTAGGAGATCCCTAATCCAAGGTAATTTCACCACCACAAAGCTGCAATTTCAATGCGCAAAAGTTGGTCTTCTGGAACAGAAATTCCGTTTGCAGAGGGATAGCAGCCCGCCTAGACCTCACCTAGAGATCAAAGGAGGGAAAGTCCAGATCAGGAGCTGATTGTGGAAGGAAGAAACATCTCGAGGTTTGCTAACTGCACAAATAGAGAAAGTGAGATTCGGATTTGTAATCATACATCTCGTTTGCAGAAACCAATGTGCTGTTTACATACGGGAACCGTTGTTGGTCGAATCATGTATTTTTGTCCTGTCACATCTTCATTACTATGCCAGAGGTGCACTGGAGCTTTGTTGTTTGGGAATGAGTTCCGGAGTTTCTGTATAACGACTCCTGTAAGCATTTTTGGCATAGTATCAGAATACAACCTCATATATTCTTCTTGAACCCTTCCACATGGGATTTTTTGGGCATCAGGATTCAACATCTAATCCTGCAACTGCTATGCTATCATCACTGGGAGCAACAAATACAAAAAGAGAAAAGAGTGTGAAGATGGATCCACTCACCAAGCCAAGAAAGAAAGGACAACGACAACAGCAAAAAATGATATGCTTGGTCTTGCCATGATATACTTTGGCGAGATGAAGGCCAAATGTTTGGAGCTACAGGCAACTATTTTTATTTTGAGATAGAAATGATTAAATTCAGCTTCCGCGATAGAAATTATATGTATTAGCTATTTAGTAACCTTCCATTCAACTTGGCCCTTGTGTTTGATGAGAGACTATAGATAACATGTTCTTGGTATATCATTAAAACAACTAATGTCAGATTAGTGTTCAGATCTACACACCAACTCTGATCTTTGTTATCTCTAAAGAAAGACAATCTGAGCAAGTACTACTAGCACTTGCTCAATTTTAGGCAGAAGAAAACAAGACAGGATTGGGACTTGTGTTTTGATGAAAACAAAACCAAACCACCTACCTGCCTGCTAGTACTCACTCTCGCTCTGGATCTAATTCTTTACATTTGTCCCTTTGCTAACAACCCAATATAACAAAAAACCCCTAGTGATTCACCATCTTCATTGCTGCATATGATTTCAACTTGGAACATTTTGCATCGCTTACGTATCAAAACAAAGGAGGGTAGATCATGCAGGTTATGCTATTGATTTCCTAAATATAAGTATAGTTCACAATACACTGCAAACAAGGCACTCTTCTTCTTCTTTGCCCCTCTCTTTTTCGTAAACCCAAAACTTGATTCTGTTAACTATCAGGGTATGTCTTTCACCAACTTGTCTTACACAGTTGACTTAAATTTGACCACATGCAGCAGTGTTAATTTGAAGTAATAAGAGGGCAGGCAGTGCAGCAGAGACAAATCATACTTTGTTAGCTCATGTCTCAAGCATGTCCTCTCCATTCTACAATCATACATTATTCATTCCTTTCACTTCACTGATGCTCCTCTTCTTTCAGATTCAAACTGAAACCAATCTCTTTATTATCAGACCCATCCCATCCCATCCCATCCCATCTCGGCGGATTAAACCCTAAACCTTTTTCTCCATCTTTATATATATAATACAGCAGGCCAGTTCGTCATCCTCACTCCGACTGTGCTCTTGAAATGGACAGCAGATCCACTTTTCTCGCCATTTTCCTGTCACTTTCCTTGTCTCATGTAACACTAACACCACCCTTATTCTCGTTTATTTTTGTTGTGTGCTGCTTATATTTAGGTCTGCTCATCCACAGGTATCTGCCAAGGATCTTGTCGCAAAAACCAGTCCCTTCACAGCCAGAGCGGCCCTGAACCGCTACTGGAATGCGCACATCTCCAACACCCTCCCCAAGCCACCCTTCTTCTTCTCCAAAGCCTCGCCACTAAACGCGGTGGACCTCGCCGTTTTGACCAAGCTCGCAGAGCAAGACACTCTCGCTGACCGCATCGAATCCTTGTGCTCTTCCGCCAACATCTTCTGCCAATTCGACGCCGTTTCGACCGCGGCCCGGGCGGGCAGACCCGGGCAGGATTCCGACTTCGCCGTTTACTCGAACAAGCAGTTCGCGAGCTACGGGTCGGGCAGGCCAGGCGGGTCGGATTCTTTCAAGAACTACTCGGACGGGTTGAATCTCCCAACGGACTCCTTCGCTCGGTACAGCAAAGACTCGACTGGACACGCCGGGAGCTTCTCCAGCTACGCTCGCGACGCAAACGTCGCCAACGGGACATTCGCGAGCTACGGCGCCGGCGCAACAGGCGGGTCGGGAGGATTCGACAGCTACGACGCGCTGGTCAACATTCCCCACCTGCATTTCTCGTCGTACGATCAGAGCGCCAACAATCACAAGCTTTCCTTCTCCAGCTACTCGGCAGAGACCAACTCGGGAGACGAGTCGTTCTCGAGCTATGGCCGGGCCGGGAACGGCGCTCCGGCCGAGTTCAAAGTGTACGCGGAGGAAGGTAACACAGTGGGATCCACTTTCACAGGGTACGGTGAGTCCGGAAATGGCGCAAACGACACTTTCAAGGTCTACGGAGGGAATGGAAACAACCCGCGTAACAACTTCAAGACTTACGGCACCGGCGGGAACGCCGGGGTTGATAGCTTTTCGAGTTACAGAGACGGAGCGAATGTCGGGGACGACACGTTCCAGTCTTATGCAAAGAACTCGAATGCGGCGAAACTGAACTTCGCGAACTACGGAAAGACGTTCAACGAGGGGACCGATGAGTTCAAGGAGTATGGAAAAGGATCGAAGAACGAAGCTGCGGGGTTTAAGGAGTATGGACTGAACACGACGTTTAAATCGTACGCAGATAAAGGCGTTACATTCGCTGCGTACACAAAACCAGGTAACAGTGGGTCTGCATCTTCATCGGCACAAAGCAGAGCAGGGAAGAGGTGGGTGGAGCCAGGCAAGTTCTTCCGCGAGTCGTGTCTTAAACAGGGCACAGTGATGATCATGCCGGACATCCGAGACAAGATGCCGGAGAGGTCGTTTCTTCCACGATCAATCATATCCAGACTCCCCTTCTCCACTGCGACCCTCCCTCAACTCAAACGCATCTTCCACGCGCGGGACGGAGCCACGCTGGAGCGCATCATCGCCAGCTCGGTCTCCGAGTGCGAGCGTGCGCCCAGCCGCGGCGAGACGAAGAAGTGCGTCGGGTCGGGTGAGGATATGATCGACTTTGCTACTACGAACCTCGGCCACAACGTGGTGGTTCGGACGACAGAGAACACCAAAGGGTCTAACCGCGAGGTGTTACTCGGGAAGGTGGTCGGGATCAATGGCGGAAAGGTGACGAAATCGGTGTCGTGCCACCAGAGTTTGTATCCTTACTTGGTGTACTACTGTCACTCGGTGCCGGAGGTGAGAGTGTACGAAGCGGAGTTTCTGGAGGCGGAGACGAAGGAGAAGATCAACAGAGGGGTCGCCATCTGTCACATTGACACGTCAGCATGGAGCAGAACACATGGCGCGTTCGTGGCTCTGGGATTCGGGCCGGGAGAGATCGAGGTTTGTCACTGGATATTTGAGAACGACATGACTTGGGCCACTGCTGATGTTTGAGAATTTACAAGTGTCCAATTTTTGTTGTTGTTGTTGTTTAAATTTAAGGTTGTGTTTAATTGATGATTGTTTTGTAATGTAGCTTCTGAGTTTTTACAGAAACAATCCATCTGTGTCGATTGGAAACAATCCATTTGTGTTTAATGGATGATAATCACGGTTTGAGAGTATCAAAATGTGAAAGTGATGGCTGTTTTGTTCCTTGCATTTTGGCAAATAGAGCTGCTTTGATAATTTAGGCATCGGTTCAGGAAGTTCTAATTCGTTGAGAAATTTCTCGAGAAATAATTATTGTTACTATTCAATAAACAGTAATAACAATCTACATATTTTATGCACTCATAACTATCTCGAAGAAATATTTCTATTACTATTCACATTTTTTAATAAGTTTTAATTTTGATAAATTAATTTTTTTTAAAAAATATTGATGAATTATAGTTCGGATTTCCGATAAGATTTTCTACGAATCATAAGAGAACATGTATATTTAAGGATAAACTTCAAACTTGTATAAAATGAGGTTCATGCATCATTATATATTCATACATTAATTCATCTTCTCCTCATCTAGATTTTTGTTGATTTCTACAATCTTGTTGGGTAATGGATCCTTTCAATTTTAATGAGAGCTTTCACTTTATTCAACCAAAGAATGAATGAAATGAGTGAAATGGGAAACCCATTTGTTATGGATGCCGTTGCGATTACAACAATGACTGCTCAAGAGGAGGAAGAGGCGCGGCCTCGTCGACAACCAAATCGACGGAGACATAGGCGATCGAAGGGGACTTTTACAAGACTACTTCAATGAGCGTCCAATTTTTCCTGAAACAGACTTTCGTTGAAGGTATCGTATGAGTAGCTATCTTTTTAATCGTATAAATACTATGCTTTGTAACAATGATACGTATTGACACCAATGAAGTGATGCCGCTAGAGTGCTAGGCCTCCTTCCTGAACAGAAGATAACCGGTGCTATACAGATGCTAGCATACGGGTCATGAGCTGATCAGTGTGCCGAGATCACACGCATGGGGGAATCTACGACCCTCAAATGTTTGAAGAAATTCTGTGCTCAAGTAGTTGCGCATTATAAAGATCGTTATTTACGATCTCCAAATTAAGCAGACTTAACTCGCCTACTAAGAAGGACAGAGCAACGAGGATTTCCAAGCATGATCGGAAGCATAGATTGTATGCACTGGGAATGGAAAAACTGTTCAACAGCGTGGCAAGGGGCCTAATTAGATCGTAAGGGTCGTCCAACTATTATTTTAGAGACTGTCAAGTCGTACGATAACTGGATATGAGATAGTTTCCTTGGCGTGTCTGGAGCACAAAATGATGTTAATGTTTTCTACAGTCAGATATATTTGATTCATATCTCGAAGGAGTCACCCCTCAAGTGACGTTCAAAATGAATGGGAGCACATATGAGCAGAGCTACTATTTGGTTGACGGAATTTATCCAAGGTACTCCTCGTTTGTCAAAACAATTAGTAATCCTCAAGATGATGCAAAAAAACTATTTGCGAAAAAATAAGAATCATATCGCAAAGACGTGGAACGGGCATTTGGGATCTTACAATCCCGATGGTCAATAGTGCGTCATGCAGGTATGTCTCACACAAAAAGTGTTTTGATTACTATTATGTTAACATGCATCATAGTGCATAATATGATTGTTGTGGAAGAATTTGACGAGGAGGAATTTATCGAAGTCGAAGAAGAAGATCCCCTCAGTCCAAATAGTGCCTTTACTATGTACGATGGACCAAGTGATCAAAAGGGTAATCGAATCCCTCATGACCCGGTGGAAAGAACTCAACATCTCAAGCATTTGGTGAATGTCTTATAAACTTTCAATATGCATATCTTCACACACAACTTCAAAGTGATTTGGTGAAACACAATTGGTTCATGGAAACTGGCGAACAAATATGAGTTCGCATTATGTGTTTCAATTTTAGTGTTGCATTATTATTTTTCGTTTTTTATTGTCGTGTGTTGCTTTTTTCTTATGTCTTTCATTTGTAGTGTGTGTTGTATTTTAATTATATTTTAAGTTCAACTTTTTTGAATTTTCGTTCTGTTGAATTTTGTTATTTGTAAATCAAGTGTTAAATGTCAAACAAATTAAGTACATCAATTAAGGACCACTTAAGTTATTCCCACAACTTGTCAATTTTTTGTCTATTGCCGGTAATTGGATCGATCAATTGACGACGATATGAATTGCATAATTGCACATCTTCAGACATAGACCAATTGCCCGACATATTAAAAATATTATAAAAGAGATGAAATATGTGAATTGAAATATGAGAGAAGAGTGAAGTATTGAATATTTTGTGTAAATTTAGATTCATAAGAGTATTAGATTTATAGTGATTTTTTTTAGATGATAAAAAAAAATATGTTTTCTATGTTTTCGATTTTTTTTCATTTTTTGTTGGCTTAAATCCCGTTGTAAATAAATATGATCCGTTAGATCAAATTTGGATCTGATTTAACGGACCATATCTCCTTTCCGTTAAAAAGTCAGCCCGTCGGATCAATCCGTTGGGCCTGTCACGTGATTTGCACGTGTTATTCTCTCTCATCCATTGATCTTCTCTCTCCTCGATCGATTTCCTCGGCGATCCAGGCGAGATCGTCTCCGAGCACGTTCTACCTCCTTCGAATCTTCTTCTCAACCTGTGCGTTCGAAATTGACAAGAACGTTCTCAAATCGAACTAGAACATTCTCAAATTGAGATCTATCGGTGCAGATGCCCTTACAAATGTAATGGATGTTTTGCCTAAAATATCATCCAAAAGAAGAAGAAAAATGGTTGAAGAATGTGGAAGTGGATTGTACAATGCATATGATGGCTAGAGCTAGCAAACCATGCCGACTGCCACATGGGTCACTCATTAAAAAGTGTTTCGAAAAGCGCATGCATTTGATGGAGCAGAGAATCTCACTTCCTTGTGTAGAAAAAGAAAAGGTCCCCCAGCCTCGGCATGGTCTGGCAAGGCTTTTCAGTCCACTTAAATCAGGGGTTTAAGCAACCTCAACTGATGCAGAAATCTATCAGTGTTTTATCGCAACTGGTACTGTACATTGATCACCAATGAAGATCCGAATCACTAAAACAGAATATACATCCAACCAGACGCCTCAAATACACACATTTATCATCGTCCATTAAAACGGTAGGATGGTAATGTCAGACCAGGGGCGCGGTAGTGGCTAGCTGGACTTCAGGCTCTTTAGGTGCGGCTGGCTCGTCGTTCCAGTTGGTATTTCTGTAATACATGGCATACAGTAGCAGCTGAACTAGACCTGAAACTGCTCCCAATCCGTTTGGAATCTTTCACACAACAAAAGAAATTCAAGGATCGTTAGTTAGTTAGTTAGTTAGTTAGTTTAGGTAGCGGTTATAAAGTGGGCTTACCAAAATATAAGGATCGAATTTGAGGGATGCGTAGAGTACCCAGACAATTCCGTTTAAAAAGTTTGCGAGTGACAAGAGGAATGGCATGTATTTGACGCTCTTTGTCTTTAGAACTCGTTTCTGCAAGTTCCCCACATAAAAAAAAATATCATTCATTTTGATAGGTGCTCTGGTCTGGTCTGGTGAGGCTGAAATTATGGCGTACCATGACTGTCAACGGGGATGCGTACATAAGAATATTGAAGACAATGCACACCAATCCGATGACCATGGACCTGTCTTTGGTCCCCTGGACAAACCTCAAGGTGAGAACCACTAGAACAACCAAGAATGCCAGCTCCACAAGAAGAACCATAATAATCTTCCTCTGAAAAGCCAAAGGGCAGCAGCACATTCAGAATTAATTCGATAGGAGATTTATTTAAGGGAAGAAGAGACGCACTCGTTTTCCCCATGTGGAGTAGGTGAAGAAGGTTGTTACATAAATGAGTTCCATTGCCAAGCCTATGCCGTTTATTGTGATCACCAGAAGACTGTCTGGATGGACAAAGGGCATGCCGTAGAAGACCCACATTGCGCAATTCAGCACCGTCGCTAGGTAAGGGTCCGGCTTGAACTGCTCCACCGATTTCTGCTTTATGATTTTTATAAATGTGGGGCTGCATTCATCACAATCCAAAGTCAGCCTCACTCTCAGGCCAAGTTTAAAAATATGAAATGCGTCTGGTTGATTACATTGGGGAAGAAAATAGCCCGAAAGATATGACATTTCCTGCAAAACTAGATGCTGTCAGTGCCATCCAAACTCACGCATCACAAAATGAGACAATGTGTCACCCAACAGACCTATGATCCCTACGATGGTCCTGATCGCGTCTCGATCCAGCATTTTGTTTGATGTACAAGGGAGTGCGGATGCAAATAAACGAATACTTTCAATTCAATGCTGGAGAAGTCCTTGTGGTGAAAACCTTTTGGCACAACTTTTGTTTTTGTGACCTTCAAAAGATCCGCCGAACGGTTTAATGGATCATGTAAGTGATGTGGCATATCTGCCTTACTTTGCTCCCGGGCTTCATAATCCAAAAACTCAAACTTGCTTCAATGGCTGTCCATCATCTTTGCTACCCCTCCCATTTATAATAGACAATTTATAAATGGATCGAGTGATGATGATATAGTTCTCATTTGTACTGTTTGCCTTTTAAATACTGCAAACCAACCAAACCATTTCACAAATGTATGAAACTTAATCAGATGTTAGATCATGTATATGAAATTTCATGATTTTTGGATAATTGGTTTGAAAGATTTGATTTAATCAGTCTAGCTGTTTGTTCAAAGTATATGACAGCGGAAAAAGCTCTATGTACTATCAAGTTTCGATCTTTTAAACTCTTATGTCTCCTTAGTTCAATTCTTTTCAATTAAACTTCGCAAGACAGCAAAAGAGACACTTCCATCTTTTCAATTATCTTAGCAAGGGTTAACTCACCCCTACCAAACTGTATAATATCTTTTAGGGTGTCAAATTGACTATTAATTGAATTAAGCAGAATTACAGCAAGGTATTCTTCTTTTAGCTCATCCCCACATCTTTTAAGATCTTGGGTTAAGAAAAATGTCTAGATTCTCTTGGATGGACAGTGACACTTCCATCTTAAAAATAAACAATTACTCAAGAGAGCAATCCTATTTGGCAAGGATTTGGCCAAATAGATATTATCTAGAGCTTCCCATAATTCTTTGGGATTAGTGATATGAACTACCTATCTAGCTACATCATCAGTCAGCCTGAGCATTATCTCAGAGTGGGCTAACTCCCTTAATTCAGTTTTAGCATCTTCAGAGCTAGGTACTGCCCACTGCTTTGTTATAGCCCTATATGATTTTCCCATATTCAGAATATACTTCATTTTAACTTTTCACATGGCAAAGTCCATATTCTTATCGAAAGGTCTAATCCTAATGTCAGACATATCTAACATCAATCAGGGGATCAAGCACGCAGCAAAACTATGCAATCACAGGAGCACAAACAGACAGACAGGCAGTTTCACAAGAATGATGAATAATTTGCAAGATCACTCAATTCAATCACAATATCAAAAATAATAGCGCACTAAAAAATACATTAATTAGATAAATAGGCTCTGATATCAATTTGACAGCGGAAAAAGCTCAATGTACTATCAAATTTCGATCTTTTAAACTCTTATTTCCCTTAGGGCCTGTTCTTTAGCCATTAAATTTTCAGCACTTAAGTTAAGTTAAGGTAAGTTAAGTTAAGTTCAGTTAAGTTCAGTTAAGTTAAGGTAAGTTAAGTTAAGTTAAGGTAAGTTAAGTTAAGTTAAGGTAAGTTAAGTTAAGTTAAGGTAAGTTAAGTTAAGTTAAGTTAAGTACTACCCATCACCCCAACCCACCATCACACCCCACCACCACCACTCCAACCTACCACCACCACCACCACCCAAACCCACCACCCCAACCACACCACCACCACCCCCACCCCCACCAGCAACACCCCAACCCACCACCCCAACCACACCACCACCATCACAACCACACCATCCCTCACCCCCACCAGCAACACCCCAACCCACCACCCCAACCACAACACCACACCATCACCACCACCACCCCAACCACCCCACCCCCACACCACCACTCCAACCACACCACCACCACCACCCCAACAACACCACCACACTACCACCACCCCAACCCACCACCACCACCCCCATTACCACCACCACCAACCCACTACCACAACCCCAACCCAACACCCCCACCACCACAACCCCCACCACCACCAACACCCCCACCACCACAACCCCAACCCACCACCCCAACTATACCACCACCACCATAAAAATATGTTTGTAAAAGTACTTAAGTTAAGTTAAGTTAAGTTCAGTTAAGTTAAGGTAAGTTCAGTTAAGTTAAGTTAAATTCAGTTAAGTTAAGGTAAGTTAAGTTAAGTTAAGCTAAGTTAAGTTAAGGTAAGGTAAGTTAAGTTAAGTTAAGTTAAGTTAAGCATAAGTTAAGGTCTAAAGAACAGGCCCTTAGTTCAATTCTTTTCAATTAAATTTTGCAAGACAGCAAAAGGGAATGGACATAACACACAAGAATTTTATGCAGTTCAGGTCAAAGACCCTACGTCTGCGGAACCTCAGGCAGGGAAGGCTCGACCCAATCCACTATGCAATTATTGTTCAAAGTACAAGCAAGACCAATTCACGAATAAGTAACCAAGAAAGTAACCTATTCTAGACCAAGCACAGAAGAACAATCGAAGAAAGCACAGCAGACGCGGAAGAGAAGGATGGAGGGTTAAAGCCCCCTCCGATGGCCCCTAAGTGCTAAGCACCAAAGACACTCCTTCTTTCGTCGTTGAAGACTTGGACGCTGCCGCCTGGTCACAGTTCGTCGTTCTCGCAGCGCTCGGCCTTCGCCTTCCGAACCCGAGCCTTCACAAGAGCAGACCTCGCTCCTGAGAATCGGTTCCACTCCACAGCTCCGACGTGTCGCTCCGCCAGTCTGGAACCTCCGATGACCCGTCGCACTTTCTCGCTCCGTCCGCCGCTCTCGCTCGCCGTACTCCGCTCGTCGATTGCTCGTCCTCTCTTGGTCGCTCACGTGTTGCTCGATTTTCTTTTCTTCTATCTTGTGCCCTAATCCCCAATTTGGCTTTTCTTTTATACTCCTCCAAAACGCAGCGTTTTTCTCCAGAAGCCTTTTAATCAAAAGATGACCGTTGAAATCCCTACGACCTGCATATGTCAGAACACAAGGAACCCATAAATAAAAAGGCAAAGCAGCTAAGTTCAAAAACAATAGCAGCTCAAAACACTGACCCAGAAAAGTACACATAACTCAGACTAAACAAACCCTGTGCTAGTTTTTGTTCTAGTCACATCTTATATCAGGACATAAGACTAGCAAACCTAGATTAAAGACTTAACAATTTGACCCCCTAATCTAGGTTGCAGAGAGATCAATCAACACATGAATTCAAGCAGTATTGACGGACCATAAACTCTATAGTCCTAAGAACAACAATTTCATTTTAAGATTAAGACAAGCCTTCCCCATAGCCTTCTCAAATTCTCCTGGCAACTCAGTCTGGCTCCTTAATGTGGAGGAAGTTCCTGCAAAACACAAACTTAGAGATTGGCACAACCTTTGTGCCAAAGTCAGCAGGATTCTTGTCACCTAGAATTTTAACAATTGAAATAGAGTTAGATTCCACCTTATCTCTAATAAAATGCAGCCTAACATCTATATGCTTACTACGCTCATGGTAAACGGGTCTCTACATAAATGTAATGCTCTTTGACTGTCAGTATGCAACACAGGAACACTCAACTTTCCTTCAATCTCTTGCAGCAAGCCTTGAAGCCAAATGGATTCTTTTGCGGCTTCTGTTGCTGGAATAAACTCTGCTTCAGTAGAAGACAGAGCTACAACTGATTGAAATTGTGCTTTCCATGAAACACAATTACCACACCATGTAAAAAACAAACCAATGATTGATTTTCCGTTATCTTTGTTGCTAGCATAATCAGAGTCAACATAACCAAGCAATTCAAAATTATTATTGTATGTTGCGTATACTAACCCTACTGACTTAGTGTTGTTTAAGTATCTCAGTAAGTATTTCATGGCATTCCAGTGCTCTTCACCAGGATATGCCATGAATCTGCTCAATACACTAATTCCAAAAGCTAAATCAAGTCTAGCACAAAGCATACAATACATTACTGATCCTACTGCCACATCATATGGTACTTTTACCATTCTCCTAATTTCAGAATTAGTTTTAGGGCAATATTGCTTGGTTAAATTCAAGTGCCCCCTAAGGGAACACCCATAGGTTTGGTGTCCACCATACCAAACCTGTTAAGCACTTTTACAATGTAGTCAGCTTGTGACAATATCATTTTATTATGTGTTGTATCTCTAATTATACTAAACTCCTAGGATTTTCTTTGCTTCACCTAAGTCTTTCATATGAAAATGTGTATTTAGCTCTTTCTTTAATTTAGTAATCTCAACCTTAGAATTAATCATAATTAATATGTCATCCACATGTAAGAGCAAATACAATTTTAAATCAGACCTAGGTTTTTTCAGATAAAGACATGTGTAATATTTGCTTCTTAAAAATCCTAGGGACATCATACATGTGTTAAACTTGATGTTCCACTGCCTAGGTGATTGCTTAAGGCCATACAATGACCTTTTAAGCAGGTAGACGTGATCGAGATGTTTTTTTGTCAATGAAACCTAATGGCTGATTCAGGTAAATCATTTCATTTAAGTTTCCATGCAAAAAAGCAGTTTTTACGTCCATTTGGTGTAATTCCCAATCATGCACAACAGTCATAGCTAGTAATAATCTTATAGTCTTATACTTAACCACAAGGGCAAATATCTCATTATAATCTATCCCTTCCCTTTGGTTAAAACCCTTGGCCACTAGTCTGGCCTTAAAACTGGGAGGGTCAGACAAGGTATCACCTTTCTTGACCTTAAATACCCATTTACAACCAATGGTTTTGGCTCCCACAGGTTTGGGGACTAGTTCCCATGTCTCATTTGCATGGATAGATTTTATTTCATCACACATTGCTAGTTCCCATTTTTCTGAATCATTAGATTTAATTGCTTCATCATATGTTTCAGGTATACTCACAATCACACTACTAGCAACAATCAATGCATACTCAGAAACATTCATGCATTCAGCCAGATTGACATACTTCTTATTAGGAAAATTTACTCTAACAGCTCTATCCCTAGTTAGCCTATAGAAGGACGGTTCACTCCCAACATCATTCACAACAGGCTCACTGCCTAAAGCCGGGGAAACATCAATCCCTGGCACAATAATATCAGGGGTAGTGTTAGGGATACTTATATGTTCCTCATCTGGCTGATTAGGGTCCATCTGGACTTCATCCTCACTCTGATTTGGCGTTTGCAGATCCATTAATCCAGCTCCTCCCTGCTGGACTCCTACCTCAGCATTATCTGAAACCTTCCTTGGACAACTATCTCTTATGTCCTGGATCACCTCTTCAGGTTCACTTGTACCTGCAGTAGCATCAGGGAGGTAGGCTGAGATTTAAAATAGAATTCATTCTCATTAAAAGTCACAGACCTGGAGGTTATAACCTTGTAACCTCCGGGCTATATTAACAATATTTTGTAGCCTTTAACTTCTAAAGGATATCCTAAAATCACAGATTTGAGAGCCCTTGACTTTAATTTTCCTTGGGAAATTAAAGCATAGGCAGTACAGCCAAAGGGTCTCAAGTGAGACAGGCTCAACTTTCTGCCAGACCACACTTCTTGTGGAATCTTAAAATCTAGGGTAGAACTAGGGGACCAATTAACTAAATAAGATGCAGTCATCACTACCTCTCCCCACAAAGAGTTCTTAAGTCCAGAACTAAATAACATGCACCTAGCCCGCTCTAGGAGAGTTCTATTCATTCTCTCAGCAGTCCCATTCTGCTGAGGAGTCCCAGGGACTGTCAAATGCCTCTTAATGCCTTGCGCTTTATAAGAAGCATCAAAATCCTTATTGCAAAACTCCAGGCCATTATCTGTTCTAAGGCACTTTACCCTAAACTCAGTTTGACTCTCAACTAGAGTCTTCCAAACCTGAAAGTGCTCAAAAGCTTCAGATTTGGACTTTAACAGATAAACCCACACTTTCCAAGTGTATTGGTCAACTAGAGACATGAAATATATCCTCCCCCTACTGTTGGAACAGGTGCTGGCTCCCAGAGGTCACTATGTACATACTCTAATGATTTTTGCACTTTCAGGTCAGAGGAACTAAAGGGGTGTGCTATTTTCTTACCAAAAAAACAGCTCTCACAGGTTTCTTATCTAAGTGACCTGCCCTATATAAATGGTAAAGCCCCTTATTTCCTATATGCCCTAACCTAGCATGTCATCTCTCTGAGTATTCTACCTCAATGCTCACTGAACTAACAACATTTACCTCTGGGAAGGTTTCTACATAGTACAACCCTCCCCTCTTAATGCTCCTAATCAAAACTTCTCCTTTTCTAGCCACATCCCTGACCCCACTCTCAGAACTGATCTTAAAGCCTAGGTCTTCTAGTATCGACTCAGATAAAAAGTTTCTCCTAAGGTCTGGTACCCACCTAACCTGCTGTAACTTTCTCACCTTCCCATCAAACATTCTCAAAGGAATAGTGCCTACTCCTTTGATTTTCAGGAAAGTGTGGTCACCCAACTTGACCTCAACTCCTCACATAAGCTAAAATCACCAAATAAATCCTATGAGGAGTAGCATTCATAGTACAGCCAGAGTCTAAAATCCAAGCATGATCATTATTAGAAAAAGCAGCAAGTAATAATTCATTGTCATAATCAGATTTAGACTCACAAACATTTGAAAAATCAGTCTTATTTTGTTTTGGTTGTTTATCTTTTTGCTTCTAATCTCTCTTTTTCTTGTGGAAATTACTTGCAAAATGACCTAGCTTATCGCAATAGAAGCACTTGGCATTGCTTCTATTTTTTAAAGTTCGTTTCTAGTTGTCAATCTTATTATTAGGCTTCTTTCCTCTACCGTTAGTCCTGCTTTTCCCCTTAACTTGCATGGCCTCATTCTTAGAGTCACTGCCATGCACGTTTTTCAATTTAAACACCCTAAGAGTATCATTCTTCTGTATTATAGACTCAGTTATCTCAGCAAGAGTTAACTCACCCCTACCAAACTGTATAATATCTTTTAGGGTGTCAAATTGACTGTTAAGTGAATTAAGCAGAATTACAGCAAGGTATTCTTCTTTTAGCTCATCCCCAAATCTTTTAAGATCTTGGGTAAGCCTAAGAAAAATGTCTAGATTCTCTTGGATGGACAGTGACACTTCCATCTTAAAAGTAAACAATTTACTCAAGAGAGCAATCCTATTTGGCAAGGATTTGGCCAAATAGATATTATCTAGAGCTTCCCATAATTCTTTGGGATTAGTAATATGAACTACCTATCTAGCTACATCATCAGTCAGCCTAAGCATTATCTCAGAGCGGACTAACTCCCTTAATTCAATTTTAGCATCTTCAGAGGTGAGTACTGCCCACTGCTCTGTTATAGCCCTATATAATTTCCCCATATTCAGAATATACTTCATTTTAACTTTTCACATGGCAAAGTCCATATTCCCATCGAAAGGTCTAATCCTAATGTCAGACATATCTAACATCAATCAGGGGATCAAGCACGCAGCAAAAATATGCAATCACAGGAGCACAAGCAGACAGGCAGGCAGTTTCACAAGAATGATGAATAATTTGCAAGATCACTCAATTCAATCACAATATCAAAAATAATAGCACACTTAAACTCTTATTTCCCCTTAGTTCAATTCTTTTCAATTAAACTTCGCAATACAGCAAAAAGGAATGGACATAATACACAAGAATTTTATGCAGTTCAGGTCAAAGACCCTACGTCTGCGGAACCTCAGGCAGGGAAGGCTCAACCCAATCCACTATACAATTATTGTTCACAGTACAAGCAAGACCAATTCACGAATAAGTAACCAAGAAAGTAACCTATTCTAGACCAAGCATAGAAGAACAATCAAAGAAAGCACAGCAGACGTGGAAGAGAAGAATGGAGGGTTAAAGCCCCCTCCGATGGCCCCTAAGTGCTAAGCACCGAAGACACTCCTCCTTTCGTTGTTGAAGACTTGGACGCTGCTGCCTAGTCACAGTTCGTCGTTCTCGCAGCGCTCGGCCTTCGCCTTCTGAACCCGAGCCTTCACAAGTGCAGACCTCGCTTCTGAGAATCGGTTCCACTCAACAGCTCCGACGCGTCGCTCCGCCGGTCTGGAACCTCCGATGACCCGTCGCACTTTCTCGCTCCGTCCGCCGCTCTCGCTCGCCGTACTCCGCTCGTCGATTGCTCGTCCTCTCTTGGTCGCTCACGTATCGCTCTATTTTCTTTTCTTCTATCCTGTGCCCTAATCCCCAATTTGGCTTTTCTTTTATACCCCTCCAAAACGCAGCGTTTTTCTCCTGAAGCCTTTTAATCAAATGATGACCATTGCAAACCCTAACGACCTGCATATGTCAAAACATAAGGAACTCAGAAATAAAATGGCAAAAGCATCAAAGTCCAAAAACAATAGCAGCTCAAAACACTGACCCAAAAAAGTACACAAAACTCAGACTAAACAAACCCTATCCTAGTTTTTCTTCTAGTCACAGCTTATATCAGGACATAAGACTAGCAAACCTAGATTAAAGACCTAACAGAGAAGAAAAGGAACGAGTTTTGGAAACTTGATAAAAAAACGAAGTGGCTTTGGTCAAAACTCAGCGTTTTGCTCATAATAGAAAATTAAAAAGCTGAGTCCCACGCGAAAGACCTTGCGCTCAAGGTTGAAATCAGGAAAAGTATGCATGAACTGCGAAATCGATTGCCAAGTAGCATTAGACATTGTGATAGGGACTCCCATTGCACTAAAAATTGAGGAGTCGCTTTGCCCATGATAAGGATAGATTGGAACCCCACGAGCTTTACTAGACGAAGCATATGATGAGAGCCAATGTGGTCCGTGGGTGACAGCGCATCGTCGTGCGCTTCAAATTTGTATTTATAACTTCTGTTAACACTAGACAGCGGTAAGCAGGGTCGAACCCAAAGAGAGCAAGTGAATTAGAGTTCTAATGATAGTCACAGAGAATGTTCAATACTGAGTTCAACAATTCAGAGAATATCAGTCGGAGAAATACACTGTAGCTAGTTATCATTGATTAAGCAACATGTATCAACTAATGAATACTGTCCCAATTAGTGTTCTACCTATTCTTAACTAATGAATACTGTCCCAATTAGTTCTCAACAGGTTCAATAGTTACTCGACTAACACCACAAATTAGTTCCACTGCTAGGCTTAGCTAACAATGGAATTCAGTCAAGTATAATGCAATGGGTATCAACCTAGCTTCACTGCTAAGCTATGCTAAATTGATAATCAGGCATTCAGTTCATACAAGTCAGGAGGCAGTAAATCATTAGCTCAAGTCAAGCATTCATTGATCTCAAACCAAGTGTTGCAATGCAAATCCCCAACTGAGTTTGGGTTTAGCTACTCATCACATCCATCAAATGCAATAAAACTGAGTTCAGTATACTATAATAAGTTAAAGAACACGAAACTGAATTAAAATGAAAATGGAGCGAATAGTGTTTTCCGACAGTGAATAGTAACAGATGAACTGTAATACGTGAACATTAACAACAGTAAACCCCAATGAATAGTGATTTCGGCGACTTCCAGCAGCATCTTCTCCTCCTCTCTAAGCTGCCTCCTCCTTGCTACAGTACCCCGAGATAACTGATGGCAAATGTGTTTGTCCAATATGTTCTAATCCTAGGATTTTGGGTTGAACCAAATCCACTTGAACCGGTCTTTGGTTCAGCAGCTGTTGACTGCTATTGACTTCTACTGACTTCTATTGCCCGCTGGTGACTTCTGTTGACCGCTGTTGACTTCTTGATCTTGAATGAATGCTCCAAATATGCAATAAAATCCAATGCGATCTTGAAACACCTGCGATACGAAAACACTACAAAAGAGTAATCGATCTCACGCAAAATGTAATAAAATTATGGAAATAAACAACTCAATGGAGCGTATAAATGCGCTCCATCAGTGGGTAATGCAACATCAGCAATGGTATGTGTTAAAGTTATGGCATACTTGACAAAATAACTGCAAGAAGTTGCTACAGGATACTACGGAGTTAGAAGCTGAAGCATGTTCTAAAGACTGACAAAACAAACCGCAAGAAGATGCTATAGCATCCCGTTGCAGCAGAAACTTGAGCAACCTGCCTGAAGTCAATCACTAGAAGTTGCTATAACATACCATGAAGACTCAAAGCTAGCCGATCAACACGGAGCAACACGAAGAGCGTCCGAAGGGTTGCTGCCGGCGTCGAAACAAGTCAGGGAGTCTCCCAGTCAATCACAATTGATCAGAAGTCTTCATCAAGCGATAAGAAGAGATTGAAAAAGATAAGTTTCTAAATTGGTTTTAGGAAATAAAAACTCAATAACTTGCAAGAATCTATGAGAGGATCCAATATGAAAAGTTGGTTGGAAAGATCTACGAATCCTAAGGGAATTAGGATTCCTATATATGTTCAGTGTTGCGGCTATAGTGGGTGCAACACACACACACGGACACACAACCAAAGAGAGATAAGCATAAACAAAGAGCGGGAGCTAAAGGCTAGAACGTAGAGTTGTGGGTGCATGAGCTGAGAGAAGATCACGACTAGAGGAGTTTGATCTAATCTTGTGATGATGCAAGTATGGCAGTGTTTGACAAAACCAGCATAAGTGAACTAGGAGTTGCTGCAGCTCAAACAATCAAGCAGGCCAGCAGAAGGGAACTAGCAGCAGCTGCAGCAGGGGATGATGGTCTCTAGCTCTCACAGGGGGAAGGTTATCAGAGACTTTGCTAACCTTCTCTACTCTATTGGGAAGAAGAGGAGAATCAGCCTGGGCAGTGTTATGTTTCCTCAGCTGGCCATTCATGTCGGGAGTGCTTCCTCCAGCAAGCCCATTGTGCTTCCCTCCCTCATCTATGGGATGATGGTCTCCCAGCATCCGGAGCTTGGAGAAATTTCCGAAGGCTTATCGAAGAGCTGCAGGTCTTCACAGTAGACCACAAGTTATTCAAAGGAAAGCATGCGGTGGATTTTCCATATGAGGATCCTCTTCTGGTTGGCTCTTCAGCATCAGCTTCTCTGGAAGAACCTCTTCCCCCTGCTGCAACAATTCAGCCAGCTCTTCGTGCCAGAATTGTGAGCCATCTCAGGTCTGAGCTGCTCATTCTTGATGCTGAAGCCAAACGGAGGGATGCCAGGCGTGGCCAGATTAGGAGTCTACTCAGAGACTTGGAGTTCCCGGAGGATGAGGAGCAGGCCCCTTGAGCATCTGTGACAAAAAGGGGGAGAGAAGTTGTTTTTTTTGCTGAACAGCTACTGATGAACATTTTTTTACTGACCCTGCGTGGTCATGCTATGGCCAAGTGTGGCCTCACCTACTTACTCTCTATGATTTTATTTAGAGTATTTTTTTCTGGTTCATGGGAGAGTGTATATGCTCTAAAGGTTTTGTCAAAATGCCAAGGGGGAGATTGATGATGCAAGTATGGCAGTGTTTGACAAAACCAGCATAAGTGAACTAGGAGTTGCTGCAGCTCAAACAATCAAGCAGGCCAGCAGAAGGGAACTAGCAGCAGCTACAGCAGGGGATGCTGCAGCAGGTGCTAGTTCAACTGGCTGTTTCAACTGTCCAATAAGCAGCAGCAATCTGGGCGTGTCTAGAAGGGCTGTGATCGCTACGGAGATCATCAGAAGAATTTCTAAAATGCTATGGAGTATTTTCCAGCAAGGTTTTCTCGTCAGAGAGGAAGATTTGCATTGAAGATAAATATCAAATCTAATCTCCTAGTTTTTAGGAGATAATTGATCTTGTTGGGTCAATTGCCTAAACCTGGACATTGCTTAAAGTGGTGCTGCTATTTAAGCTGAAGGTGTTCAGAGCAGAGAGGTTGATCGAAGCAGAGGGATACACGAGTGCATACACAGATTTCAGTGGAAGAATCCTTGGTGTGCGACGGAAGCTTTCTTCGATCATCACCCGTGAGCAGAGCGTTGAGCGCAGAGCTGAGGTGAGTATTGCAGAAGGGAATCAGGACTTGCAGAGTCTGATTCGTGTTTGATCTGAAAGCCAATTCAGAGCTGTGGAGCTTGTTGGTTGATCAAGGGCAGCCGCGGAAGAACTGACGGGTGGAAGGCTCGGTCGAGTGTCGTGCGGCAGTACTCGCTAGTGGCAGGAGGTCACTGAGTGAGGGGGAGTATTCCAGAGTGTGCAGCGCTCGTGGAATCGTTCGATCGGCTCGGCAGAAGGCCTTGGAGCGACGCGGACATTTGTGCTTCAGCTGTGTGATACAGCTGTTGCTGCAGCAACCCTGCTGAGTAGTGTAGTTTAGAATAGGCTGAGTTCTTTGAGAAGAAAGGAGCTATTCTAGATTGACATATTGTAGAGGGTGTGCAGACGCAAATCAGAGCTTGTTCTGATTGTGCCGAGTGATCCACACGGGGTTGAGTAGCATAGGTTGCGTGAGTTGTAACCGAGTGTACTTGGAACCTTTGGTTGAGTGGATTGAGGACTGGAGAATTGTCCTCCCCAGACGTATGCAGATTGGCCGAACTGGGTGAACAAACCTGTGCCTTGTTAATTGTTTGCTGAGACGATTTTCAAGTGAACAAGAGTGTGCTGCAGCAACTGCTTGTTCACAAAATCTATCGAACTAAGACACTACGAATTACATCTTGATCTAAGAACTTCAACTGGAGCGTAGTCTCCTTGAAAGATTAAATACTTGCTTTGCAGCATAGTCGCGATCTGTCGGAGATCAAAGCAGAGTTCCTAGATATTGACAGGAGGTCATTGATCAAGGGGGAGCATCGCCAGAGTCAGAAGAACTCGTGGAAGTGCAACTACTCATCATGGAGTGCTTGGAAAGTCGTGGATAGAAGTTACAGCAACTTGACAGAGTAAGTTGCTATAGCATCTTCCTATTACACATTATTTTAGAATAGGCCGAGTCTGTGAACTGTAGCTTTCTATACTGAAGTGTATAGACATTGTGAGCAAGTCTGTGTAGCTAATGTGTGTGATCACATTGAGCACAAATTTTGACTAGTTAGATGTGAGGTTAAACTAGTGTCGACTGAGTTTTGGAATCCTTTGTACTTGAAACGAGATAGTGAAATACTGAGGACCGAGAGAAGTCCTCCCCACATATAGGCAGTTTCTGAACTGGGTAACCAAAGCTTATGTAATCATCAGGTTCGGCCAAAGTAAAGAAATTCCATAAAGTGACCCAGAGATTGCTATAGCAACCTATTGATACAAGTCACCAACTGTGTGATTATAAATCTCCGTGAGTGGAGTTTAGTTGTATTGAGAAGTATAAATAAAACATAAAGGGTACAAAGGGAAATTCTAATCTAAATTCTAATTTATTTGTTTATTCTATCACCCTCTCTCAAGCGAAGCGTCGAACTAACCGAAACGCAAAGCTTGCATTTGAAAAATTCAAATGAAGGACGAGATAGACCTTTAGTAAACACATCTACAATCTGAAGAGAAGAAGGAACATGAGGGACACGAAGCTTGTTGGCCATAATCAACTCTCTAATAAAGTGATAGTCAATATCAATATGTTTGGCACGCCTGTGAGCAACAGGATTCTGAGCAAAAAATATGGCATTGTTATTATCACAAAACAGAATAGACGGACTAGAGAGAGGAACATGCAAATCAAGAAGCAAATGAGACAACCAAACAACCTCAGCAACATAATTTTCAAAGCACGATATTCAAATTCAGTATTAGATCGAGAAATAATGGGTTGTTTCTTAGCACTCCATGAAACAAAATTATTACCAATAAACACAACATAACCATAAGTAGAACGACGAGTCTCTAGGCAATGAGCCCAATCAGCATCAGAATAACTAAACACTTCTACCGATAGTGAATGGTACCTCGGACATAACGAAGTATATGAGTTACAGCAGCAAAATGATCCTCACGAGGATCCTGTAAAAATGACTGACAGAACTCACTGCAAAAGCGATATCAGGCCGAGTAATCGTAAGATACTGAAGTGCACCAACTAATGAACTATATAAAGTAGGATTCACAAAAGGTTCACTAGTGTTACTATGTTGTGAAAGCGGAAGAAACGGCGTAGAGACCGGAGCAGCATCAGTCATGCCAGCCCTACGAAGTATATCACGAGCATATTTGGCTTGCCCTAAAAAAAGTCAAGAAGAAGTCGAAGACATTTCTAAGCCAAGAAAATAGTGAAGAGTGCCTAAATCCTTGATAAAAATTCTTTATCAATACGAGTAATAAATAGGCGAAGGACACTTGAATCCTTGCCCGTCAGAATGATATCATCCACATATACCAATAAATATATAAGGATCGATCCATGAGAGTAGACAAATAAAGAGGTGTCAGCATTGCTGCAAATAAAACCAAGGCGCGAGAGATATGAGCTAACTCGTTGAAACCAAGCGCGTGGAGCCTGCTTGAGACCATATATGGCTTTTTGCAAACGACATACATAATCAGGATAAAGAGGATCTTTGTAGCCAGCAGGTTGCGCCATATAAACTGGAGTATCTGGAACACCATTGAGAAAATCGTTGTTGACATCAAGTTGGTGAAGAGGCCAGTTTCGCATAATGGCAATTGCAAGAACAATCCGACGGTAAAAGCTTTAACAGTAGGACTAAATGTATGATCAAAGTCAAAACCAGGGATTTGAGAAAAACCCTGAGCAACAAGACGAGCCTTATGTCGGTTAATACTACCATCGGGACGATACTTGAATCGAAAAAATCCATTTGGAACCAACAACATTAGCATTGGAAGGACTTGGAACAAGATCCCAAGTGTGCTGACGACGAAGAGTAGCCATTTCTTCATCCATGGCTACTATCCATTTTGGATCACGAAGAGCATAACATAAAAGCGTGGTTCACTTTGAGAAAGCAAAGTAGCTAAAAATCCAAAGACTTTATAATCAGAAAAATTGTGAGGTCGAAGAGAACCAGTACGAGACCGAGTGGTCATAGAGTGGGTAGGCACTAGCGGAAGATCGGACGAGTCACTTGAATAAGTATCAGACAACCCCGAAGAAGCATTAGATGTCAACTTTGTAGGAGACGGAGACTGAACTGAAGATGTCGAGGCATGCACTTCCATATCTGAAGAGCACAAATGACAAGGCGGCAAAGAAGAAGAATCCCCAACATGAGAACTAGAATGTATAACTGGATCCATAAAAATGGAAACATCCAACGAAGAAATGGCTGCCGCCGAATTTGTAGTAGAGGCAAATGGAAAAAGTCTCATCAAAACAAGCATGGCGAGTAATATAGACATGACCGGTTACAGTATCTAAACATCGAAACCTTTGTGTTGGGAGCTGTAACCAACAAAGACACAAGGAATACTGCGAGGAGAGAGTTTATACGCATTATACGGTCATATAAAAGGATAAACTATACAACCAAAAGGATGGAAGTTTGAGTAAATCGAAGGGCGGCCAAATAGGACACAAAAGGTGTCTCTCCTTGAAACACCGAAGAAGGAAGTCGATTGATTGTATAGGCTGCAGCCGAAAATGCATCATCCCAATGAGATAAAGGCAAATGAGAATGAAATAACATAGTAAGACCCATTTCAGTAACATGTATGTGTTTACGCTCAGCACGCCCATTTTGTTTAGGCATATAAGGACAAGATATTTGATTATGAATACCCTTACAAGCAAAATGAGTGGGAATGTGATTGTTTAAAACTTCATTTCCTCCATCACTCTGAACCACTTTAATACTAGCAGAAAACTGATTCTCAACCAATGCCTCAAAATGAAAGTAGACGTCAACAAAATCAGATTTGCGACGAAAAGGATATAACCATGTAAAACGTGAAGTCATCAACAAAAATAGCATGATACGAAAATCCATTTTTAGATAAAATTGGAGAAGAGCCCCACAAGTCACAGTGCACTATATCAAGAACATGTAAAGCATGTTTAGGGTTCTCAACAAATGACAATCTCTGACCTTTTGCCATAACACAAGAAGCACATGTGTGGGGTTTAGGCAATAAGGATGATAAATGACAACAAACCAACATCATTTAATTTGGAAATAACAGCATTGGTCGCATGTCCTAATCGAGCATGCCACAATTCAAAAGAAGCTCGATTTTTATTATTCTGAAGGTGGGCAACAAGGGCAGCTTCTCCATGATCCAAAATATATAAACCATTCTCAGTGTGACCTCTCCCGACGACCGCTTTTGAAACCTTGTGTTGAATAAAAACATTTTAATCATAAAAAATAATCATAACACCAAGATCTCGAGTTAACTTGCTGATGGAAAGTAAAGTTTTGGTAATATGCGGCACTACTAAAACATCTGATAAATGTAAAGTAGGAGAGAGCTTAGTATCACCAACTTGAGAAATAGAAATAGATTCACCATTACCAACAGAACACGAGAAGTGCCCAAATAGGAAGTGACATTCTCAAGATCAGATGATGAGGAAGTCATATGATTTGTGGCTCCTGAATCAATATACTAATCAGAGGTGCGAGATGAAGGCTCTAATTGCAGTGTGGACTGAAAAGAATCAGCTAAATGAGCAGAAACTTGTTGTCGAGAAGATGACACAATATGGTAACAATTAGAGGCAATATGGCCAGGTTTCCCACACCACTGGCAATGAACACGACTACGACCATAACCACGGCCACGAAGTCCTACCACGTTCGAAGGACTTCAAGGAACGAGAATTGTTATCCAAAATAGGCTGATCCGAGGCAACAAAAACAACGGAACCAACAGTAGAATGCATCAAGGATGTCTTAGATGAATCATGGCTAGACAAGGAAGATATGAAAGCCTCCTGATTTTCGCCCCGAGCAACAACATCCTTATACATCGGAGATGGAGATAAATTTAAAAGTGGTGCACTGAAATCTTTATATTCAGGACCAAGAGCCCTCAAAAACCACAGAACCTGCTCATCATTTGTGGCAGCAGCACCCATAGATGACAACTGATCGAAAATAGCCTTGAATTTAAGATTTAACTCATGAACCGTACCTGTACGCCGAAGATTGAGAACCCGATCACGAAGTTGTAATATGCTAGATCGACTTCGATTTTGATAGACACTAGAAAGGGTATTCCATATTTGCTGAGTTGCGGAACATCCGATCGTGAGGGAAGAAAAAAGGAGACTACATAAGTGTTGATCCTCTGCAACCCAATCACCAAAAGCAAGAACATAGGCATTATATGCCACTTTAGCAGCCGCATCGACGGACGGATCAATTGGATCGGGCTCAGGTGGGCATGGGTTGGATCAGTCTAAAAAACCAAACAATTGTTGAGAACGCAGGACGTGAGTGGCCTGTGTCTTCTATAACATATAGTTAGAGGCCGATAATTTGGTGTTGAGCATGTGAATAAGTGTGTTGTATGGAAGTTTGTGATCAGCCATGGCGACAGAGAGGATCGGAAGTCCGATCGAAAAAGAAAAAGAAAAGAGAAAAAAAGGTAGAGAGAAGGCCGCCGCTTCATTTGACCTAGCTGATACCATGTGTGATTGTAAATCTCCGTGAGTGGAGTTTAATTTTATTGAGAAGCATAAATAAAAAGCAAAGGGTACAAAGGTAAATTCTAATCTAAATTCTAATTTATTTGTTTATTCTATCACCAACAACGCGTCGATATTTCAGTATGATATCCATGACAACGTTTAAGTAGTGACACATGAAATACGTTGTGAATAAGGATGTGAGAAGGGAGGTCTAACTTGTATGTCACGGGTCTAATATGTTCTAGAACGGAAAAGGATCCAAAATACCTCCTTGCGAGTTTTGGATGGCCGGTAAGCTGTCGTGGTTTGTCGATAAAGAACCCCTTATGATGCATGTGGTCTTTGCACACACGACTTGCGAGCAGACAAAGTCGGAGAACTCTCGATAGTTTAAGTTTCTTATCAACAATTTATGTCTCATCTAATTTGTAAATCAGAAATCTGAATAATTTAAGTTTCTTATCAACAATTTATGGCTCATCTAATTTGTAAATCAGAAACCAACACAAAATTTTCAATTGTAATTTTGATTCTGATTCATCCCATGCACTTTGATAATCCAATCATGATTTGCTTCCATATAGATTCACATCCCCACTTTATTTATTTATATATTTTGTCGGCCTTCATTAATTTATTTAAGCATTATAATGTGATGAAATTAATCTATTTTAGTTTAAACTTGATCTATTGTAAATTTTCAAAATATTATATATACAAAATTTATAAAAATTTTAGTTTAAACTTGATCTATTGTAAATTTTCAAAATATTATATATACAAAATTTATAAAATATAAATATAAATATTTTTTTTGATAAGTAAGACGTGAAATAATTTTAGATTATACCATTAATTGTGAGTAGTGAAAATTATGGTGCATAAAATTCCATAAACCAGAATGAAATTGATAACAGAAGATTATGCGGAACAAAAAAACGGTCGAGACCGAAATCGATCTTGATTTTGGTTCGGTTCCATCATTCGGTTCGAACCGGTTGGGCTAGATACTGAAATTATGGACCCACCATTATCGTAGGCCCACTCGAAACTTCATCTTCATCGTCCTGCTCAGTGCTGCGCGCTTCTCTGTCTCCAACTCCATCCATCCACTGACTTTCCTTCTCTTCAGTGGCACGCCATCCGACCTCTTTCCCTCTCCGCTGGATTCACTCAATCTGTACTTATCATAATTCCGAGTCCAACCGCATCATCTGCTCCTCGTCCTCGTTCGTCCATCGGCGCTGTGAATTCCGTTGCACGATCTGGCAATTTGATGATCAGCTGCTCCCTTCATCTCTCAATTTGATGAAATTCATATCTTGTCTGATCTTGCAGCCGGCATTTTCTTAATTAACCAAGTTGCGAGTGAGAGATCTGACCAAATTCCGGGATTGGAGGGAAAATGGGGAGCGCCGATGAGAAAGTGGTCGCTGTCATCATGGTCGGAGGACCTACTAAAGGTAATCCAATGCCTTCATTTTCTTCTGCAAATCAAAAATCTCTTTGATTCTGAATTTGCGACTTCATGATCAGATTATGCCAGATGTATTGAAGCTCTACTCTATCTTAAGATCCTAATACTATTCATTCAATCGGTGGAGTGGTGACTTTATGGAATATGAAATCATTCTTTACTCCATAGAATTGTCATTCCAGTTTGCCTTTTGTTGTGATATAGTTGTTTCATCCATTACATATTGATTAATGGCGACAACTTTCCTAGTGCTCATTAATTATTATCTGTGTTTTCCAGGTACCAGATTTCGGCCTTTGTCACTGAACATTCCGAAGCCTCTTTTTCCTTTAGCAGGACAGCCTATGGTGCATCATCCTATCAATGCTTGCAAAAGGGTAAACCTCCCGTCCCAAGGTTGAAAAATTGGTGATCTGCATCTCGTGCTGTGTGCAGCTCCAGCTAATTATATGTTTTATAGCAGATTCCCAATCTAGCACAGATTTATCTTGTTGGTTTTTATGAAGAGAGAGAGTTTGCTTTGTATGTTTCATCCATTTCAAATGAGCTCAAAGTTCCTGTTAGGTAACTAGTGTTGTTGTCTTTTGATGTTATAGCACCATTATATAGCATACAGTATGTCGAGAATTATGGATGTAGATTCATGTTTGTGTCAATTTTGTTTCTAGATATCTGAAGGAGGATAAACCGCATGGTTCTGCTGGTGGGCTCTATAAATTTAGAGATCTAATCATGGAAGACAGCCCGGTATTTCATCGTCAAAGACCTTTTCTGTTATCTTATGTAACAAATCTCATTCTGTTTTCTACTTATAAATAGATTCATATGATAGGATGTCTTGAGGTCCACTTGTACTGACAAAGTTTTTGGCAAGAACAACACTGAGCTAGTTAATAAATGACTGGATATTACCAAGATGTTCCTACTTGACACTACCCGAAGTTAAGGTCGCATAATAGGAATGTAGTTTGATGGTCAATGAATATCAAAACATAAATGAAATCAATGCCAACCAAATTCTTAAAGTTTGCCAATGAAAGTACTTGTCTTGGGCCTAACTATCATTGTGGCTAACATGAATTATCTTATGATGTTGCAGTCATATATATTTTTGCTGAACTGTGATGTTTGCTGCAGCTTTCCCCTCCCTGAAATGCTAGGTACTCATATTCCTGCTTCTGAATTCGTTTTTACTTATAACCGTATTCATCTGTACCCTTTTCGATTCCAAGAGTATGAGTTTTGAATGACCGTGGTTAACATATATATTAGTAAGTTTGTTTTCTACTTTTTTTGCAGAGGCTCATCGCAGCTATGGTGGGATAGGTACAATTTTGGTCATCAAAGTAAGTGTGTATTTAAGCTACTAGTTTCAACTTTCCCCTCTAGCACTTACCATGTTGGGCATTGAGATTATTGATTCCGTGGTGTTACATTCAGGTTTCTGCAGAGTCAGCCAGTCAATTTGGAGAATTGGTGGCTGACCCAGTCACAAATGAACTCTTACATTACACTGAAAAGCCTGAAACTTTTGTAAGTGGATGATGGTACTAGAGTATTGGATTCTCTTCTATATGTTTGATGTACTTATTTTCTGTTGATCTAATATTATGTTGTTCAATACAGGTCAGTGATAGAATAAACTGTGGAGTATACATATTTACACCAGATATTTTTACTGCTATCCAAGGTGCTTCCACTCAACGGAAAGACAGAGGTTAACACATGGCCCTCAGAGTCATCTATATGTTTTGTAAATAATCTAGTAATTTACTAGCTTTATCTCACTTACACTTCCAGCACCCAACATCAATATTGACAATATATCATATCTTTGAAGATAAATAATTCAAATTTTGTACTAAAGGCAAATCACGAGTGCGTGGATAGTATTCTGGTCACCTTCTGAAAGGCTCTTGTCTTTTTATCTGTTTGTTATTTTACACAAACAAAGGATAGTAATTTACTCTTCCCATTTGCAGCAAACTTGAGACGCATGTCAAGCTTTGGAGCACTGCAATCAGCAGCGAGGTTTCACTAGCAATCTTGCCTTATGGAGTTACTTGTGAAAGTACTTACTCTGTTAGAGTCGGTACTTGTGGAGTCCCCTAATTCTTACTTATCTATATTTTCGCAACATAGGAGTCTTCATGCAGATTTTGTGAGACTGGACCAGGATATCCTATCACCTCTGGCAGGGAAGAAGAAACTGTATACTTATGAGACTATGGACTATTGGGAGCAGATTAAAACTCCAGGGTAGGCCAGATTTCCTCATCTTATTAACTTAATTTTGAAACCCTACTCATCCATATGTAATTCCTTGCTTCCCCTTTTGCAGGATGTCGTTGAGATGTTCTGCTCTGTATCTAGGCCATTACCGATACACTTCTCCCCACCTTTTGGCAAGTGGAGATGGAACGAAAAGTGCTACCGTCATAGGTGATGTCTATATTCATCCGTCTGCAAAAGTACATCCAACTGCTAAGGTAAAATATGTATAGCAATTCAAGATATATGGTACCTCCAACCATATTCATAAGGCATGCTTTCTTTTGGAACAGATAGGTCCAAATGTCTCAATATCTGCAAATGCTCGTGTGGGGCCAGGTGCAAGGCTCATCAGTAGTATAATCCTTGACGATGTTGAAGTCAAAGTATGAATTTAACGCATTAGCTTCAACAGTTGATAATAAGATTGTTTTACCTTATACAATATGAGAAGCCTAGCTATTGAAGTTTCAACTATGCATGGGTTATTGTCTTCGACCTTTTCTATTGCAAAGCTCTGTGAATTGGAGATGTATTTGATTTTGCTTGCTTTGTCCGATGGAATGCTTCTTAATGATGTAATAAGTGAAGACACTACATAATATGTTATGCCATGATTAGGAAAATGGAGTTGTGATTCATTCGATAGTCGGATGGAAATCATCAATTGGAAGATGGTCTCGGGTTCAGGTTAGTACGAAATCAACATTCTTGTAATTTTTACAATTTGAAAGACCTCTAACTGATCTGCAACCAGGGCAACGGAGATTACAATGGGAAACTCGGAATCACAATCCTAGGTATGTGCATCTAATTACCTTGCTTGGAGCAATGGGCAAACTAAAAGTTCTGTTTTCGCATGTCTGAATACTTCCAGTTATCACTTCAGGTGAGTCTGTGACGGTTGAGGATGAAGTTGTGGTGATCAACAGCATAGTCCTCCCCAATAAAACTCTCAACATTAGTGTTCAAGAAGAGATAATATTGTAAGGGAAGGCAAAAAGCTGGATTCTTAGAGCTCAATATGCTTATTGTAATTAACAGCTCAATAAAGCTGTAAGAACTAATGTTGAGGAGCTTTTTGTTGCTTAGATATACTTTTAGTTTGTCCATCGGAAATGAATTTCCATCTCAAATCACAGTGATATATTAGTTTGGACGGACGCAACTTTTTTTTGTCCAACCGACTTGATTTTATTTAAGTTATAAATCGCAATTCTAAATCAATTATTGTTAAAATTCAAAAGATCAAACTATACTTCAAAACAAGTCACAAGTTCAAACCAATAAACTTGAATTTTGTTGCGCGAGTGAAGTTTTATGCTCAAAATCATCAAGTCAGCTAAAAAGGAACAAACCGATTTTAGGCCAAAATTTGCTTCACCTCAATATTATTATGAAAAGTAGTGATAAAATACCATTTGAATGATTACTGGACTAGCAGAAAATTTAGCCATATCAATGATAATTGCAGTTTTCAAAAAATTAGATTGACTTGGTTTTCAACAAAGACAATTATAAAGTTAGAATACACAACGTAAAGTTGACATGGCCGAGTTGGTCTAAGGCGCCAGATTAAGGTTCTGGTCCGAAAGGGCGTGGGTTCAAATCCCACTGTCAACAAAAAACTTTGGAAATAATTTTTTAATTTAACTTAATTAATCATTATTCATCACCACCGGCATTAAAGCAATAATGACTAAAAGAAAATGGGCTAGAAATCTAGGACATGCATCATAGTCTTCAAAACCTTGACATCAACTATCGGTAGCACTTTATTTTTTGTCAATTTAAGAGATGATTTCAAGAATGTGAGCATCAATATATCGGTAGAAAACATAGCCATTTTGACAATGAGCAGTGATTCCAAATCATTCAAGCATCGGGCTGCATCAAAATGCTTAAGCATAAGGTAATGATAGGGACAACATTTCTCATGTTTTAATTCCACAACTCCACCTGCCTTTCCACCATTCCATTCCTTATTTTGGTTTAAAAGGTTCCAACACTTTTCTAGCCATTTTAAGCTGTCCGCATTCGTTCTTGGTCTTGTGTAAGTAGTGTTGCATGTATGCGAATAATAAAAGAAAAAAATAATTGATTATGTTTTTAATAAACTAGACGAAATCTGGAGTAGGGAGTCGAGGCACATTAGACGATCTACCAGAACAAATCTGAAAAAGGTAAGAACACATAAACCTTTTGGTAAACTAGCGTAAATTAAGACATGTTAGTATGAAGCATCAGGACAATGCTGAACCCATGAATATGAAGCATCAAGACAGAATATGTCAGTTCACGCAACAGGACAGAATATGCTTGATGAGAATTTTTACCCGTGAATATGAAGCATGAGGATAGCAACAAATGGTTTATGAAGCATCAAGACGATGCAAACAGAATATGCCAGTTCACGCAACAGGACGATGAGAATTTTTATGAAGCATATCAGCACTTCAAAGAGCTACAAAGAGATTGTCCGCATCACGGGTACAGCAAATGGCAGCTCATGCAAAGCTTTTATGATGAAATGGATCAAGATGCAAGAAACCATATGGACCAAGCGAGCGGAGGAGCAATGATGGATTTGAGAGCCTCCGATGATTTCAAAGTTATAGACAAGATAGTGCGAAACTCGCATCAGTGGGGTGGAGAGAATAACCACCTGAATAAGAAAGGAAAAGAGCATACATCCAAGGCCGTAACAAAGGAAGATTTCAGCTCCCTAGCAAAGACGGTGAACTCTTTGGCACAATCAATCGTGAATTTAAATATCAAGAAGAAGAGGGACAACCAGCAAGTATGCATGATTTGTTCTAGCCCGGCACATGATGATGACTCGTGCACCGCAAAGCGTGCGGACAAATATGAGGATGTGAATTACCTCGTCAGAAATCAAGGGAGAGAATATGCGCCACCGCAAGCTAGCGGTTATCAGCCGAGGAACCCTCCAATCCATGTGAGGCTCCATGAGGATCCAAACTTGCCGAGAATAGCGCCGCTGAATATATAGCCCAAACCAGCATCGCCAGGGTTTGTAACGAGAAATCAGAATCAAGGAGCCTCCTCCAACACGTATAAGCCAAGGAGCAACTATCAAAGCGAAAATTATCAAAGGTCGAACAATTACAACCATCAAAATCAGGGAACACAATATTACAAATTGATAGAGGATATGAACTTACCTGGAATTGGAATGAAGGTGGCTAGCCTAGCTTCAATTACCGGACATTGGAGATGGCATGCGGAAGGCTGAGTTATTCGCGGCTGGTGGCAGGAAAGAAACAGGAGTAGGCGCGGGGAGAAGAAGAAGAAAGCCACTAACTTGAAATAAAACGAAAGACGCTCATGGGGAAAGTGGTTTTCGCCGGAAGCCGCTTTTCCCATGAGCGGCTTTCGGTTCCATATGACATTAGCATCATGTAGGCTTCCATCTTGGCTGACTGGATCCGTATCGAAATTTTTTTGAAAAGCCATTTTTGCCAAAATCGACTTTTCAAAATGATGGCATATTCTAAACAACACTTCGAAAAAGTGTCATGTGTGGATTTTCTGAAATCCACCCATTCTCTATTTATATCATTCTTTTTATTTTCTTTTTTACTCGTAACTTCTAATCCACATCCGTAAATGTGGGGAACCTCCAGTCAATTTCCCTTAATGTGTGGTTATCCATAATCTAACCTAAATACAAATTTTAACTTCTCTAAGCTTTATTTATGTCACACAATCCACATTGAATGTTATCTATAACGTGCATTTCATATCGAATACTTGATTAATTAGAGCATCTCCAAGGGCGTTAGCTAAAATGATTAACTAAAATATAATATTATATTGGTTATGTATAATTTAGATGATGAAAAACAGTTTGTGCTCCAATGGGGTTATGCATAATGATTATGTATATTTAGAAATCAATTTCAATGGCTATAATTCAAAACCTTATCTCTTCATCCTTACACACTCCCTACTCTTCATCCATAAATTCTCTACTCTTCATCCATACACTCTCATATCCTCATCCCGACACTCTCCTCCCTTCAATTTTACCAAAGTCATGCCACATAATGTACGAAAATGGTGGAAAATGAGGATGAAGGATGAAGAAGATGAAGAACTACAAACAATGGGTATTGTTGCTCAACATCATTTTGAAAGTCAGAATGAGGAGTTGTCACCACGCCGTGGTGGTTCTTTAATGAACCACCGTGTTATTGAACGCGATAGAGAAGAAGGTCATGCTAAACTTTATCGTGATTATTTTTCTAGCACTCCTACATATCCATAATCAATATTTCGTAGGAGATTTCGGATGCGCCGATCTTTGTTTTTAAGAATTCAAGAAGAAATATCAGTTCATGATAACTACTTCACTCAAAGAACAGACGCTGTCGAAGTTCGTAGATTATCATCTCTCCAAAAAATAACAGCGACACTTTGAATGCTTACCCATGGAACTGCCGCAGATGCGGTTGATGATTATATAAGAATTGGCGAAAGCATGGCGATAGAAAGTCTCAAAAGATTTGTAAGAGAAGTTGTGGAAATATTTGGTGCTAAATATATGAGAAGACCAAATGATGAAGATGTGGCTAGACTGTTGGTGGTAGCCGAACACCGAAGCTTTCCAGGAATGTTGGGCAGTATTGATTGTATGCATTGGAAGTGGAAGAATTGTCCAACTGCGTCGCAAGGTATGTACACTGGACATGTTCATGAACCCACTATTATTTTAGAAGTTGTAGCCTCATATGACCTTTGGATTTGGCATGCTTTCTTTGGATTACCGGGGATCATTAAATGATATAAATGTATTGGATCGATCTCATCTATTTGAAGAACTAGCTGAAGGTCATGGTCCTAAAGTGTCTTTATGGGCACGAATATATCATGGGATATTATTTTGCACATGGTATATATCATTCATGGCCTACTATCATTAAAACCATTCCATCTCCACAAGGAAACAAAAAAATACTTTGCTGCTATCTAAGAGTCTGCTAGAAAAGATGTTGAGCGAGCATTCAGAGTGTTGCAATCTCGATTTGCAATGATACACGGATATTCTCGATTTTGGATGTGGACACAATGAAATATATAATGTCGGCGTGTATCATTTTGCATAATATGATTATTGAAGAAGAGAGAGAATTACAGACTCCGGACTACAACTATGATTCAACTACTGAGATTGCAAATAAATCATTGAACATGAGTGGTACACCCAATATTATGGAGTTTATACAAGTACATCATCAAATTAGAGATAAACAAGATCATATTCAACTGCAAAATGATTTCATCGAACATATTTGGCAAATATATGGTGCCTACCAAGACTGATGCGGCGTTCTTTCTTCTGAAATTCTATAGTGCCTTTATGTGTGAATTTTTATTTGGATCATATGCAGTGTGAACTTTTTTTGTATGAACATTATATGATATGGAGTGTGAACTTTTTTTTTGTATGAACATTATATGATATCTTGCAGGGCTCACTTACTTACTAGAAGGGTAAATGCAAGGAATGTGGATGCAGAGCGGGTGCTCCTAAGTGACCTTGTAAGAGATGGTTGCTGAAGGGCATATCATCACTTTCTTGTCCTCTCATTCTTTTCTGCTCCCATTCTTTGATTATGTCTTTATAACATATGTACATTCAGTTGGGACCAACCATGCTAGTTTATGTACAAAACTATCTTATAATGTAGACATGTCTGTATACCAATGGAGATTATAGGAAAAAGAAGTTATTACTTTGACTGAAAGGATTACTCATTTTTGCAAGTTTCAAAACTTGTGTCATCCATACATTGTATATTTAGGCAGGAATTCCATGTCGGAATTTACTCGAATGAAACATGTCTTAGAAGAACATATATGTAAGAAATATCATGACTGTAGCTCCAAGCAGGGCCACAACATGCCCTGAACTCAACTTTAGCCGCATTGCTTGAGTTCAAGGCAGGCTTGAGCAATAGAGAGCGAGAAGGAGCTATGTGAGAGACCAACGGAACATTGATGTCCACCTTCTGGCCAGATTGGCAGTGTCCGGGGACGGCGCAGAGGAAGTAATGGTGGCCGTAGGTGCCTACAATGATTGAATCGTTGCCGGTGGCATATGCAGCAAAGGACTTGGATACATTGCAGGACCTGCACTGTGGGTGACTCACTTGCATTACATTGTGGAACTGCGTGAGGTACACAAAGCCTGGAACCGCCGACCAGATCACCAAGGTTAGTCAGATTGCAATGATGAATGTGTGGAGTTGACAATCATATTTTTAACTCTATATAGATGTCAGATATAAGTTTCAGGGGTCAAATTGTAGTCAAAAACAATTTATAGACCTTGGTAAGCCAAGGGTCGATCCTAGGAACAGGCGCGTGTATATACTAGCTAGCAAATAATATGTTCAGCTACTCCTAATAGAAATTTCGAATTTATTCTAATTATTCTAATTGTCCTAATTAATATAACTAACGGTTGATTCGATCAGAGAAAGTAATTCCAAGATCAAACTTCACCCATGCTCGCAACACGATTCATGCAATCAGTCACACCATATAGTCATGCAAAATAGCTTTGGAAATAACCTAAACTGACATCAGATGAGCCGCCCATTCACGGATCATCACCTGAATTAATCTACACTATTGAGCGCCGCTCAATCACGGATTATCAACAGTTTCGATTTATTAGACACAAAGGGTTCCAGACAAAATATGTCAACTCTCCTATCGATTCATGTACTAACAATATAGCTACCATGTCTCGACATCAATCCTATTTGTTCCAGTTAACTGCCTCAGACCCATTCATCTTTTTGGCATCTAACCTAGTTTCGTTCTAACATGCAGTCATCTCAATCAATGATCAACAGTGGTAAAACGATAGAAAGAAGCATAATAGAATTGAAAACATAAACTTGCATTAGACTAAAACTGTTGTTTGTACAAATCACATGAAATCAGGTTAAAGACATGGGATCCGTAGGATCCCAGAACTAAATAAACTACTCGCTACTCATGGGGATTACTACCAATACAAGAATGAAAAGAATAAAGAACGAAGAACCCGTGACGACGATCTTCACTCCCAGCTATCCTCTTCTCTCTTGCGTTCGTTCTCCAAAATCGTCCAATCCTTGTGAAGGAGCCCTAGATTCCTATTTATACTGAAAGTCAATTGAGTTGATTTTTGAAATTAATTTACGGCCCAGTTTGGTTTCAAACCGGCGGTTTCAATTCCAAACCGCCGGTTCAAGCGACAAACCGCCGGTTTCTAATCGAACCGGCCAGTTTCAGAGAATCACGATATTTAGCCTTTGGGGCCGGTTCAGGACCAAACCACCGGTTCCACTTATGGATCGCCCGTTCTACACAGAACCGGGCTGCTTGATCTTTGATCCTGACTTTGCTCGCGTTTTTGACCATTCAAACCTTTGAATCACATTTTAGTGTAAACTACAATGTTGTATCTTTTGAGTTAGCTATCCAGAAATCCATAGCAAGCTTCGATCGGATAAGAATTGCGCGCTCAGCAAGCCCAAGACCACGGATAGGTAAATTTGAACATTCTTCGATCATATCTATCTGAATCTTGTGATTCTCTCTGTTTTGCTATGACAAAGCTATAAAGCTGTAGCTTGGCGTGATTTTTCCTGAAACGAGAGTGAAGTGGTAAAAACACAAAGAAATGTTCTGGAAAGAAGCGAAATTCATCATCGAGTGGATGAATAATCAGTAAGTAAATCAACCGATCAGGCGTGCGGAGAATCAATGAGTGCTCAGCTCTTCTGGTGCAAGGTCCTAATCCGAAATTCAACATCATCCGTCGCCACCGGACTGCAGCCATCCGCTGTCACCAAATCGTCCACATTGCACACCCTCCTCCGCTCCGCTTGTTAGCCACATCCCTGACGCGGACCAAACTCTTCTCCGTCTTCATCTCCTTCACCTTAATTATACTATATGCTCTATCCATTGGCGAGTTCAATCAGGGCCCTAACCGCCGCCCTCTGCCTCCCAACAAAATCCGACCCCGCTATCGCCACCAAGCTCGGTACAACCCCAAGATCCGCCAACACTTTCCTAATCTTAACCCTTTCCACCTCTGCCAGTCTCATAATCTCCTCCGCAGCCATCTCTTTCTCCTCCCAGCTCCCGAAATTCAACATTTTCACCGATCTCTGCAAATCCCCTAACCCTCTCTTCCCCTCATCCGCCGCCACCGGACTGCAACTACCCGTTGTCACCAAATCGTCCACACTGCACACCCCTCCTCCGCTCCGCTTGTTAGCCACATCCCTGACGCACACCCACTCTTCTCCGTCTCCGTCTCCTTCACCTCATCTCTCTCACGAACGCATTCTTCGTCTCTCTCATCCCTCTCCTTCATCTCTTCGAGCTCTGGAATGTGTATTTGAGAATAAAAAGAAATGGGATAGAGATGGGAACCTCAATAGCAGATTTGGCGATTGAGTTCCTATTCTCTAAAATTATAGAGAATATGGATTGTGCGTTGGAGAAGAAAAAATTTTGTATTTTTTAAGAAAGTTAAGTTATTATCGCTAATGGATGGGTTTAGCTAACGTCCTCGAAGATGCTCTAAGAGCATCTTTAATGCTGTTTTCTAAACAAGTCCATTAGCTATAATAGCCCAATTTATATAAAAAAATATACATTTCTTCTTCTCCAACGCAGATCTCACATTCTGTATAATTTTAGAGAATCATTCCTTCGATCGCCAAATCTGCCATCCATCTTCCGATCGCTATCTGGTTTTTATTATTGTTGGAGGCGAGGATTTAGAGCATCAGACGATTTTCAGCAGCAACAACAACATCAAAGTCGCTTACTACCGGGCTCAGCATCTCTTCCTCCAGGGCTCAGCCCCTCTTCTCTCCTCGATTCATCGGTTCAGTTTAGGGTTTAGGGCTATATTCTTCTATAAACAAAAGTCCTGAGAAGCTACAAATTTGTGATCTTCGGTGGAAGGCGAAGGAAGGAGAGATCGTCTTCCGGATGATGATCGGGTACGCATTTTTCCCTTACTCTACTTGTCTTAGATTTACTGATTAATAGCTCGAGTTGATTTGTATTTCAGTGCGTAGTTTTGATTTTATTGTGTCGTGGCAGAAATGAGATGTGAAATAGCGGTTAGGGTTTTGGATGAAGTAGAGGAGAGAGGAGTGTTGAATTTGGATTGAGGTTTTTTGTATAAGATTTCTGAATAGTGGAGTAAAATGAAGGTTATGCAGAGACGTAGTTGGTTAGTTGTTTTGGTGGTGTCTTTGGGCGTTGCTGGGAGTTCAGTTGAGAAATGTGAGGCTGGGGGATTTCCGCGACGGCTTATTGTGGATACTTATGTTGACAGCGATGATTTCTTTGCTATATTGTACCTCTTGAAGCTGGACAGATCGGAATTTGATTGGCGGGTTTGGCTATCCTTATGGTCACTTATTGTGATGGTCTGCTTTCCTTATGGTCACTTATCTTTGCTATCCTTATGTTTCTTATTGTGTCTGATTTCAGTGATGTAGCGTGTTTGTGTTTAAGTTGGTTTGTATTTTTGTATATGGTCTGTTTCAACTCAAAACTAGATTATGTGCTTGGGTAAATTGGGGCTATCCTTTAAGGTCACTCAGCAAATTTTTGGTCCATCTCTCTTATAGCCTATTCTTATATAAGTCTCTCAATAGATACATGTCCTCTTCAAACTTGCAGGTTGAAGTGATCGATTCATTATTTTTCCCATAGCCATGTACTTCTAGTCTTAGCTCATCATCATTTCAAGCCTAACAGTGTTGGCAAAATGAAGGGCAGCATCTGCTGGCTTGTGATAGTAGCAGCAGCATCATTGCTGCAAATGATGATGGTTTCTGCCACCAGCAGATCTTATCTTCCTTCTGCTCCAGCACTTCAACCAGGTATCAGATGCTGGTGCTTCTTTACTTTGTTCAGTCTTTGTAATCCTATAAGTTACAGTTTATGAGTTTCTCATTACTATGATCCTCTGGCATCAAATTTCAGGCTCAAAATCTACTCTTTCTCCCCGGGCAGCAATGTCACAAGAGGTATTATATCACCCAAGTATTCTTTTTGAAGTTTAATTTACTGGAATGATTAGGCAAGTCATATGAATGGTTTGAAACTTTTATCATAGGAACTAATTTTTTAGTAAGTCTAGTGACTGATTCTAGCAATTCACACTTTTTGACACCTATTTTGTAACTTATTTTAGATACATTTGTACGGAATGGACACATCATTCACACAATTTTTTTATGAAAGTCTATGTGAATACAGTGAAGATATGGATTTTAAACCATATTTGCCGCAGAAAAAATGACGTTCAAAGAATTTCTCCATACATAGAATCTTTTTGTTGTCTTGATTTGAAAATTTTTTTGATATAGATAATTGCTGAATTTATAATCAATAAAATTTAATTTCTAAATATACATAATGTCAATAAAGTAAAATTTATTTCTTATTATCCAATTATATAAAATTAATATAATATTATATTTTAGATGATAGGATGCTCTCATAGATATACGTAAGCGTTTGAGGAGATGGTTGACCAAACCCGGAGTTCATGGCGCTAGGGTTTGGATTTGTGTCTCGGAGTCTGAGTTGAGGATGACATTGGCGATGGAGGCGGTGTCCTGTACTGATGAAGCGGCAGAGGGAAACGTGTATTGGACGGCACACGGACGACAGCTCTCCCTATCATCATCTTCTTTATCTCAAGTTGTTTCTAGGAAGCTTTCCACCAAATTTCTCCAGAAATTATATAAAAAATGAAAAAGAGAAGACTTGATGAAACCAAGTCAAGTCCATGGATACTGCAATCGAATGGTAGCATAAATGCCTGGTTCTCATTCTCATTACTCAAGAAACAAACCCTAACCTGATGGAGATGATGGAGGTGGATGTGAGCATGATGGAGGAGATTGTGCATCTGAAATCTGATAGCATAACCAAGGCATGTTCCATGGCTATGAAAGCTCATGCTGCTGGGAGTAACAAGCTTTATCTGGTGGACAATGGGGGATCGACACAAGTAACAATCAGCTTTCCTGGGGCCTGGAGTGTGGCTGATTGGTATTCTAGAGGTCCTTTTGGTGAGACAAAGATCAATGGGGAGCTCTTTCCTTCTCTGAAGAGTGTAGGCCTTGATGAAATTGCGAATGTGAACGAAGCTTTTCAGAGGCGATTTGAAGCTGTTTTGAGCAACTCTGATCTTCAGAAACAGGTATTCCTGGCTGATTTACTTTTTGCTAGAACCAGAAGTCAATTTCTTGGTAGAAGAAAATGTTCTGAAAGGTTTGAGTGCCAGATCTAGCTTTGAGCTGCAGAATACATAAAAATTTGCTTGTAAAATGGATGAAAATTTATACTTGAAACTGACTTGTAATATGATCCATATATTGTGTTTTCAGGTAGAAAAAGCAGATAGCAAAAAGAAGCAGGTAGTGTTCACTGGGCACTCTTCTGGGGCTTCAGTCGCAATACTAGCAACTCTTTGGTTACTCGAAAAGCGTCTGAAATCAAATGATAGTTACTCACCAAAGCCAATCTGCCTAACCTTTGGGGCTCCTCTGGTCGGTGACAAAATATTCCACCATGCACTTGAACGGCAGAAATGGTCAAGCTGTTTCGTAAACTTTGTCATGAAGCATGACATAGCTCCTCGAATTTTGCTTGCCCCTTTGGCGTCCATGGAGCAGCAATTTCAGCTGATTCTGAATTACTTGAATCCCCGCTTCGGACTTTCTGGCTCCGACGCTTTTCCGAGCGTATCCTTGGACTTTTATATGAATGTGATGCTAAAAGCATCTTCCACAGTCAGCCATGCTGCTTCTAAATTGATGGGATGTACAAATGTGCTACTGGAGACTTTGACTAGCTTTAACGTGCTGAGCCCGTACAGACCTTTCGGGACATATGTTTTCTTTACCGGAAATGAGACCACATGTGTCTTGAGGAACCCGGATGCTGTTCTGCAACTCTTATTTTATTGTTGTCAGGTGGAACATGAGACATATATTTTTAGCAGCCTCAAAGAACATGTAGCTTATCCAAATGAGTTAGGCAAGAGCTTGTCGCGGAATATCATCAATTTGGATGATTGCCTGGAAAATCTTTCCTTGCGGTCAGGTGGAGGAGCCTCAGAAAATCGCATTCAAACCATTAGCAAATCGCTAGATGATCTGGGCGTGGTATGTTTTTCTTTTCCTGTAGCCTAATTTTGCAGGCAATACACAGGAATTATTTCTTGTCCTTGCATTGATTTTTCGTATAATAACTTCAGACAACAAGAGGCAGGATATGTCTGCGTGCTGCAGTAGAGTGGAAAAAACAGAAGGAGAGAAATGAGGACAACATCAACAAGAAGAAAGACCAGATCATAGCCTGCTTAGAGAAGCTAGAAGTGTACAAAGCTGGATGTGAGATGCGCAGAGTGTGCTACTATGACGCTTTCAAGCTGTCCCGAGAGGAAACAGATTTCAAAGCCAATGTGCATAGGCTTGAACTGGCTGGCTTGTGGGACGAGATAATTGATCTGTTGAAGAAATATGAACTTCCTGATGATTTTGAAGGGAATGAGCCGTGGATACAACTGGGGACACGGTTCCGCAGGGTTATGGAGCCTCTTGACATAGCCAACTATTACCGCCATGACAAGAATGAAGACACAGGCCCTTACCTATTGAAGGGCAGGCCAAAACGTTACAGATTCACTCAAAGATGGATGGAACATTTAACCCATGAACCCAGCTCAGAATCCTGTCTGTGGGCCGAGGTGGAGGAGCTTCGCTTGAAGAGTGGAGGGGAACCAAGTGAGGGCATCTTACCACTAGAGGCAAATATAGAGAAATGGATTGTACAGGGAACAGTGGATAAGGATGTGTTCTTGGAGAACTCCACACTTGTTCAGTGGTGGAGCACACTAGGTGCGGTCCGCAGAGGAGCTTCTCCTATTGCAGGACGCATGCCAACGACCACAGAGGTATGATTGGCCATCCGCGATGAGGGCACATTAGCTTTGCAATTGTATGACTGAAGTGTACTGATGCATTTTTCAGTTGGCGTTGTAGGATCATCTCAGGTTAGTACCAACTTGCAGCTATGCAAATAATTCAGTCTGATCCACTTTATCATAGGGTTGGTGATAATGATTCTTGGCTAAACAAGTATGATACTAAGACTTGCAGCACCAGTTGGTGTAGTAAAGATAATATATCACATATCTTTCAGCAACTTTGTAATGTTTATTTGGTTTTGATTTATAATAAGACATGGACATTTTCTTTTGTAAGGTCAAATCATGCTTTTCCCTGCGATAAAATTCACTCATAACGTTCAGGCTCCCAAACCGAGCTGTAGGACTTACCGGAGGCGTTTAGGACTACTTTACTCAAGCATTTGGCCTGATGTGTGTGTTTGTCTTTTGTTGTTGTTGTTGAAAAAAAATACACAACGATTGTGATGGATCAGAATTATGGCTAGGATCCATCAATGACTTGACATTCGTTTACTTGTACTTGAAAACAAAAAGACTTGTTCAAATATTAACTGCCTCAGGATCCAAAACCTTGCACACTATCCATCACTCTCTCATAGCCGACCAGCTACCGTTCTGCCTCTTCTTACAGGTTCTTCTTCTTATATTTTTTAATAGCTCATCCGTGTGCAAATTTAATACATATTTTATTTGATTCACACGAGATGTTCCTGCAACTAAAATCTTGCAGGAATCGATCCGGTCAGGCATAGAAACTTTTGAATTCAGTTACGTTTCATGCGTTCAGATTCAGACACATATAATTATAAATACATCTCACAATCGATGTGTGATAAATTGAAATGTTACATACTTACATTTACATTTTTCTAACATTACCGTTAGGACACACGGAACAGATCACAGGATCCTCCTTCCATTCGGGGATTTCTATCACCTATTTACTGCGAATGATCGACTCTGATATTTAAACACCTGACTTGATGAATAACCATATTTGACTCCATTAATTCATTCATTTTATGTTCCGGCAAACAACCGAACTCTTCATTTGACACATCAAAACTGATAAAAGATGATTGATATAAATCACGTATCATATTTAAATATTGACAGGCCAGAGTTGGTAGGGCTTGAGCATAGAATTTTTTTTTAATCGAAGTCTTCATTGAGAATCTGCTTTTTTTTTAATAAAGGAAGAGCGTGAGAATAGTATTATAACCCAAACTTCTTTATTCCGAACCCAATCAACAGCATAATTTATCAAAGCGGTGATTTATGAAGGATGCACGAGAGGGAGAGAGATGAGGTCATCGGAGGAGATGGGGTGGCGGTGGGGGTGGCAGTACGTCCTGAAACAGCTTGGCTGCCTCATGGGGATCAAACCGGTTTCTGTCACGCACCCTCCTGATGTACTGTGTAGCCATGTCATCAACAGACACCTGCTGACGCTGTTTCTCTGGCTCCACTAAGTATGTGATGACGGGCTCTTGGCTGCCACTGCCAGACCTTGATCCTAGACTCATCCTGGCTAAAGAGAGAGCGGACAATCTAGCTATGCTCACAGCCATCTGCATCGATTTCTCGCAAACAGACCTGCTCTTTCTCCCATCCTTCCTCATAAATGACCGAAATGCTCTCTAGTAATATGCTCTCTGCTGCATATGAATAATGACCGCAATGATTCAGGAAAATCTTACCCACTTAAACATTGAATACTTTTATATTATATCCATCTGGATAAAATGGTTCCTCTTTAAAGCATCAATTCAATATGGAACAACTCCCCCGGATTAAAATGGGAGGAGGAGCTCTCTCTCTCTCTCTCTCTCTCTCTCCACAACAAATCAAATGACAGAAATCCCCCATGCCCATATAAACATAACGAAACCCATGATCCTCTTTCCAGACTCACTGGCTGGCCTTGAGAAAAATAAACTATTATCATATTATGATGAGGCTGTAGGGAACCTGTACTCCAGCGGCCTTAAAGCTGCCTGAACAATCTCTTGAACTGTTCTGTTCCGTCGACAAATGTATGACATCTCCTCCACGGGGCCTGCCAGGCTACCCACTTCACCTCCCTCTGTCATTTTGAATAGTGCCTGCAGGAATCTTGAACGCTCTACTTCAGTTAGGGCTGTCGATGGGATCAATGATGAACTTTCTTTCGTCCATTCTACTGCTTCCAGTCCATATGCACGAGCAAGGGATAAGAGGGAATATGTCACCTGTGGAGAAAAGTCTCACGTTCCAATGTCGTCAACCCAATACTAGGGTTAAGCTTGTGGGAGTTTTACATAAAAAGAATGAATTACCGTTTCGATCCTCGAACTGGGAAGTGCTCCAGTTAATGATGCTATCAATATTCTCGTCATGTTTGCGCCTCGCGGAATAATGACACTGTCCCGGATAGACACAAACTGCTCACCCTGTTTGGAACTGTTCATATCAAATATATCGGACAAGAAGGACAATATGGAGTTTGAAGCCTCTCTGCAAACAATATAAATAAAGCAAAAAAAAAAAATCAGTAGATACTTCACCATTTCTCTTCTCCATAGTTGAGGACGTTCGAGCTAATCAAATCCAAATTTGTATGCAAAAAAGAGTGGGGAATGTCAGTCACCTATGTTGCACAGTTATTCCGATCATTGCGCTATCTACTAAAGCAGGAAACACTGGTGACGGTATGAACAAGTGCGGACAATAGCGAATGCATCTTGAGGCTAACAAGAAACAGTCGTCTGCAATGTCAGGTCTCGCAGTAAACTCCTGCAGGCATACAACAAATCTGGTCATAAGACGTCTTTGAAGTACTTTGCAGGATATAAAAGCATAAAGATATAGCATATACCACAATGGTTGGTAGGAGGCTTGTTGTTTTGCTGAAGAGTCCTTCAATCAAAATTTTTAGGTAGTTTGCACATGACTGATCGGAACCAAATATCTGCAACACCATACTTGAAGCCCTCAATAATTGTACAGTAGTTTGATCTTTGATGTTATCTGACAAACGATAAGAGGTACCTTAATAACTTCACTAGAGAGATAAAGGAAGCATGGCTGGTGGTGTTGCTGATACAAGCACTGTATTTCCTCCAGCATTGCTCCGATTGTGATCCCCATGAACCTCCCTGAATTCCGTACCTTCAATACCAGATAACCTAGTTTATAAGAACATGACTCCAAACCGTGCAATGAAACCATGTTTTAGATAAACTCACAGCATATTTGCAAGCTCGACAAAGTGACTCCATTGTCCGCATGTCCCAAGCGCGGCTATACAGGGAATCATAGAAATATCGTGTTGTGACAAACTAGAGCAGTCAACCAAATCATCAAGCCGGAAACTTATGAACCTTACATGTCAAATATGGCCTTGAATATTGGCCAAAGCCTTTGGATTGCATCTGCAACAGCTTCGGGGTGATACACATATCTAAAATAAGGTCATTTAAAAAATTTAAATCATGTCTATAATGACAAAAAGTGAGACCTGCAGAAAACAACTAAAGCTATACCTAAATATATATGCAAAGCGATCAATATGGACAGTCAGCTCGCACGCGATTTTTTTATTTATCACTTCAGGACCTTGGTTGATAATTTCCTGCTCCAACAAAAATGAGCTTGCAGTTTATTCAGAAAAGATTTTCAATGGAAGCATATTAGAAAATTTTGAAATATACCTGTAAGGGAGTGACAACGGGCAAGCATAACGCCTCCAATGCTTTCTTAGCATTGTCTGGAGGAAGTTCACTGATGACCATACTGTATTACGAGATAAGCTATTATTGACATGAGAGAAACATTTCAATCTTAGTCCACACATTCGGCCTTAACAGACTCTTATGCATTTTACCTTAGAGCTTCAACTAGATGTAATGAATCTTCAGGTGAGACTTTGAAGTTACTAGTTCCATTTACAGTGCTTTGGTAAATGTGGAAAAGGCCATCTAGTGATCCACAAAGCTTCTTTCTACAATCTGAATCATTCAGACAAATGTTTAACAATCTGTCAATGAAATCCTTCGAAGGCAATTGAAAATACACATAAGCTGAAACAGAAAGATTAGAAACGAGATATCATCTAATGCTGAGTAACAAAGTCCACCTGAGCACCCATCAGATTGTTCAATATTGAAAATTTAGCAACATCTTAGATGGTATTCAATGTTTCAAAGCCACATAAAAGTTTTTTAGCAACGCCAACCATTCAAAATCACAAAATGTTTCAATGATACAAAAGTTAAACTCCAATATTATCAAGAGCCTCATGTTCTTGAGATGATTATACACAATAGTTCAATACAACATCCTTACATACTAACTAACTGTATTTCAAAACATACCATCACAAATGTGTCGAAGAGCCAAAGCAGCAGAAGCCGCAGTATCTTCTGATGTAACCATTCCACTCATTATAATATCTATGACAGATGGTAAATGGGAGAGTCCACTGGAAGACGCATCAAGCCACTTGGAGTACGCTCCAATGGTCAAACACACTGGAATAAAAGAGAAACGGGACAATTCACTTAAAAATTCAAATAATCAAAAAAATTGAAGTACAAAGAGAATATATTTGTCAAACAACGAAACAAACAGATGACGTCCCCTTGCGCAAAAGATATTTTTATGGAAATAGAAACGCAGTTATTATGTTGTCTAAAAAAGAGGTCATCTAGGTCTATCACCAATATTTCAGCATATAGTCATTTCCATATATAAATTAGCGAACTACTAAGTTCCATATAATCACAAACATAGATTGTTTCATGATATGATAATTCCATAATGCCACATTTTAGTCTTTGAAGCAGCATGGTGTGTAGGACATGACTTCCATCCCTTTATAGTTGAGTAGCTGACGGCAAGATTTCTAAACATGTTAGCTGTCTGAAGCATTTCTAACATGATTAGAAATGCTTCAGAGTCTCAGCAATTTTGTAGTTCCAAATAGTTGCAAATGAGAAGTTGGAATGATCGACACTATTGAGCGAAGGAGAAAATGTGCTACCGGTTTGAAGAAGCTGAGGCTCACGAGGAAGTTTTGAAACCAAGCCCATGATCTAGAAAAAATCCAGCCAAAGAGAAATTAGATCTGAGGACCGAGAATCAACAACTAAGATAAATGTGGCAATCACCCATTCAAATTACTATAGAAGTAGATAAGCCAAGGATACAAGACCCTCATAGAATTATATAAGGAAATATATTCAGCACATACGATGTTTATTCATTAAACTGGCGGCCAATAGTTCAAATATGGAATGGTCTATTTTGTAAGGAGACAATTCCATTTAATCCAATTTTCTAATCATACACGATATGATTCACTCTGCGAAATCAACTTGGAAAACAACAAAACCTGAGGCATTATCTCAGCTTCAACAGCAGGAACATAATTTGCAATGGCTCGTATGCCATACAAAGCTGCCTCTGCTGGACGCCAATCACTTTGTACACCATTTCCACGAGCAGACAAAGCCTGAACCAATACCCCAGAAAAAAGAACAAATATTAGCAATACGAACATGATATGTTACCGAATTTGTGATGAAAGTTACCAGCTAACTTTTGTCATAACTTGAAAGCATAGTAACTTAGGATGATTGAAGAATGAAGAATTTATTCATCGATAAATATTAGTTCTCCACCGAATTATTTCCAGGCTAAAGAGTTTAATAGAATCAGACATATGTTTAATGTACATATGAATTGAGGAATACAATAAGAATGAATGGCAAAGGTTTTTGTTCTGCATAGTTCAAGAGATCTGTATCCTGCAGGGGATGATTACAGGAATACAAGAAGAATGGCTAAGGTTTCTGTTCTGCATAGTTCAAGAATTTTGTATTTTGTATTGTACTGGGGATGGTTATGCTTATGTGGAATACTGCAGTTGGGTTGGTTTTTTTCTCAAGGATTGTCAACGCAAATAAAAAAGAGATAACTTTACGAAAAGTTTAGGCAATATGTTGAAAGTTCCACAAAGGCCTGAAGGAGTTTAACATCGAAGAAGGTTGCAGAGGCACATCATCACAAAGGACTGAACTTAACTTATAATGCACATTAAACGTTTTAAATCATTTTCCTATTTTTAATCAAGTCTCATTAAATAATAAGTAAAGCTGTATACCATAACAAGTTCTAATACTAGAGCCAAAGTTTAAAATGATTAAACTGGGCCGAAGATAAGATACACTCTTTCCACGGGCAGTAAATTGATTAAAATCCAATCAAAACAGACCTCAACAAGCTTTGTAAACAGAATTTTCAAGGTTGATTCTCCACCCAGGACTGAAGCTGCATCTGTCAAGACATCGGCAACAGCTACGAACACCAGATGAGCATTAGAGCAGGGTAACACATGATAAAAATAGTGGTATATATGTGTAATGTATCCGTATTTGTATAAAGGAAACTTCAGAAGCCTTTTAGAAGGGCTACTTGCATAAAAGAGAAGAAACTGAAGATAGTACAACAATAACAAATATTATTAAGAGAAGGAGATGCATAAACAATGAGACGCAAAATAACAATCCTGGTGAAATAAATACTGACCTAGCAAACCTTCATAATTTCTCAATATACTGACAAAGTGAACAAACCCAATTTTATTTTTTGGAAAATTTGCACGAAATCACTAACGAATAATAATCTCCAGACTTCTCGCCTGACAAAAGATCTCCAGAAAGTGGCTGGGCGGTTTTGCAAATATACTCTTTTCTGGAATAATAAATAAAGATAATAATCTCCAAAATGCTCACCATGTCTAGTATTTTTGAAGTCCTTGAGATCTTCATGCGTGAGTTCTTGATAATCTTGCGGGTATTGAATTCGGAAAATAACCTGTAAAAAAGTAAATTTCAACTTAAAGATGGGACTACATGATTCAAATTTTAGATCCTTTGGACATTTCCCTGCATGATGTCTTGAGAGAGATATTTGACCCAACGAAAAAAGAATCATTTTGTTCACGATAATCTCCTCCACTGAAGGAGTTAATAAAAAATATCCCAAAGTCACGACAGAAAGAACATCCAAAAGCATAAATTTTCAGCTAGATTCTTGTCAGCAATTGGCACATGGAGAAAAATGACCCAACATAATTACGAGTACACAGATTTGTAGAGCAACGCATGAGCAATCCTCACTATAATTTTCTTGTTGACTATAATGTAGTCAGATTATAATTCGATAGCAAGAAATCTCACCAGCGAAACAAGGGATTCATACAATGATCGAAAAACCTTCAGCCTTCTTTTTTTTTCAACTTCAATGGACATTTCATCACCAAAAGACACATAGTAATCCCTGAAAAAAAGAGTTACAATTTTCATTAAAGTTGTAATCTGACTCAAAGTGAAAGAATAATAGTAATAGGATCACCTTTTTGTTAAGGTAACCTGAAGGCTGTGCCAAAAGTTGAATGTCATTGACGCAATATCGTACTCTGGGTGTCCCGCAATTTCAAGTATAGCATTTAAAATCAACATTGCTTCATCAGAACCTAGAGAGGAAGAAAGAAAAATCAGAAATGCAAAGAGAAATCAAGGTAAATGACCTACCCATAAATATGTCCGTGTAAAGGACAAAATCAGAGAACATGGGCGGGGAAATTATCTCAGTCACTAGATTCCCAGAATCATGTAATAGAAGTAGAAATCAGGGTGAAAATATCTAGTTATGTAAGCTTTACTCTATAAAAAACAAAGACAAGTCAGAAATGCAAAGATATAGGCCAGACTCAGAGTTGATCTCGTTACAAGATCTGTGATTTGCGACTTTTGGAGAAATCAGGATTTATGCTTCTTAATATAACTGTAAGAAATCCCAAAAGTATACCAAAAATCTGACTTGATTATACATTCCTAAACCACAACCACACATCATCACTTCACACATCCACTACCACACTCCACCCCCACCACTACCTAAACTCACCATCACCCATCACCACCTCAATCCTCAACAATATTCACTCACCCACCACTATGAAAGTTTTTTAACTTAACTTATTTACTGAAAATTTAAGTGCAAAAAATAGGGCCCGAGTATACGAATGATATATCTCGTCTTAGAAAATTGGTTATCCAAATTTTTTGATGCCTAGATAGCAATCAGAGAAATTAATTTTGAATTTTTTAATATTTAAGAATTTTTAAAAATATATTATAATGTTTAAGATAATTTAAGATTTGTTTGACTTGGTTCGATGTTGTTAGCAAAATATTGGTATAACTTTTACCGATATATCTATTATCTTCTTCTTTTTGTAGTATAACACTATAATATATATTTTAATGATATGTATATGAATTTTTCTCATCGGTAGATTAAAAAAATACAAAATGGATTAGTTCCAATTAATCCCTGTGTGCCCTTTTCGCCCCACTAGCGCCTAGCTTTTTTGATAACCTTGGATATACCATGACTTAACAATTGAAACCTTGATTAACAGTTGCATGCTCATTCTTGAAAATATTTCAACCTGAGCACACATAATTGTTACACCAATCTTGACAATTAACAATGCAGCACATTTAACTTGAGGTGTGGAAATACCAGTTCCAATCAAATCAACATACGAATCTCCCATGTCCGCAAATAACCGAGTAACAGCTTTCATATCTTCGTCATCCTGTATTTAAACAGCCATTAACCTCAAAAGCATAACCTTATCGCGTGGATGTGTATCTATAGTCTTAAAGGCTTTTACTTTCCCATTAAACCTGCAGGATCATCACCCACCCCTTCCTCTATCTTGACGGTCAGCATATAGGACGCATGTAAAGCTTTGAAAATGGAGGAAACGAACTATGAGATATTAACAAAGCTGCTAGTCGTGACCAGACATTTTCAAGACTAGTTTCCCCCCTTAATTCTTCATAAACGACCAATGTGGTCATTATCAACAATAATTGTTGGAATACAGACAGACCTTTGAGGTGTCTCGGAGTTGCGGCTGCAGACTCATAACTTGAGGTACTATCACTTGAATTAAAGGCATGTGCTGAGAAAATCCTCTTACACTTCCTCTTGACGAGTAATATATCAGTTCAGATACAACTGCAATGTTCAGGATGACCAGTATATAAGTAGGATAGCACGATTATGCTTGAAAGAAACATGAGTCCTAAAGTATCAGAAATACAAGTGAGGTTTCATCGTAGTAGATTGCCTCAAATACAGTACCATTTACTGCTGCCTCTGAAAGTATATCTGAGTTCAAGCTAGAAAGAGCTGTAAGCACCAAAGGGTGAGAAACAAGGACAGTCCCTGGAATCCTGTAAGAAAAGTACAGACAAGTTTTAGATGATTCTGAAACACCGCCCTTTTTATGAATCATATTGACACCACCCTCAATTTTCTAGAGGTCACAGTAACTTTTCCGCCTTAAACTACATGTAAACTGCAACAAATTGCCATAAGCTACATGTAAACGGCAATAAATTGCCTCAGGAAGCCAGTTTTATTTGTTGTTTTCAAAAGACACAAGTAATTTTGAGTGGCGAGATAAGCGCAAAGCATATTATACACATGTCTTCAAACAGAAATTAGGGATGAATATGTACCCATGTCTCAGACGTATCCATGAAGCAAATGCCTCCAGAACCTGCAACCAATTTAGTAAAGGTGGAATCATTGTCAGACAAAATTAGTGCCTAGTGGTATGGTAATTAAGTACCTACTTCTGGAATCCCTATTAGAATAAATTTATAAATAAATAAAAAATAGTCAATCAAGTATCACAACCTAAAAGAGATTAAACATTATCTTAAATCCTTTATAAGTTAGCAACACTAATTAGGATGCTGCCGTACACATCAAACAATGGTAAAAACATAAACGCTGCTTTTCAGAGAACTAGAAGAGAAAAAAAGCCACCCAAGACTTTTATTAATGAGTAGCAGTAAGATGTACACATTAGCACGAATAACGTCGCGACAGGCTTATCATCAGATAATGTATATTCATCCATAAAAAGTATTCCGCCCTAGGGTTGAGGGAAACATGCAGCATGGAGAAAATAACTCCAGAAGTAAAGCCAATAATTTCTTTTGATATTCTGTAAATGGATTGTTCTATATTTATCTTAATTAGTATGTATTTATCAGAAACTGACTACTAGAATAGAGTATGCAGCATGTTTCTATAAATGAGGTTTCACCTGCTCTTTAAGTTCACTGAGATTTAAACAAGCTGTCAATATATTTAATGCGACCTCTATTTCAGAGGTGAGCTGCTTCTCAAATTGGCTACGCCTTTCAGAGCGAGCAGCAATTTTATAGTTGAATACTTCCTGATAGTGAACAAGGTGTGTAAAACATAAGACATGTGGGTAAATATTCACTTGACAAAGGTATAGAATGAACGAATAACTAGAAGAACAGAACCAAAACCAATAATACTCGCATACCTCGGGCAGAACAGTAAGTAGTTCCAGGAACCCAGGTATGTACTCCTGGTGAGAATTCATTTCGTCTTTGAGCCAATTTAATATACCACCATCTCCCCAGTCTTCAGCAGGGACATGGACGGCAAGGGCAGCTACTGCAATGCTAATCTAAAAGCCCCACATTCAGGACAAAACTTGATATGTGTAGTGTCAATGAAAACAACAAACATTTTGTAAAAATAAGTATTACCAAGCCCATACCTGAGTTCTCACTCTAGGAGGGCCCTTGTGGAATTTTTTCAATAATGTCTGCATTTGGAAATAGACATATTCATGATATGAAATATCCATTCTTAGCAGATAAATATACATTCATAAGGTATTGTGCAGAGCCAGACCCTAGAAAAAAATATAAAGATTGAATAAAGCTATGGAACCGCTCATGATAACCCTTAATCTCAAATTTATATCAGCTTACCCTTCATAACTACTTATTTCATATGATTAATTTTATATACATGCATTTTTATTTCATATTTTCACAGTTAGGGTCAATTTATAATTATTTATAAGTACTTTGGGGTCAACCTGTATTTTCAAAACCTTCAGTGGTGCAACATAATTAATTAAAATTATCATCATGACTCAGGGAAAAATTAAAACCACTATACAGCAGCAGCAATCGGCAATCGTGAAATGCTACCAGAACTCGACTAGTTCTTCCAACAATTTAAGGCTACCGGATGAGTTTTTGGAGCAATCGAATGTCATAGTAAATCCGAATTGAAGTATAACTTCTTAAAGGGTTGAATCCGGTCATTTTTTTCTCGTCTGACTTATTATGAGTTTCAAGTAGTCCTTCAAATCGTCAGACGGCTTGAACAAGTTGAGTGTGAAAAACCGCCATGACACCTAGGAAACGAATAGGCGACGCCTTGATAACTATGTATGAGATATGCTGATTAAACATATACCAGCCATAATATATATTGAGAAAGCAACACTCTATTAATGTCCTTAACATGACTTCCAATTAAACAAGCCTGAGCCTCTTGTATCACTTATTTTCTCTCCAATACCCACACATGCAAACACTAGCAGACTTACATACAAGAACCCACCAAGTAATGTCAATGTTCCATATTCACACTAGCGTAAAAATTAATAGGCAACAAAGCAACTTAGGGTGCAATAAAAATTGAACATTCTCATTTTTTATCCAGACAAGGTCTACTACTTTGTGATTGGTTGCATATCACAATCATGTTTCTACATAACTCGAGAAACCACTGACTATCAAAATAATAAAGGGAAAAGATAATGTCCGGTGCAAAAACCAAATACTCGGTACTCACGTTGAGGGAATCCCGTAAAGGGCGAAAAGCTTCAGATGGCAATTCTTCAAAATCTCTTTGAACCTGCATGTGCAAAATTCAAATAAAAATAGTCAAACATGTGTCATTTCTCTATTCTCTGCACTGACAAACATATAATAGTGAAAGGTTTAACCATCAATTTAATATTGAGAAAAGGCACTGTTTTTGAACCCCCTCATTTTTTACCCGCATAGCTTACAATTATCAATAATATAATGCTACAAAACCACACCTTGCTTCTGAGTGTCTGTGAGCAAAATATCAATGTTTCCAAATTGCTAGTTTCATCGTGAAGCAGATTATCGGCAACCTGCAAGATCAATAACAGTATTAGAGTAAAGTATAATAAGCATCTGACTTTCTAATTTCCATGTATTTGAAAGAAAATAAATAAGTGCCCAAACATCACATTTTTGTACAATTAGAGGATGCTTTTTGTCTACACTTGTAAGCAACACCGTTAATCTGCAAGGCAGGATGGTTTTTATAACAGCATTATGATATAGAGCCTTTTTGCGAGGATCATGTGGTCAATCCTAAAGTTCACTGCAAGATGAATCATCACCTAAAAATACGAATTTGGCTACTCCTCAAAATCATTTTTTTTTAAACGAGCAGAAACAATGAGTTCAGCTGACCCTTATACACAAAGACATAATCACATGTAAGATGACTTGATAATCACGTAAGAAATTTTTCCATAATTCGAAATAGCTGAGATAGTGTTGTGTGGATTGTTCATTGGTCACCTGCGGACAAATAAATGATCCTCTTAATTTAACAAAGATAAGAAATTGAATTGGTGTGTTTGGCTAACATTATTTTGACACTTTGAACGATCCTCTCAAAATATCTACAGAGGGGGCATTTTAATTTTTAACCTATGATAACTTGCCATGCAAATAGATATTGAAAAATAATATCAATGTCCCAAAAGCTGATGAATGGGGACCCCTTTCCATACCAAATCTGCAAACATCTCCATTGTCATAGAAACTTTCCAATAATTATTTATCAAAGGGAATTCATCAGCAAGGAAATTTCATAGCATGACTCTTTTGAACCATGTTTAAGAACACCTAGCCTTTTTTTCTTGGTGATTCCAACAAAACAAACCCTAACGCTAAAAACAAAAATTGCAGGTAAGGTCAAATGTCTTTATCCTGTATAAGAAAGAGAGAGAGTGGGTCTGAAACTTCGTCGCACAAAAATCCCACTGGCAAAAGTGTGTAACACGACAACGGCGTGAACTGTAATAGAAAAAAAATGCAGGCACATTTCCCACCAATTCAAAACAAAGTTATAGAACAGTTAATCCTAAGAATCCATATCTCCAATCAGAAACCCTATTAATCCACCACCAAAATCCCAAACAGAAATGTACAGATTCTACTCTCCTTAAACCTCCAACCCCTAAGAAATCGCCCAATCCCCAGACACGGAATATATTCCCAACAGGCAGTCAAATCCCACCCCATAAACTAGTTCAGTCGAATCAGTCTAAACAATGACCCACTAACGGAACCAAAGAGTACCTGCCAAGCATCGATCGTGCATAGAAATTCCTGCAGCCATCGATCGGCCTGCATGCGGACAGCATCCTCCGGGTGATGGTAAAGCGCTTTTAGGGCTTCTTTGACTGCTTTCTGAAGGTCCATGACTTGGTCGACCACCTTAAGCACAGTCCGAGTAAAACCCCAGTGACGAGGAAATCCTCAAATCTTTTCGAATTCGTCTGGCAGCTTAAGAATTCAAGGAAAGATACGAGCTTAGGAAGACTGAGGAATGGATACGATGGATTTTGCTCAGCTTTTTTAATTTATTTGAAGCCTCATTCCATCCTCCGATCTGTGCGTGGTTTCAAACTTCTGATTAGTCGTCTTGTCCTCCTATGTTATGTATGTGTTCTGTCAAATGTCCGGGCCCACATCATATGATCTGTAATTTTTAATAAATGTAGTTCAAGTCGAGTATCTCAAAACGACTACGTATTGATGGTCTGATTCTGATGATAGACCGTTATTTCAGGTAGATGGGTCACTTTTGTATTGATTTTTTCTATTAATGGAAAGTTGGGAGAAACTTGAGTTTGTGATTCTCTACTTCTTAACCTCTGACTGAAATATTGAATCTGTCAAAATCAACGGCAGGGTCATGATCCGGGTGCGGTTATTATTGGTTGCCAAGGTCATGATCTTTTGATGTCATTTTGCAGGAGCATTGCTGGTTTGAGATTTGGTGGAACAGAAAATGGGGTTGAGACATTTGGTGGAACAGAAAATGGGGACATTCCCTCATTTTGTGATGTATGTAGCTGTGGAATGGATGTTAATAATCTTGCTGTTTATCGATGGGATCCTGGCGTTTTTGTCGAATGAGTTTGCAAAGTATTTCGATCTGCGCGCCCCGTGTTTGCTATGCACCAGAATGGACCATGTACTTGTTCACAGAAATCCTGGTTTTTATTACAATGACTCCATTTGCGAGTCGCATAAGAAGAGCATTTCAAGAATGGCCTATTGCCACGTCCATAAGAAACTATCAGACATCCGGAGCATGTGCGAGGGATGTCTGCTTTCGTTCGCAACGGAGAAAGAAGCGGATTGTGATACCTACAAGTCATTGGTGGGGATTCTGAATAAGGATCTCGAGTGCTTCGTGGAGGATGATTCAAAAGTTCACTTGAAATTTCCTGGGGCAGCGCGGAGGGATGAGGACATAGTTGAGGTTGAGAAGAGCAGCCCTGAACATTTTTGTTCCTGTTGCGGTGACCCATTAAAGGTGAAACTAACCTTCCCCAGAGGGAATGCTAGTGCTGTCTCCAATAACATGAAGCAGCTTTCTGCAGCTCCTGCTCCATCTCCTAGAGCCCCATGTTTCTCGTCTAAAAACGACGAATCCAGGAACATGGATTTGCCTCATATTCCCTACACTGAGCTAAAATCCTTCAAGGGCTCCCAAAGTCCTGAAGATGAAGAAAGTTCCAATGCGTTACCATCAGGTAATTTTATCAAGCTCGCGCCATTATGTCTTTCTAGTACTTCTGCTGCTAGATTCCTGTGCTGTCTCTAGCTTTTCATGTTTTTTTCTTGACATACTCGCCAAATGTTTTTTTTTTTTTTCACTGGCTCAGATGCGAAAGTGCCATTGCTGACTGACTCGGAGCAGGATCAAAGGACTCCTATTTTAGGCAGAGGAAATAAATATTTTGGAGTTCCACTCTCGGATTCACCTACAGCTAGTCCTAGATGGACCAGTCGAGTTCTTAGAAAGTCCCCTCTTGAAAAAACCGAATATGCTGGTGATGGAAATGTTGCAAATTATGAAATCGATGGGGAATCAATTTTGCACCGTTTGAAAAGACAAGTGCGTTTAGATCGTAAGTCTTTGATAGAGTTATACATGGAACTGGATGAAGAGAGAAGTGCTTCAACGGAGGCAGCGAATAACGCCATGGCCATGATCACAAGGCTGCAGGCTGAGAAAGCGGCTGTGCAGATGGAGGCCTTGCAATATCAAAGAATGATGGAGGAGCAAGCGGAGTATGACCAGGAAGCCATTCAAGTGATGAAGGAGTTGCTGGAGAAGAGGGAAGAGGAAATGAAGGGGTTTGAAAGCGAGCTTGAAATGTATAGGGAGAAATATGGAGTAATAGCCTTGGGCTTGCATGAATATGAGGAGAAAGCTGATAATGATTACCACAAGCTGAAATCCCATTCAACTGTTAGTGACAGATCGGAAAGTCCTTTCAGCGCCGGTGACGCCATTCGCTTAAACTATTTTGAAATGGAAAATGAGAGATGTGCTCTTTTTAAACAAGTTAAAAGGCTGGAGAGTAGAGTGCAGCTGGTTCCGGAGGTTGCAGTAAATTTGTTAGAGTCAGCCTCTGATAATGTTGATCAAAGTCATGGTATGCCGCGGCTTTGATGAATTTAGCAGTGGTACTAGTTCTTCTTTTAAAAAAAAAAAAACATTTTCAGTGTCAGGAGGAAGTGAGAGCACAGCAGCTTTATCAAGAGAGGTGTCCAACATCTCCCAGAGGTTGCAGGCCCTGGAAGAGGATAGTGAATTCTTGAAGCAAGCAGCTGAGACTTTGGAGAAGTGAACAAGGAGGCACAATAATGTCAGAGAAACTTGGATCGGCCTTGGATGCACGAAATAATTTCATGGTAAATAACTTATATTTCTTTTCGCGGAAAAGCTAGTCTTACTCGTCCCATCACCGCAGGTTGCTTTTTTCGTCATTTTATTTTGGTATGTGCATAAAATTCCATGGAGTTGCAAAAATTATAATTCCATGGAATTTCTGATTCTCCTTTCTTACTGCATCAAGTCTCGGACTGGACTGATGTTGTGGAAATACATTCTGGCTCGATCAGCAGCTGCTTGCAAGATTTTGAAACTGCCTGAGGTAAGTATGGAGGTTGGATAAACAGAGGGACAATTTGTAGCTGCAAAGCATCATAAAAAGGGCAGAATTGAGTTATACTCCATGCTTCTTTAATGGAGTAGTAATTTGCTTGATGAAGTTTTGAATTCTCATATTATACATTCAGAAAGAGATCTACAAACGTTTTCCTGTTCACAAAGGTCTTTTTGATGGACGAAATACAATCTCAAGGATAAGTTGTTCATACGAAAATCTGTCTCGGATTTCATACATTCAAGTAAGAGCACTGCAGCTAGAATGAATTTTTCTACAGCGATTTGGCAAAGCTACTATGACATACCTACAGAACATTAGACTAATGTGTCCATGGTAGAAGTGCTGCAGCGAGTCTATATGACTGAGGCAGTGTTGAAAGGTGATGGTGGATGAGCATGATGTGCTGTCAGTTACGGCCTATTGTGTTGATCTTTCCAAGTTCCCTCCTAGATGCATGTGAAGCCATTCTGATTGTGGTTCTTGAACATATTTGCTGGTTGCTTGCGTGCCAAACATCATCCCAGCAGAGTCAAATCCTGGCACTTCCACCTAAAAGGATTGTCAGAATGAAAGTAAATAACACAATCAGTAGCTGACGTAATTAACAGCGGGTGTAAGGTCTAACTGCTTGTTTTTCTAACACTGAGCATGGTATCATTTAAACGCATCTAAGTATGTATCCGACAAACTTCTTAATCGATACAGTGGAATAACAAAAGCAGGTGTAAGATCTAACTGTTTGTTTCTCATGAATTTGTTTTCCAATTTGTTTCTCCTACTACATGCTCCCTTCTCTGATTTGCCCTCCCTGCTGAACCCTAGCACAGCCTAGGACAACAGCACCAAACCATTGTTGTCAAAGATGGTTTCTACTTGAAGCTGCTTTTGACAATAGTGCTTTGCCACGACGCAGCCAAATAAGTACAGAAGACTAAGGAAATGTTGTTAGCACAAACCGCTTCTGACAACAGTGGCTTGTCAAAAAAGTGGCAAATCGGAAAGAATTTTCAAAATGGCAGAATGGAAAGAATTTTATGGGTTTGTGGCAAATTGGGAAAAAATCTCTTCAAGTGCAGCCACAATACTATCTGGTCCTTCCTTAAGACACCAGTTAAACAGCTCAATTCTTCCTAAGGCCATCTAATGAATACGGGTATTTGATCCCCTTGTATTTCCATAATTTCCAGAACATATAAGTTGAACAGCTTGAGATATATATCAAGGACAAGAAAGATATGGATTTATGAGAATAGCAGTTGAGCAAGAAACAGTTTCCATAATAACCAAAATTTTCATTTTAATTAATATGATGATAGTGTCAAAGACTTGAACAATGCTCCATCAGATGTTATAAATTCGCTATTATTTTTGTCCCTCGACTTCTGCTAAAAATAAACCTTTTAATCTTTTCTAATAAAGGATGCCTCATATAGAAATGGACATAGGTGATAGAACGGTTCTGAATTTGATAACACTAAATTGCTACTTTGCTAAAGGTTCAAGGTCAAATTGAAAAAATCATCAAGTTCATAGTAAGGAAGGTAGCTTACAATTTTTTCAGGTAATATCTTGTCTTTTGGTACGATGCTTGAATTTATAGCTTCCAGCTTCATTGAAAGGAACTAGAAGGTGGTGAAAATGTTAAGTCTTTATTTCAATGGTGTAACAAGTATACGAAGCTGCAAAAGACTCTTAGCCATGGTCCAAAAATGATTACCTCAACTTGATGCTGCAGTGACAGAACATAATTTATAATCTCATCAAGCACAAGTGCTTTACCAATAACCTGCAAGAAAAATGGTCAACTTATTCTCAATGCGAAAATGGTAGATGATTAATTCACAAGGATTTATTTTGGGGTGTATTTGCTGACAACTTTTGTGAGACATCTAAACAAAAAATCAATACATGCAATATAATAACCTTAGTACAACCAGGAACCAAATCTTGCAAATTTTTCATCCTCTCACTGATCTTCTCTCGTCTAGCCTGCCAAAAGAATTACTTTCAGTATCAAAAAGAGATTTCGAAGCAGAAATAATTTCTCAGATCAATATCTATCGCAATACAGAAGAGACTGTAAAGGAGCCAAATGAATATTGAAAAACACAAAAGGCAGAGCTCTATTACTCTTTCTGCTAAGCTGTGGCTATCAGTTGCCTGACCCCTTCTTGCTCTAACATGGATGTAGTCTTCCTTTGGAAGGCCAGAATCTTTCGTGTTTAGTTTTCCATGTTTGGTACAAGTAACAGAAGCGCCATCCACTTCATCTTTCAAGCTCTTTTTTTCTTCCTTTAATTCTAAAACCTTCACTCTTTTCGAACTTGAATTCTTCTGTCCAAGTGACACAAAAAAACAAGTTATTTGTTTCATTCAACTAAGCATCAAGATGCAACAAACCACACAAGACCAACTGTTCAAACCATGCTTCATATGTCTAGATGAAAATCCAGAATTGTCAATAAAAATAGGGATTACTGATATATACATGACTATAAGGTCATAAAGTTGACTCTTTGCAATAATTACTGCAACAGCTAAATGATGCCAACTTAGCTCAGCTCAGTCACGGAACTGGAACACAATACTATATAAATGAATTGTTGAATCTGCAATTAACTGTTCCATCTTCCAAGTGCAAAACGTAGGACAGCAACTATCTAATTAGGATTCAGGCATCGGTCGGACTCAAGTTGTCATCATAGACTTGAGAAATTTCAAATTCAGACATCAACTAGGTCAGTTAGGCCCTAGTTCTAGAAGTTAGTAAAAGGGAAATTAAAAGATAAAATCAAACATAGCAAAGCTCGACATGTTTCTTAGCAATAAGGAACCCTGCAAACAAGATAAGCTACTCAACCCACCATATCAGTGTTAGCTATCGTAGACGACTCATCCACCACCGGTCTCTTCCTCCCTCCGCCAACCCCATTCCGACTCAAGCTTTGCTCTGTCACCGTGGACTCCTCGGCCGACCCATCTCGATTTCCCGAACTGTCCATCACCACACCCGTCCTCTGCTCGGAAACCCTACTATGATCCCCAATTCCACCCCCGAGGGGCCAAAAATCCTCCAAGCTGTACGACGCTGGGTGGGCAGGCGTGAATGACGACTCGTTCACCAACGGCATCTCCATTTCCGACCCTCAAACCCCCTCCCCTCCTCCTGCACGGCGCAAGATCTGAATCAGGCCTCGGATTCGGAACCCGAGATGCGCAGAGTGGAATTCCGAAGGAGGAAAAATACAAAACGAGACAACCAGAAGTCTTGGCTGGGAATGAAGCCTCGCGAGGCGTGAAGCATTAATGGCTCCGATTGCTAGATAGTACGCTACACTACAGCTGTGAGGGAACGAGTGATGAGACGATGGAGATGGACGGATGGATCTGCGATAAATGAAATGATTATTTATTACAAAACATGTTTTGGTAATTCGTATTAGGTCCCTCAAGTTTATGAATGTGCCACTAAGATACTGGTCACACTAAACTTCATTCCTCCGCATATCATTTATTAATGCTCAATATACATTCCTGAGCTGGGAGTGGCAGGCATGGGTAATGACTAATGATCCAGAGCCCACCCTTCGGGGAATTTAATTTTTTTAAAATGTTGATTGAATATTGAAGACCCTTCTCTCAAGGCCCCATCAAATTTTAATTGGTAGTTCCACTTCTTCCACCCTCCTTTCATTTTAATTTTCCAAATTCTTCCACAGTTCCATTTCGTAATCGGATTACAATCAAGTATGAATGTATAATTAAGTTTTCAGTTTTTTCCGAGGTTCCGAGCTGAAGATTGTAGTGTAATTTTTTTATTCAGGTTTGGGGGAGTGGACAGTGGGATTTTCAATCTCAATTTGTGTTGTTTCATTGTTTGGTTGCTCTTGCTCTCTTTTTTCCGACTACTTTGAATTGTATTTCTTTTCTTATGCTTTATTGTTTGCTCTTGCTCAATTTCTTATGCTTTGGACAGTAGGGACTAGGGAGTGATTTTTCTTTTCATTATTGTTAGTCGACTTCATTCTAATTGTTGTTTGTGCCTTTGTGTTAGTTATGCCTAAAAAATATTTATCAGGTGCTCAAAAACGTAACAAACGGAAGGTAGATGAGCAATTCAGAAAGGTGCTCTAGACAAGTTTATTAAAAAATCAAGTAATTTTGAGAACTTAGTTAATACTGAACCTGAAGTGAGTAATGTTGAAAATTCTGATCAAAATTTAGATTATAAGAATATGGTTAGTGAAGAAGAGAATGATGTTTGTGAGCATGATAGTTTAAGATTCCATCATTCAACATCTCTTGTGGATAAACCTCTCGTTGATTTTTATGATCCTGCGAATTGAGACAATTCTGATAACAAAACTAGAGACTTAGGGTCTCTTCTTTAAAACTGATTTTATATTTAACTTAACTTAACTTAGCTGAACTTAATTTAATTGAATTTACTTAACTTAAGTACTTGAGTTAAAAATACTGTAATCTTTTGTCGGTGTTCACATAAATGAAATTTGCAACACAAAGCATACATAATGAATTTAGACATTGATTGAAGAAGGATAGTATTTTGGTTCGGACCGATTTCATTATTTTTGGTTCAATTGTTGGTCTCATTCGTTCCATTATGGATATTAGGTGGCTGTCCTTAGAAATGGAAAGGAACTTAGTTAAATATGGAAGTTTATAGTTTAAAACAGGATATTATGGATGGTACACACTGAAAATCCACTCCGATAACGAACTGCAAGAGATTAACGCTGGCAATAAACAAAGCGAATTTGGTGAGAACTAGTTTTTTGTTAGGACTGCCTAAGCAAGCCATCTCAGAGTTTCTGGACTTTATTAGGACGGCCATTGTTGTGATCACTGTCTTTGGAACGGAAGTTACCCTTCGAATCTTCCACCCTTGAAGCGAGCAACAGATGCAATTTAACTTTGAATAAAATGGGGTAAGAAATTGTGGAATGAGGAAAAATTGCTCGTGAAGAAGGAAAGACAAATATATACCTCCCCCTTTCTCATAAAGCAAAGAACATTTCATGACACATTGTATTGAAAAACGAAAAGGGGATGCAATTTTTTTAAAGCATGTTCACAATTTAACTTAACTTAACTTAAGTACTGAAAATTTAAGTTCTAAAGAACAGACCCTTACTAGTTGAAACATGTGCCAAAGCTGGATTTAAATCTTGTTTTTCCCAAGGACAACATCTCTAGACATTTTTCTTATTCATATTATTCTAAAAAGTTGAGTAACGGGGAGGTTAAAGACAGGAAATGGTTAGTTTATTCAAAGTGTTTGGACAAAGCGTACTGCTTTTACTGTGAGTTATTTAAATCAAATCATAACATAAGCTCTTTAGCTAACGATGGTTGTAAAGATTGGAAGCTTCTTAGTAATAAAGTTGAGGAACATGAACGTAGTGTCGAACATTATAAAAATATGGAGAATTGGTATGACTTAAAGAGAAGATTAAATAAAAACGAGACAATTGATAAATAATTTCAACAAGAATTTAAAAAAGAATGTGAGCGATGGAGGCAAGTGTTGATTAAAATCGTTGTTGTTGTTAAATGTCTTGCAAAAAATAATTGAGCTTTTCGTATATCCAAAGACAAACTTAATCAGGATTGTAATGGTAATGTTTTAGGAGTAATTGAGATGATTTCTGAATTTGATGTGATAATGCAAGATCATGTTAGGCATGCTCAAAATAGTGAAATACATTATCATTATCTTAGTCATAAGATTCAAAATGAGTTGGTTTCTATGTTGGCTAAGAGTGTACGAGATTCTATGGTAAAAATTATTAGAGAGGCAAAATATTATTCTGTAATTCTTGATTGTACTCCGGATGCTAGTCATCAATAGCAAATAACATAGTTGGTAAAGGTGTGTAAATATGACAAGCACCAAAATTAAAATAGAATAGTTTTTTTTTAGAATTTTTAAAGGATGATGACACTTCAGGGTTTGGGCTTTTTAACAAACTAGTTGCTGCCCTCAAATCTCTGGACTTAGATATCAATGATGTTAGAGGTCAAGGGTATTTCAATGGTTCTAATATGAAGGGGAAACATCAAGGAGTTCAAAAACGATTATTCGAAATAAATCCAAGAGCTTTATATATGCCTTGCGATTGTCATACTCTCAATCTTTCTTTATGTGATATGACTAATTCATGTGTGAAAGGTGTTTCATTTTTTGGAATTGTGCAACGTGTCTAGTTCTACAAAACGGTGTAATATCTTACTTGATTATTTCTTGTTTGACTGTGAAATCTTTATCTAATACTCGTTGGGAGAGCCGCATTGAAAGTGTGAAAGCAATAAGCTTTCAAGCTTCACAAATAAGAAATGTTTTACTCAGTTTGTATGATGTTTGTTATGATGCAAAGTCCAAAAGTGAAGCTGAAAATTTTGGATTCGCGATTGAAAATTTTCAATTTTTACTTGGCATGGTTATTGGGTATGAAATTTTATATGCAATTAATATGGTGAGTAATAAATTGCAATCTTCTGATATGTGCATTAGTGTTGCCATTAAACAATTAGAAAGCATTATGTTGTATTTTGAAAAGTTTAGAATGGAAGGATTTGCCTCTACTTTAAGTATAGTGACTGACATTGCATTAGAAATGGGTGTATGATGCCAAAAGTTTTTCATGATGCAACAACTTGTGAGCACACCGACGAACTAATCTTTTGTTTCAAATTATCACCAAGAAAATTATTCAAAAAGTATTTAAAGACAATTATTCCAAAGAGATGAACTATTGAAAAATAGAGATTTATTGTGTGCCTTGTGTTAATTTAGCCGGCTTTTACACCTCTTTTTATAGTGGACGATGAGACGATCAATCATTGTGGCATGATGGATTTCATAATATCATTTTGAAGAGACCAAAATGAATATCATAAGGGAATTATTGAAAATGTGAATACTTGAAAATTAATTTCGAAGAGATGAAAATAAATGTCAAATCAAATCCCTTCATTTCATAAAGATAAAAATTAACTTTCAATACTCAAAAGTCTCTCATTATAAATTAATAATTACTAAGGCTAGCAAAATCAAACTTCCAAAATATTGGAAAGCTAACAGCCATGCATTATGACATATTTAATACCAAAACAATATGTTTTTGAAAAAATTAACAAAGGCCCTGTTCTTTAGACTTTAAATTTTCAGCACTTAAGTTAAGTTAAGTTCAGTTTAAGTTAAGTTAAATTCAGTTTAAGTAAGTTAAATTCAATTTAAGTTAAGTTAAGCTAAATTAAGCTAAGTTAAGTTAAGTTAAGTTAAATACTGAAAAGTAAGCCAACCACCACACTATCCCCAACCCACCACCCCAACCACACCACCAACAACCCAACTCACTACCCCAACCACACCCCACCACCACCACCCCAACCACCCCCACCACCACAACCACAACCCACCACCTCAACCACACCACCACCACCACCCCCACCACCACAACCACAACCCACCACCTCAACCACACCACCACCACCACCCCAACAACACCACCATCATCCCAACCCACCAACACCACAACCCCAACCCACCACCACCAACCCACCACCCCAACCACACCACCACCACCCTAACCACACCACCACCTCAACCACACCACCACCCCAACAACACCACCACACCACCACCATCCCAACCCACCACCACAACCCCAACCCACCACCGTCAACCCACCACCCCAACCACACCACCACCACCACCCCCACACCACCACCACCACAACCACCACCCAAACCACACCACCACCATCTCAACCCACCACCACATACTTGAGGTTAAAAATATGTTTGTAAAAGTACTTAAGTTAAGTTAAGTTCAGTTCAGTTAAGTTAAGTTAAGTTAAATTCAGTTAAGTTAAGTATAAGTTCAGCTCTAAAGAACCGACCTAAAGTCTTTCACTTGGATAATGTGAAATTTAAATGTTCTCCATAAGTTTGAACATTCTATTTCATTCATTTTGGTTTTAATTTTTGTCTTGTAAATACTGGATTTTATTCCTAACATTACAAGGAATTTAAATCTAATAAAATATTTTCATTTTGAGATATGTGACATACTAAAATTTGATTATAAAATGGAAGCACCACCATTTTCTTCACAATTTATGTTGGGTATGGCATCCTTGATAAAACTGCACAAGAAGATGCTACAACACTTCCTGAAGATCGTAGCTGGAGCACAATCTAAAGATTTACAAAACAACAACAAATTACAGCGATAAACACAAGAAAATGCTATAGCACTCCGTGGATCACAAAAGCTAGGCAAGCTGGGCAAAAGGCAAATTACTAAATCTATAGTAGCAATCCTTGATTATTTGAAGCTAGAGCAGAATGGGCAATCAACTTGAAGCTGCACGGAGAGAGTCCGGTGAGATGCTGCCGGTGTTGCAAAAAATCAGGAAGCTCTGCAAATGTTCTCAAGTGATCGGCAGACGTCATCACACCGGAGGAAGCTATTAAGAAAATATAAGGTTTTTAAATTCTTATTTAGAAAATTAAATCTCAACAAGTCTACAAGAATCCAGAGGAAGATTCAAGAGGTGTTGAGTGGTCCTAGGAATTCGAAGGCAACAAGGATTTTCAAAAAGATAATCATCGACTATAAGAGGAATGTAGAGGCAGATCAAGTAGGCATCGAAGAACAGAGAATACACAACGAGATATAAACCCATGGGCGAAGAGTAAAGACTACGAGGTAGTTTTGCTAAGTTGTGTAGAGCACAGAGGAGATCAAAATTCGTTGAGTTTGATCTAGTATTGATCCTCATAACTCAACTGGAGCGTGACTCGTTAAAGGATCAATTAGTTGCTTCGGAGAACAGCTACGGACAGGTACTGTTGTAGGCTGTTGGAGAGCTGAATGACTCTCCTTGATAGTGACCGGTGGGCATTGATTAAGGGGGAGCAATATCTGGGTTTGAAGAAATCAGTGAGAGTGCGACTATTTGGCAGAGCGTGCTAGAGGAGTCGTCGACAGAAGTTACAGCAATTCTGCTATATCATTCCTCTACTACACGTTGTAATAAAATAGACTAAGTCTGTGCGCCAGGTCTGTAACTGTTCGTTACTGAAAGTGTGTAGATAGTACGAAGGAAGTCTATAGCATCAAACTCCAAGCTAATCTGTGTGATCAGATTGAGCTAAGTTTTGACTAGATTAGAAATAATGGTTGAAACTAGCGTCCGGTGAGTTTCTGAGATCCATTGTACTATAATCGCGAATAGTGAAACCTTGATGATCCGGAGTTGTCCTTCCCAGACGTAGGCAGTTGTCAAACTGGAATAACAAATTGTTTGGTGTTTTTCAGGTTCGGCCAGAGAAACAAATTCCGCAAAGTGATACAGAGAGTGCTACAACAACCGCTATAACTCTTCACCAGCAGCGCAGGGTAAATTTCAATTTATGCACAAAATTTTCAACATATACTATATGAATATAATAAACATATTAAATAAGTATTAAAATGAGAAAATATTAGTTGATAAATACCTACATACTAACATAGTAAATATTCGATAACGAATACTAAAGGCCAACCACACTGTAAACAATTTCCCGTTACACATGGTGCTTCGAAGATTGAGCCATTTCCTCGTACAATATAATTACTGTTGGGATAACTCATGCACCAAAATTTCAAGCTTTGACAGAAGTTAGGCCACAATAAATCACCAAAATTATTTTGAAAACAAAGTTCAAATTGTACCGTTGAAAATAAAACTCAGGATTGATAGTATGAAAATTGTAAAGAGAAGAAAACTATTCAAATTAGTGTTCCCGGAAATTCTTGCATATTCATTTTGAATTAGTAAGATTTCAACCAAACTGAATTTATAATTAAAAAAGTACTAATAATCTAGAAATCACCTAGAACACTAAAAATAGATTAAGTAAATGACACAATAATTCTTAAGGCACGTTAAGAAAAATAATGGAAACCGACACAAATCAAAATTTCACTTTTAGAATTGCCATCTTTTAAAGTTTCATTTAGGAAGTGTTTTTTTTTTTTTTAAACTGCTATTGGCTTTTCAAAAAGTTATTTTTTTTATGGATTAAATTTTCGACCGAATTCACTTGACATTTAACTAGAAGCGTTACATGGGAAAAACAATTTTCGTTCACAAAGGCATCTTTTAGTTAACCCAACTCGTAGGGAGAGACAGTCAGGGATGGATGACCAACAAGGAGGTTGGGACATTTTTGTGAGGAGGAGAGACTATTAAGGGAAGAGTAGCAATGTGGCGGAGAAGGCACATTTGTCTGATGGACTTTCTATTCAAATCAAAATCCTAATGGCATAATCCACTTAACTGGATAAAAACAATTTTCAGGTCGCATTTTTATAAAAAGATGACATTATTTAAAATAGTTTTGATAGTGTCACATCTGAAAAAAAATTGGCACGTTACTCGACAGTTAACGTACTCATTAGAATCACAATATTATATTTGAGTTGAGAGGACTCGACAACGTTAGTGTGACCCATGATACGCATTTACATATTCTACATTCAAATTATATAATAAAAAAATTAAATTATTATTTCACCAAAATATAAACTTATTACTTAATTAAAAAGAACAGCTAAAAAGTTAGATCAGCCGACATCGACGACGACGAAAGCTCTCTCTCTCAAATTCTCATTCATTGCCGCTTAACGTGACGGCTTCTCTCTCTCTCTCTCTGCTCGTCACTTTTCATCAACGTGTCAATCTCTGTCTGCCACACCCTGTTCTACCCTAGCCTTGGGTTTCTCAGCCAACCGGAATTTCAAAATTTTGGACCGTTGCGCTTTTGTCCGTTTCCAGTGGACTGATTGGTATTACAGGCTTGGTCGTGGTGGCTGGAAGACACGGGAGGAGATGAAGAGAGCGGATTTTGATGTATGGTTGTCGTTGGGGCGGCGGAGATGGGTTCACTTTCTGGTTGGATTAGGGTTTTTTTATGTGCTGGTGGTGACGGTCGAAGTGCCGTTCGTGATTCGTTTCGATCCCGATGGAGCCTCGCAACTGGATATTGATTTTAGAGATTCGCGCGGCGATGGCTCGCGCCGGAGTAATTTGTTGGAGACGGCGGAGGAGACGGAAGAGAGGGTTTCGCCGGGGAGGACTCTAGAGAACCCGTTCATTTCACCGTCTGATGGAAATATGAGGTCGTCTAGGAGTCAATCCAGTGGGTATAGAAATGAAATGGTCTCGAGTTTAGGTTTTTATGCCGAGTCTTTTCAGAAGAATGGTACAGACGAGCTCCAGAAGATGTCAAAAGTGGCCTGGGAGGCGGGTAAGAAGCTGTGGCAGGAACTTCAAGCGGGTCTGGTGAAGGTTGATGATGAAAAACCTAAAAACCAAACTGTAGAATCTTGTCCGCCTTCAGTTACATTATCCAGTTCTGAGTTTTTGGACAAGGGAAATGCTATGGTGCTCCCGTGTGGATTGACATTGGGTTCACATATTACAATAGTGGCCAAGCCAAGGCTTGCTCATTCTGAAAAAGATCCCAAGATTGCTCTTGTCAAGGATGGTGAACAAGTTGGCGTTTCACAATTCATGATGGAGCTTCAAGGGTTGAAGACTGTGGATGGGGAAGACCCACCTAGGATTTTGCATTTAAATCCTAGGCTGAAGGGAGATTGGAGTGGGAAACCCGTGATTGAGCAAAATACTTGCTACAGAATGCAATGGGGATCTGCTCAACGGTGTGATGGATGGCGATCTAAAGCTGATGAAGAAACTGGTAAGTACAATATCACCATCTTTTGATTTTGTAACTATATAAGCTTTGGATTTTGTTACATAACCATGTAATGAACTTATGGGCTATGGCACCAGTTGAATGGGACTTTTTATAATGGTTAAGTTTTTGTTAGGAATATGATTGACTAAGTTGGCTTTGCATCAAACATCCTTTCTTGAAATTATCCTTTTAGACATTCTTTAGAATCCTGCACCAGAAATATCACAACATCCATAAATGTTCCATATAATAGCAAGAATTCAAAATCAGCTGCAAATATTATAATTGCTTCGCAATGAAACCATGAGACCTGTTGTATTATTCTGTAGTCATTTGAGCATAATGGAGGAATTTTAGTTTGTGTCCAGCATACTATTTACTAGTTGGGTACCTATTTGCAAAAGTTGGTGTGGACTAGGTGGTCAGTGACTCAGTTCTATCAGTTAAATGGTGTGTTTTGTGTGGCGCAGTTGACGGCTTGGTTAAGTGTGAAAAGTGGATTCGTGATGATGATGATCATTCGGAGGAATCAAAGACGATGTGGTGGCTAAGTCGTCTGATAGGCCTCAGCCGTATAGAGAAGGTCACAGTGGATTGGCCGTTTCCATTTGTGGAAGATAAGTTATTTGTCCTAACACTTGGTGCTGGTTTGGAGGGTTATCATGTAAATGTTGATGGGAGGCATATCGCCTCATTCCCTTACCGTACAGTGAGTGTTTTGTTTATTTCTTCATTTATATATTGCTGGCATCAAGACATTTTTGTGAACTTAATTTGACAGTCAGCGACGTTATAGGGATTTTCACTTGAAGATGCTACTGGTTTGTCATTGAACGGAGATATTGACGTCCATTCTGTATTTGCTGCATCACTCCCTGTATCATATCCAAGTTTCGCTCCTCATAAGCACCTTGATATGTCAAAGCGGTGGAAGGCACCACAACTTAAAGGTGGTCCTGTAGAAATGTTTATTGGGGTTCTTTCTGCTGGAAACCATTTTGCTGAACGAATGGCAGTAAGGAAGTCTTGGATGCAGGGCAAGTTGATTACATCTTCAAATGTAGTGGCTAGATTCTTTGTGGCATTGGTATGACAATGGAACATATGTGCAATGATTGAATGGTCTCCTGGTGGTATATTTAAATCTGTTTTGTAATTGATGTTGTGCCAGCATGCAAACAAAGAAGTGAATGTCGAGTTGAAGAAAGAAGCAGAATTTTTTGGTGACATTGTGATAGTTCCTTACATGGATAATTATGACCTTGTAGTCCTGAAGACAGTTGCTATCTGTGATTATGGGGTAAGTAGTGGAGGAATTGATTTACACCATTTCTATCATTGCAACATTTTTTATATAATTTAATTTGATATCTTTAGGTTCGAGTGGTGTCAGCGCGAAATATTATGAAGTGTGATGATGACACATTTGTTAGAGTGGATGCAGTCTTCGCAGAAGCAAAAAAGATTCCAAAGGGGAGGAGCAAGTACATTGGGAACATCAATTACAATCACGAGCCTATGCGGCATGGAAAATGGGCCGTAACATATGAGGTATGTTTTTGTGCAATTTTAGTGACAACAGGCTTTCAATAAGTGATGCAACTTCATCTGTCCTGGTCTGTTTTGCAAGTTGAGAAACTTGTATAAAGCTTTTGTATTATCCTGGTAATTTTTCATCATGATAGTATAGTCCACCAATAGATGCAGAATGTAGAACTGGTCGCTGCAAGGAATATATACAGTGGAAATGTTTACACTTAAAAGAGCTTTCCCTATTATATGCTGGGGCGCATTTGTTTATAATTTCCTTGGTAAATCAAATTAATTTTATTTCAATTTATTGTGTTGCATTTTACAAGGTTGCAGGGCTTGATTTGTTGTTAATCGTCTTCAATAGGTAGACATGGTGCAGAAAACAATGAGAAAATTACATATATTATCTGTTTTCATTCTATTTGTGAATTGAGATTGCGGAAATTATAGGTCTATTAACTCTAGAAAGGTTGTTCATTATCGTTTTGCTGGGGTGGAGTTGCGTTGCGATTATGTTATGACATGTCACCTTGTTAGGATCGAGTACGAAACAAATAAATAAAAGAATTATCCCATCTGATAATGCTAATGTTCTGCATCTTGTAGGAATGGCCGGAAGAGGACTATCCACCTTATGCTAATGGCCCGGGCTACATCCTGTCTTGGGATATTGCACATGGCATTGTCTCTGAGTTTAAGAAACATAAATTAAGGGTAAGTAGAGTGTGAAGTATATATAGTTAGTTTAGTGATGTGCGGATGATAAGAAAAGCAGCATTGTTGATGCAGCTGTTCAAAATGGAAGATGTTAGCATGGGCATGTGGGTGGAGCAGTTTAACAAGACGAAGGCAGTGGATTATAGACACAGCGAGAGGTTCTGCCAGTTCGGGTGCATCCCAGACTATTTGACGGCACACTACCAGTCTCCTAAGCAGATGACCTGCATGTGGGAAAAATTGGAACAGAGCGGCAAACCTCAATGCTGCAACATGTGAGAGTAGCAGCAGTTTTGGAGTGTATAATAGGAATAGGATTATGCTGTGTAATTTTATTCTAGCAGCTCATGTCATTTATTCTAATTCTAATTCTATCTATCATATAGAAAATAAAGATGAGGAGAAGTATTTAATAAATAGAATGTTATTGCTAGTAGTCGTAACAGCGTATCTATCTCAATCAATGCAGCATTGATTTGAGAGAGAGCAGTTTTTTCTTCCTTAATAATATATTCTATTTATAGAACAATTGATTGAAACCCTAAAAAGAAAAACTTGTCCCGGCCCCCACAAATCTCCAGCCAAGCCATGTAGGAGAGAGAGAGAGAGACGACGACGACGGAGGAGAAAGCCAAAGCCAAAGCGGTTACTTGATTGATTGGTCAAGCACTCGCGACCAGAGTTGTTGTACTGTGGCAGCGCCCTCGATCATGGCGGACACCTACTGTCCCGACTGCAAGCGCGGCACCGAGGTCGTCTTCGACCACTCCTCCGGCGACACCATTTGCTCCGAGTGTGGCCTCGTCCTCGAGTCCCACTCCGTCGACGAGACTTCCGAGTGGAGGACCTTCGCCAACGAGGCTAACGATAAGGATCCCAACCGCGTCGGCGGCCCCGGCAACCCGCTCCTGTCGGAGAGTGTGCTCTCCACTGTGATTGCCAAGACTAGTGGCTCCAAAGGTGATGAGCTCTTCTCGTCGACCATCTCGCGGTGGCAGAAGAGTAGTGTTAACAATCCCGATCGGTCTCTTCAGACGGCCTTTACAGTTATTGCCACAATGTGCGACAGGTTTGTGCTTTTTATTTTCTTTGTTTTGTTGTTGTTGGTCGATGTCTCTGTGGCCCTTGGCCTGACCCCAATTTGCAGTACTTGTTGCTAAATATGCACTGCTTGGACAGTGGGTTTTCTTACTTGTTGAATTACTGTTGACTCTATCTGAAGAATTCATACTGCGTAGCAGAAACAATTAATCTCGCTGGATGTATCTTGTTTCATAACCACGAATGGATATGTGATGATGAAGCATTTATAGATGTTTGACGGATGGAATTTGTTTTTTGTATCAGGCTGGGTCTTGTCACAACCATAAAGGTGAGACCTTCACTCAATCCGAAATACATCATGCTTTCCATTCAGCAATATAACTCAGATACCTGAAAATCACCCCCAATTTGTTTGCTAATATTTCTAAGGGCTATATTTGAATTACACATATTAACTAATTCGGTAATGTAATTTTGAAAGAACTATCTGCTATATGGAAACACAGAATTGGTGACTAGTTTTCATGGAGGATGGTCCATCATTATCGAACAAAATACCCTAGTTCTTTTCCTGTATATACTATCTCATCGATCATTTTTGATGCAAGGATCACATTCATTTCACATCTGCTTCGGTTAATAGATAATGTTCCTTCAAGGAGTACTTCGTAAAAGTGTGTTCCATAGAAATTACATTGTCAATATCTTATTTTGTTGTGTTTTTTAACACCAAGGATCAAGCTTGTGAAATGTATAAGAAGGTCGAGGATCAAAAACCTCTTCGAGGTAGAAATCAGGATGCGATTTGTGCTGCCTGCCTCTATCTTGCATGTCGGATTGAGAACAAAGCTCGTACCATAGCTGGTGAGGAGACATTTTATTATGTTACCAAGCAATGACTTTGTTGTCAAGAGCTGTTTAACTGTGTATGTGTAACAGAAATCTATTCAGTTGCAAATGGAGCAACCAAGAAAGAAATTGGCCGTGCTTGTGATTTTATTAAGAAGCAATTAGATGGAGAAGGTCAAGCCATGGAAGTCAGTACTGTTCAGGCCGGAGACTTGCTGGTAAATCCCAGTCAGATTAACATTTAGAGTTTAAATGATTTTTGGTCTGATTTCGAGGCCATACACTATGTGTTGTCCTCATCTTTTTGACTTTTCCCATTATCATTTATGATTATATGTTTTCCCATTATCATTTATGATTATATGTTTTCCCATTATCATTTATGATCATATGTACCACAATTATCAATCTAATTCAAACATTATTTTCTGTAGAGACGTTTTTGCTCGAATCTTGGGATGAGTAATCAAGAAATTAAGGCTGCTCATGAAGCTGTACAGAAAGCTGAGGAACTTGATATAAGGTATGTTCCAAACGAATTAATTCACTCAACTTTCAGAAACTATGTGGACTGTGCAGGCGGGGATATAGATCTAAAAGGTCCCTCATACATTTATTTAACTACATGCATACTTTTACAGATTTTGCTTTCTGATCTTGTGTTCCCTCCACAGAAAACAGAATGCCATGTAGTTTTGAGTTGCTTAGCAGTGAAATATATATTTGCAGAACATTGCTCATAGTTTAGCCAAGTCTTGCAAATGCAAATTCACATCCATTGACAATATTCAATTCAGAATCTCCATACTGAGCCGACCTGATTTTAAACATCTATGAGATGGGAAGTGTGAAGTTTGATTGAATATTAAAATTACTGAATCATGGAGATTGGGGAAACAATGCTTCTTCTTTTTTAATTTGACATGCTTGATCAATTATGAGCAGAGAGACACCATGTGATGATGATCTCCCTATTATGCAGGAGGATCCCCAAAACAGTTGCAGCAGCTGTAATTTATATCATCAGCCAACTTTCCAGCAACAAGAGGTCCCTCAAAGGTTTGACCAATATATATACTAGGCTCCATTAATTACTTATTATTATTATGTATGCTGGTGGCTAACAGTTAAATTTTATGTGTGAATTTGTATGAGCAGATATATCCAATACAACAGATGTAGCTGAAGGAACAATCAAGAATTCATACAAGGACCTTCAACCGTATTTGCTGCGGATTATACCAGGCTGGTATGCCAATGAGGAAGAAATCAAGAAGCTTGCGAGGCCATAAAAGATGGAAAGAACCATGAATGTCCACAGAGTGATACTGAATAGATGCGAGCACATAATACTGGTATAAGGGAGACTCTAGTCAGGGTTAAGCAAAAACACCTAGACGATTTGCTCTTGCTGATAGTTTCTGCGCAAAAGATCATTATTTGTTTTTAATGCCTTGTAAAATTCACTGTAACTGGCAAATTTCATAGCTTGTTATGGTGAATTTTCATGGTGATTTATTTTAATAAATTATTTTATACAATAATACTAGTGAGTATCTTATGCTAATTGATTAACGTTATATAGCTTGTTGCAGTTCTTTATTCAGTGAAATCTGGTATGTATAATTGGCAAATATCAATCATCCTTGTAGTTTGTGAATATGGAATTGTGTAAGTCAAATGGGGCCAGTTTTTTTTCTTTTAAATTATTCTTATTTTCTTAACTGACGAAGATCATAAAGATTTGATGAACTTTATGGTTTTGTTGATAAACATTGGAGAATTAGCTCTGTCAGTAGACTCTGCTTTACCAATATATACAAAGGAGAAGAAGGGGTGAGTCGACTAATAAGAATCTGCAGAAAGCCAAAATTATCAAATGTATGAGGTATGACAAAAAAAGTTAAGTGATGATAAACAACAAAAAATTGTAAAAAAGACCCAACCAAAATTAAGATGCAGGATGTGCTCCAGGAATTATATTTTTTTGATCTGAAGGGGTAGGATTCGGATGAATTTCTTTTTTACAACATTGATCCAATGTTACCCTGAAAACCCATTTATAAATTTGGCCATCACTCTGGCACTTTTAAATTGAAGAGCATGGATGAAATAGCTCTTGATATGGTGGGGAGTAGTTTGGGTATTTCCAAAATCTATAAAGGAGTCAATTGAAAGCTGGTTCTATAAGGAAATACTCTCAAGTTTACAAAAGATTATGGAACATAAATCAGGACAAGGATATAAAGGAATTAATAAAGACAAGGGTAGCTTGATGGATCAAATATGGGAACTTAGAGAGTTTATATTAAACCTCAACCATGAAGAGATGCATCGAAGAAGTGAGGAACAGTTTGTTGGAAAAATGTGAGGAAAATTGTGGTGCGATCCCATTAAGTGAGCCAAAATTGAGAAGATTTAATTGAATTAATCATAAAATACCTTGAGTTGAGAGGTATATAACCAAAATCCAAATTAAATTGAATGAGATCTCGATGCTTAAAAGGTGGTCTAAAATATTATAAATGTGAGTCCATTAAGAATATAACACTTAACCTTGTGAAACAAAAATATAAACAATGTGCAAGTATCTCACATTGGTTGAAAAGTGAATAGATTTTTTTCAAAGTCTCGGTGAAAGTCAAAGGCACAAGAAAGTTCGACGAACAAGTTCTTTGGTACAAGAAGTAAGCTCGCTGCGTTGTTGTGTCATGATAAGCGGGTTAACCAAGGATCCCAACCTCGAAAGGAGGCATATAACGCTAACGAGCCTCGACTCCTTACTCTGGTTGTAACGTTTTATTTAATCTCAATATTTATTTCTTTTATAAGATTGTTGCATTTCCGTGCAATAAACTTAAAGAGTTATAGTGTGAAAGGGAATTTAGATTTAAGTTACTAACTGTTTACTTTTCTTGTAGTAGTGAAAACCAAAAAGCAGATCATGGTGATCGGTAGTATTTTTAACCTTTATAGCAATCAAGAAAGTGTTTTGAGAGTACGCTCCAGTCAAACTATATTTATAATTCTAAGTAAGTACCTAGGGTTGTCAAATGAACCAATGCAAATATACATAAATTATGATATGATATTTTTTAACCGATTAAGGTTTTATGTATTAGCAGTACTATTCAATAGATAGCACCTCAACTTTAAGCAAGCCTGGGACGCATACAACCGATCATGCAAGTAAAGCACGAAATATAGAGTAAGAGACAACAGCACAAGAAAGTTCTATAGCACTCAGTGGACTACAATAGCTGAGGCAAATTGGGCAACATTCAAATGACAGAATCTGCTATAGCAACCCGGGTTGAAGCTAGAACAGCTGAGTGTCTTGAAGATGCACGAAAAGTGTCCAGAGAGGTGATGCCGGTGTCGCAGAGGTTCAAGTAACTTTACAAATGTCATCAAGTGATCAGCAGACATCATCACATGGCCGTGAGTGATCCAAAAACATAAGGTTTCTAAATTCAGATTAACCAAATCTCAACAACTCTGCAAAAATCAAGGGGAAGATTCAAAAGATGATGTGTTGCACTACGAATCCTAATGCATCTAGGGTTTCCGTCACTAATCATTGATAAAGCTATAAGAGCGATGCAGAGGCAGAAGAATGAAAGAGGAATCAAAGCAAAGAATACACACAACGAGAGTTAATAGCAGAAGGCTGAAGTAATAGATTTGTGTTGAGCGCAGAGGAGATCAGAAATCGTAGAGCACAAAAGTAAATTGGAGCACGGCTCGTTGAAGGATCAATTAGTTGCTTCGTAGAACGGGTGCGGACAGGAGGTGTCGCAAGCTGTTGGTGCGTTGAACGTCTCTCCTTGATAAGTGACAAGTGGCATTGATAAAGGGGGAGCAATATCTGAGTTGGAAGAATTTAGAGAGAGTCCGTCGGCTTGACTAGGGTGCTAGAGAAGCTTTCGATAGAAGTTTACAGCAATTCTGGCAAAGAGATTGCTGTAGCATACCATCTACTACACATTGTAATAGGATAGGCTAAGTCCATGCGTCAAGTTTGTAGTTTTTCTTTACTGGAAGTGTGTAGGTAGTACGAAGCGAGTCTGTGGAATCAGACTGCTAGCTAATTTGTGTGATCAGATTGAGCTGAGGTGGAGCTAGGTTAAGAAGTAGTGGTTTAACTAGAGCATGACTTAGTTTTGGAATCCATTATACTCTAACAGATATAGTGAAACCTTGAGGACTAGGAGTATCCTCCCTAGACGTAGGCATTGGCCGAACTGGGTAATCAAAGCCTTGTGTTTTTCAGGTTTGGCTAGAGAAACAGTTTCTGCAAAGTGACTCAGAGAGTGCTACATCAATCGTTGTAACTCGTAACCAGCAGGACAGTAAATTTTAGACAACTTCTCTCCATAGAAGTCATAAGTATTGACTATGTGAGGTCCAAAGAAAAGATTTTGGATCCGTTAATCAAATGGTTAAATGGATCAATTAAATAAGACGTCAAAGAAATGAGACTAAAGCTCTTGGAAAATTAAATTAAAGGCAAAGGAAAACCCAATTATGTTGACTGGAGACTCCAAAACCTCAGTTTAAAAAGACAACCTAACTGCTAAGACTTAGTGTGGTCATTATGGGGTATAACTCCCTATCCCATTCCTTGTTTAAGGGATGACTCCCGCACGAAGTTAAGCTTGAAGCTCTTAATAATTCAGATGTTAAGATTCTGATAAGTAATGCGGACTTGATATTAAAAAAATCACCTATATGAGGAAGAAGTGAAGCCGCTTCAAAGGAGAATTAAGCTTTGTGTCAGGAATATATAAGTGGCAGATATGTGTTTTGTTTACATTATACGACGAACAGTTCAAGGACATCACGTCTATTGTTTAGTTAGTAAAGAAGACATGTTTGTCCGATGGAAGATTCAAACACATTGTCAACCTACCCTACATGGACCATAAAACTATCACCACACTGAGTTGAGTCTTTACTTTTCTTTTCACCTTTCGATTTTCTTCATGTAGGAGATTGTTGGAAAAATGTGTGTTAAATGTAAAGAAAAATGTGGTGGGCCCCATTTTGTGAGCCAAAATTAAGAGTGGAGTACTCCTCGGATTTTATTAAATTAATCATGTTAAATACGTTCAGATGAGAGGTATAAAATCAATTATTCATAAGCTAAAAATTTAAGTTAAATTGAATAATATATTGATGCTCAAAGAGTAGTCTAAAATATTAGAAACGTGAGTCCATTAATAATAAAACATTCAACCTTGTAGAATAAAAAGTGCAAGTATCCCACATTGTTTGGAAAGTGATTAATGTAACTTTATACAAAAACTCATTCTACCTACTTGGTAAGATAGTAGTCAAGGAAGTTCTCTCTACGCGCAGGTGCAAATCACGAGCCAATTCGAATTTGAAATAGGGGTCCAATAGGTGCGTCCGCAAAGTACGGGACATGAATGATGGACCGATTTAGTCGCATGTGGACAGACCTCTTTATTTTGTACTTTTTTCTACTCAAACTTTTAATTTTGAGCATAATAGTTGAGGTAACACAACAACATATATTGGAAGCAACATCTGAAGGTTCACGCATTGCTTGAGATTGAAGCTTAAACTAGGTGATATCTGAATGACCATTAATCATGTTTAATGGCATTTAAGGTTGAGGTGTCGCATGAGGCTTAATGTTGAGGTAACGCCTGAGTGACATTGGTACATTTAATGAAATTTAAAGTTGTTGTGCCGCCTGAGGATCAATGTTGAGGCGACTCCTCAGTGGTTAAATGGCTTTTAAGAACATTAACAAAAACTCAGGCAACGCCTGAAACCAAACGAACCGACGCCTGAGTGAGGCGTTGCGTGGCTTAAAGGGAGGCGACGCCTTGGGAGTTACTACTCAAATCCTATAAAAAGAAAAGCTTTCTCTTCATTCGAAAATCAACTCCAGAACCACAATACACACAACTCCAGCAGGCCTCCCTGAAGTCCTTAGCCGGCTATTTGAGTTTGTCGTCCCTTTGAGACTTTTAAAATCTTGTCAATAGTCAAAGGCACAAGAAAGTTCGGCGAGCAAGTTCTTTGGCGCAAGAAGAAAGCTTGGTGAGTCGTCTTGGGAAGCGGTTGGCCAAGGATCATAGCATCAAGGGGAGGCTAATACCGCTTTAAAGAGATCGTCTAATGAGCTTCGACTCTTTATTCTAGTTTCATGATATTTTTTAATATTTTTTTTTATAAATTGCACACATAATATTGCATTTCCGTGCAACACAATTCCACAACAGAAAAAAAAAGAAAAAGAAAAGAGAAACAGTCCATATAAAGGACCTCAAACAAGGAGCAAAAGATAAAAAAAGATCTTTCCCAAGAAAATGAATTTCCAGTTGAAGGATTGTAGGAATGAATTGTGTTAGATCATATCTTATTTTGATAGAGTAGGCGTAAAAAATATATAACCAAAACTTTTCTCCGGAAGTCCATCTGGCTAATGAGTAATGAACGACATGTCACAGCAAATGAGAGACTTTAAATGTCATTTATACAAACACTAGAAAGGCTTTTCTATCCAATATAAGAAAACATACAATTGACAAGCATGAACAATTAGTTGTGATAATTTTCTTAAGAGACAATTAGAATATAAAAGGTTTAGGGTTTATTATTTAGTTTTGAACTGTTACGTGAGTTTCTCACGGTGCTTCATTTTTCAAAACTTGAGAGATTTTCAAAAGTGATTTGATCATCCGATTCCATCAATTTTGAAGGATTAGCGATAAAGTAGTACATGAAAATAAAATGATCTTTTTACATTTTCCTATATCTTCTCATCATATCCGAACAAATAGAAATTCTATTCCCCATCATTTTTTCTCTCTCTTTATTTTCCCATCTTCCTCAAACTCAACACAGACTACTGTGTATACATCAAATTTCGCATTGGATTTTATTCTTCCTCAAGGCTCCATTTGGATCTTGAAAATTTTAAAGGAAATAAAATGAAATGAAAAACAAATTGAAAAATAACTTTTTTGTGGGAAGATATATGTATAAAAGTTTATAATGAGTTTTTACATGACAAACGGAACACCAAAAATTATTTTCCTTCAAACATTCTTTTCATTCATCCCTCAAATTTTCAACGAACCAAACCGGACCTAAATATTTACAAACTCCACAAACATTTTACTGTTAAGTTGCTTAAAGTATTTACTGGGTATTAAAGAAAATGGTGCCTCACAATTTTTCAATCATGTGCAAGAGAACCATTTGTCCACAACTACTTCCATCAATTTAGTTATTCAAGATACGGAGACAACTGTTCCCAGGAAACAATGATAAATGAAAGATAATATATGCATCTGATCTGCCACTGTCTCGCCATTTGATTTTGCGTCACAGCTCTAGATTTTTAGCCAAAATTGATGTACAATGTCAGGAGCTACCAAAATTTGATGGTCCACTGAAGCAAGCAGGTTGCCGAGAAAGAATATGTCCCCCTTGGAATTTTCCGAACTGGACCTCTCCAAAGTAGCAAACAAGCGAGTTCTGATACTTTAATTTATAGACTCAAAGAAAAAGACCTGTGGTTGCAAATGTCCTCTCTCGCACATTTTCAGAACATCATCCCATTCACCAATAACCTAAACGTGTTAATCGAAGTTTCAATATAACAGACGTAAAATTAAGTTTGGGAACCAAATTTATCATACCTTTACAGTTCTGTCATCATACAATAACCACCGACGATAGTCAGAACTATAGGCAAAACAGTGATAGTGTTGTCCATAATAGCAAACCTAAGTTTGAGATAAAATAAATATTAGAAGAATAAGAAGCATGAAAATTCCGTAAAGTAAAAAGTAGGCAAAAAGTGAAGAAAAGGTTTACAATCAAAAAACATATATCTTTGGTTGCACTGTTTTTAACAAAAAAAAATACATCTAGTTCAGCCCATCAAATAGGTCAATATTGTCAAAGGCAAGATTCTTATTATTTACTGATTATATAGAAATGAAACCCAGAAATAAATAAAAAAGTGTAGCACAGTAGTTATAAAACTATCAACATACCAGTGAGACCAAGCGATACTCATAATTTGGATCTATGCCACGGAAAATTACACTGAGATTTATCTCTGTATTAAGGGCAGCTAATGTAGCTACAATGTCCTCGGAGCTCTCCCGTGTTTTTTGCCAACCGAGAACTGTAATATTGCAAAATATGTTTAGCCAAAAGTTGCCTTCAAATGGAAAAAAAGAAAAAAAAAAATCAGAAGATACATAACCAGTTATAAACACATGAGGAGGAGTAGCAAGCATATGGTGAATGTAGTTCAGCATTCCACAGCCGCCAACTTCAGAATCACAAGGTAAATCTTGTTGCATTTCTACAAGATTCAAAAGCTCGTCAAAGGAGCTATCTGGGTTCATAGCCTGCATGATGTAAAAGATAAGTAAAAAGTAACATATTTGATAAGTAAACATATGTTCATATAACATACCTTCATCTTTCGTAGAGAGCTGGCGTTGACATTATGAAAGAAAGAAGTATATTTCAAATGTCGGGACTCTAGGTGACAATTATGGCAGTTCATACTTTCAAATATGACCATTCCAAAAAGAGAATGAGCTGTACAGGATTTGTTTGAACAATCCCAAGACCCTAAGCAACTACTATTTACAAGTTTGGCATCCGGAACTTCATCTTTGGAAGTAGAAGACCGATGAAGGCACTCAAATATGACTCCCAAAACCTCAGAGGCATCATTCATTTGACCCTGAAGATGACAATTAAATTTGAAAAACAACATCAGTCCTTAATCAACTAGACTTCAAACAAGATACAATTCTGCAGGCACCACATTGATGTTCATTTCCACTTTTGAAAAAGCATCGAGTCTACAAATGCTTTTGCCTACCTCCTGAAAAAAGTTGCTATTCGGATAAAGATTGCTCAAAGCAAGCCTGAGTGCAGTAGTAGCAACTGCCTCACTTTGATGATCAACGGAAGCCAGACTCAAGGAAGTAAAAATACCATGCAATGCGCATACTACACAAGGATCTCCAACATGAATATGCTCTGATGTTGATCTCCTCGATAATTCCTTTTGAAATCGAGTAATATGCCACAACGACTGTATTGAAGCGGGCAGGTTGTTAGAATGTAGCAGCCATTTAGTCATTCGACTAAAATACCAAACATATAACAAAGCAGCAACCAATCAATAAAAATCACGAACCTGGATGATGACATTGAGAAAACAATTATATTCACCAACTTCGTTCTTCAACCCTGTGCCCATCATACCAATCTCATTTGCAGTTTCTATTGTGGCATCTTTTGCCAAAACACTGATGGTATGCACACTTGATGGCATCCCAGTACCAATGGGAAATTGTTGTTCTGTCTTAAAATTTTCTATTGAAAATTTAAAAGAAGGCGAACAAAAAAGTAAGAAACATAGTTAGACGAAAAATATCCTTAGAACCCAAAAATCCATATTTGTCTCTGCTGCATACAAGTACCATGACACTCGAACATTTTAAAAAAACAGTACATGGTGATCTATTCTACATCAATAATTGTCGAAGTTCAACATCTATTTCTAGATGAAGTCTCTAATCAGATGGGTGAGGGATTCTTTATAGTTGTTTTTCCAATGAAATGCAGAGATACATTGTCGACAATGTAAGGAAAACAAAGGTTGAGAGAAATAGCTGGACAGACACCAAAGACTTTGCCGCATTGTCACCCTACATGTAACTTGCATAAATTGTCCTTTTAAATGTCAGAAAAACAATCCAATTGAAGCGTTTGCTTTCATGTTTTACAGAGGTAAGCATATAACAGGTGCATTGCTGACACTGGTATGTCATACAAACTCATTACCAGATATGAAATTTTCACTTTTGCAATGATCAAAACGGAACTTTACCTAGACTTTTTTGTACCGCTTTCTCAAGGTCTGTTTGGAATATAACCTCACTCTCATCTTCCGGTAGCATCTGCCCTAAGGTCCTTGCTCCATTGCCCTCATTTTTATTAACTATCAGTAACGGGTCCAACTAATAGTTAGAGAAGGCAAATCAACTATGTGGATATATCTAGTTTATAAGAAAAGACAAATCATCATCAAAAGACTTTTCAGGTTTCCTCTTTCATGTTATTTGTTTGTTTGTGCAAGTTGCTCAAAATAATCACCCACACAACTCATATTCAAATATGTGCAAATTTGCGCATCTAACCAAATGGCATTGAATCAACATAATCATTGCTACAACTTATTTAATGATAGAAATACAACGAGCTTCACAGAAACTCACTTTTATCAGCAGGGATTGTGTCACGAGAATTTTCATACTTCATGCACCTTTCAATTTTGCCAATTTCAACATTTTTTTTCAGATGACAAACATTCATGAATTCCATCAATGTATTTTGATCTCTTTTGCTTGTACATTTTATTTCCCATTTTTATATAAGAACTTACAAATCCAACTTTGAGAAGTCGTCCATCAGACCACTCTAGAACGACAAAACATAATATTGATAAAATTTCTTCACAAAATTTAACAGTTGAAGTCTCAATTATATAATCACATTGGGTCTAAAAAAACACATTAATACCTTTCAAGCCCGCATAATAGTAATTGTGAGTATTTCTTTCTTTATGTGATCTTGAAACAGTAAAGGCATTAATAGCCGCAGTGCCATCCACAGAGAACAAACCAGAATCGTTATCTTCAAACCCACTCCTCCGACTCTCAGGTTCCTGGTACAAGAAAGTTGGAAAATTTATAGATATTACACATGAGAGTATAATGAGCATTATGGCTGGGACTCGTATCCTTTACAAAGTTCCCTATTTCTCCTTAGTCAAGCAATTGTGGCTGTCAACAAACCCAATGAAAATGCTCTTCTGAAGACCCAACCAAGTGAAAGCTAATCAAGAGATACTTGCCCTATAAATTTGAAGTGATTTTCAAATCATAATCACTATAATGAGAGCATGTATCACATGTCACCTCTAATTTTCCAGGAGAACTTGTGGTGGTTTTCATATATTGCTTAGCAAGGTGTTTTTGTTTAGCATCATACTCAACTCTACGCTGATAATCCAATGTTTCTTGGAGTTTTCTTTCCTCTGCCTCAAGCTCACTATCATTTCTAGACAACTCCTCCAAATGCTTCAGGTTAACATTAGATACAAGAATACTTGTGTCTGGAAAAGCAGGATTGCCATCAACCGGTATAGATGAAATGAAAGGGCTGCAGCATGACATTGAATGAATGTGCATGAGTTGGGTATACAAGTTCATCAGTGAAATTTAAATACGGTGAAATCAGCCAACAATAACCAGGCTCATACCTTTCCTCATTTGTCCAATTGTCAACCATTTGTTGTCTGTCACTAAGCTTTGTCTGTGTAGATGAAAATTAGCGGAAATTTAAAATTTCAAACTCCCTGAAATGAATAAAAGAGTGTCGTAACCTTTGTTTTTCTGAAATCTTTGCTCTTCTTCTTTTCTTTAGCCTTGTCCTGTGTTAAGCTTTTTCCTTCCAGTATCCTTTTCTGGTCAAGCGCGAGTTCAGCCAGCAAAGCTTCCCTGATGGCATCAGACTTCATGGTAGCATCTTTCTCAGCCAGATCATCTAAGTGTGCCTGAAAATGTATGAGCAACGAATAGTAAATCAAAAATGAAAACTGGTAATACAAAGCAGGTATAGTAATTACCTGTAGGAAAGACTTCACCAAAGGCAATAATATTGCTCGAAAATCATGAGAAGAAACTGACTCGAGCTTGACCTCAATTTGATGCATCTCACTAATAATCCGCATAATCTTCGCATCGAGTTTGCTAAGCTACATTATAAAGCAAAGTAGGTAAGGATGTGATTGCATAAATTAAAAAGAATGCAGTTGTAGAGAAACAATAAACCTCAACGGATAGCTGTTCCTTTTGTCTTTGGATGATTATTTCTATACAGGTATCCATTTGCCTCAAGTATCCATTTGATCTCCGGTTCTCCTCTTCACAGTATTCCATGTCACGTACATACGAAGTCACATCACAATAACTTCCATCATAGCCCGTTTGGTTGACACTCAAACTCTCGGCCTCTCTCAGAACACTTGAAATGGCATTCAGTTCAAACCGGTTACCCATGAATATCGCATCGTGTTCCTGCCTAAAAAGCTCATCTTTTCGATGCTTAAGGAGTGACTCATATCCTTTACTAGCAGAGTCCGTGACTAATTCCTTTTTCTTGCCTTCCTGTAGACAGAGATCTTCAACCAACTGTAATGCTTCCTCATAGCCCAGGTGATCACATTTCCTCTCGCATTGACCCTGTAAGTGGGAAAATTCTTTCTCAAGGATCTTAAGACTATCAAGTCCCCTGTGCAACTTTTGTTCTTTTCCACGAATCCATGAAGCCATATGTTCCTCGATTTGCGGGACTGAATAAATCCATGACAATAAAGAATCAAAATCTGTGGGGGAACCGCATTTTGAGGTGTCAGTTGAGGCATTTAGTGAGGTCTTTTCACCGATGACACAGTTTTCACTCATCTGATCTGCAGTATTGATGAAGACAAGAAGTTCATTTAATCGCAGAAAAGATGCATCTTCACTTAGAACAATATCCTCAAGATTATCCAGACTGTTACAGCCATTGAACGAAGCCTCCGAAGCATTAAAGGTTTTTTCAGGATAGCTAGGTAATCCACAAGATTGAGCAATATCCTGCAAGAACTTTAGAATATTCCTGAGCTTTGGAGCGCTCAGAAAACATATGCATGTAGGAGATTGGTCCATACCATATTTCAAAAGCTCGGAACCAAAAGCTAAACCTTGCAGCTCGTTAACTGTAAATTGAATCACTTTGATAAGATGACTTGATGAAAGATATCTATGTTGGATGAGCCTCTGAAACAAGGCATGAATTCTATCAAGAAGCTTAGTTCTTTCAGGATCATCAGATAGAGGCCAGCTATCGAAAAGGTGGACAACTTGGTTGCTTCGACATTCATCAAGCCCATCTTTGAATGATAGTTGATTTCCCAATCCATCAGTTTCAGAGGGAGAATCCACTGACCCTTTAATGTACTCTTCATGCCAGTTATTACCATACTCATCGTCAGCCAACTTGACAAGTTGACATTTTGGCTGGTCTTTAATCATATCAACAGCATGATTGAGGTCCAAAGGCTTCCAAGAGAAATTCAGGATCATTTGTACCCACTCATTTTCCACATTTGATGGCATAACTGACTGAAGCCTTGGCAGAAGGCTCCCCATATGCTCTCGCACAACATGCTGGATGTGAGCCTCCGGATCCGCAAATATCTCACTGCAACGACAGCACATCCAGAATTTCCATGTCTTGTTAGCTTTAGCAAAAGCAAGAGCTTCATTCAATAATTCAATTGCTAATCCATCTTTCAAAGAGCCAAAATATGTCTTCAGATCAGCAACCCTGACTTCAAACAAACTACATTTATTGTCCATGCTCATGGAATTCCAATAACGCCTCACCCGATCTCTCCTTTCTAACAATGATATATTTTTACGGTCATTCCTACTTTTACGCATGTCCCCTGATCTATATGTACTTTCGGATGAGACATGTGATCTTGTTTTCTGCCCATCCCCCTCGGCGAGTGAAGGCGGTGAGTCAGGTTTCTGTTGTAATAATCTTGCAGCAGCCACCCTAACCTCAACTTCCTTCCTTCGGTCTTCTGTTGTCTTATTTGCTTTCTTAATCTCATTTGGTTTTCTATTTTCAAGCAGCATTGCCTCCATCGGATCCTCTACCGTCCTGTTCACCGGAACGATTGTTATTTTATCCTCTATATGTCTGAAAGTCTTCACCCAATTGGAAATCGACTTAATATTTGCTCTCTGAATAAGTGTCTTCAACTCATCACAAATGTTAGATATTCTCCCCTCAGCAGTTGAAATCTTCTGCTGGCTCTCATCCAGCAAACTCTCTTTGGCAGGGTCAATTGGGTTGTCAATCCCAAGTGCATTCTGACACTCCTGCACCACTTGCTCAAACTCGGATCGATCACTAGCGAGTTCACAAAGCAAGTTGGCATGGTAGAAAGAAAACTCAATTGAGTTGGGGGACAACTCAACAGCCCTACGTGCAGACTCTAAAGCATTCTTCAAATGACGCTGCTTGACATTGGAATCATCGACAACAGACGCAGCCTTGACAAAAACAGTAGCTTGAACTCTATGAATTAGGGCAGAATTCTTATACTTGTGACTGGACTCCTTCAATAATCTGAGTGCCTTATTTTGATTCCCACGCCTCAGCGAAGTTAGGGCTCGTTCGCATTCAATCTTAATGTCGGGATAAGCTGGAGACTCAAATTCCTTGATGCACTCGGTCCTCTTCTCCGAGTTCGGCTCCTGCTCGAGTCCTCCTCCATTGACCGAATCAGGGGAAGATTTATTGCGCGGCGGCGGGGATTTCTTCTTATTCCCCATCTACGAAATCAGCAGAAAACATTAAACAACACAACAACCTTTGTATAAAAATTGAAGTAGAGATTAATGGCGATAGGCGAGACAATCAGAAATTGACGGACAGATGCAGAGGTTGAAAGCGAGAGTGACGATTCCGGAGATGGATCGGCGTCGGACATACCTATCCTACTGTCACTCTGGTGGAAGACGAGAAGGAAGAAACGGAGCTTGCCTTGCTAATTTTGAGGAAGGAAATATAAAGTTACCCTATTTATCAATTATTATTGAAAATATTCATGTAAAATGTTGATGAGTACTAAATATTTCATTTTCTGGCAACTATGAGTGAGAGTAAAATCTCATCATTATGGCTTTGTGCTTCTTCTTCAAGATAACCAACCACAATGACCAAGCAAGCACCTGCTACCTCCATTACATTTTACTTTTTTGTCAAGTTCAATCCACTAGGCATTTTCGCATGTCAACATGTAATCTTCTTTTCTTAATTCCTTGGCTTGGCGGCCATGATCAACCATCTAACACAAGACCGACAAGCTTACAGTTGATCAAACACACTTTTGTTTATGAGAGAAGGTCGGGCCCATCGCAATGTTATTCTGTTGAAAATAAATATTCTCACATCAATTGATAAATGGAAGAAATATTAGTATATCTTGGGTTACACCACCATAATTCGCAAGCCAAGATTTTTGAGTCATATAAGAAAGAAATAATATTTTGTGTATTTTGTCTATCCTAATCGTATGGCTATATATACATATAGAAGTGAATCAATTAAGGGTGCATTTATCTCGGTACATGAATGACAGACTCCATAACTTCAATGCTCTTCTGTCTATATTTGATTGATTTAATAATATAGGGATGTAAATCGAAACATGCAGCCAATTTCAACATGTTTACACCAACCTTCCTTCCTTCCAAATATACAACAAATTCTCATAACTGCCTTTACTTCTCTCCTGGACTTTTTGAAACCTTGTCTGTTCATAAATGGAAGCTTGAGATGATTGCACATATATTTACAAAAAGCTATACGAGCCAAAACACCAGACAACGATTAAATGAACATTGGGAAATAAGGAAGTTAGATAGTTCAGGAGAATGTCGGTTCTCATTTTCCTCATACTACTTCCTACAGCCTAGCAAACATTTATCGTATAAGTCAACAGGCTTCCTCAGCAAAACTGACAGGATCGTGATTAGTTCAAAAACTAAGTAAAGGAATTATTAGGGACCTGAACGTAGTTTGCAGGTACGTGTACCTCAGAGTTTAGTGCACAGCGGAATTCGTCTAAAGATTAGTTTTATTAATCTATAGACTATACAAATACTTACACTATTTGTATACAAGTAATAGCACCGATTACTACTACAAAACCAGTCACTTACACCTGATGATTCTAAATCACCAATCGTGACTCTCCCAGAGACAAGTCCCTCCAACGATTCCCTGAATCGTTCACTCGTCTCCACCTCACCGATGAACAGCTCTTGACGCACTGACGTGACTCACAAGCTCCTGCTGCTCCTCCTTCTCTGAACAATCTCCGTTCAACCGTTTGAGATCGACTCACCAAGCACTTGTGTCTCTTTCCACACTTAAAGAGCCACACTTAATTGCATTTACTCCATGCTATTATTGCATGCCTTAATCCATGCTTTTACTCCCTTTACTTATTGCGTGCAATTACTATCAATTACTCCATGCAATAACTGTCGAGTCCATGGAACTTCAACTTCCTCCGAAGTGCTTGTCCAGCTGCCAACCCAGGTTCATGTCCCTCGCATGACTCTCTGAGGTTCTTGTTCCTCGTGTGACGCTCTGACTTAGAGTCTCTCTGACCACCCTGGTACAGGTTCCTACACACTCAACTTAAAGTGTTAGTCGAGTATTGTCATCATCAAAACCACATGGGGTACATGACCCTCAGGGTCCAACATTTTCCCCCTTTTTGATGATGACAAACCCACACGAGAGAAAACAAGATAATCAACCGTGACAGTCCTCAGTCCTAGTTATCTAACTAGTCATCTATCCACTGAATCATAAATGGGAACAATTCCCCCTAAGCCCAAGCAGGGACTTATAAGCAGTATCAAGAACAGATACCTGGCATGATTCCCCCTGGATAGGTACTCCACTACCTCTTCCCCCTTTTGGCATCATCAAACAAGGGTTAGGCAGTAAACACAGATTAGCCATCAATAGAGTTAGCCAAGACATGCAATAAAATTGAAATCATGCAAACTTCAAAATTAAGTGCAAAATGTCAAGAGTGCAAAGTTCAGGGAAAAACAAAAAGATTAATGCGGTGGGGAGCAAGGAATGGGTGAGTCTATGATGGCAAAGGGTATTAGCATTCTCTGATTCAGGTTCTTGAACCTGACCCGGATACTAGGTTCCCAACCCTGACAATCTCTGTCACCGCCTTAACGACTTTTTTTTTTTTTCACAGCACCAAACTCTGAGTTTAGCCGTGCCATTCCTTCCTTCAATTCCAAGATCTCATTATCGATCTTCTGAAGTCTTTGCTCCACACAAACCTTTTCTTCATCATGAGGTTCCTGAACCTCAGCTTCATTTCCCTCATTTGAACAGTCCACCATCTAACTTTACAGGTCCCGAACCCATCTTTTTAAAGGCTGGACTCGTTTTGCAGTGGGCTTGACTTTCGCCGCCCTCCTCTTTGACTGAACAGTGCTCTCGAGGATCTTGACCTCCTCACTGTCCTCCGAGGCGACATCCTTCTCGGATTCTCCCATCATGGTCTAAGGTGTTGCCTTAGTCCTCATCTCTTCTAGCTCCTCCAGAGCTCTTTGAATGAGGGCCTCTGAAGCATCCACTCCCTTGGTGCTTCCTTCAGGATTAGGTTCCTTCTCCGAACCATCCAGGTTCTCAACCTCCACCTCATCGGGCGGACTGCTGAACACCTCAGCAACATCAACCTCCTGGTTCGTTCCTGAACCTCCTGCAACCACTGGCATCTCGCATCCCGGGTGCCTTTGACAGTCGGTCCCTTGACCGTCGGCTGGTCCGCAATATCCTTTGCGTCCCCATTGCATCTGGACAGGTATCTGACTGGTACACATACCTCAGTGTTCACTCAAGTACCTGGATCTGATCTCTGACCTGAACAAGTGAATGCCATACCCATACCTTTTCATAGACTCCTCAAGGGGCGTTGTGATGGATCGGCTTAACCGAAAAGGTTATATAATGTAACAACATCACAACTGAAATCACTCATTTAAATCACACAAGATGTACCTCGAGTGTTTTTCGAGTCTCAAATGGGTATATGGCTAAGGTGGCTTAGTACACTTCCTTCATGCGGTTTGTGAGGTTCAAGATCCGGAAGGTACATAGGCTAGGAATGAAAGAAATTCCAGCACAAACATGACAATTTCACATTTAATCGAGAAGTGAGACATGCAATCAACTTATCACATGTTGACAGGATCACATACCTCAGGCTAATATGCATAACTACTCTACCCCTACTCTAACCAATCATTGAAGGTTAAGTTAGAGGTACCTCACTGAGTAGATATCATGCCAAGCGCTATCCTGAACTTCTCGAAAGACTCCCTGCCTAGAGCCTTGGTGAAAATGTCCGCCACTTATTCCTCAGTCCTACAGGTCTCCATCAGGGACACGAACGCAGTCTGAACTCGTTCCCCCTGACTCTGATCCTCATGCTGTTCATCCGGTACCTGTACCTCGGCTGGATCTTCATTAACAACACCTGGATCCTGATCAGCTTCCTCCTGATCCCCATCAGCACCCTCTGTCTACATACCAGGGACCTGTTCCTCTCTTCAGCTGCACACAAACAGTCAGTTCTTACGAACCCAAATTAGCTTTGCCTTTTTGGGTTTATCAGAACTAAAATCAACACAAGTAACAGGTTTGGAAGAATTCAAATTAGTATCAGTTTTGACACTCTGATCATGCTGGGTACGCGTTCCTCGCTTGGAACCACCTGGTTTCTGATCCTTGTCTTTGGAGGCTTGCCTAGCAGTACACTTTGCCCAAAAGTGTCCCTCCTTTCCACAGTGGAAACATATCTTCTTCCCTCTGAAGTTCTTAAAATCAGCAATCTTCTTCTTTTGTTTGCTGAAGTTAATGCCAGCTGGTTTCTGACCCTGAGCGAACTTTGTCCAAATATGGTAACCCTTACCATATGTCTTAGCCTCGTCTTGGAGATCCACCTTTACCCGTGGAGTACTCCTGGGCTCTCCAGCTTTCTGAGTTCTCCTTGCGATGGTAACATCACCATAACCCAGACCTGATTTGGACTTCTTTGTTCTTTGAACACTCGCCTTCACCTTAACGTCAGGTTCATGTACCTGCAATCTGGAAACAGCCCTTTGTTTCCCAACGAGTTCCCTCTGAAGTTGCCGAATATTGGCAGACTTCTCACCAATCTCAGCTTCTTTCTCAGCAAGAATGTTAGTCAACTCATCATTTTTATCACAAAGACTTTTAATAATGAGTAACAAATCAGCACGAGATTTAAATTCAGAAGGATTAGAAGAAAGATTTACCTCTGATTTTGATGACCCTCCCTTGGCCATAAGACACAAGTTCCTCCCTGAGGACTTGTTCCCGCACTGACTCCCCGAGTCACTGTCCTCTTCTGAATCTCCCCATGCTGCGATCATTGCCCTCTTGTCCTTTGATTTCTCATCATTGGATTTTTCCTTGTTGGACTTATCCTCCTTTTTCTTCCAGTAGTCTTTGGCAAAATGACCCTTTTTACCACAATAGAAGCATTCGTCATCCTTCTTTGCAGTGCGCTTTGAAGAAGAGTTCTTCGAATTGAGTTTCTGGTTCGCGACCCTCAATGCCTGGGACATGAGCACCAAATCAGATTTGTCTTTTGTTTTTGCTTCAGACTTAATCTCTTTCCCTTTGGACTTCTTGGACTTTCCTTTCTTACTGACCAACGCAATCTGTCCTGCTCCTCTCTGAGGTTCACGTCCCTCCAGCTTGCATTTTTCAATGAGCATGCTGCTTTCCAGTTTAGAGACCAAATCTTCTAGAGTGATTCTCTTTGTCTCAGCAAGGGCAGCCAGCGTCCTTGAGATATCATCCCATTCAGGATCGAGTCCCTGTAGGAAATGATGAGTAACTTCCCATTGCTCATACTCCTTTCCCAGTCTTGAAAGGATTGAGAGACACCCTTGAAACCTTGAATGGTAGCCATGTATAGACTCGTCCTCAGCTTGACGAAGGCTGTTGTACTTCATCTGGGCAGTGAGGATCCTGTTCCTCCTAACATCTGCAGAACCATCATAGATCCTCCTGAGAGCATTCCAGACCTCTGACGGGTCTGTGTAGATCAGGACCTTGGCAAGGTCGCCTGGTTCCAGTGCCGAGTGAAGAACCTTCATGGCTTGAGCATTCTTTTGGAGCTTTTTGAAGTCCGCGGTAGTGTACCGAGCTCGTGCTTTCTCCTTGGTTTTGTCTGTGTCATCCATAATAAGTTGTTTCCCTTGTTCAATGATCTGCCAGACCTCACCATCCAGCGAGAGGACATGTTCCTCGAATCTGATTGCCCACGAATCATATTCTCCTACCTTCAACTTTGGCGGGGTAGTGAATGAGTCTCCTGACATTCCTGCAATACTAATCAAAATCTAGAACCAGAGGCTCTGATACCAATTGACAGGATCGTGATTAGTTCAAAAACTAAGTAAAGGAACTATTAGGGACCTGAACGTAGTTTGCAGGTACGTGTACCTCAGAGTTTAGTGCACAGCGGAATTCGTCTAAAGATTAGTTTTATTAATCTATAGACTATACAAATACTTACACTATTTGTATACAAGTAATAGCACCGATTACTACTACAAAACCAGTCACTTACACCTGATGATTCTAAATCACCAATCGTGACTCTCCCAGAGACAAGTCCCTCCAACGATTCCCTGAATCGTTCACTCGTCTCCACCTCACCGATGAACAGCTCTTGACGCACTGACGTGACTCACAAGCTCCTGCTGCTCCTCCTTCTCTGAACAATCTCCGTTCAACCGTTTGAGATCGACTCACCAAGCACTTGTGTCTCTTTCCACACTTAAAGAGCCACACTTAATTGCATTTACTCCATGCTATTATTGCATGCCTTAATCCATGCTTTTACTCCCTTTACTTATTGCGTGCAATTACTATCAATTACTCCATGCAATAACTGTCGAGTCCATGGAACTTCAACTTCCTCCGAAGTGCTTGTCCAGCTGCCAACCCAGGTTCATGTCCCTCGCATGACTCTCTGAGGTTCTTGTTCCTCGTGTGACGCTCTGACTTAGAGTCTCTCTGACCACCCTGGTACAGGTTCCTACACACTCAACTTAAAGTGTTAGTCGAGTATTGTCATCATCAAAACCACATGGGGTACATGACTCTCAGGGTCCAACAAAAACACATAGGAAAAAATATATAATAAAATCATTGTAATGATTCGAACCGGAAGACTCGATTTGAGTCATTATAAGTGTAATTTATCGTAACTGTCAATCTTTTAGATCATCAAAATCGAAAGTCTTTCACAAAAGATTATGATATGTTGACGGCAAGATGTAAGCTTTCACAAAGTTGATTCTTAAACAAACCAATCGAAAACAAGATATCACGAATTCAGAGTGTTACAATCATAATCACATGAACAATAGAATCTAAGTTGGCTCGTACATTCACTTAGTAGTCGAGGTCCAAACAAAAAATTAGCATGTGATTTATAGCAATGAACAAGTCAAAATAAATACAAATGTAAAATAGTGCAGTTTTGTATACGATATAATTTTATTTGCCAAATCAAATCTTCAATTTTAAAGTAAAACAACTATATAATAAAAACCACATCATTTTAAATTAACATTTGTTTTCTTTGGCTATTCTAAATCTTATCGAGTGAATCTTTTATGGCCAATGGATAGATGATTGTGTAATATGTATAAGAGTCTCTAGCGTCTAGTTTCTGGTCACCTTTTGACCTTTCTTTTTTTAGGGTTTAGGGTGTGGAAATAGCTAGATATTCCGGATTACACTAACGTAGCTAGATATTGACGTGTCTCTCGAAAGCTCGCTAACGTAGCGGCAATTAGTAGGTGCGCTTATCGCGACTGCCCTTCAGACGGGTCTTTACCTACATAACCGGTCAGCGTAGGTGCGCAACACGCGACTCCCACTATGGGTCAACCCACGCTGCCGTCAAATGGGCATCTCGTCATGCACTTGGCGCGCTCAAGTGCGTGCCCCACAATCGCATTGGCCCGGACCGCATGCCGTGGCTCTGATACCATGTGGAAATAGCTAGATATTCCTGATTACACTTCTATATGACTCAAAAGCCTTGGCTCATGAGTCATGGTGGTGTAACCCAAGATATACTAGTATCTCTTCAATTTCTCAGGCGATGTGGGACAAATTCCCAAGTGCATATTCTCAACAAAACTAAACAAGTTTAGTCATACAAAAAAGTAAATGATTTGATCCTGGGTTAATTGGTATGGAATTCGGTAACAATTGATTATAAAATCAAGCTGAGATAATTTGGTTCAGCTAAATCGGTAATTAAATTAATCCGATCAAAATGAAAGAAAAAAAAAAAGAACTGATTAATTTGGGTTGCTTAAGGGGATAATAAAGGATTCATAATGTGGTCTGGTTTTCACTTCTACATCATGTGAATATTGTTGCTTAGCTAAGATCAATTTCTATTTCTTAGTAATTAATTTAACTAGTCGAAGGAAAAAATTAGCTATGTTTAACACTAGTAATTAAGATCAACAAACTAGCTATGTTGCTTAGCTTATGTAACTTTTGGTATCAAAAGTATTCAGACTTTTGATGGACTTATTTTAAGTTATAATGTTCTTTGATTTGATTTGATTTCTATGTTATACTATAAAAATTGTGGTCTATAATGAAACGCATTACTTTTGTTGACGGACTGAAAAAATCATCGAGTCAGATTTTTTTTCTTGTTTTTCAAATGATACAATGTCGTTTTAAACTAGACCCTTCATCATTTTGAGTATAAATAGTATCATCATAACACAAAACCCTAACAAAATAAGCCTCGAACTTGGCAGCGCCGCCGGGGAACGAAGCAAGTGGGGTGAATGGAAGAGGAAGAAGAAGATGCTAATGAACCTAGATGACACATCGAATCAATAATCTATCAGACACAAATCAAGGTATGAACTTTTATATTCTAATTCAAGATAAATTGTATTTATCACCTGGATTGATGTTTTTTTAACGATAGAAAAACAAAAAATAATTTCGATCCGTTTATGAATTTTGATAGATGCCTGAATGTTTTATTACGTAGCACTCAAATATCAAGTTTTAGCAACATTAAATTGAACCATCACTGACTATCTGTTGCTTCGCGATCCATATGTCCTCGAAGATTCAGAGAAAGCTTGAGGCTTGAATTGGAGAATGGAGGTCTTCAAATGTTGCTAGTGTTGAGGGCCATAGAAATGAACTTACCGACAAAGCTCAGAGTAAGGCTTTCAAAAGCTCTAGAGATTTGGTAGATAAGTTAATGATGGAAGAATGAAGTTGGGTGTTTATAAAACTCCTACCGACTCTCCAAATGCAATGACCTTTCTCTTCTCTTAGTCGGTTCCCAAGAGCTCATCAGTATGTCCGCGGCGAGAGAAATGAAATTTTCCTTGGCATCAATTATTTGGCCATTACTGCCTCCCAACCTTCCCTACTATCATTTTCACACTTAAAAAAACAAGAGCAATACCACTTTTTTCCTTTTGTAAAGTTTTTGATAAATTTATCTTTTTTCTTTTTCTTAGAAGTTTTGTATTTATTTCCAGGTTATGTGCAGGTTACGTCTTTTTCAATTCTTTCAGTTAGGTTATGTTCATTTCTTTACTTCAGGGACTAGAGTGAAAATATGTAATTGTATATAAACCCAAAAGATTCAATTTCCCTCTAATGAAAAAAAAAAAACGTATTTTCCATTCATCTGAGATTGAGTTCCAATTTAGATCAGAGTTTTGCTCCGGCAGAAATTTCGGCGACCACAGGCCTGAGGTTTCCACATGGTTTCAGAGCGGAATCTGATCTCTGGTATGCTTTCTTGTATTGTTTGTTTCCGCTTTTTGTGCGCAGTAGAAGTTTTCTGATTTGATGGCGAATTTGGCGGCTTCTCAAGTTACGTCAATTTATGGTACTTTGAATATGAATTTCGGTGTTAGTGATGATCCTTATTGTGTGAGTAATAATGAAATCTGCGGAACTCCAATTGTTAGTGAAGTATTGATTGGTAGGAAGAATTTTGTTGATTGGAAAATATCGATGGAGATAGCTTTGTCTGCTAGGTCGAAATTGAATTTTGTGAATGGAAAATATCCTAAACCGAATGATCCAGTGTTGCTGCAACGATGGCAGAGATGTAACGATGCAGTTATGTCATGGTTGATAATTTCTGTTTCAAAAGGAATAAAGAGTATTATCCTGCACTCTAAGGACGTTATAGTAGCCTGGAAAACTTTACATACCAGATTTGCTGGAACTAATGTGGCTAGAAAGTTCGCTCTTGGAAGAAGTGTAGGTAATATGAGGCAAGGAGATTCGGATGTGGCCGAGTACTTTGAGAAATTGTCCAATTACTGGGAAGAGCTGGAAGCTATTAGGAGGACCTCTTTTGAAGGATGGGATGACATTGATAATTGTCGTAAATGCATAATTGCTGAAAAGGAAAGGGAGGAGGACAAAGTCATTCATTTTTTAATGGGATTGAGTGACCGATATTCTCAGATTAGAACCAATATTCTGGCAATGAGATCTATCCATGACATGGACACTGTGTTTGACATGGCTGCCCAAGATGAAACTCAGTTAGATGTTACTAAAGCTCCTTGTGAGGAAGTTTCAGCTTTGTATATTGATAATCAAGATAAATTCTAGTAAAAATTTTCAGCCTAACAGCAAACATGGAGATCAATAGCAAGATAAGCCAAAATTTTATTATAGTCATTGTAAGATGAATGGCCATACAAAGGAATTTTGTTGGAAGTTGATTGGTTACCCCAGTAATTACAAAGGAAAAAGGAACAATCAATCTCGCAAACCTGAAAATAAATCTGCTAATGCTTGAGGTTACCTAAGATTCTGGAGTTGAAAAAGGTAAATCTGTGAGTAAAGAAGTACCTCTTTGAATGCAGATTTCTCAAGAACAGTTGAGTCAGATTTTGACCACTCAAGAACGACTTAACTCTTTGTTGGCTGGATTGAATTTCTCTAAACATGCAAAGGCAAGAGAAGCAAAAATACATATGGCAGGTATTTATGCTAACTCTCTCTCCAAAGTTGATCTAGATTCTTGGATAATAGATAATGAAGCTACGAACCACTTTATGTTTGACAAGAAAATTATGACAGACATTTTTGAATTACCTAAGCCTTGCACTATTCTTTTACCCAATGGTGAAGTCATTAAGGTCACTGTTGCTGGAAAATGTGTGCTGAGTCATGGATTGATTCTTCAAATGTTTTGTTGGTTCCTCAGTTCAAAGTCAATCTGATTTCGGTCAGTAAATTAACTGCAGCCTCCAAGGGCTCAGTTTCTTTTACTGACTTAAATTGTTTGGTTCAGGACTCAGTCACCAAGAATATCCTGAAGATTGGTAGAGCGTCGAGAGGACTTTACTATCTAAAAGGAGAGAATTTGAGCAGTGCAGATTGTCAAGCTAGTTGTAGTTTGATTAAAAGAGGGACAGTAAATGTAGAGACCTGGCATGACAGATTGGGTCATATGCCATTGAAAAGAATGTATCAATTGTTACCTTCATATATATACATGAAAAGGAATAATGGTTTTCGGTGTTTTATATGCCTTTTGGCAAAACAATCAAGGTTACAGTTTGGTACACATGAATGTTGTTCAAAGGAAATTTTTGAATTGGTTCATTGTGACATTTGGGGCCCTTTTGCAGAAAGAACAATATCTAGTTCACAGTATTTCCTAACCATTGTAGATGACTTCAGCAGATGTACTTGGACGTTTTTGATGAAGGATAAATCTGAAGCAGCTCTGTTGATCATTCATTTTTTCCTTCTTGTTAAAATTCAGTTTCAGAAATCAATAAAGTTCTCAGATCCGACAATGGAAAAGAGTTCACCAGTTTTAAATTGACTGACTTTCTTAAGAGTAAAGGCTGCATCCATCAGACCAGTTGTGTATACACTCCACAGCAAAATGGGATCGTCGAAAGGAAGCATAGACATTTGCTGGATGTTGCAAGAGCACTGAGGTTCAGGGCCAATGTTCCCAAGATTTCCGGGGGGGATTGCGTTCAAACAACGATTTATATCATTAACAGGACACCAACTCAAGTCTGAATGGTAAAACTTCTTATCAGATGCTATTTGGAACCAAACCTCCTTTGGATCACTTAAGGGTTTTTGGTTGCTTGTGTTTTGTTGGTACACCAAAGGCTCATAGAGACAAAATGGATCCACGTGCATTAAAATGCATTTTCTTGGGTTATCCTCATGGGAAAAAGAGATACAAAACCTACTGTTTGGACACTCATCAGATTATTATCAGTCGTGGTGTTGTGTTTCACGAAAATGTTTCTCCTTACTATAATGTAGTACATTCTCCTACTTTTCAGATATTTGTACAAGAGCTCAGGTACAACTGCCTCCTTCATATGACAGATTTTTTTGTGACCGTATAGAAATTTTTGCAACTACACCAGATGTTCCAGCTAGTTCTAATAGTTATGTTTCTGATAAGTTTCTCAGATTGACTCAGATGATGGCCCTCGAATCTGCACTGATGATATTGACAATGTTCGCAAAAGTAGTCGAGTAATCAGGGCTCCAGTTTGGCAAAAGAACTACATATGTGGAACTGCTAGGACATCTCCTCACCCAATAACTAAAGTCCTTTCTTATGACAAATGAAAGAATGATTTTAAACTGTTTTTGGCTCAGGTTGATTCTATTGAAGAACCTCGTAGTTATCGTAGTTATCTTCAGGCTGCAAAGGATCAACGCTGGGTTGAAGCAATGAAACAGGAAATTAAAACTCTTGAGGAGACTGAAACTTGGGAGCTGGTTCATTTACCCAAAGGGAAAACAGTTGTGGACTGCAAATGGGTGTTTAAGGTCAAACTTCATTCTGATGGTACTGTTGAAAGATTCAAGGCCCGTTTTGTGGAAAAGGGATTCACCCAAGGGATTCGCCCCGGTTGCAAAGTTGAACACTATGCGAAGTTTACTTGCGATTGCTAGTATCAAAGGTTGACCATTATTTATTTCAGCTTGACGTCAATAATGTGTTCTTGCGTGGAACTCTTGATGAAGAGGTCTTTATGAAGCTTCCTCCTGATTTTTATAACTCAACCAAGACTAGAAATCGGGTTTGTCGTTTATTGAAAAGCCTATATGGATTGAAACAAGCTTCAAGGCAATGGTTTGCCAAGCTTAGTGAAGCCGTACTCAGTTTTTGTTCAAAGCTTGCATGATTACAGTCTCTTTGTTTTGCATAAGGATGGAGCTCAAGTTATCTTATTAGTCTACGTGGATGATATCGTCCTTAATGGAACATCAGTTGACACTTCTTTTGGGATCCATTTGATGCCACATAAGCATTAAGTGTCTACTACAAGAAAATGGGCAAGCTCCTCCAATGGTGAAGCCCATTTGACACATTTTGTAGGATCTCATTTTATTTTTGTTATATTGTATTTATAGTAAAAAGATGTATAATATTCCAATTTTAATTTAACTTAATAATGTAAAATTTCTAATATTCAAATAAAAATGGTTAATTTTTGTTTAAAATTTAAATTACATTATTGAAAATGCATCATATTATTAAAAAAAGCACAAGGGAAAACATTACATCAAAAACATCACATGAGAAATCATAAATTTAAAACATTACAATATAACCAAATTAACGGTTGTCGTGAAACTGCGAAATATGCTCAACCAAATATATATTAAATCAAAGATTAGCCTCCAACGACTAGATTACAAACAAATAAAGACAAACTAGTTTCTTGCATAATTTTCTGTAGCAATTTTGAATGAGCCCTCTTCTGTGCATCATTCATTTTAGTAGTATCTGCCAAAATGACTTGTAAATCCATGTCGGTTTGTTTCGCCTCAATTTCTTTTTGTAGAGTCTCAATTTCTTTTTGACGAGTTTCATTTAGAGCTTCCATTAGGTTCAACTTTCTGCATGTAGTAGCTCGTAATTCTTCATACTCAGTAGATGCTTCTACCGTTCTTGTCTTCCCTTTTCCCTTCCTTTTAGCCGCTTTCGTACCTTTGGGACGCACCAGGGATTCGACATCATTCTCATTTGTTGGTGTATTATTATATTCCCGAGGATGAGTAAGCTCCAGAGTTGTTTAATTTAGTTCTTTTCGAACTTTCAATAGTTGAAGGAGTTCTCCACTTTGGCTGCCTACGAAGCTCAAGCCAATGCCTGTGAAAGTTAGACTTCTTTTTGTATTTAGCAAAATGAAGTTCATGAGCTCTCTCATTTATGTTATCCAAGTTTGAACCGCTCCCGATTGTATTTTGAGCCGCTTCATAACATGATCCAAATTTCTGAGCGCCTTCATTTATACGTTTCCACCTTTTTCTCATAGCCGCAGCTCCTCTTTTGATGACACTGGGATTATCTTCTTCACAATATTACTGAACTCGGTCCCAAAATGCTTCGGCTTTTTGATCGGTACCGACCAGTGGATCAATTGACACATTCAACCATGCACTTATTAAAAGTTTATCTTCAACCCACTTCCACTGACCAGTAACTTCTCGTACATCTTCACTTTCCTCAAAATCATCGTTTAGATCAATAAAATTTGGGTTACTAAAAGCGGGCACTTGTGAATTTGGAGACTTTTCCATACCGGTATGTGGTTGTTGGGTTTAAATTGTGAATTTGAAAATGGAGGAAATGGAAATTGATATGGAGAATTTTGAGGATATGGAAATGGAAATTGAGAAGTCTGAGAACGTGGAAATTGATATTGAGAATTTGCGATTTGAGAATTAAAAATAAAAATTTATGGGTTTGAAAAATAAGAATTAGGATATGTATATGGAAATTTAGGGTTAGGATTTTGAGAATTTGGAGGAGGGGGATTATTTGGATTCATCTTTTGGGAGAGAAAATATTGTAAAATGATAGGGTATGATGAATAACAAGGTTTGGGGATCATGTATATATAGGACCAAAATTATTACCGTTAGTATATTAACGTTACAAATTAACGTTATAATATTGATATTTTATTGATGAATAATTGGAGATGATAAGGTGTGGATGTACATAAAATGGGACATCAATAACAATAATGATAAAATAATAACTAAAGTTAACAAATAGCCATGGACACTTTTATATCTTTGCTTCCAACGGGTAAGACACCAATTTTGGCTGGACATGAACATTTCACGCGTCTCAAAGCTAGACTTATCCACCATTGTGGATGCTCTAATGCCAAATGGTTTTGCGCGTGATTGGGCTCTAGGTCCAACCTCTTGATGACCAGCGAGGAGGTTATGTAAAAATTGATTGTTTTGGTTCAATTTGATTTGTCGGTTCATGTGATTATATAATTGTGATTCAGTTAATCCTCTGCTCAAAATTATTTTTCAATGACTCAAGAATGATTTGGATGACTGAAAGTACGTATATTTCTTACACGCTAATAGATAATTATTTTTAGTTGACCTCCCCATTACTAACAAAATATTTCCTATTCAAATTGACAACCATTTCCTCAACCCATCGAAATCAAATTACAGTTAATATCATATTCTATTGATAAAACAATAAATAAAACATATTTTTAAATTCATTCCCATCCTTACGATTCTTACTTTTATACTCAATACTTTTCAAAAAACAAATTGATTATTCTTGAGATAATAAGCTATTTTAACTCATAATATTTCCTAAACAGGCTCGCATCAGTTTAGGGTTCAAAGGGAAGGGGTTGTTACAGTGATGTAGGGAGGTTGCTCATCTTAAGAGAGAGAAAAAATTAGTCTCTTGAATTCTCCAAGAAACCGATCTTGTTTACCTTGAAAAAATTTGGTGACATCGCATTGATTAACCGACAAAGAACCAACGAAGAGAGCCTCATCCTGACATGATACTGATTTTTCTAGAAAATCGACATTAACTAAATTGATCCCTTGAATTTCCTAAGAGACATATCTTGTTATAGTCGGTCTCTGAAAAACATGAAAACTCAAACACAGCAAAATTTAAACTCTATCTGACAAAAAAGAAAAGAAAAAAGAAGATAAACCTAATATTTTCTTATTAAGAATTATTCACACTAGTTAATGTTTTGATACAAAGCATCTGTTCTAAGAATCATAGAGTTAAGTCTCTATTTGAGACTCGTTTGGCTTGGTCCTGTGTATGATTGCAAACTTGATGAGCAGGTTTATTTTTAGTTAAGTACACTGTTGTTTTGTATTGAAAACCTTTAGTTGAGTTTTGCAGGGTTTTTGAGGAAACTCAAAGTTGGAAAGAAACAAGTTATCTTAGGACTTTGCTTTAGGGTCTGTTCTTTAGACCTTAACTTATGCTTAACTTAACTTAACTTACCTTAACTTAACTTAGCTTACCTTAATTTAACTTAACTTACCTTAACTTAACTTAACTTAAGTACTTTTACAAACATATTTTTATGGTGGTGGTGGTATAGTTGGGGTGGTGGGTTGGGGTTTTGGTGGTGGGGGGTGTTGGTGGTGGTGGGGGTTGTGGGTTGGGGTTGTGGTGGTACTGGGTTGGAGTTGTGGTGGTGGGTTAGTGGGGGTGGGGGGTGTTGGTGGTGGTGGTGATGGGGGTGGTGGTGGTGGGTTGGGGTGGTGGTAGTGTGGTGGTGTTGTTGGGGTGGTGGTGGTGGTGTGGTTGGGTGGTGGTGTGGGGGTGGTGTGGTTGGGGTGGTGGTGTGGGGGTGGTGTGGTTGGGGTGGTGGGTTGATGGTGGTGGGTTGGGGTGTTGGTGGTGGGGGTGGGGGATGGTGTTGGTGTTGGTGTGGTTGTGATGGTGGTGGTGTGGTTGGGGTGGTGGGTTGGTGGTGGTGGGTTGGGGTGTTGGTGGTGGGGGTGGGGGTGGTGGTGGTGTGATTGGGGTGGTGGTGGTGGTGGTAGGTTGGAGTGGTGGTGGTGGGGTGTGATGGTGGGTTGGGGTGATGGGTAGTATTTACCTTAACTTAACTTAACTTACCTTAACTTAACTTAACTTACCTTAACTTACCTTATCTTAACTTAACTTAACTTATCTTAATTTAACTTAATTTATCTTAATTTAACTTAACTTAATTTAACTGAACTTAGTTTAACTTAACTTTAAGTGCTGAAAATTTAATGGCTAAAGAAGAGGGCCTTACTCGTCGTTTTGAGCCTATCTGGAGCACAATATATAAGGGCAAAAATTTGGAAATAAGAGAAAATCTGGATAAGAAAAAAAAGAAATAGAGAAAGACGGAAGTCGCGAGAGAACTCGAAGAGGACTCCAGAGCTGAGTTGCTTATTGCAAGGCTCGTCGGAGGTCGTCTGTGCTATTGCCGGTTGCCAATTGGATTGGCGTGTCGCTGGTGAGTGTTGCTGGTGTTCGGCATCACTCAGGATCCTATAGTCGCCTGAGCCAAGGTCCAGGTTCTGGATTGGTTGAATAGGGAAGCCTCCTACTCTTGAGTCTCTTCTACTATGTCTCCTTCTTCATGGTTTAGGGTTGTTGTAATAGTGTTTGATCATGACTAGTTGATTAGTGTTCATGAGAACAGGTTGATTGGCCTTATTAGTGGAAATTGAGTCAAGCCTCCTCGATCTGAGGTTCCATGGATGCAGAGTCCCTTGCGGCTTGAACCATGTAAGATCTTGGTGTTTTTACTGCTTTTCACATATTTGGTGCTTAGTGATTGAACTTAGATAGTTAAATCTTGAGAGTAAGTTGTATTAAGGCTGCGTGTAATTATCAAAGCGGTATCAAAGCCCGTATATTCAGTCGCTTCTAGATCAATTATAGAGACGAGATCCCTTTGCTACTTCGTCTCGGTAGACATTGAGAAATAGCTGGATCTTGTCCAAAGAGAATTCCGCTCTTTGAAGTTTACTGCATAATTGATCTTCTCGAATTCTTAGATAGAACACTGATTGTGTTATTTTATGATTGATTGAACGGGTAAAATGGAGCCCTTCAAAAATGGGAGACGCTGTTAAACTTAAGCCATTTGATGGCACAACAGATTTTGCCATGTGGAAACTAAAAATGAAGCCAATCTTGATCTGAAAAAAATGTCACAAGGCTGCCACTGAAGAATGGGGAACTGAAACAGCTGAGCAGAAAAAGGATTTGCAAGAGCTAGCCCATTCTGAAATCATCATCAGACTTTCTGATGATGTTGCAAGACAAGTTCTTTCTCATTCAAGCCTTAAAAAATTGTGGGATGCCTTAGAAACTATTTTCTTAACCAAGTCCCTGCGCAATAAGATTTCTTTGTTGTCTAAGTTGTTCACGTATAAGACGGAACCGTCTCCGAGTCTTCAAGAAAATCTGGATATTTTCTTGAAACTAACTCAAGACTTGAAGCGATGTGATGATGACATTAAGGTCACTCACCAAGCTGTCATCTTGTTAAATTCACTGTCAAATCAATTTGATACACTTAAGGATGTCATTCAATATGGTAGAGATGATCTTATCTTTAATAAAATTATTGAGGCAATAACTCAGAAAAATGAAATCGAAAAATGCAAAGAGTGAACCTAAATCAGAAACTCTGATTTTTAAGGGTAAGGGAAACCATAAAAAATTCAGTAAAAGTTCCCCCATTGACAAATATGTTGATAAAAGCAATGTCAAATGCTTTTATTGCAACAAAACCGGTCAGTACAACAAAGACTGTAATAAAAGGAAAATGGATGAAAAAGATAATGATAAAATGAAAGGTAAAAATTAAGGTTTTCTAATGTGTGAGAGTCTAATGCACAATATCCAAATGAGTTACTTGTTTTATCAGATGGGATTAACAAGGACTCTTGGATCTTAGACTCAGTTGCACCATACATGCAACCTCAAATAAAAATTTGTTTGGTTCAATAAAACTGTTTGATGGGGGTGATGTAATGTTAGGGGATCATACATCACTTAAAATAAATGGGATGGGCAGTGTGCCTTTGAGATTACATGATGGAATTGTCAGATTTTCTTCAAAATGTGGCTTGAGTTTCTAACCTAAGAAGGAACCTGCTATCTGAGTCTAGATTTGACCAGCTAGGGTACCACATTGTAATTCACAATGAGCTGAGACAAGTGTCTAGGGATGGTAAAATTTTAATTAAAAGAAGAAACATGGGAGGTCTATACTATGAAGTCATTGCCTTGAAAATATAAATATCACCCAAGACACTAACAAAGTGGCAAAAATGACTAAGGTATAACATGCTAGACTAGGTCACATAGATAACATGGGTCTAAATAGATTATTTCAAGATGGCTTAATCAAAGATAAACCTGTAAATCTTCAATTTTGTGAAGATTGTATTCTGGGAAAAAAAAAAGCAAACTCATTTTCAAACCTTCAACATTTAATGTGGAGAACCCATTGAATATGTGCATTCAAACCTCTGGGGGGCCTGCACAAATATCCACTGTTGGAGGCAGAAATTATTTCTTGTTCTTGATTAATCACTTTTCAAGGAAAGTGTGGGTTTATCTATTGAAAACCTAGGATGAGGCTTTTGAAAATTTTAAAAAGTGAAAGGCTATTGTTGAGAACCAAACATACCTGAAATTAAATGCCTTAGGACGGATAATGGTTTAGAATTTGGCAACAAAACATTTAATGAGTTTTGTGCAGACCATGGAATTAAAAGACACTTGACAGTCCTAAATACCCCCCAATAGAATGACTTAGCAGAAAGAATGAATAAAATACTATTAGAAAAATTCAGATGTTTGCTAATAAGTGCTGGCCTTAATCCTTCAATGTGGGGAGAAGCTATAATCACAACTTCGTACCTCATAAACAAATTCTCATTTTCTGCCATTAATTATAAGACTCCACAAGAGTTGTGGACAGGCAGAGCTCCTAATCTGACTCACCTAAAATCCTTTGGTTGCACTGCATATGCCCACATTTCCCAATCCAAACTGCAACCAAGGGCTCAAAAAAGAGCAATGCAAGGTTGCCCTGATGGTGTTAAAGGGTATAAGTTGTTATACAACAGGGGGGGGGGGGGATACAAAGTGATTACTGCTAGGTCAGTAGTGTTCAATAAGTATGAGTTCTATTTTAAGTCTAAACTAAGCTCAATGAGTGAGACAGCAGACATACCTGAAGGTGTGACCAACTTTCCTCCGGAGGAGGGAGACACTCAAGCAGACCAGTCACTGGACTTACATGCAAAAGAACCTCAGCAAGCTGAGCCACAAGATGATCAAACTCACCAATCAGATGGGGCACTAGTAAGTGATTCTCAAGCTTTAAATGATAATATTATGATATGTTGATGATGTCATTGAACGTATTGAAAATACGTCTGAAAGTAATCAACATGACTTGCATGATTATCAACTGGTAAGAGATAAAATGCCTAGGAGAATAATTCCACACAAAATGTATGATGCCAGTTTGCTGCGACAAATCGATTTATGGCCTCAAACAGTCACCTAGACAATGAAACAAGAAGTTTGACTCTTGTATGTTGTCTTTTGGTTTTTTAAGGAGTAAGAATGATACATGCTTATATTTTAAATCTGTGAAATTTGAGTCTGTTATATTTGTTTTATTATATGTTGATGACATCGTATTGATCGCTAGTTCTAATTCTGTTATTGCTGCCATTAAAACTAAATTGAAGTCTCATTTTGACATGAAAGTCTTGGGGGTTGCTCAAAAAGATTTTAAGAATTAAAATCATAAGAATTAAAAACTTAAGGACCATGTATTTGTCACAAACAAATTATATTGAAAAGGTCCCAAGTAAATTCCTAACGATAAATTCCAAACCAACTCCTATCCCTTAAGAAGGCATCTAGTCATGTCTAAACATGATTGCCTCTCAACTGACTATGATAAGTCATAAATGAGAAATGTCTCATATGATGTTGCTGTAGGATCAGTAATGTACGCAATGCTATGCACCAGGCCAGATCTGGCTTTTGCAGTGAGTGTCCTGAATAGATATATGTCTAATCCAGAAAATACTCACTGTCAAGCAATGGAATATTTGCTAAGGTACATAGCTGGAACAAAAGACATACGCTTAGTGTATTCTAAACATGACAATAAAACGGAATTACTAGGCATATTGACTCATGTCCGTGATAAAGACAAAAGAAAATCCACTACAACCCTATATTTTACTTTGGCTGGAAATTGCATTAGCTGAAAATCCCAACAACAATCTATTGTTGCTCTGTCTTCTACGGAAGCTTAATATATTGCAACTATTGAGGCAGTCAAAGAAGTTATTTGGCTTCAAGGGATTTTGAGTGAAATACAGAAAATGCCCTATTTTCCTATGTTAAACTTAGATAGCCAGAGTGCATTAGATATGTGCAAAGATCCAGTGTACCATGAAAGGATCAAACATTTAGGTGTTAGGTACCATTTCATAAAGAATAAGATAGAAAAAAAAAAAAACAATTGAGGTTAGGAAAATTACTGGAGAATTAAATCCTGCTGACTTTGACACAAAGATTGTACCAGCAAATAAGTCTGTGTTTTGTAGGAGGGTGGGTCACATTGACAAGGTGAGGTAAGTTGGAAAAACCCAACCTCTGATGGTATTGGTGAGGTACCGGCTCAATTTCCATAAGATTTAAAATTGCTGCCTTAGGTACTTTAAATTCTCTTTAATCATATTTGCACCATGACGGCGTTTTCTTAATGTTTTGATCAATTTTTGTAAGACTTCAAACTGCTGCCTTAGTTAGCATTTGTTCTAAGAATTATCGAGTCAGGGTCTCTATTTGAGACTCTTTTGGGTTGGTCATGTGTGTGATTGCAAACTTGATGAGCAGGTTTATTTTTAGTCAAGTATATTGTTGTTCTGCACTGGAAACCTTTAGTTGAGTTTACACAGTTTTTTTTTTAGGAAACTCATAGTTGGAAAGAAACGAAGTTATCTTAGGGACTTTGCTTTATGACGTCGTTTTGAGCCTATATGGAGCACAATACATAAAGGCACAAATTTGGGAATTAGGGTCTGTTCTTTTGTCCTTAAATCAATTATTTAAGTACTTAATTTAAATTAACTTAAGTGACGTTAACTTAACTTAAATACTTAAATCATTATTCATCACCACAACCCACCATCACAAAAATCCACCACCACCATCACAGCCACCACCATCATCACAATACCCACCACCACCACCACATTAACCGACCACCACCATCATCAACACAACCCGCCACCGCTACAACCCACCACCACCCACTGCAACCCACCACCACCATCACAACCCACCACCACCATCACAACAATCCACCACCACCACCACAACCCATCACCACAATCCATCACCACCGCCACCATCACAACCCACCACCACCATTACAACAACCCACCATCACCACCACAACCCACCATCGCCTCCACCACCGCCACCACAACAACCCACCACCACCACCATCACAACTCACCACCACCCACGACAACCTCTTAGTGAATAGTGGTGGTGGTGATGAATAGTGATGATGGTGGTAAATAGTGAAGGTGATGAATAGTGGTGGTGGTTATGAATAGTAGTGATGATGCTGAATAGTGGTTGTGATGAATAGTGGCGGTGATGAATACTGGTGATGGTGATGAATAGTGATGGTGGTGGTGAATAGTGGTGATAATGAATAGTGATAGTTGTGTTGAATAGTGGCGGTGATGAATAGTGGTGGTGGTGGCGATGATGGTGATGAATAGTGGTGGTGCTGGTAATGAAAGACGTTATGTACACATGCAGAAATGTACTTAACTTAAGTATTTAACTCAACTTAAGTGTATTTAACTTAACTTACCTTAATTTAAGTACTTAAAATTTAAGTGCAAAAGAACAGGAGCTTAGGAGAAGAAAAAGAAGAAACAGAGAAAGACGGATGTCGCGGGCGAACTCGAAGACGATGAAATGCTTATTGCAAGGTTCGTCGGAGGTCGTCTGTGCTATTGCCGGACGCCAATTGGATTGGTGTGCCGCTGGTGAGTGTTGCTGGTGTTTGGCATCACTCGGGATCCCGTAGTCGCCTGAGCCAAGGTCTAGGCCTTCTGGATTGGTTGAATAGGGAAGCCTGCCACTGTTGTGTCTCTTCGTACTCGTCTCTTTCTTGATAGTCTAGGGTTGTTGTAACAATGTTTGATCATGGCTAGTTGATTAGTGTTCTTGTTGTTGTAAGAACTGGTTGATTGGCCTTATTAGTGGAAATTAAGTCGAGCCACCTCGATTTGAGGTTCCATGAATGTAGAGTCGCTTGTGGCTTGAACCATGTAAAAAGTCTTGGTGTTTTTACTACTTTTCACATACATGGTGCTTAGTGATTGAACTTAGATAGTTAAATCTTGTCTCAATAAGGTTGCGTGTAATTATCAACATTGTTGCAACTATTGAGGATGGCAAGAGGTTTAGGCTGACAATTTGTAATGGAAACCTCAAATTGGGAAGTTAGAGCCGATGCTTGCGGGGAGAATGGCAAAGATATAATAGAATTTTGGTTTGGCACGGAAAGGAAAGCTCTAAGTACCTTATATCAAGGTCCATGGTCCAACAGATCTTACAGCATGGAGTCATGTTTAATATAACGGGTCATGAAGGGGCAACTGCAACTGCAACTGCGATGGAGGTTGAGACAGGGCATCGGAAAGGGCAGGGGGCAGGCGTAGGGATTGTATTGAGGACTAGGTATGGAAGTGGATAGGTTTTATTTGTTGAAGCTAAATGGAGAGAAGAGAAAATGCATCATATGGTCTCGAAGCCGAAAGTTGGGTCATGTGTAGGAAAAGGGTATTCCAAGTTTCTCTTTCGATCATCTCAGTTGGCTTTGATGGAGAGGTGTTCAAGCTGGAAATTTAGCCTGGTTTTCAAAGATGCGAAATTTAGCTTGTTTGCTCTTGAATTTTTCTCACGAATTAAAGAAGAAGCATGAACTCAAATAAAATAGTAGATATACAAAATGAAAGATTGAAGAGGAAGAAAATGAAACCTTTCATCAATCCGCTTCTTGCAAACCACCAAGTACCACCGACCCAACCAGCAACCCAGCAGCTCCCAATGCCAATGTACCACCCAACAGCGCCTGAGCAACAATCAAAGCTGTTGAATCATCCGGAATCAACACAATGGCCAAAATAGCAGCTACAAATGCAGGCAGTGCAGCCGAAGCCAGCGCCGCAGGGGAGAGGCTAGCAGCCTTTTCCAGTAAGCTCAGCAACCCTAATTCCTCGGCCTTGGAGAAAACCCCCAATTTCTCGATGGAGGAAAGTGTAAACCCTAGCTGCTCCGCTTTGGTCAACAGTCCAGCCTTTTCCACATTGCTCAAGACCTTGCGCTTCTCGATCTTCTTGAAAACGTCGACCCCGATTTCCTCGCCCGCTTCGACGAAGATGCCCGCGCCGTACCACTGCTTCTTCCACCCAGGGTCGTACTTGTTCACCTGCAATCCCGAATCAAAAACCCAAGCCACCACAATCCTCGATGAAGCAAGCTTTTGTTGTAAATCATTATTGAATTTGACAGAATAGGTCGGTGGTACCTTCTTCTGAGGAGCCATGGCGAAGACTTTGAGAGACCGGTTGGCGGGAAACTGGCGGCGGTGATGCTGGAGTGTTGTAGTCTGGAAGCATCTAGAAGAAGCCGGAGAGACTGAGGCGACCGCCATTCCCGACTAGTGCTTCTTCTGCAACGTGGTCGTCGTCTCTGCTTCAGTCGATCTTGTTGTGAAGAGGAAGAAGAATCAGCAGTAGCCATTGAAAATAAAGATAGCTTTATCTATCTGATACCATGCAATGACTGATATACCCTTACCTTTCCCTCGAGCTTTGCTGGATATAAAAGTGGGTCGGGCCGGGCACGAGACTGTTCAATCGAATGCGGCTGGAATCGAAAATAAATTTGACTTTGGATTTTGTATTTGAAGCTCATATGGCTTTAAAATGTTGTGATTTGCCTTGTTTTGCTTTATTCGATAGGAAACATGCCGCTGGAATTGGATGAAGAGAGGATAAGACGTGACACAAAATAGGGCCCAATCTTAATTTAAATTTAAAAAGAAAATTGATCAAGAGTTGTGACATTTCACCGGCTGCCCCTTCGTTACATACTATTATCAGGATGCCATTTTAGAGATGATAAATACTGTGTTCCGATTGTATCAGTAATAGGTAGTTACAATCTACCTCCAAGTCGACGCACTTGGCAGGCAGCATACCACACAAACGAAAATAACAGCATATAAATAATATAATTTGATTCATTGAAAGTCTTGCACTTCGCAAGGCAACAAACAAAGAGTATAAATTCACATCACATGGCCACACACAAGCAAATTTAGGTGCATTTTTATGCACGACCTCGCTTGAAAAATAATCCACAAAGGGTTCCGGGTACGGTGAAGTGATGCAGCAAGCAAGCTGCTGCCTACATTGCCTCCACTGTAGTCAGCTCTTCTTCTGGCATTCTTGAACCCTATCAAGTTGGCATACAAGGAATTAATGGACATCCAATGAGGAATATTAAACATTAGCCTACAGCTTGTCCCAGATTTGCAACTGACTATGGCAGAAGTTTCTAACAATACAATATATTATCAGTTCATAATGTACAGAGTACAGAAAATACAATACTATATTATCATGAATATTCCATAGCTGTAAATGATCATAAACTTATGTAGCTCTAGAGGAAAAAGAACACAATGCTGAATCAACATTGATTGCTGTGATCAATGCAATTGAATAAAATGTGATATATGCATTAGCTGGGAAGTCTTAACAATATGGTGTACCATGTTCTCTTTGTTTTCTTCCAGATTCTCTGTAACTGATCCAGAATTGTCTGAATGCAAAAAAAATATAGAGTTATTATCATGGCAGGCAGCCGAAAGAAATATTATTGACTGTGATCCAAAGAGTTTACTTGGTACCTTCTAAATTCACAGTCTTCATCTCCTCAGTGATCTTAGCCTTTTCTTTCCCATATTTTTGCTTATTTGTCTTTTCAGAGTTCTTCTGGGCATTACGTGCTACAGTGGAACTCTTCGAGGCGGCAGAACTTTTATTAGTCAATCCCCTTGTTCTAGCAATCAGATTTTTCTTTTGAAGATTTTCCTTATTGACTGATCTTACAGCTGGGTAAGCATGGGAAACATCATTGTTCAAGGACTTTGGTTGAAGATTTCTACTTTTAATAGAAGACGTTGTACTCTGGACTTCATCTTCTGATGGTTTGATGCTGCCTTGGACAACCTCTGAACTATTTTTAGGTACCAGCAATTCCTCCAAACTCTCTGTAACGTTATAGAATCCGAAAAGTTCTTTTACCAAGTCTTCATGTTCATTCAAATCATGTTTACGTGCATAGGCTTTCAGCTCATTCCGCATCTGCTGTTGGGGCTGCATGTAACCCAAACAAACAGAGTTAACAATAAGTAGAAATAATTTCCATCCTTAAGGTTGGCAGTGCAAGCTTAACAATCATGCATATATTTACAGTTCAATGCACAGTTCAAGTGAAATCTGTACCTCACATCCAGTTTCTAATGCAAGTTTGAAGAAACCAAGAGAGATGGAATGTTTGGCTGCTGTTTCAGCAAGTTTTATTTGAGATAGCCAATATGATGCTGTAGAGAGGCGGCTATATTGCCGGCGCATCCCTGACTTTGATATTTCAGAACATGGAGTATCACTTTTTGCTTGGCTAACAGCTGACCTCCTAGGTCTATTCTCAGAAATGCGAGTCATGCTGTCAATTCTGTTTGCTGCTGGGGTTCCATTGGTCTTGGCTGGAATGGATAACCGCTTAAGTGGCTTAGCAAATTTGCCTTTGCCAGACAGGTCAAGCACATTCATACTTTTACTTAAACCGGAAGCAGGAATACTCCTAGAAATGAAGCAGACAGGAAAGTTACTTTTGATTAACTGAGACATTCTTAAACGATTTTGTAAATATAAACAAAATAGAAGAGAATTTTGAGTGCATAATGAACCTAGCGAAGGGCAAAGTGAAACACTGCAAAAAGTAGGATGTTACATGGACCTGAATAAAATGCATGCTAGTTACCATTACTTATTACTCTTTTAAAACTCGAGTAAAAATGCATAAACTGTGAACCTTTGCTGCCATATAGCTCACCAGGAAATATCAGTATTTCTATTGATTCACTTCTTCCCATATATACATGTGCTACAAATATGTGGTTAAGTGCAATTCAAGGACTCAAGCCTGCAGTCATGTAGCAATTCTTGATTCCAAATACATTTCTTGACAAAAGAGCAACAAGTTTGTACAGCATACCAAATACTTCAACAGTGGAAGTCCTTCTAAAGAACTTATAACTCCTCCAATTTTAAAGCTAATGTATCAGTATCTGAGTACTGTTCTCTCTTAAAGTTCCCAACTGCAAATATATGGAACTGCTCATCCACTTCATTCTCAATTTATTTAATATAATCATTACTACAACCTGAGACCTAAATGGACTCACGGTATCACAGGACTTCCTTTTTATAACACCGGTTTATATTACTAAGAGAGCAACCCACAGGCCATAATCCCTACTTCCATGAGAACAAGCATAAATAGTTCTTAAATAAAAATCAATCACAAATAGATGAGGAAAAATAAATACTACCTCCTAGTTGCAGACGACAACGGCGCAACTTTTGGTGAAGGCATCTTAGCATTCGACTTGATCGCCGAGCGAAGCTGGTACCGCAGTTTCGACTTTCCTGCTGAACAAATTCACCGAATCACACAATCTCATCACGCAAAATTATCTGGTTGGATCTGAATCCTAAACTCAACATCCTACCAAAACAAACTCGGCAGTTTCAAACCGAATAAAGAACAACTACGAAATTCGCTGAACTACGTCGATGAAACTTACCAGAAGGAGCGACTTGCTGATCCTTCCCGGCCTCTTCCATGGATAATCACAAGATGAGGTACAATGGATTAAAGGCTTGATCGGCGAAGTGACGGTGATAAAGCTGAAAACTTAATTTGATGAAGAAGTGGCTATCAAATATCTATTTAAAACCGAGGTTGCTGCCATTTATCGTTTGAGCGGGAAAAAATCTCACGCTCAAATTTGGAAGCGAGCGCATCCGATTCCGGTCCGAAAATTAACTCGATAGCTGACCGTTTGATTGATGTCTAAACCGCCGTTTGATGATTTGGCTCGGTTTAATTACATAAAGTTAAGCTATTAAAGCGAGCTTAGAGTACATTTGCGGTCCGGTAGTTATAAATTTCAATATGTGGGTCCGACCATGCGGGAATAAGTCGATGGGTCCGGTTTGAGTACGCTCGCTCGCCATTCGAATTTCGAAAAACGTCCGTTACAACTGATAAGCGGTAACGGTTGCGACATGATGAAACGCAGGGTTGTAGACGACACAAAGCCATGAAACAGTGTTCAATACATTTTTGTAGTTGCCTGAAGGGAGAGTATATGGACATAATAATTACAATGGTTTTGGTCCATTAATCACAAGCATAACTTATATGCCAGAATATAGAGAGAGGTTTGGCATGATCCTTCTTGGAGAATACATCATGGGAACACTAATTTTCTGGACACAGGCCAACACATGGCTCTTGAAAGATGGTGTACCAGGTTTTTTTGGTTCTTCTCTTTAATTCTCTTATTACCTTTTCGCTTGAATTGTATTGAGGATATCACGCCAATTTGAGATCCAGATCCAACTCAGTTGGTGTTTACACAACAGGGATGCAAGATGCCATTTATGAAACTAATAGGATCGATGTGTATTTTAATGTATTGAGTCTGTTATATGATGTAAGTTGAGGACCTATTTGTAAATAGGTAAAACCTGTACTCAACTACATAACAACCAATTTCTGGCTTTGAATAAATAACAAGAACAGATTCAACGAAATCAAGAAATCATCTCCTTCCCAGTTCGAGTCCGATCATCCATTTCCACATGATATCAGAGCAGAGTCTAATCTACGATCAATCTTCCGTTTTCAGATTCACTCAATTCCATCAATTCTTGAAGTTTTTTTGAAATATCCATTTTTCCGCAAATGGATCCAGGTGTAGCAAGCAATGTGAGTTCTTCTTCTGGCAGCTCTTTAATTGACTACCTGCGTATTGATAATCATGAAATCAGTGGTGTTCCTTTGGTGAATCAACCATTGATAGATGAATCGAATTATGTAACATGGAGAAAGTCCATGGAAATTTCTCTAGGATGCAAGAACAAAATGGAATTTGTGTCTGGTTCATGCCCTAGGCATGAAGATCCTAATCAGTTAGCTAAATGGTTAAGATGCAACAATTTTGTATTTTCTTGGCTTCTTGCATCAGTTTCAAAGGAGGTAGCTTCATCATTGATACATGCCAAAGATGCTGTCGAAGCTTGGTCAGATTTAGCAGATAGATATTCTACAACAGATGCACTTACAATCTATGCAATACAAGAGGAAATTTATGCATTCAAATAAGGAGAATTATCTGTTGCTAAGTATCATGAGAAGTTATCTGAACTTTGCGGTCAAGAAGAGGGGCTGAACCAGCATGAATTATGCATACTTGGATCACAATGCAAGTCTACGAAGTGCTTGACATAAAAGAGGACATTAGACAAGATAATGAAATTCCTAATGGGCCTGAATGACATTCATGTACCGATCAGGTCACAAATTCTAGCAATGAAACCTATGCCTTCTTTAAATGAAGTGTACTGTATGGTAGCAAATGATGTAGCTCATAGACGGGGTAGCAAAAATACTCATGCTGAAGCCGCAACCATGTATACTGCCCAAAACCAGAAAGGAAATTCCCCCGATTCACAACACAATTCTAGCCAGTTTAATGGAAACAAATCAGCTCAAAGAAAAACAGTGATTCAAACAATTCAGGCAACAAGAAAGATTTTTTCTGTAATTGCTGCAAAACACCCGGTCAGCAGCTGTATCCTCCTCCTCCTCCGCTTTCTCATATAAAACCACCCTTGGCTTGGAAGCACACATTTTGGCATTAGCGGGATCTATCACTATTCCACTTCTTGTAGTGATGGCACTACAAGATTCATTGTTACCCATGTCCGGCTTTGAAGGGAGTTTACCATGTGATCTTCATGTAGAAGCTGCCTATTGTGCGATCTGCATTTTCAAATACTTGTTATGAATGGCCATTTCATCTAGTCTCGCATTCAACTTCTCTTGACCTGCCACAAGCTGAGCAAGGATAGCTTCCACGGTGGGATTAGAGTTACTCGAAGAGGCCTGCGGCGGTGCTTGCACTTGGTGTTGATGCCCTTGAGATGGTTGGTTTTGATAGTTATTCGAGTAGTGCACCAGTCCTTGGTTTCGATTATAGTTCCCTTGCCCATGCCGATTGTTCCGAACAAAATTTTGATTTCCTTGATTTGGTTGATAGCTTTGATTGATTTGATACTGTCTAGGTTGAAATCCAGGAGGGGTAGGTTCTTGGGTTTTGTAGGAGAAGTTAAGGATGGTTTCGATTGCTAGGATGATATGAGGGGTTCGTGCTTGATCCATACGCACCTACATTCTGTCTACCCATGAAATTAACATCTTCGTTGCTGATTCCATCCTCTAAGGGCATTGTGAGTGGACAATAGGTCGAATCATGATCTAATGATGCACAAATCTCACACCCTCTTGCTGACGAAGAACTACCGACCTGATTTGCACTGAAGTTTCCAATTGTAGTGATCAAGGTATCAAAATTTTTTGACAATGCTCCAATAGCGTCATTTGCGTCCACAGCAAAGGTTGACTAATTGCTAGAATGCTTTCGTGGGTTAGATTTCTCACTTATCCATCTGTGAGCGTTGCTGGACATCTTCTCGATAATTCTTTCACCATCCTCTGGTGTATGATCCATAAGAGATCCTCCAGCTCCTTGATCAACAGTAGCTCGCACATCATAGTCCAATCCATTATAAAATGATTGAACGACAAGCCACTTGAGCAGACCATGATGTGGGCATGCTCTCAATAAACCCTTGAAGCGTTCTCAAGCTTCATACAAAGTCTCTCCCTGCTTTTGCCCAAAGTTGCTGATGTTGGTTTTATATTGAGCCGTCTTCCCTGGTGGAAAATACTGAGTCAAGAATGCTTGTGTCAAGTCATCCCAAGTACTGAAAGTCCCGGGATTGTGGCTCCATTACCATTCCTTGGCCTTGCCCGCTAGTGAGAATGGGAAAACTCAGAGATAAACTGCATCTCTTGAAACTCCATTAATTCTGAATGTATTCAGCAACTGAAAAAATGAGTTCAAGTGGGCGCTTGGGTTCTCATTCGGAAGTCCTGACAAAAGTTAAGTTGGAAGCCAAGGCCAGCAGCGCCGGTTTGATGTATAATTATTGGCAGTCACTGATGAGTATGTAATTGGTGATTGCAAGGTGGTCACAGTTGGGAATGTGTAATCCCTCATAGCTCTTGGCTCTCCCTGTACCTCTTGTCGCTAATATCGACCTTGATCAGGCAAGTGCGGCATCCTTGGAATAAGTTCTTTTTGAGGAGGATCATTCACATAATTTCTCTGTTGTTCCATTTCTGGTGTCTTATTTTCCTGAGGCGGTGACAGTTTTCTTTGACTTAGGCCCTGTTCTTTTGACCTTAAATTTTAAGTACTTAAGTTAAGTTAAGTTAAGTACACTTAAGTTAAGTACATCGCAAGAAATGTGTAATGGTTTTGAATTTGGGAAACATCTTTTCTAAGAAGATATAGGAAACATATTGTGTTTATATAGCCAAATAATACAAATTTTACAGACATTTATCATAATGTATGAGTTGACAATTTTGAGAGAACAAATTTTTATTACTGTACAGAAATTACAGGTCATCGTCTTCGTCCATGTTAACATCAGCTTCACTGTCAGGAAATGCTAGAAAAATTTCCGATGCTATGCAGTCTCGCACTTGATTCATTTGTTGTTTTCAGATTCCATCAAAAAGATTAGAATCGTCTGTACCCTGCAATGCCTCATGTGATAAAATAGGCATCCTCAACTTATGCAAGCGAATGAAGTTATGCAGTGTAAATGTTGCTATAATTATGTTAATTTGGCGCACATCTGACACTTGAGGCATGGTCCGAAGTATTTTTCTTGTGTTCTTCAAAACACCAAACGATCTTTCGATAGTCGTCCGCAATGAAGAATGTCGGTAATTGAATTTTTCCTTAATTCCAATAGCCTGCTGACCATTCCTGAATGCTGGCATGTGATACCGGACTTGTTTGTCTTTGTAAGGAGCCAAATACCCCAATGTATTTTGATAACCGGAATCGACCAAATAGTATTTACCTGTGGAATTGAAACTGAGATAATAGTATCTTTTCAATTCATAAATGATCATAGGATGCTAAGCATAAGTGAGAAAACATTTATTGGTCATACCTGGTGGAGGATGTGAAAAATAATATTTTGATTGGATTAATGAGTCTCTCCAAACAGTTTGGTCATGCACACTTCCTTCCCATCCGATGTGGACGTATGTAAACAACATATCGAAGGAGCAATAAGCAAAAACATTCCATGTTTTGATTCCCTTTCGTCCTCGAAACTGTACGTCTTGTGAATCACCTAGTATCGCTTCGATATGTGTGCCATCTAGAGCACCAATACAATCCTGCATATACTGTCAACCGTTACGACACATAACACACACGCATCCTAATGCATGAATAATCTATGTGAATATATATCGAGTGTATGATACACTAGTGTACCTTGAAAAAAGGTGAATACATGCTGCTGTTAGCAACTTTATCCGGTACCAAATGTAATGATGTATGCGGTCGAACAATGTCAAATGATAGTTCCTTCAATGCATCGAGCACGAGGACAAAGTACTTGTGTACCGTGGAGGGTGAATGTTTAAATGTATCTGCCACGTCTCGATATGAAGCCCCTTTAGCCAATATATACAGACACATCCCAATTTGTTCCAAAACGGTGATATGTCTGTTATCTGCTAAAAGTTACCGCGACAACATTAAGTTGACAAGCGCAACAAGCATATCCGCTGTACATCTTAATTGTTCATGACACAATCGAGGATGTACAAATACCAATCTATTCATATACTCAACTCCCGTTTCACCACCTGACCGCAATTCATCTCTACTAGGAAGGTCAACCAATTGTGACAACTTCTCAAGTGCGAGCCTCCTACATTCTTGAATAAATTCATTGTTCATTCTGCACAATATAATGAAAATGTTAAAGCACACCTCATACAATCCATATTACATATTAATGGAACTCCCTGCACAAATTATGCATAATCAAGAAACACATCAAACATTAATGCTGTTATGCACAAATGCAGACAAATGCTGTTATGCACAAATGCACAAATTATGCACAAATGCATCAAACAAAGCAGACATCACAATTCTGCAGTACACATAAACAAATTCACAAATCACACAATTCATATTACATATTAATTAACTTCCTGGCAAAATTATGCAGAATTCACACACAAACATTATGCATAAAACAAAGCACACATCACACAATTCATATTACAAAGTTGTTTCTGCATGTCAGCAATACAACTACAAACTTTTCAAACTACATCTGATAGCATCTCCCATCTCTGCTCATCAGTCGTACAACACATGAACCATTTATCTAGCAGCTTGTCCACAAGATAGTGTACGCTTCGCACAAGAAAGGGAGGACTGCGTTGCTTCACTTCTTCCATATCAGAAAGAGTACAAAAAACTTTTTTCTCATGCGTGTAGTGGTCAGTCATGTTTAAAATCTCAAATGCCTTATCAAAGTCCGTTAATTCTTTCCTCTTGGAGAATGAAGACTCCCCAAATTTTCTCCTCTTTGAGGAGCTGGTTTTTTTAGGAGACCTACTGCATCGAGTGTCCATTGAAGGAAACCGGCCCCCGTACTCATGCACTTCATCACTATCTCCTGACCCTTCATCAAACTTCTCTAGCGATTCCATAGGCAACACCGGCCCTTTCCTTTTTGATTGACTCTTGGCTATAGCTGGAGAAATGCTTTTACTGCCTGTTGCACATCTCCCCCCGAAAACAGGACTCCAAAGATCCAAGTCATGCAGCTGGTTTTTGAACACATAACTCCCTGCACCTAATGTCGTGTGTTTCTGAAAAATAAAAGGACAAAGAAAACACACATAAGTTTACTAAAAAGAGTGGTACATGTGACAAATTAAAGCTTATAAATTGTCAAGCCCCTTTATGTACCTGGAGGAATTCATGTATCCTCTCGCTACCCAGCTCCTCTTCAGTCGGTAAGCCATATTCATTTAATGCAATTCCAGTCAGCTTGTTCAGCTCTGTCCAAGCTGCCTATTTCCCCTTACAGGTGTTGTAGTGGTTCGCCATTTGTTTATATTTCATTTTCGTAGCAGCTTGCGAATTGTATATGCCTTCCACCCGCTTCCAATCAATAATACTATTGTTCCCCACATTTTTCAATTCTATCAAAATTTTGAAGAGCCTTCTACTTTCATCGGCATGCCACATAGTTACAAGCTGCCTACATAACCCAAGCACAAGCTGCCTAATAGTGTAAATTTAAATGATTAAAATCACAAACACAAGCAGTAGCATAATGTAAAGCAGTGAAGCAGTAGTGCACATTTGCTGCAACCAATTAAACCCGACAAGCTGTTACAAAAGAGGCAACAAACCACAGCTTACGGACAACAAGATCAAAACAACCCCAACCAACCCACCCTCCACTGTCAAAGTATGACGACGTCCAGACCCCAATTGACAACCTCGACACAGATATAGTAAACTGTAGTTTCAACCCGTAACCCAACTTACCTGTGCTTCTATTTGACGACACGTAATTGGGTTAGAAGCTGTTGGAGAAGGAGACGGAGAAGGAGATGGAGAAGAAGACGGAGACTTGCCCGATTCTCTTGTGACGGTGCGGCTGCTAATGGTGAGTTTCTCTTTCTCTTCTCATCCTTTTGAACCCTAAATGTTGAAGTTAAATGATATGGGCCCACACAAAAGTAAAACAACAGAACAGGCCCACACACACACACACACACACACACACACACACACACACAAAATAAATTTAAGTATTTAAGTTAAGTTAAGTTAAGTATTTAAGTAACTGACTTAAGATCAAAAGAACAGGCCCTTACTCTTGCTACTAGTTGCTACTGGAGGAGTTGAGTGACTCAAATCTGGATTCTTTTTCTTGCTGATTCCGCTTTTTGACCGGATTTGCATCCAAACAATAGAGAACCCTGAAATGTATAGAAAACAAAAACAAACGTGAACACACAAGTGGGATAAAGAAAATAAAGTACTGAAATTTGAAATGAGTAGTCTAATCGAATCACTAGATTTAATCTAATGACAAGCTAACTCGTTACTCCTCGGCAACGGCGCCATTTTGACGTGTGATATTTTTGCACTCCAAATTCTATGAATATGAAGTTCCAATGCATGTCAAATACTATTTATAAACCGAAGTATTTCAGATCGTCCAAGGAGCAAACTAAGCTTATGCACTATGAAAAATCTAGTTTCTATTTAGCTATCTCGATTCGTATTTTGATTTTCTGTAATGATCCAAATTAAGACAAACAAGCTAAGCTTCGATTACCAAATTTAAGAAGATTCCAAGGTTGATTTTACTTGTCTAGTGTATTCCAATAGAGTGACGAATATGAATAGATGATTGGAGACTAAAGAGGTTATGAATAGATTAACCTTCGAAACCAACTTCCGCTCAATTTCGAATATCAGTCTATTACGGGAATCAAATCTCAATTTTCAATATGTCGATTCGCTCTAACATCCTGCACTGATCACTAACCGTCGTTATTATGATCAGTGAAAGAGTTCGGATTAAGTGTACCTAACACCCCAGCTTATCTCTTTATGCTACTTACATATGTCAATAAGATCAAAGTCGGGTTCACTCTTGTCTTTCCTAAGTATGTTTCTTTCAATAACGTACTTAAGTTAACACAGATTTCATGCTGGCATTCTTTCAAACATCTAGCATGCATAACTTAACATACTTGAGTAAAACCGTAATCCATCAATCATGTACCTAAGCCTTCGTTTAGCACATCATCACAAGACTCATCAAACCTTGGAACAAAGTGGATTACTCACGATACATGGAAAATATTTTCATTGCTTTCATAGATAAAGGTCGAGTTTACAATTCTAATCCTCTAATGAAAACAATCGATTACAACCATGCACTAGAATAATCAAGGATCGAAACACCTCATCTCTGGCTTCCTCTCCTCCCTCAGCTCGTCGTCCTCCCCCCTTCTTCTTTTTTCCTTTCTTCCCTTCATCACTTCAAATTCTGTGAAAATGAGCTGAGCTGTCATCAATACGGTCGATAAGGCCGATACGACCATTCCTTAGCAACACGGTCAATACGACCGCAAGGAAAGTCGAAGAATCGACACGGTCGTATCAACCGTACTTCCTTTATGGATACGGTCGGTACGGGCGATACGGGCTAGCGATGATTTGACGTCTTTTTCGGCGCTTTTGCACGCAATTACTTCTAACTTTGCTCTCCATGGTTCCTGAGCTGATTGGCCCTGAAATAAGAAAGAGAGAGTGCATAAAGGTCAATAATACTCCAAAAACGAACGAAAACAATCAATAACCACAAGCGAGAATCGGTCGAGAATTCAACCGATCAGAAGTGCATGCAAGTGACGTCCCTATTAATTCCTCCTTTGAAGATGCGATATTTTGCACACCCGAAAGTAATCCGGGAGGTTCATCTAGTCCGGTAAGACCTCCAGGAGTAAAGGCGGCAAAAGAAACAAGAAGAAAGGGTAAGAATGTAGCCACTTCAGATAACATAGCCCGAGATGAAGCTTTTACAAACGATTGCGGAAAATCAAAAAAATCAATTGTCTTTCCAAGAAAAGCAACTCGCAATTGCTAGGGAGCAAATGGAGCATAATCATAAAATGCAAGAACACGCCATGAATGTAATGAAATTAGAGGACATAATGATATAATGACATAAGTACATAGGAGGAAGCAAAAGTTATGCAAATGAATACAGACATAATGACCTCAAAGTCTAAGAGGTACTTCTCAAAGAGGAAAGATACTATTTTGTGTCGATATGGCGGGAATAATTCTAGCGACTATTCAAATTGTTACCGTCCATCTCACTACGATGAGTAGTCTCTTTAGTCCATGTAATATTATGTGTCGTTATTTAAACTTTATGTAATATCAATTTTATGTGATTCACGTTGTTCAGTTATTTCATATATTACGTGTGATAATGCAGAATGACATTCATTTGACAAAACCAGCACTCGTGTACAAGCCCAGTGAACAAGCTGCTGCTATAGTGGGAGCTGTCTCGGGAAGCTGTAGCAACTGTTCTGCAGCAGAAGTTCGGCTCTTCGGAGAAAGCGCTTGACAGTTCAACAAGGAGCAACGAGGAGCTTCTAAATATTCAGAAAGAATATCCCAGTGAAAATCCTGTTCCCAGGGTGAAGATTTGGTTGTGGAAGATTTGATTTTCAAATCAAATCTAATCTCCTACAAAACAGGAGATATTGTTGCTTGGAGGGATTTCCTAAAACTGATATTGATGGAACTGGTAGTTCCTATTTAAAGAAAGCTGGGCAGAGGTTCAAGGTGATCGAAGTAGAGAGAGCATACACAGAATATCAACTGAGGGAGATTCTGTGCGAGCAGAGCTTCGATCATCACCGAGAGCATAGCTGGCGCACAGATCTGAGGTGATTGAAGCTGAATGTGATCGAGACTTGCAGAGTCTGATCAGGGAAGCCAATTCAGAGCAGCGATTGCTTGTTGGTTGATCAAGGCAGGCCACAGAGGAATTGACGAGTGGAGGAACTCGAGCAATTGGCAGGAAGCCTGGTCTCCCTAGTGACAGGAGGTCGCTAAGTGGGGGGAGCATCCCAGAATGTGCAACGCTCGCGGAAGAATTGTCACTGCTCGGCAGAAGGCTTTGGAGTTACACTGACAATACCTGCACCAGCTTTCTGCTACTGCGGGTGCTATATCAACCCTACGGGGACTCTGTGTTTATTAGAATAGGCTGAGTTAGTCAGGTCAGTAGCTATTCAGAATTGGTACAAGTGTAGGTGGTTGAGACACAAGTCAAAGCTTGTTCTGATTGTGATCGAGGTACTAGCTAAGGTTGAGTAGCATAGGTTGCGTGGAGACGAACCGTGTATACAACAGATCTTGAGCATAGTGGATTAAAAGACTGAGGTTCAGTCTTTCCCAGAGGTAGGCACTTGGCCGAACTGGGTGATCAAATTATTGTTCATTATTTTATCTTGCTGCACAAGATCTGCCTGTACAAGAGTGTGCTATAGCAACAGTTTGTACACAAATCTGCATCTCAGAGACGCTGTGAAGATTTCAATGTGTATTTAAATTGTTCATACCCTCGAATTACAACACACAACTTACAATAAAACATACAATCTAATATTCATAAGCGTTCACCGGTTTCCATAAACCAATTATGACTTACTAAAGCATTTTGAAGATGCATATGAAGATACGCAGACTGAAGATTTGTAAGGCGGTCACCATAGGCCTGAGATTGTTGAGCCCTCTCAACCGGATCATGACGAACGATTGCCATTCTGATCGATTTGTCCATCATACATCGTAAAGGAACTATGTGGGTTGTGAGGATCAACTTCTTCAATCTCTTCAAACTCATTGTCAATAAATTCTTCTTCAACAATCATGTTATGCATTATGATGCAAGTCAACATAATCATTTTCAAGACACTTTTCTTATGACACATACCTGCATAACGTGCAACTGCCCAACGAGATTGTAAGATCCCAAAGCACCTCTCAACATCTTTGCGATATGATTCCTGCTTCCTCATAAATAATTTCTCAGCATCAGTTTGTGGATTACGAATTATTTTCACAAATGAGGAGTACCTTGGATAAATCTCATCAGCCAAATAGTAAGTGTCAGCATACGTGCTCCCATTCACTTTGTATCTCACTTGAGGAGAGATTCTTTCGAGGCGATACGTCTGATTGGTACAATACATTGATATCATTTTTCGATCCAGGCATACCAATGAAACTGTGTCATATCCAAGTGTCGTATGATGCCACAACTTCTAATATAATAGTTGGACGACACTTACGACCTGCGTATGACCCTTGTCATGCTGTTGGATAATTTTTCTATTCCCAGTGCATACAGTCTATACTCCCAATCATACTTGAAAATCCTCGTTGTTCTGCCCTTTTTAGTAGTCGAGTTAGATCTCTTGCATTCGGAGATCATAAATAACGATCCTTATAGTGTTTAACTACTTGAGCGCACCACTTCTTCAAGCATTTAAGGGATGTTAATTCATCAATTCGTGTGATTTCGGAACACTAATCTGCACATGAACCGTATGCCAACATTCTGCTCAGGAAGAAGGCCAAGCAAGCCAGCGACATCTTGTGCTCAGGAAGAAGGCCAAACAAGCCAGCGACATCTTGTCGTTGATGCCAATACACATCATTGTTACAAAGTTTGGTCTTTATACTATTAAAAAGATTACTACTCATACGGTACCTGCGACGAAAGTCTCCTTCCGAAAAAAATTGGACGATCAACAAAGTAGTCCTCTAACAAATTCTACCCCCTCGGTCCTCTGTTTCTGGCTCGATTAGGTTGGCAACGAGGAGGCACATCGTCTTCATCATCCATGGTTGCTAGCACTACCGCATTCATAACAGATGAATTGGTCATATCATTCATTTGATTCATAGTTTGGTGGAATATTTGAAAGCTCTCATCAAAATTGAAAGAATCCATAAGAGAAGAAAATGATTAAGGAAAATAAGAACAAAGAAGAAAGCAAGAAGATTGATGGTGTGAGTATAGAAAACGTATGAACCTTCTTTTATAAAGGTTTCATATCTATCCGCATATGCACGTGTCATGTTATGATTCAATGAAAATATATGCGAAATCTAGATAAATTCTCTGGCGATAATCCATAAATATCTTCAAAAAAATATTTTTTTTAAAATTAATATTTTTTAATCGGTGAATAGTAATAGAAGCTGCCCTTGGAGGTTATATTGGTGAAGAAAATGTTCAAAATGCTATTACTGTTTTCTGAATAGTAATAGAAATTGCTCATTGAGGAGTTCCTCAAGGAGATTGAATGATCCAACGGGTGCGGATGCTCGAATGGCTTCCAAAATCTAGTTTTGCAATCATGAGCTGCAGCCACACTACTGAGCGACTGTAATCAATCTTTTAGAGAATTTAGCTCCCAATAGTACCACTGGGGCAGTTCCAAGTACCAGTCAAGTATCCAAATCTGGGCCTGTTCTTCAATCATCCCAAAAAGGGTCAGTAGTTTCTTCCCTATCAATACAATATACAATTGGATTCATGCATAACTCATTCTATATTGCAAAGTTTACTTACAAAGCATAAATTCACCCCGTGGAACTGGCACAAGGAAACTCGACACAATGATTTTGTTACAAATTCTAAAGCTGACTCGATTATTATATATCAGCAACTGGACACATAGATGGTAGTTCCCTTAAAATTTGTCTGCCAAGGGTATGTTGCTATACCTTACGCCACTATCCGATCCACCAAGAGATGACAGCATCCATCCCCCAGAGTTCTTAAGTGTGGCCAATCTCCTTTTAATAACCATCGACATAAGAACCAACAAGCATATAGCAGCAACCATGGGCAGTGCATCACAAATACCCCCCTTCACCGAACCCTTACCATTCTCCATACCAAAGTCACCATCAAGGCTTTTCATGGAGTTACTCATCTTCATGATCTCAACCCCATTCAAAATAGCATCAACACTATGCAGCCTGCTCATATTCGAAGGTCCTATGCTCACACTCACCCCATTCAAACCGCATCCATGCACCACAAAATCCGCATAGTAGGGCGAGGCCAATGACTGAAGCGTAACCCAGGATAGATCAAGATTCTCATAAGCCAAGTGCCCATTGACATAAACATTGAAATGAAGCATACCAAGCGCCACACTTGCAATGTCGCAGAAATGCAGCCTCACTAGGTACTGATACCCCTCAACCACCGGGAAGGTCCAAGTGATGTTCAATTTAGGAATGGATTCCTCTTTCTCACTGGTAATCACTCTAGCAGTGTTGTACACATTATCCGGCCCAACTTCGCGACTGGCACCACCCATTTGATACTTGATCGAGCCAGACGAGTAGACCCTTTTGATACTGGCGTCCACGGACATCAAATACGCATCATCAGGAAGCCAAGTCCTCCATAGAGAATCATTAAAAGGTGTCACCTTTGGGCCTCCCACATTGAGCCTATACAAAGTCTCCAACGCTCGTCCAGTCAGGCCTTGGAATTTGGTCCCAGCTCTAGCATCACCCACCAGGTTAGCAGCATCAGCAATCAGATCGCGAGGCGCAGAGATGACCTCAATCGCGTTGACATAAGCCAACGACCCCTTCATCGGAACGAACCTAATCTCCAGCTCATTCCCATCCACCCAAACGAAAAACTCCTTAACGACCGGATCAGGGTTTGGCTCCACGCCATCGCCAATCAGCAGAAACTCGCCGGCGTAGACTCGAAACACCGGGCGGTTGGGGAAGTGAGACTGGTCCCGGAAATGGAGGCGGACGATGTGGGTACCTTTTTCCTTGATGGAAAACCGGTAGGAGGAGGCTGATTCGAAAACCCTAGCGGTGAGGTGAATCGGGGATGCATTAGATGGGTAAGGGGTGGATATGAGGCGGAAGGAAGAGGAGTGCGTGTGATCTCCAATGAATACGCGGTTGTCGAGATGGAGGGTGGTTGGGGCATGGGAGCCGCAGTCGATGAGGTAGTTGTCGGCAGGAGCGAACTGAGTGTGGGAGAGGACGAGGGCGGGAGGAAATATGAGAATTATGAGAGTGAGTGAGACCAGAGCAGCGTTTCCGGGCAGAGTATTCATCGGAGGAGAGAGAGTTGGGCGTGGCAAGAGAAGTGAGTTTCAACGCGTTTGGGGAAGAAAGAAAGGTGTTCTTACAACAGCTGGAAAATCGGTGTGTTGTTAATTTGATAGTACGCGTTTTGTATGTAATAATTATTTTATCTCTCCATTTCTCGTTGCCTTGCTCCCCATATATTTTGTTTTAAAAAATCGTCGATCATGTAACAAATAAATAAAGTCTAATCGACTTGGACAATTTAACAATCGTTAGAGCATCTCCAAGCGTCATCTAAAAGAAAGCACTGACCTTTTCGTTTTTGTCAGATTGTCCCAGATTGACTTTGGCTTCGGTAGCAGCAATCTCTCGTCTTTCCCAGCCATTTGAGAAAGATGGTGGCCGAGAGCGGTTTCAGCTTGTCGGAAAAGATGGGGGGTTCTGACCTTAATCTATTTCAACATGTCGAAGGATCGACAACAGCAAAACAACGACACATAATTTATTTGAACGGATCAAAGTCGGCAGATTTGGGATGGGGACAAATTTCTTGGAGTCTCCATTTTGACAGTAAAATTGTGGGATAGGGATCGGTGAATTGTTTCAGATTCGAGGATTCATATCTTGGTTCGATAAAAATATACCTAGTTTGAGGGATGCGTTGGAAGGGGATATGTAAGTGAATATGTATTTTTTAATGTTGTATGTACTATTTTAGCTATTGTTGTTGGAGATGCTCCTACAATATGAAATTTATCAAATACAATTAATGTCAACCAATAAAACACACAAACAAATTTAAGCACGCACACTCTCCCCAAATCAAATTCAAATTAACACTAAACATAAACTCCCAATTATCCCTAAATTAAACTCAAGCCTCAACTTTCAAAAAAAAAAACACAAGAGCGGAGGGAGTATCACTGCATATTCTTGATAACTTCAAACTTAAATGATGCTCGACTTCCAGATTTTGAAAACACTGATGATGCTGCCCAGAAATATGAAGAATTTGAAGGATATGATATCTAAATTGATCCTTATGAGCCAGATGGGGACTAGGAAGAAGATGACTTTTTTTTTTGTCAAAACAGGAAACCAAAAGATCAAGAGTTTCAGCTAATAGATATATAGGTAACAATTCAGGTAGACCGGCAACACGTCATCATCATCCATGAAGGAACGGGGCGATTGGATGGGGGTGTATTTATATACTTAATTTAATTTAATTTATTTATTAAAAATTTAAGTGAAAAAAAAAAACACTTTAGAGCAAGAATAAGAAGCAAATCCATGAGAACACAAGGGAGTCTCAGATGAGAAAGAGAAATCACAACCCATCTGCGTTTTTCTCAGGGTTCGAAAATGACAGGAAAGCTAGTCGATGGAAGAGAATAAATAAACCGGGTGATGGATAAAAGATGCATACGTTTAGATTTTAAAGACAAAATTTATTTATTGTAAGTTATAGAATTAGAAAAAAAAGAAATTTGGTATACCCTAAAAGGTAAATAGGAACTGTATACTGGGACGTGGGGAATATAATACTAATTCGTAATCAAGAACCCCAATTATAAATTAAAATATTTTTAACATATTAGTCAAATGATAAAAGTATACAAAACTATCGCCTCATTTCAAATCAAGTATTGAAATATCAAATTTTTCAATCCAAGTACCGACTATATAAAAATGAAAAAAATATTAAAACATACCATGAACTCCCGCATAATTTCAAATCTAGTACCGAACTATCAATTTTTTTAATACGAGTCATGTCACTAGTATTTATAAATTTAATTTTGATTTTTAATAATTAAGTGCCGAAATTGAATTATTTTGATAGATCGGTATTTAAATTGAAATTGTTTGTATAGTTTGGTACTTGTATTGAAAATTACGTAGCTCGGTAACTAAACTAAAAAAACATTGATAGTTCGGTATTTAATTTGAAATGAGACGATAGTCCAGGATATGTTTTTATAAATTTTCATAGTTAAATTATTGGTTGCACTATGTACACTAAACATTTTTTGGACATTAGAAGTGGGATTGAGATTTCAAATGGATTATGGATATAAATGAGCTCCTTTGGAAGCCGAGATCAAGAATGGATTGACTAAAAGAGGGAGGTCGCAATGCGACATATATTCATGCTAAAGCATCACAATGAAGAAGCAAGAATAAATTTCAAAGTTAGAAAAATGATCAAGGAAAATAAGTTGGAAGTTAGAAAAATTATCAAGGAAAATAATTTGTGTTTTACTCTTAACACATATTCCAACAATATAGAGAATGGACAAATTGATTGATAAGTAGAATTCAACTTTGTAACCACCTTTGTTGGACATATTCAATAAGATGGTTACACATGTTACTGCTTTTCCCAATACCATTTGGTAGAACCTTACCTTTCAACATAATTCTAGCCATCTAAAAAAGGGATCAATTTTTTTTATCAAATGAAGTGAATAACTATCCGTTCGTTTGCATTTAAATTTTAAGTAAATAAGTTAAATTAAATTAAACATTATTATTTTTTATTGTGGTGGTGGTGTTGTAGCAGTGGTGGTAGTGGTATTGTGATTGGAGTGGTGATGTTGTAGTGGGAGCGATAGTGTTCTTGTGATAGTGGTGTTGTAATGGTGGTGATGTGGTTGGGGTGGTGGTCATGTTGTGGTGTGCGGTGTTGTGGTGGGGGTAGTGATGCTTTTGGGGTGGTGGTGGTGTTGCCGTGGTAATGGTGGTGGTGGGGTGGATGTGTTGTAGTGGTGTGGTGAAAGGGAAGAGATAATGAGAGCAAAGGAAAGAGACGATGAATAGTAAGTTAAGTTAAGTAAAATTAAGTACTTAAGTAAATAATTTAAATCCAAAAGAACAGGCATGTTGACTTGCAATCAATTATCTCCTTATTCCTTTGGCTATATAGTAACAAAGAATTCATTAGAATTTTTAGAAGTGAACATATCGATATTGATCTTAACGCTTTTAGAATATAATCACTTTATTTTCAACAAAAATATAAAACCCATTAAATTTTTGAAAAGCGAGTCACTTTTCTTTCAAGAACAAAATCCAAACATTTCTCAAAAAAATCTTCAACAAGTGTCATCATATATTGTTTTCCTCAAAGAGATTCTATCTGTATTGGAAAACATATATCCGTATGAGCCAGTCTCAACAATTTATTCGTTTGTCTCGCCTTTTAGATCGGAAACAATTTTTGTGATTTCCTAATAAGTACACCTCACATGATTATCTGATTATTGCTTAAAAGTTCATTAAACTCTCTTTTTAAAAATTCATAGTAACATTTGGTCATTGAAAAATTATCAATGTTGCTTTGGTTTTTGCATTATATATTAAAAATTCAGCCAGAGAAAAACTCGAATGTCCTCTTCTTTACAAAAGTTGTCACATGCGTAGTAAGTTTCAACATAGTCCTGACACGTAGTACACATCATCAATAGTTACATATGTCCCTTCATTTGTCTAAAACTAGCTTAGCTGTGAGCGGTTTCATCGCAGAAAGAAAATAACTCTAATAACTCACTTGTATGATTATTGAACCTGGAATCGACGTATCACACGTCAGCATAGTGTCCACAGGTTTTTGTTATCTTACATGCTAAAATCATATCTCAGTATGCCTCGAAAAGTTTAAGCTTACTCCATTTGGTTATTAAAATGTATGTTTGACATTTGGTTATGTTGTGTATAAACTTCTAGCACTAGTAACACTAGACTTTGTACTTGTTACTGTTACGGATACGACATCTGTGACAAAGCGGAATATCCTAAGCGGAAGAAGAGGCTACAACAAACTATGGTACCAGGAGCTGGTACTTGGAAATGAAGACTGACAAATCAGAAGAGGCAGAAGAAGATATAGCCTCCTATGTCGATTGGAGCCGGTACAGATGATCAGAAGGAATCAAGACAAGAATTAGAAGAGGCTATAAAATCTCTTATAGATTCAAGGCTAAAGCTAAATAGAGTATCTTTGTAGCAGATCAATCTGGAGGTGCACAGAGGTTATCCGGATGATTGCGGCCGGCGTGGCAATAGGCAGAGAAAGGCCCAGATGATCAGAGAATATTCAGCAACTTACGTGGATGTAGGCGATCAAGATAATGTTTCTAAATTCCAATTTAGGAAACCGAATCTCAACAACTTCCAGGAATCCAGAGGAAGATTCGGAAGGTGGAATTATCGTTTGGGACTAAAATTGCTAGGTGCAAAAGCTGTATGAGCAGGTAGAGACCGAAGCAATAAGTTACAAGCAGAGACATCGAATCAAAGAACACACACACACACTGAGCATAGGTAAGAGTCCGCGAAAGGAGAGAGTGTTGGAGCACTGAGTTGTGTGGGAGTTGAGGAGTAATTTGGACCGGAGTAGTCTGATTACTTTATTTGATTCGAAGGAGTCGACTGGAGCGTAGTCTCGTTGACAGACCGAACGGTTGACAGTCGCGGAGTGCAGCTTGCGAGGAATGTCCCAGCGTGCTTCTTGGTAGTGATGGAAGGTCATTGATTAAGGGGGAGCAGCGCAGAGGGTCTGACTATTCAGCAAGGAGTGCTTGGAGAAGTAATCGACAGAAACGTCAGCAACTTGGCGGAAGAAGCTGCTGCAACATAACCTGGGTATACTTTGTAATATGATAGGCTGAGAGTTGTAGAAATTCTAGCTATCCGTCGAAAGTAGTTTACCCTGTGTAGCAATATGAGCAGGTAGAGACCGAAGCAATAAGTTACAAGCAGAGACATCGAATCGAAGAACACACACACACACTGAGCATAGGTAAGAGTCCGCGGAAGGAGAGAGTGTTGGAGTATTGAGTTGTGTGGGAGTTGAGGAGTAATTTGGACCGGAGTAGTCTGATTACTTTATTTGATTCGAGGGAGTCGACTGGAGCGTAGTCTCGTTGACAGACCGAACGGTTGACAGTCACGGAATGCAGCTTGCGCGGACTGTCCCAGCGTGCTCCTTGCTAGTGATGGAAGGTCATTGATTAAGGGGGAGCAGTGTAGAGGGTCTGACTATTCAGCAAGGAGTGCTTGGAGAAGTAATCGACAGAAACGTCAGCAACTTGGCGGAAGAAGCTGCTGCAACATAACCTGGGTATACTTTGTAATATGATAGGCTGAGAGTTGTAGAAATGCTAGCTATCCGTCGAAAGTAGTTTACCTTATGTAGCTAGTTTGTGTTGATAGATTGAGCGAGACTTTGACTAGGTTAGGAGTAGTGGTTAGACTAGCGGTGGCTGCGTTGTTGGAAACCATTGTACTCTAACTGAGATAGTGAAGTATTGAGGACCAAGAGTAGTCCTCCCCAGACGTAGGCTGATTCCGAACTGGGTGAACAAACTTGGTTGTGTTCTACAGTTTTGGTAGAAGCAAAGCGTCAGCAACTTAGCAGAAGAAGTTGCTGAAGCAAACCATGGGTTGTCGTCTACGGTTACGCAGTGCCAATTTCAGTTACGTCTTCCAATATGACTACCTTGGGCTTTCCAAAAAATATTGATTGGGTTGTTCTTGTCTAGTAATGAAACTTTTGCCTCCACCTCGACCTTTTCCACGTCCTCGACTTTTACGGTAACCTTAATGGCTCATAAATTCGAGTGATTTGTAACGCCTGCTTCTAGCTTGAGTCACCACCTTCAAGGTCATTCTTTGCTCGTTTGTATACAAAAACTCACGAGTCTCTCCATCAACTGATCGTAACCTTAATGGCTTGAAGTTCTCCTCTCGAGAACACCAGCGCTAGTTGATCTATCTTCCACAGATCGTAAGTTCTTCTTCCGAGAACATCAACCCTCCTTGATCTATCTCCCACAGATCGTAAGTTCTCCTCCAGAGAACACCAGCACTTCACCGAGTGTTGCTTTTATAAACTGTTCGTACAACAATTAAACAATCTATAGTTCTCTTCGAGTGAGCTCTACTTCCGCCCGATCTCCGATGATGATTGAGATAACTCCTGATGTGTTCTTCCCCACAAATTTGATCTTTGCTTATGATTATGAGATTCTCGATGATGGTAGATACCATGGGATGCATCTATTTATATGGATTGGTTGCTTGCTTCTTAAGCCAACCGATCTACTCCTTTTTAGGCAACGAATGTGAAATTGGCACTGCGATACAGTTGATGAGAAACTACAGGTTGGTTCAGCATCTTCTTCTGCTAAGTTTATGACGCTATGGTCAAATCTGAAATACACAACCAGATTTGTTCACTCAGTTCGACAATAGCCTACATCTGAGGAGGACAGCTCTCGTTCCTTAAGATTCCACTATTCCTGGTTAAAGTCCAAAGGATCCCGTTCTCAGCCTACGCAAGAACGACCTCTACTTCTAACCTAGCGGGAATCTGCGGTCAATCTGATCACACAAATTAGCTATATATGGTAATCTACTTTTAATAAAAGATAGCTAGCAGGTCTACAACTCTCAGCATATCCTATTACAAAGTGTATTTAGATGATGATGCATCAACTTCATGCGCCAAGTTACTGACGCTTCTGTCGATGACTCTTCTATCAACCTTCTGCTGATTCAGTCGGATACTCTGCCCTGACCCCCCTCGATCAATGACCTCCTGTCACTATGGCCGAGGGCACGCTGGGACAGACTACGCGAGACACACTTCGCAACTGTCAACCATTCGGTTTGTCAACGAGGCTCTGCTCCAGTCGACTCCCTCGAATCAATGTAGGATCAAACTTCTTCAGTCTTGATCGCTCTTCAGTTCTCACACAACCAACGCTCCAGCACTCTCTGCTTCCGCGAACTCTGATCTCTACTCTGTGTGTGTGTGTGTTTGATTCGATGCTTGTTGCTTCGGTCTCTGCCTGCATATATAGCTTCAGCATCCTAATAATTTAGAAACTTCAGTCCGAAACGATAATGGCACGAACCGAATCATCCCTTGGATTCCTGGAAATTTTTTGAGATTTAGTTTCCTAAGTCAGAATTTAGAAACAAATCTTGTTTGCCTTCATCAGAGCCTCTGCCGAAGATCTGTGATCAATTGGGACTCTGTTTGACCCTTGCTACGCCGACAACAATCACTCGGACATCCTCCGAGCTCCTACAGATTGAACGGCTACAAAGATACTCTCTTGATGCTTTAGCCTGGAATCTTCAGGGGATGCTATAGCCTCTTCTGGTTCTTGTCTTGATCCCTTGATCATATGTACTAGCTTCAATCGTTACAGGATGCTATAACTTCTTCTGGCTCTTTTATTTTTTCAATCTTCATTTGCATGTACCAGCTCCTGGTACCACATGATGTTGTATCATCTTCTTCCACCCGGCTTTGTCAAGGATGCCATATCCGTAATAATCTCCCCCTTGACATTTTTGACAAAACTACTGCAATCACTTTTGACTGACAAAACCTGACATACTGTAAACAAGAATGTTAATAAGCTCTTTTGCTTCTTCTCCCCCTTTTTGTCACAAATGACAAGAGGGTCCAGGCGTTGCTTCAGCAACTTCGATAACATACATAGACCCAGTTGACGGCACATCGTTGTGTGCGTCAAATTTAAATTTATATATCCTACTATGCTAGCAAGCAGTAAGCAGGGTCGAACCCAAATAAAGCAATCAGTTATAAAGTTCTACAAACAATTGTTACAAAAAGGGGATTTTTCAGGAAGAATGTTTGTTGTTTATCAAATTCAGAAAAAATCAGTTCAGGGATATGCATTGCAACTGGTAATCATCGATCTATCATGATTCAACTAGTAAATCTACTGTTCTAGTCTAACAATCCCGCTAAGGTAATGTCGACTTCAAATCTATCTACTATTAACCGTTAAGTTCTCAAGTAGATTTAATATTTATCCTCTTAGTTACTAGTACTAGTTCCACCGCTAGGCTTACTCTAATGCGAGACTAATCGAATATCATTCACTGCTAGTCTAACTAGATCATCGCTAAGTTTCTCCAATCAAAGATACAAGCATGTCATTAAATTCAAGAACAGAAATTCACCAAATCGAATTATGAAACATAAAATATCTCAAACCGTTCGTTGCAACACTAATCCCCAAACTGAGTTAGGATTTAACTACTACAATCCATCTAAAATAATAAAAATAAAGAGTTCATAAAATAAGAATACTGTTCACTCAGATCACTATTCACGACGATCACTGTTCACCGTGCCTCTGAAATCTCGCCGCTCGCTCGATCTGCTCAATGGCTGTCTTGTTATCTATATGGTCGGCTAAAAAAGTCCCTTATTGGCATCTCTCAGGTCTCTATTTATATGTAAACCACGCGAGCTTCTAAATTTGATCTTGGGTCGTGGGCCAGATGTTGACGACATCATGTGTTGGCAAAATATCAAAAGGGTATAAATAGAAAAAGATGGAAAAAGTCAGAGAGCCTCTGCTGGAAAAAACCCTAGACCAAATATCATCGCAGATTAGAGAAACACGAAGTCACGGCGTGGTGAACAGTGCACGAAATAGTTTTCGTACTCTCTGAACACTGTATTTTCATTATTATTAGATGAATTATAGTATCTAAACCCTAACTCAGTTTGGGGAATTGCATTGCAATGTTTGGTTTGAGATCTATGTTTCATACTTCGATTTAGTGAATTACTGTTATTCGTATGAATTGCATGCCTTGGTCATCAAGTTAGCATAGCCTAGCGGTGAAACTGAATTGATATCTAGTGACTGAAACTGGATTGACTGTCCTATTAGCGAAGCATATCGGTAGAACCTAATTGGTATTGTTAGTCAAGTAATTATTAACCTATTCAAGAACTTAGCAATTAAGAGTAGGTAGAACATTTGAGTCGACATTGCCTTAGCAGGATTGTTAGACTAGAATAGTAGTTTTTACTAGTTGATGCGTGCTCGATCGATGATTACTAGTTGCAATGCATATCCCTAAACTGATTCTTTCTGAAATTGATAAACAACATTCTTCTTGAGAATAAACCCTCCATTAATTATTAGTAGAACTCTAGAACTAATTGCTCTCATTGGGTTCGACCCTACTTACCCCTTGCTAGTATAATAGGTCTTTACATATACAAATTTGGCGCACACAATGACGTGCCGTCAGTATTAAGCAGTGGAATGTTGATCTCCACCTTGCTCAAAAGCTCCCAGACATCTTCGTCGACCATTGTCTTACTAGATTTAGTGACCTGCGGAGGAAAAGGTAATGAAATATCAGTATGACGTTCATTTCTCAACTAGGATTGATACAAATAAGAACATACACTGTTGAAATAACTAAGAGGATTGGGCCGGCGGTTAATACCATAGAAAGGCTAGAAACAGTAAACAATACTGAGATGAATAACATAAAGCAGTCTCTACCTCATCATTCATCTGTTCACTTTCTTCAAACCAACTAAAGAAGCTGTAAACATACACAGAAACCACATAAGTTGAAAAGTACCAGCACACTTCAACGTCGCAAAACACAAGAAGATGAGTATACACAAACCAAAATGCAATATAATTGGATGGATCTGTAAGCTTTCACTAAAGGACATGAGCGGATGTAGCACATATCAGCTCTTGATTTTCTTAGCTATTGAACAATGTGTAGATAGGATGTTCGCCTGTGCTCTTTCACTAGAAACTTGATTGTAGAAAAATAACATTGGCATAGTTAATAAGATGGTGCAACATCATTACAACAATGGCATACTCAGAATATAGCGCATATAGCAACTTCATCAAATTAGTTGCTAGATATGGATGGGTTATGTCGTTTGTTAGAGATAAGCACTTGAAAAATTGTCCCACATCGCAAATTTGAAGGATAGTTTGCTATGGTATATTGGATTACAAAATCGTGACTCCTGAATTTAAGCTTTTGAGTCACATGGGGATGTTGTCGGGTATATCTAGCAAATTCACATGGTATCAGAGCAGCAGTGATGTAGCGGAAGCTTGATAAGGATGGGGAAATCAGTAGACTGTTGATTACTCGCGCAATGCCAGTACTGATCTTCCAAAACCTATTGATTCACTTGCGCGAATACTAGATTTAGGGCATTAAAAATCGTTGATTCGTGAGAATGCCGATAATTGGAAACAAAAGACGAATGGTTATTCCACTTCAAAAAACTGAGTTCTGCAAACCCTAAGATAAGTTTAAATACCCAAACAACAAAATAGAAAATTGCGAAAAAGGCCCTAAAGTTTTAAAAGTGATAAAACGTAAAAACGGAGGTTGAAACGATGGAATTTGGCCGAAAAACACCACGGCACACGAGCTTTGCTCGTAATTATTGACTAGCGGCCCGTTTCCCATCAAGAATAGCCCTCTGAAATCCAAAAATAGCTCTCCGAATGTCACTATTTCAGTTTCTGCTCATGCATAGCCATAAACTTCAAATCTGCTTCTACCAGTGCATCACGCAGGCACACGACCTGGGGCACCCGTTTGACGGCGTAGGTTGGACCAGTGGAGGGGAGACGTGTGGAGCGCACCCACATGAAGTGCCGTGTTTGTGTAGGTTTGACCCGTGAAAGGGAGACGCAGTGAGCGCGCCTAGTTTACCGTTACATGTTAGCAAGTTTAAGGGAAAGCTGCCCAATTCCTTAAATGAGGGGGAGTGTTAGAGATAAGCACTTGAAGAATTGTCTCACATCGCTAATTTGCTATAATATATTGGATTACAAAACCATGACTCTTGAGCTTAAGCTTTTGAGTCATGGGGATGTTGTCCGGTATATCTAGCAAATTCACATGTTATCAAAGCCGCAGGCACACGACATGGGCCGAGTACGTGATGCGTGGGACGCGCCTCTGAGCGCCAAGTGCATGACGAGACGCCCATTTGACGGCAGCGTGGGTTTACCCATAGGTGGGAGTCGTGTGTTCCGAACCTATACTGACCAGTTGTGTAGGTAAAGACCCGTATAAAGGGTAGTCGCGTAGAGCGCACCTACTAATTGCCGCTACAATGAGTTAGCGAGCTTTCGGAAAACACGTCCAACTTCTTAAGTGACGGGGAGTGTTGAGTATAAGCACTTGATAATTTGTCCCACATCGGCTGATAAATGGAAGATGTGTTAGTATATCTTGGGTTACACCACCATGACTCACGAGCCAAAACTTTTGAATCATATAGGGTTGTAAATCAAATTATCTAGTAATTTTCACATGGCTGACATAGAACAATTTAACAAGTCAACTCAACTAATAGTTTCACAGTAACCAAATCCAGTTAACTACAGAAAGTCAATAGTCAAGTCAAAGACTGAAGATAGTGAGAGCAGGAGGGGGGAGGGAGAAGATAGAATCTCTAAGGCAAAATAAGAAAATGACCAGTAGGAAGATGCAACTGACATTTCTTCTTCAAGGGGCCGCTTATTTCCTTTTTTTCTCATTGTTTGGCATATAAGTTCTATTCTCTATTTCAGATAGCAGTCCATACATCCAAATGCATTCTTTGGCTGCCTCAGTTGCAGCAATGTATTCTGCCTCAGTTGAGGACAAAGCTACAATGCTTTGCAAATGAGATTTCCAACTAATACAACAACCATACCAAGTGACAAAGAAAGCAGTTGCAGATTTCCTATTATCCTTGTTACTTGCATAATCAAAATTAACATATCAAGACAGTGCAGGTCCATCAGTATATTTAGCAAACATCTAACCTAAATTTCTAGAGCCAACAAGGTATTTTAACAGATATTTCATACCCTCCCAATGTTTTATACCTGGATTACTCATGAAACACTTATACCGAAAGCCAAATCATGTCTGGTGCAAAGCATGACATACATTACTGATCCTACAACAACATCATAAGGCACATTTTTCATTTTTACAGATTCAAGTTCATTTTGGGGACTTTAATTCTTAGTTAGTTCTAGATGAGCACCTAAAGGGATGAGGGAGGACTTAGAATAATCCATCTGAAACTTTCTAAGAACTTTTTCGATGTACTCAGTTTGAGAAAGTTTAATGGTACCTTTATATTTATCCCTTAAAATATTGATCCCTAAAATTTTCTTGGCAGTTCCTAAATCTTTCATATCAAAAAATCTGCCAAGTTCAATTTTGGTCTCAAAAATGAGACTATGAGAAGGGTTTATCAGCAGTAAGTCATCAACATAAAGGAGAACAAATAGCAAAGGATGTTTTTTGTTCTTTAAATATAAACATGTATCATATTTACTCCTAATAAAACCAAGAGTTTGCATGCAAGAGTCAAATTTTTAATTACATTGCCTAGAAGATTGTTTTAAGCCATATAATAATTTTTGCAAGAGACACACATGATCTGGCTTAGATTCATTTATAAAACATTTTGATTGGTTCATGTAAATGATTTCGTTTAAGTCTCCATGCAGAAAAGCTGTTTTAACATTCATTTGTTCAATTTCAAAGTCATAAACAGCACTCATTGCAAGCAATAATCTCAGAGTTTTATATTTTATAACAGGAGAAAATATTTCAGTGTAATCTATGCTTTCTTTTTGAGTGAACGCTTTTGTAACTAATCTAGCCTTAAACCTAGGTGGATCAGACAAGGATGTTCCCTCTTTTATTTTGTAGATCTGTTTTAATCTTATCAGGTCTAGACACTAGTCGCCAAGTGTTGTTAGCATACATAGACTCAAGTTCCTCTTCCATTGCTAATTTCCATTATTTAGCTTGATGTAATATAATAGCCTGCTCATAAGTGTCAGGGGTTGGACACTTAATGAGTTGGGATGCTACCAGGGTATACTCAAAAGGAACTTGACTTAGTTCTACCATGTTTATATATATCTCCTATTAGATTTAATAACCCTTGGTGTTCTGTCCCTAGCAAGCACATAAACAGCAAGAGGATTTAAGTCCATCACATCATCATTTTCAGACAAGTCATGCATGGCAGAGACATTGTTATCAACAAGCAGATCATTATTCAAGTGGTTATCACCTAAATCATAAGGTATAGGGTTGGATAAGCTTACTTGAGTCCCCTCAAAGTTATGCCATGATTCTGATTTAATCCTTGCCTTTGAGCTGCTGGAATGAAGCTGCCATTAGTTGCCTCATCATTACCTGAAATTCCATTAACAGAAATTAATTTTGCTTTAAATGGGAAAGACAGTTCATTAAAAGTAACAGACCTAGAAGATATAACCTTATATCCACGAGGCTGCACAACTAACAGCTTATATCCTTTCACTCCCTCAGGATATCCTATTCTAATGCATTTAACAATCATCTGCTCTAATTTTCCCTAAGATATGTGAGCATAAGCTGCACATCCAAAGGGCTTTAAGTGCGTATAAATTGGTTTTCTGCCATTCCAGAGTTCCTGAGGTGTTTTAAAGGATAAAACAGATGAAGGAGACCTATTTATGAGGTAGGCAGCTGTAAGAACCGCCTCACCCCATAAACTGCATTTAAGCCCTCCACTGAAGAGCATGCACCTTGCTTTTTCAAGAAATCTTCTGTTCATCCTCTCAGCAATTCCATTTTGCTGAGTTTACAAAACTGATTAAAGGGATTATTGCAAAATTCTAAACCATTATCAATTTTTAAATATTTAACTTTGAAATCTGTTTGACCTTCAACAATGGTTAGTCATTGTTTAAAATGATCAAAAGCTTCATTTTTACTCTTGAGAAGGTATACCCATACCTTCCTAGAGTAATGATCCACAAGAGAAAGGAAATAATTCCTTCCTCCCACTGTGAAAATCTGTGCAGGCCCCCACAAATTTGAGTGGATATATTCCAGAGGTTTAGAGGCTTTGTAAGCAGATTTATTAAAGTTGTGAGCAGTTTTCTTACCCAAGATACAAGTCTCACATAATTTAATATCAACATGTTTTGCTGGAATCATGCCATTTTTGCACAAGTGTAAAAGACCCTGATTCCCTATGTATCATAGTCTAGAATGCCATAACTCAATATCACTAAGGTTCAAAGGGGGCTGAGTGACATAATTAATTTCAGGTTCAGTTTTCACGTGATAAAGACCACTGATTTTACCCTTAATTAATATCTGCCATTTCTTTTAACTTCCCTAATCCCATTTTCAGTGTGAATTCAACACCCTAGATCATCAAACACAGATTCTGATAAAAGGTTCCTTCTGAGGTTAGGTACCCACCAAACCTGTTGAATGATCCTTGTAACTCCATCAAACATTTTAATGAGAACATTGTCTATCCGTTTAATCTGAAGGCAGATGTGATCACCAAGTTTTACTTTTCCTCCATCAATTAATTTAATAGAGCGATCAAAATGTATCAAAAGGCATGCAGAGTACATCCAAAATCTAAAAACCATGAGTTAGACTCTGGAGCATTAGAAGCCATCAAAAGCTCTTCATTAAATTTTGATTTGGATTCACAAATATTTGTAAATCCACTGGGGGATGAAACTTTAGTTTTACCCTTAGTTTTTTCAGCTCTTTTCCTAGAGAAACAAGCATGTGTAGAGTGTCCCATTTTACTGCAATAACCACATTGAATACTAGATTTATCAGTTTGTTTGTTACCAACAGGTTTATCTTGAAAGCTTTTACTTTTACTTTTCTTTTTATACCTTTTATCCTTAATAAACATAACCTCAGATTTCTCAGCTTTAATTTCAGTTTTAGAGTCATTAGGGATTTTAAACACTCTTAAGGTTTTGTTTTTCTGGGTAATAGTTTCAGTGATCTTATTCATACTCAATTCTTCACTAGAGTACATAAGAACATCCTTAATGTTATCAAACTGACTAGGAAGAGAATTGAGCAAAATGACAGCTTGATAAGTTTCCATAAATTCATCATCTGTTCTTCTCAAATCTTGGGTTTTCTTAAGGAAGATATCAAGATTTTCTTGAATGCTAAGTGAAGTACTCATTTTAAAGGTAAGAAATTCAAACAAGAGAGAAATCCTATTTGAAAGAGATTTAGATAAATACTGTTTATCCAAAGTCTCGCACAATTCTTTGGGGGACTTATAATGAAGCACTTTCCTAGCAACTTCATCAGTAGCTCTCATAAGAATTGAGAACAAGGCCAATTCTTTCATATCAGCCTTATCCTGATCATTTTCTCTGGGAGCCACACTTCTGTAACCGCTCTCCAGCAGCGGTCATACAAAAGTATGCCCTTCATCCTTACCTTCCACATAGAGAAGTCAATGTGGCCATCAAACAATTTTATCTTCACGCTATCCGACATCCTGAGTCTTCAAGTTGAATTTTTCCTGCGCAATAGAAGAAAAAATAAGTCTTCTCACTGATAAGCGGACAAATAACCTTATGTTTGCTCGAATTTTCACTTTACTTCTTGTTTGTTCCGTTATTTTATAAAGTCATTTGATGTTTTCTTTGTCCATTTCAAGTTAAAAATGCGTACTACATGATATGAAGTGGTCCAAAGAAGTTTCGGGTGAATTCTAGTCGATCCAGAGCAAAAGAGAGCAAAATCAAGCAAAAGGCAAATTTGATTCACCCAGGCTAGTTTGATTCGTCCTGGCTGATTGACCTATTGATCTTCAAAGGCTCGCTGAGAAGACGATTCTTATCCGATTGAGGCGTGTCATATATTTTTGGAAAGCTAACTCAAAGGGCTACAACTTTGTAGTTTACATCAAGACATGATTCGAAGATTTAAGGGGTCAAAACAGGCGATATGCTAGCATTGCAAGGTTGATTCGCCCAAAGAGGAATTCAGGCTAGGCCGAATCACTTTTGATTCGGCCAAAGAAAAGCGATTCGTCCAAGAAGATTACAGCACTGACATTATGATTCGGCCGAATCAAATTATGGGGCTGCACGAATCACTTGATTCGTGGAGAATTCGCTTGTAGATCAAATCTGGGCAGACTAACCTGTTCATCATCGAAGGCTTGCCGAGCGCGCCATTCTTATCCGTTTAATGCGTTCCATGGAAAGCTAATTCAAATATCTACAACTTTCTAGTCTACGTCAAGACGTGAATGGAAGGTTTAAAGGGTAAAATAAGCCGGTTTCTAACGCTGCAGAAGTTATTTACCCAAGCAGTGGGCGAATCAAAAGTGATTCGGCCAAGGAGAAAGATTTCATCTCATGGACCAAGGTTTGACCGAATAAAATAAGGATAGACCGAATCAATAAGTGATTCGGCCAAGGAAAAGTGATTCGTCCAACTCAAAACAGCACTGAGATAGTGATTCCCCCGAAGCACCTGCAGAGTGACATGTTCACCTTCGAAGGATTGCCGAGCACACGATTCTTATCCGATTGGGGCGTGCTATAACTTTTTGGAAAGCTAATTCAAAGATATACAACTTTGTAGTTTACATCAGGACGTAATTCGAATTTTAAAGGGTCGAAAAGACAAAAATCTAGCACTGCAAAGTTGATTCGGGCACTGCGGGTGATTTGGTAATTTCCAGAAACAGTATAAATAGAAGATGAGGAGAAAAATCAAGGTGTGCCTTGGGGTGCCTAGGGTTCCTCTCATGGGACGAAACCCTAATTGGAGAACATGAAGAATTGTCAAGAATTCGGAGAAGACATCATCAATTGAAGACTGTACATCAACCCTTTACTCATTCTCTAAACCCTACTACTCTACTTTCTTTAGTTTTTCTTGTTGAACTATTTCATTACGTTTTTTTTCAAACTCACCATGAGTGATACAAGAGTGAGTAGTCTTTTAGTAGTTGGAGCTCTTATGGATCCCTTAGGTTCGATCGTAATGCAAGACTTGTCTTTTAATCTATATGAATGAAGTTTGATTGAAAATTCTCTTGCTTTCTCTTCATATCAATTTTGTGCACACCAATTGTTTGATGAAACGCATGAAATGAGTACGAATTGGTAAAACACCTAGGGATGGAATGAGAGTTGAACTTATGTTGTTTAGGAGATCGAGCATGATTATTTTAGGTTGCGTGTGTGCACGAGAGGGACATACGCATTCCACTAGGCTAAGTTTTGAGCGACTTTAGTTAACTATCAATAGGCCGAGAGGTTGAGATTAGGAGACTTTAGTTCTACGCGGTTCAATAGAGCGAGAGTTTGAGAACCGTACTATTTAGGTATTATTCCCATTATAGAGAAGGAGCGAGAGTTGAATTTAGAATGTGTGATACCTTAGTCTAGAACCATCACTCGAATTTACTCATCATTTAGACAAGTTTTGTGTTGCTAATCGCATGACCTAGGGGTGAAGTAGGATTCCGACTACGCTTTCTCTATTATTTTCTCTTAGACCATATTTCATCTTGTCTTTAGTATTCACTAGAGATACCTCGCATAGAGGAAAAATCCCCCCATTTTATTTAGTAGATTTGCATTAGGCATTACTAGCTAGCTTTAGACTAATCTAGGCTTTTCTCTTGGGTTCGACTCGAGGTCACTCAGATCATAAATATTGTTTGAACACCGTGATTGGATTAGTATTTTTACTACCACAATAACCACAGCCTTTCAAAATGGCGCCGTCGCCGGGGATTAACCATTAGACTAGTTTGCTTTTGAGTATTGTTTAAGTTAGTCTACTTCATTTTTTTCTTTTCTTTTTTGTTGATTGTGATTGCGTGTTTGCGTGCTATTCTTGCTTACTTTGTTTTAAGTTCACACTTATTGACGCTTTCTTCGATTGCTTGGTAGGTGTTTGAATGCAAACCAAAGCACGCACGAAAAAGGCACAAGAACAAGCCTCCACATCAATGCCAAACCCGGACCATAAATTGCCAGATTTTGATACTCCTTCTCCTCAAATTAGCATTGATCAAACACCAACATAAATTATGGATCCACCGAACCCGAGGAGGGACGGAAATGTCGCTCTTCAACAAGAGGAAGATGAGAGACTGGTTGGAGCTTGGAGGCTTCAAGCTCAACGATTTCACTTGATTCCCACGCTATTGATGCATGCCACTTGAGAAGGGATCCTCGCAAAGGACTTCTCAAGTGTGTTTCTTATGAAAAGGGAATCGGCTACGTCTTAGCCAAGACGTTAAAATAGGCTTGTGAGTATTTTTGCTTTTCTTTTTATTTGATTGTAGTATAGAATCGTTGTGGAATTTGTGTTGCGCCATGCCTTCCTCCACACGAGAGAAGTTCCTCTGACACTCTCTTTAATTCTTTCACTTTCTATTGCTTAGGGACTAAGCAAATTTTTAAGTGTGGGGTGTTTTGCGCTTGTGCTTTTATTTGCTTCACAACATGATTCTATGCTACATATTTATTTCACGCACATTATACTCACATGATTGCTATCATCCTAGCTTTAAGTGTTGATCACGCGAAGTAATGTTTGTTACGCGATTAAGTAGTATCATTTAAAAAATATGTTTTGGAATGAGTTGTGCTTTGAACTCATGAATAGTATCTTTAAGTCGATTGACATTCTTTGTAATGATTTTATTCACATGATTCGGTGTTTTGACTAGCTTAGTTCAATTTATTTTTAAGCTCCTTCCGTGCATTAAGAATGAAGTTAAGTCTAGCGATCAAAAAACAAAATAAAAATAGTTTCATATAAAAACCTCATACTTGCTCTTGTTTGCTTTTAGGTGATTTTAGCATTCCTATTTAGCATTTGCATTTGTTTAGCTCACACTTCATGCTCCATTATATATCACTTAGGTACATTGTCAAGTATTAAGTGTGGGGTCAAATAAAGTGTTTGCGAAAAAGGCGCAAGAAAGAAAAAAAATTATATTTTTAAGGTTTTACAAATGCCGAGGGTTAGGAAGGTAAGTTCCCCCTTGAAAGCTTTTGTATAAACACAAAAATATTATTTGTTTATTTTTTGGGTCAAGGAAAAGTTTTACAAATGCCGAGGGTTAGGAATGTAAGTTCCCCCTTGAAAGCATTTGTATAAACGCAAGAAAAATATTAAACACACTTAATTCTTGACTTTGTGCCTATTCCGCAAATTCTTTTGCATGTGTGTGAGTAAGGCATTTGCATTTCACTTTTAAGAAGTGTCTAAGGTATGACCCTCGTAATTTATTACTTAAGCATCAAGATTTGTACGAGGGAATTTTAAAATTTTCAATGTCGAAACTCCTCTTCTCTTACGGATTATGACATATAGTCTAAAACTTGAGAATGAGTTTGTTGTCATGAGCTTATGGACTTACAAGCATATGCGATTTACTCGACAAAATTTTTGTGTAAGCAACGCTTTTCTTCATACTACTTGCATAGGAAATGGAGCGATAATTTGAATTTGACGAATGCTAGTCTTGATATCGATTCTATGAATATTTGTTATCACAATGAAGTGAATGATCCTTAGAGTTTGCGTGAAGTGAATGATTTGCACAACTCTATTATTATGAAGGCTGATAAAGAACTACTTGCTTAGCAAACTATATTTGGATTTTGAACTTTTATGGATGATTGCAAGTGGGATTTGTGAGTACTCCTATTCTGAAAACTCTCACGAGACTATAACTCGTCCATTAGGGTAGCGTAGGGGTTTAAAGGCTTAATGCATACGCTAAATGCATCCATGATTCCTACGACAGTGAGTTAGGAGTAGATTAATGCTCTTTGTTTAGTTACTTTAGGTTATGTTACATGAGTAGGGGGTGGATGAGTTATATGTGCGTGAGTTTTGCTACATGCTTTGATATTGTCATATATGATTTAGCAGCTTACTCTCCGCTTGACTTGTGCATATACTTGTTCGGAACGAACAAGACTTAAGTGTGGGGTGTTTTGATGAGCGGACAAATAACCTTATGTTTGTCCGTATTTTTACTTTACTACTTGTTAGTTCAATTTTTTTATAAAGTCATTTGATATTTTCTTTGTTCAGGTTGAAAATGCGTACTACATGATATGAAGTGGTCCGAAGAAGTTTCGCGTGAATTCTAGTCGATCCAGAGCCAAAGAGAGCAAAATCAAGCAAAAGGCAAATTTGATTTGCTCAGGCTAGTTTGATTCGTCCTGACTGATTGACCTATTCATCTTCGAAGGCTCGCCGAGCACACGATTCTTATCCGATTGAGGCATGTCATATCTTGTTGCAAAGCTTGTAGTTTATATCAAGACGTGATTAGAAGGTTTAAGGGGTCAAAACAGGCGATATTCTAGCACTGGAAGGTTGATTCGCCCAAAGAGGAATTCAGGCTAGGCCGAATCACTTTTGATTCGGCCAAAGAAAAGTGATTCGCCCAAGAAGATTACAGCACTGACATTATGACAAATTATGGGGCTGCACGAATCACTTGATTCGTGGAGAATTCGCTTGTAGATCAAATCTGGGCAGACTAACCTGTTCATCATCGAAGGCTTGCCGAGCGCGCCATTCTTATCCGTTTAATGCGTTCCATGGAAAGCTAATTCAAATATCTATAACTTTCTAGTCTACGTCAAGACGTGAACGGAAGGTTTAAAGGGTAAAATAAGCCGGTTTCTAACGCTGCAGAAGTTATTTACCCAAGCAGTGGGCGAATCAAAAGTGATTCGGCCAAGGAGAAAGATTTCATCTCATGGACCAAGGTTTGACCGAATAAAATAAGGATAGACCGAATGAATAAGTGATTCGGCCAAGGAAAAGTGATTCGCCCAACTCAAAACAGCACTGAGATAGTGATTCGCCCAAAGCACCTGCAGAGTGACATGTTCACCTTCGAAGGATTGCCGAGCACACGATTCTTATCCGATTGGGGCGTGCTATAACTTTTTGGAAAGCTAATTCAAAGATATACAACTTTGTAGTTTACATCAGGACGTAATTCGAAATTTAAAGGGTCAAAAAGACAAAAATCTAGCACTGCAAAGTTGATTCGGGCACTGCGGGTGATTTGGTAATTTCCAGAAACAGTATAAATAGAAGATGAGGAGAAAAATCAAGGTGTGCCTTGGGGTGCCTAGGGTTCCTCTCATGGGACGAAACCCTAATTGGAGAACATGAAGAATTGTCAAGAATTCGGAGAAGACATCATCAATTGAAGACTGTACATCAACCCTTTACTCATTCTCTAAACCCTACTACTCTACTTTCTTTAGTTTTTCTTGTTGAACTATTTCATTACGTTTTTTTTCAAACTCACCATGAGTGATACAAGAGTGAGTAGTCTTTTAGTAGTTGGAGCTCTTATGGATCCCTTAGGTTCGATCGTAATGCAAGACTTGTCTTTTAATCTATATGAATGAAGTTTGATTGAAAATTCTCTTGCTTTCTCTTCATATCAATTTTGTGCACACCAATTGTTTGATGAAACGCATGAAATGAGTACGAATTGGTAAAACACCTAGGGATGGAATGAGAGTTGAACTTATGTTGTTTAGGAGATCGAGCATGATTATTTTAGGTTGCGTGTGTGCACGAGAGTGACATACGCATTCCACTAAGCTAAGTTTTGAGCGACTTTAGTTAACTATCAATAGACCGAGAGGTTGAGATTAGGAGACTTTAGTTCTACGCGGTTCAATAGAGCGAGAGTTTGAGAACCGTACTATTTAGGTATTATTCCCATTATAGAGAAGGAGCGAGAGTTGAATTTAGAATATGTGATACCTTAGCCTAGAACCATCACTCGAATTTACTCATGATTTAGACAAGTTTTGTGTTGCTAATCGCATGACCTAGGGGTGAAGTAGGATTCCGACTACGCTTTCTCTATTATTTTCTCTTAGACCATATTTCATCTTGTCTTTAGTATTCACTAGAGATACCTCGCATAGAGGAAAAATCCCCCCATTTTATTTAGTGGACTTGCATTAGGCATTACTAGCTAGCTTTAGGCTAATCTAGGCTTTTCTCTTGGGTTCGACTCGAGGTCACTCGGATTATAAATATTGTTTGAACACCGTGATTGGATTAGTATTTTTACTACCACAATAACCACAGTGTTTCACTCACTACTCAGAAAAATAGCAAAATAATAGATTACATTTAACACACAGGCAACAACCAGGAATGTTGTCAGTGTCCGACAAGACTCTACAGCTACTGAGCTGGAGCGATAAGGGCAACTAACACAATTTTTAAAGCTTATCTAATGCCAAAAACACCAGTTATCAATGAGGTAATGGTGTTACCGGCTCTGATACCACGTTGTAAACTCAGATTCAACAAGTGATTTAATTAAGAATCGAGTTTCGATTGTGTTTAGTTTTGGATTTTTCATTAGACTGAGTAATTAGAGCAAACAATGCTTAATAACAGTCCAACAATCCTAAAACTAAGAACACAACAAATTTAATGAGAAAACCGGCAAAACTGTTGGAAGAAAACCTCGCCGGACATCAAGATAGAGGACCCGGATTAAAACTTCACTAAGTAACACAATATTCAGATACAAGACAGGCAGGCAGCGAATTGTAGAAGCATCAAAAATACTGTGATAAACTAGAGCTGTCATAGACTAGGGTGAAACACGGGAGAGAAACTTCCCTGAGCTTCGAGACTGGCAGCTTCCACCTTCAACGTAACTCCGCGTAGACGCAGCAGCCTTCTGATCACTCATAGATGTCTTTGGAGAGGCTGGGTGATACGAAGCCAAGCTGATGATAGAGTCTCCCTTCGAATCAATTGTCTTCGCCTCTGCCCCTAAATCCTTATGGTTTTTTTTCTTTCAAAACCTCCTGATCGCCTAAGCGCTCCCTCCTTCTCCCTTTCTCAAAAACACATAGCTGCATTCCCTCTTTCAATCTTTAGTCTGGTCCTCCAAGTATCAGTAATTACAATAACTACCATATGCTAATTACATCACTTGAAAACACAAAACATAACCAAAGAAACAGAGAGGCTTTACGGAACAAGGGGACTGGAATTTGGATCAATAAGGTTTACAAAAGGCTGATGGAAGCATTGAGAGCTACAAGGCGCCACTCGTTGCAAAGGGGTTTACATAGATCGAAGGCCTTGATTACACCGACACCTTTGCTCTAGTAGTCAAGATGGTTACTGTCCGTTGTTTATAACGCAGTTGTTGGTGTCCGACAATGACCTTTATACCAACTCGACTTCAACAATGCATTTCTTCACGGAGACCTCAAAGAAGAAGTCTCTATGAAACTTCCTCCGGGATTCTATATTGATGCTTGCTTCAATAAACAAAGTCGGCAGGTTACACAAAAGGTTATACAGACTTAAGCAAGCTTCTCGGCAGTGGTTTGCGAAGTTTACTGAGCTCTTGGTGCAGTTTGGTTTCGTCCAAAGTTTCCATGATTACCCCTTTTCACATACAAACGGAACTCGGACTTCATTGTCTTGCTAGTGTATGTTGACGGTACTGGGACTTCCAAGTCCCTTATCCGTGAGATCGAGCAGTGTGCTTTCCAAATTAAAGATCTCTGTTACGGGCATTCATGGACTCTCTAAAGAAACAATGCCGACTACAAGTGAGCATATTGGACCAGCTAATGCAAGGCCTAAAAGGGACTCAATTAAGCCTAGCAAATGAAAAGATTTCGTGACATAGCTCTAGAAGGTTCTACATGTATGGCCAAGAGCAGAAAAAAGCCAAATAGTTTGTTACAGGCTCTACTATATAAGTCATGTAATGATGGATGAATGGGCAACAAGAATTTGCAGCAAATATTCCATTCTTCTCTCATCCTTTCCGTACTCATCCCCTGCTTCTTCTCCTACGCTCATCCCCTTCTATCAACCCTCTAACAATCTCGGCAAGTTGAAGTTTTTTGTTGGCCTTGAGGTTGCGTGCTCGAGTCTGGCCTGTACGCAAATACACCCTTGACTTACTCCAAAACAACGACCTCATGAGTTGCAAACCAGCCAAGTCTCCTCTGGATAGCAAGCATCAGTTGAGTGTCTCCACTGTTGAAACTTGAACCTCTCCTTGATCCACTAATTTTTCGTCGTCGACTAATCTATCTCACAATTAAACCGGATCTCACATATGTCGTGCACATTCTGAGTCAGTCAGCGTATAGGGTATTGGCGCGCTGCATCGTTCCATGTTGGTTGGGCTGGGCCGGGCCTTGTAAATAAGCCTTCGAGTGAAGGGCAAACTTGTCCTTCATCTTTAGCACGTATAAGCTGACGCCTACTGTCTTTTGTAACTAGAAAATATAAAATAAAAAGTGAAGAAGGGCTCTCTGCCCCCGTCGATTCTAGCCATGGATTCCGATAGCTAGCCGGATTGTTGAGTTCTCGTTTTCTACAAGAAACAGATGAGACAAATAAAATGAAAAAAGTGATTTTAATTTTCGAACAAATATTTTTTAGATACTCCTTATAACAAAACTCACTTTCAATGTTTGGTTGGTATAGTGTTTTCTTTGTCGGCAGCTCTATCGACATTAACATTTTAACTCCTTTGGAATCACTCTCACCAGCCATAAAGATTTGAGATTTTTCATCTAACATTTACTTAAAATTAATTTCATTTCAGTTTCAACTTTAGCTCAAAAAAGCGTACCTCAATCACAAACTTACTTGTAGGACACTCCTTAATAGGTCAAATCGCATTCATAAGTTCTCCATGTTTTTTGTTTTAGTATTGTTCTCTTCAATAAAGTATGGATCTACATATGATGTATGATAACTCTCATATCTATGTGTCCATTTCTCACACGAGCAACAATGGTGAGGCAAAGGATAGAATAGGAAAGAGAGAAAATGCATATGGGAATAACTAAGATTTAAAAACATATATAAGTAATAGTGGAATAGATCAGTGGATTGATATCTGAAACATAATTTCTCATCCAGCAGCCAATTTTGGCAGAGAAACTCAATTTAGAAAGAAACCTCGTTTCCTTAGTTAATTAAGGTAACAATAAGTCTGTTTATCTGTTCTAAGGGCACTTGGGGCCACCCTGTTGAGTCTTCCAGTTGTTGTAGCAAGCACAGAGCTGCTTGTTGCCATAGAAGCCTGGTGGCACACACAGGCACTTCCTGCAGCACTTTTGGCAGAAGAACATGCATGGCTTGTGGTACTGTGTCTTGCTGCATCTCCTTGTGCACTGAGATGGACATTCTGTAGTAAAAATTGATCAAGGACTCAAGTGGATAAAATGATATATACAGAATTGAGCTACAGTTTACTCACGGAAGCTCTTCACAGATCCAGAACCATGCCCAACCTGAACCCAACAGCACATCATTTCAAGTCAGAACTAGAGGTTGAGGTATATGGATGAAGGATGCTTTTACACAACTTACAGAGTCTTTGGCCATGACAGTACTGGTGGCAACCATGGATAAGGCAAGAAGAACCAAAACCACAACTGCTGCAAACTTGGCCATGGAGCTGAATTAGGAGTTGTGAGAATGTGGATCTGAGAGTGTGAAGGAAGTGATAAGTTAGGGTCTATAAATAGAGAGTTGTGTGAGCACAGTTTGTGATAAAAGTATACTTCAGTGATATTGTGGGTTGGTTACTGGAGTAGCTAGCTTCCCCAAAATTGCAGCTGATCAATTTGTGAGACCAAAGTGACACATGAATGGTGGTCCATTGCACATCAGCCCAGGCCAGGCCACTTTGGTCACACACTTGAGATGGAAAAAGAGGGGTTGCAGTTGAGCAAAGGAAGAGGAGAGGCAGTTAGACAAGTTGAGAATAGGCAGATAGGGTAACATGGAGGAAGTTATGGCGGTATTGATATGAATCTACTAAGATTATGTAGTGGTGGGGTCCTCCATCTTCTGCTTGTTGCTGCAGTGAGTCAAGAAAATGTCTAACCCACTTTTACAATATGTATCTGTACCAACATGCATGAAAAACCAAAACAATGATTCTCTAAAGGTTTTGCACATGCTGGTTACTATCAGCCATCTGCTTCTAACACTGCAACAAGTAGAAACATAAATAGCTAGCTAGCAGCTCTTGAAGGAGATTTATTTCCCGGCATCTAGACCATCCTTAGCAATGGTCTTAAAAAAAGATCATCATACCAATTTTTTTTTCTCTTTTATCAAAATTTTCTTACAAAATGACACAATTTTGAAGAATTGAGTTTACAATATGCCATACCTGGAAGATTTCTTTCGAACATCTCACTCTTTTTTTTTACCTGATAATCGCTTTTGGCAAAGACAGTTTTCAAAAAAATACAATTTTTTCGTCCAGTCAGCGCTGAGTTGACACTTAAAGCATCTGTAGCATTTGACCACCAAAACATTATGCAGTAGGCCATCTTTGCTCTTGGCTGGCAGCAAGCCAGAGAGCATGTGCTCCCAAACGGCTACATCTAACTGTTCTTTGATCTGAACCGTTAGATGTAGTCGTTTGGGTTTAGAATTTTAGGGTTTATTCCTATCTATAGCCGTTTATGAAAACGTAAATTTCAGTTGTCTCATATTTTTGACTATAAATACAAAATTTTAGGTACTCCCAATTCACTCCAATTTCACTCTAGCAAATATTTTCAAACATTTGTCTCTTCCACATCCAAATGGCTTCCAATATCAATTGGTCTACTTCTGAAGATGTACAATTGTGCATATCCTGTTGCCACCAATCCATTGATCCAATTTTTGGGAGCAAACAAAAAGTGAACAAATTATGGGAAAAATTCATGCCGTCTTTCAATGAAGTTAGGTTAGAGATGAATATGAAATTATGATCATCAACATTAAGAGAACTTTGTCCGCACTTCAAGCTCGTTTATCCAAATTGAAACCCCTATTGGTTTTCTGGGGTTCTAGTCTTGCATATGCAAAACGAAATTCAGAAGGATGTAATTTACGATATGAGATAGTTATATTTTTTTAAAAAAAAAAAAACTTTTTTCATTATATTATTACAAATTTATTTTGTACATTATGATGATATGTTTACACAATATCTCATCATTCTTTTTTTAGGTAAGGAAAGCTCAAATTCTATTTGTTGTCAAATATAAGAAAGCATTCATACATTTTGAATGTTGGGAATAAGTGAAGGATGACAGTTGAAACCAATACTCCGCCTACTTACACATATGAAGCTACAGCCTCTAGATGATAGTTGCACGACCACTACGACCTGAGTATGACCCTTGCCAAGCAGTTGGATAATTTTTCCACTGCCAATGGATACAATCAATGCTTCTAAGCATATTAGGAAATCCTCGTTGCTCAGCCCTTGCTAAAAGTCGACTCAAATCTGTAGCATTTTGAGACCGTAGATATTGATCTTTGTAATGATAAACTACCTGTGCACAAAAATTCTTCATACAATCTAGGGTAGTTGATTTACCCATTCTTGTGACCTCAGCACATTAATCAGCACAAGAGCCATATGCCAACATCCGTACAGCAACGGTCATCTTTTGCTTTGGCAGGAAGCCAAGCACATCGACGACATCACGCCGTTGATGCCAATAGTCATCATGGTTGCAAAGCTTAGTATTTATACGACCGAATAAGTTGCTAGTCATTCGGTACCTCCGCCGGAAGTCTGATCCGGAGAAAATTGGACGCTCCACAAAGTAATATTCTAAAAGGTTTTGTCCCCTAGGACCTCTCTGCCTTTGTCGGTATGGTCGTCGAGGAGGCGGCGCTTCGTTCCCACCACCTGCAGTTGCTACGATTACGGCACTCATAACGAACGAGTTAGCAATCTCATTTGCTGCTTTCCGTCTTTGTTGGTACATTCAAAAACTCTCACTAAAATCAGAGGGATTCATTGCACAAATAAAGCTGGAGAAGGTGAAGGTGTGATTGCAATTGAAGGTCAACCCTTGTTATATAGTATTTCAAACATTATCCTTCTATACACATATATTGTACTAATTGGAATGAAATCTTATCGAAACCTTGCTCAATTGTTGATCAATAACTCATATACAATCAAACTAGTGAAAAAAAATCCAATTTTGTTGCTTGAATAGTAACAAAAAGTCCTCTTAGAGAATGTTACAGTGCGCAAAATGTATAAAATACTGTTACTGTTTGATGAATAGTATTACAAATTGCTTTGTGAGAACTTTCTCTTGCAGCATATATCCCATTTATGGGTTCAGATGCTCTTAGGTGGAAATTAACCAAAAGCCGCTCTTCCGAAAGGGGGTTTTTCATGAAAACCGTCTTTGGGAATAGCGGCTTTTGGATAATTACAACCTAGTAGGCTAGAGCGATTTTGGGCCAAATGCGGCTTTAGTTTGAACAAAACTCAATCACTGAGTTCTTCTTCTCCCCTCTACTCCCCTGCCGCAGTCTGCCTCGCCCGATGCTGTCAGCCAGCTCTTCTCCGCTCCAACCAGCTATCTTGGTTGCCTTCCTTCATTTCGAAATCGTACCCATACTTTGACCAACAATTTCTTTGATAGCACCCGAAGAAAGTCTAAGTTTCTCTCGAATAATATTGATAACCTCCGTCGCTATGAAATTCTTACTAAAATGAACATTATCCTTTACTACAAAAACTATGTTGAACTCACCTGAAATAGAGGAGGATTTCAGAATGAAGGAAGGCAACCAAGATAGTTGGTAGGGGTGGAGGAGAGCTGGCTGGCGGCTTCCGACGAGGCGGACTGCGGCTGGGGAGAAGAAGGGGACGAGAGGGGAGAAGAAGAAGGAGCACTCTGCGACTGAGTTCTGTTCAAACAAAAGTCACTTTTGCCAAAAGCAGCTTTTGTTTGGAAATCGCTCTAGCTCAAAGAGTTGTTAGTATCCAAAAGTCGTTCTTCTCAAATAATCCTCTTAACAATGATCTCAAAAAAAGATCATAGCATTTTCAATAATCACTTATTATAATATTAACATATAGTTAGAAAAAATTTATTTCTCAATATACCATAATAATATATGTAAACTAATTTAATAATCATAATTAATATTTAAAATATTATTAATACATATGGATTGTAACATAATATTTATAATCTTTGAAAAAAAAATAGTTTTGCATTTACGTGACAAATATTTGAGTAATGCCAAACTCATATATTTAAATGTATTAATTAGTATCACGGCCAAATTTCTACAATATATTGGCCACCAAATTATTTTGTAAGGACATATGTGTGTGTTGATCTTCAACTTCATTCTTATTTTCCAAGTAAATATCGATATCCACTATTCGATCATTGTAATATTGAAATGAGTCTTCATCACACCCCGTGCTTCTATTGAACTCCGTTTTATTTTCATAGTGTGCATATGTGTATCGTTCATCTTCATTAATCATGATGTGCAATACAATGAACGACAACATGATACCATTAAGTATATCTTCATCTCACGCAAGAAATGGCTTCTGAATTATATCAAATCGAGACTATACATACCCAAATGCTCTCTCAACATCCTTTCGAGCTGCTTCTTGATGTTGATCAAATAACTTATCTATACGAGTGATTGTGATTGATTGAATAAATGTATACCATTTCGGATATATGTAATCGGCAAGATAATACGCCATGTTATATTGATGACCATTTACGGTAATACTTACTGGTGGTGCGCGGCCTTCCATATCTGGAAAAATAGGAGATCGGTGTAAAAGATTCAGGTCATTACATGAATCCGGTATTCCAAAGAAATAAATGTCAAATCCATAAGTCACGATCTGCAACAACTTCAAGAACTAAAGTAGCAACGCCCGATCTTCTCTGATATTGTGCTTTCCATGATGTTGAACAATTTTTCCACTTGCAATGCATACAATCTATGCTTCCAATCATTCCCAGAAATTCACGTTCTTCACTAATTTGAAGCAACCTTCTCAAATCATCTAAAGTTGGACGTCTCATATATTCGCATCCAAATTGGTTGATTATACCTTTGGTAAATTTCATAAGCGCTAATCATGTTGTACTTTCACTAATACGCACGTCCTCATCAACAACGACAGACGCCATTCCATATGCTAACATTCGAAGGGCGGCAGTACACTTTTGTAGTTGTGATAAACCGAAACATCCAGATGCATCCCTTTTTTCTAAACCATTCATCACTTGATGTGAAACATTCCATTATTAGAAGAAATAAATGCCTTCTCATTCAGAATCTACGTTGAAACATTCTAGCAGGATATACGGGACGTTCAGCAAAGTAATCATTGAAAAAATGTTTGTGACCTTCTTCTCGTCCTTTGTGAGGATGAGATGTACCTTCTGTTTCGGTACGTCGCTGCATGTCGAAGTAATTGTTGAAGAAAGAACAGAGAGATTTGGTTGTACGACATGATTTAGAAAATCATTTACTTCTTGATCAACTACAGCTCATTTTGATCTCCTTGCCTCATCCAAATCAGAGGAACTTAAAGAGCCAAAATCTAAATTGTAGGAGTTCAATAAATATTTTTGAGTGTTCTTGTTAAATACCCCCAACATATTGTCATTTCATTGCTTTAAAGAGTTGAATAATTAAACACAAGTAGGTACCAATGCACATGATTGTTGTCCTCAATCAAAATACTGGCCATAGTGTTCCAACGTATTGCTTTACTCGAGTTGAATAATTCAACTCTTGTGGATACCGATGCACATGGTTGTTGTCCTTAATCAAAATACTTGTCATAATGCTCTAACGTATTGTCATTTTATTACTTTAAAGAATTGAATAATTAAACTCAAGTGGGTACAAATGCACATGGTTGTTGTCATCAGTCAAAATACTTGTCATAGTGGACCAACATATTGTCATTTCATTGCTTTACTTGACTTGAATAATTCAACTCAATTGAGTTGAACAACTTAAAAAAATCAAAAACCACTCAGACTTAGACATTAACTCACAAATAACTTCAACTTAAACAATACTTTAATATGATAATCCAAGCTTATCTTCACTCCATTTTATGGTTATGAAGCCAGACTGTCAACTGTTGCAACATTGACTCCTTAAATGGTTAATGAATTAAAACATTCAATTGCTTCACCAGCCACCCCTTTTAGTTTGGATTTGGCTTTTCTTAACCCCTTCAGGTCGAGACACGCTTCTTTCCCCTCTTTCAACACTGGTTGGTGTGTCAGGATGTGAGTCAGTACTTTCACTTCTGAGTCTTTTACCACTACTTCCACTTCTAGGGACCTAATATTTTCTTATTAAAGTTTTGGAAGACCGCGCGGAGTATTCAGAGACTTTAATACAATAATTTTCCATTTAGAAAATCTACACAAATATTGCCAGCAATAGAAAATGATTAACTTACCATGCTTTCTTTCATGAAGTATATGACCTCTCTAAGAACATCATCATCGTTTTGACCACTCCTCTTTCTAGCGAAAGCTTCATCATAGAATGCAGCTCACCTAAAACGACTGAACCAATTCTACCCCAACGATCTTTGACCATATCTGTATTCCTGAAAACAATTTCATTTGGTTTGGTTGATCTCGCTGCCTTGAAATCTGTCTAAATGTTTTTCCAAAACACTCCTTTGTTCTGATCTGTCCCTACCAACTGATTTGAATTGGTGTTTATATATGATGAGATGAGAGCTTTATCCTCAACCGTAGACCAAATTCTCTTCCCAGCCAACTGATCTGGAGAAGCTTATGGATGTGATTGGAAGGAGGTTTGTTGTGATAATAGTATTATTGGGTTGGCTGAACCAGCTCATCATCGTCTTCTTCTTCCACCTCTTGTTCTTCATTATTGGCGGCATATTCATAACCATCATCATACCCATAACCGCTATGATGACTGAACCCCTCAATAATTGAGTATGAATAATGGCGAGATGGATCTTCAAGTAATTGAGAATTTAAGGGTCTGTTCTTTGTAACTTAAATTTTCAGTACTAAAGTTAAGTTAGGTTAAATTCAGTTAAGTTAAGTTAAGTACCACCACTATTCATCACCACCATAACAACACCACCAACACTATCCATCATCTCTTTCATCCACACACCACCACCACCACCACCACCACCACCACCACCACCACCACCACCACCACCACCACCACCACCACCACACTACTGCACCACCACAATACCACCACCCCAACCATAACACTACTACACCACCACAACACCACCACCCCAACCAGTGGCGAATTCAGAGCTTCCACAGAGGGGGGTCACAAAAAAAAAATCATGACATCATTTTTAAACATCTATCATATATAAAACGATACTTTTATTTCATTTCATTTATACAAAAAGAGGTTACCAACTACAAAATGAAACAATCTATTTAACCACAAAAGAAGTAAATACCAGAACTAAAAACCATTGAGTCACTCTATCTCTGGCCTAGTATAGGAGGTAAGCCTTGTTTGCGAGTCTTCATGCTCTGAAAATACTGCATAATAACTTCATTATGAATGCTTTTAAACACGTCCCTCTCAATATAGCACACCAAACAATTAGTGAGAAAATCATCTCCAATTTTGTTACGCAAATCTGTCTTGACAATCTTCATTGCAGAGAAGGTTCTTTCCACAGTAGTAGTCGCAACTGGTAACACCAAAACCAACTGAATAACACAATATACTAAGGGAAACACAGTGTGGTATCCCGCTTCAACCATCTTCTTAGCAACATCTCCAATAGCTTGTAGTAAAGAAAAATCATCATTTTCTCTCATCTCATCAATCGAACCCTTAAGTTATTCTGCAAGCTCCATTAATGCACACTTAGAGAACTCTTGCGGATACAACCCCGCAAGTCGAATTATCTTTGAATCATTGAATTTGGAGAATGAGTTCTTAGGATTAAGACACCCAATACAACTGAGCAATTTCTGTGTTTGACTTACTAAAGCGATCCTCCATCTCTTGACAAATTCGGTCAATCACCTATAAAAGTAACTTATCATTAGCATTTTATTGACAAAAAATTAATTCAATAGACAGTAGGAAAAATTTGAAGTACTTGATAACATATATCAAATCTAAAGTGGGAGTCATTTGTGTTGCATGACTCAAACGAAAGCGGCTTTGAACTTTATCTTCCATGTTAAGAATGAGAATTCCATTTTAAGCACAAAAATTATTTACGCTTTCCAAAAGCTTATCCCATCCATTCTCCCTCAATGCTAGCAATCTTGTCTTCGTGTTATTAATCAAACTTACGGCCTCCAGATCTTTCTTTTGCAAGAATTGTGACAAAATATTTGTCAACTCCAATACTAGCTTCATCAAATGAGCAATGAAAACAAATTGATAACTCTCCATCTTCTCGGCCAAGCTACAAGCAACTCCTTTAGTTTTCAAGTCGGTTCCATCTTTAAATATATTTCCAAGAACTTTGATGGTTGAGGGGCCACAAAGATAGAAGTCGAACAATGGTCGTAAAGTGTGAACCCCAATGCGTAGCGCCAGGACGAACCAAAGTTGCTTCTTGATTTAATCTTTTCCCGGTCAAAACTTCACCATTTGCTAACATCTCCACCAAGCACTCATGTTGAATTTGCCGGAATTCATCCTTTCTTTTGCAAGAAGCACTAACCATATTTGCAATCATAGATAAATAGTCAAAACAATCACACACAAATTGATTACTTTGTGCAACGGCCACAACAACTAATTGGAGTTGGTGAACAAAACAATGAATATACACTGCACATGGATTTTCATTCAAGATAAGAGTCTTCAAATCGTTTAGTTCACCTCTCATATTAGAAGCTCCATCATATCCTTGGCCTCTTAGCTTAGAGAGACACAACCCATACTTACCAAAGAATTCATCAATCACCTTTTTTAAAGCTAGTGATGTGGTATCAATAACATGGATAACTCCAACGAAACGTTCCATCACCATTCCATGATTGTTTACATATCTTAAAACAATAGCCATTTGCTCTTTCACCGAGCAATCTCTAGCCTCATCAACCAATAAAGAAAAGAATTTATCCCCAATATCACTAATGATGGCTCTTGTTGTCTCAAATCCACATGCCTTTACAATATCCTTTTGAATCGAATGACAAATAAGGTTGTTATTTCCGGGTGCATTTTTCATTCATCACATCTCCAACAACAGGGTTTCTTGAACTATACCAATCAAGAATTTCTAAAAAGTTCCCTCTATTAAGTGAATCATTCATTTTATCATGGCCCCGAAAAGCTAACCCTTGTTGAAGTAGCAATCTAACAACATCAATAATTGCATTCAAACGAGTGCGGTATGCAGCTCCCAAAGCTCGATTTCTAGAAACTACTATTCTTGCCAAACTTTGTCTTTGATCTTTGAAAGCAAAGAATGATGCCTTAGCATTATTGTGCGTACTACTAGTTGCGCCTACATGATCTCTAAATTTCTCGCTAGCTTTCTTCCAATTTTGAAATTTCTTTTTCACAAACACATCATTTCCAATATCTCTTTTGAAAAGATAACATCAAAAATAAAATGCTTCATCTTTAGACACACTATATTCCAACCATTCCCATTTCTTGAACCATTCCACTTGAAAGCACCTCAATTTATTTCCCATATTTGTTTTTGGAAAATCATGTGAATGTGGTTGACAAGGACCTTGAACCAAACATGCCCTCCTAACGTTATCTCTGATCACAGACTCATAATCATTGATCGGTTTTCTCAATGCCTCCAGATTGGAATCCAAAACAATCAAATTGGAAATTGGTAGTCGCTTGTCTCACATTAGCTTTGCAAACTGCAGTCTTAACCGAAGATTTCAACTTGGAATCAACAAGGGCCGCTGGGCGTTTAGTCGCGGAGAAAGCAAGGGATGAAGCTGAAGATGATGTTGGCGACAGCAAGGGATGAAGCGAGACAACAATCAAGTCGGAGACAGTAAGGGATGAATCTGAATATCTGATTCTGCTGATGAAGGGAGATGGCGAGTGTGGCGTGGTTTCGCAGAGCTTATGCGTTATGCCTCTTGGCTTCTGCACTTATTAATTAATTAATTTTTTTTTAATTATTAAATAATAATAAATTATTATTTAATTAAAAAATAAAAAAATATTTTTCAAAAATTTTAGGAGGGTCCCAGAACCGCCTTTGACCTCAACCAACACACTACTACACCACTCCAACCATAACACTACTATATCACCACACCACCAACACACTACTACACCACCCCCCAAACCATAACACTACTACACCACCACCATCACCACAACACCACCACTCAAACCACCACCACCACTACACCACCACACCCGTTGGTTCAGCTCGTTCGATGCTTAGAGCTCAAATGAAAGTTTGAAAAGTATCGGATCGAGTCCAATCAGCTTGTTAAAAATTTTAGCCTTTTAAGGCAGTCCATGAGGCGTACTTTGATCCTATAAGACCAGGGTAGAGTTGGGTCAAATCGGATTTTAAATAAAAAGTACAAGAAAAAAACTAAATTGATAGAAGAATGCAAAATGTACATCAAAGTTTAAAATACTCAAATATTCATTGATCATTTTTTGATCAGCTAGTGATGTTTTAGACTTGGTATAATACCTTACAGTTTGCAATCTTAATCACACCCTTAAATCACAAGAAAACTCACTCTCAACTTAAAACGATATGTTGCTCAACACTACGGTTTAACTAAATCCAATTATATTAGTATTTGAAGAAAGAAGATCATAAGCAACAGTAAATCAATGAAGAAGAGACCGTACTGTGCAAGTTCTTGTACCAAAAATTGTGTAAAGGTTTAGATCATTGTGATCATGGCGTTGCCATGATGACGACTAGTCATTCTGATAGTTTTTATAATAAATCATCCACCATTTTGCCTAGTAGTCGCCTAGTTTTGTCAAGATGATTATGCAACATTTGAAACTATATAGTCAAAATTGGAAACTAAATCATCTCGAATTAGTACATATTTAAGATTTTTTGTAAATACTATATTATTTTATGAAAATGTATCTTTAATATTTATCAAATATATTTAGTGTATTAAAAGCATCCTATCAACTTGGAACGACTAGTATTTCGTCATATCGATTAATCGTTCAAATTATACATACATCATCATTCGTGTGACCAGGGGCGGAGCCAAGAATTCAAATCTCGTAGGGCTAAAATTTTTTTGCTAAAATTCGTGTCCACATTTGTTTCATTAATGCAAAATACAAAATGTATTACATGGGGACAAAAATCAGAATCATCTAAAATTACACAAAATACACAACTAACTAAATTTCACCCTACGAGATCCGCTCATCTCAAACTCAGTAATTACATCATCATTACTGATACAATCTGCAAAACTCCTTTCAACATAAATGACCATGAGATCATCAAGAAACTCATCATTCATCTTATTTCTGAGTTTATTCTTAATAATATTCATAGATGAAAATGCTCTTTCTGTTGTTGCTGTAGATACTGGAAGAGTTAAAATAAGACAGATCAATCTGTAGATCATAGGATAAAATGTCGACTTTCCTGATTCAACCAACCGCTGACACAAATCCGATATAGAAGCCATATTTGTAAATTTTGAATCCTTATGAATCCCTGCTAAAAAGAATTCACACTCCATATCAAGAGCAGCCATATCATATGTTGAAAAATCTGAAGGATAAAACTTCGAAGCAAGTTTACATACATCTTCTGCTCTAAATGCTTGAAAATCATTGCGTGGATGAAGTGATACACTAAGAACAAGAAGCTCCATGGAACTATCCGCAAATCTAGTATCAAGCTCCGTCAACTGATAGTCAATAACAACATAAAATATGTTGACCCGATAATAGAAGCCATTTGTTATGTTCAATTCATCATCCCTAACGCCTTTCTTATAAGAAGCAGACATATCCGGCGTAATAATAGCATGCTCATAACAAAATGCTTCAACCTTCATAATCAAATTGTCCCATCCATCATTTCTCATAACTTGAAGTTTTTCTTTTGTTATTGAAAGAAAATCCACAGCATTCAAAATGTCTATGTCTTTCTTTTGAAAAGCTTGAGAAAGAAACTCCGTAATCTTCATGACGTCATGCACCAATATCAAACAGTAGACAAAATCAAACTTTTTCATAGCCTTACCAATTCCATATGCTTCTCCTCGAACTTTATCTACTCCATTCTTGTATAAATCATCAATAGTTGCTCGGGTAGCTCCATACAAATTAATCAAACTTGAAATAGACCGAAGGTGTGAACCCCAACGAGTAGCCCCAGTTCTTTGTAAAGTACAAGCTTGATTCATACCCGAACCCGTCACAAGTGTACCGGCTGCCACTAAATCTAGAATTTCCGCTTCTTTGCATAATTTTAACATCGAATGTCTTTTTGCGGATGAATCAACAAAGTTCACAATCATATTCAAAGTGGAAAAGAATTGCCACACATTAGAGACTCCTTTAGCTGCAGCATTTAAAGTCAGTTGTAGGCGGTGTGCGAAGCAATGAACATAATAAGCATATGGACACTCCCTTAGAAACAACGCCTGCAAGCCATTAAACTGCCCACGCATGTTGCTTGCACCGTCATAGCCTTGGCCACGTATATTTTCTTCTTTAAGATCATATTGAGTGATGATCCTAGATATCTCATCCTTCAAAGTTTGAGAATAAGTGTCAACAACACTAATCACTTTAAAAAATCGTTCTCTGATTAATCCTTTGCAATCCACAAAGCGAAGGATGACTGCCATTTGCTCTTTATTTGCCACATCAAGAGCTTCATCTACAAGAATGCAAAATTTAGACTCACCTATTTCCTCACGAATTCTGGCTCTAACTTTGTTCCTGAGAATATTTGCAATTTGCTTTTGAATCGTTGGAGAAGTATATTTGGCATTTTTTGGAGCATTGTTAAGGACTTTGTGATAATCCTCATTCATTCGTTTAAATAGATCCAAAACTGCATCAAAATTTCCACCATTAAGAGAGTCAACCGATTCATCATGACCTCTAAAAGAACATCCTTGTAGTGCCAAAAATTTTACAGCCTCTATAGTAGCAACAAGTCGAAGTCGGTTATCTGCTACTTCTTTTGAAGACAGTGTGCTCATTACTCTCTCTATATGCTTGGAGGGATTTTTTAAACTTTCCCACTTGTACACAGAAGAATTATGTGTAGAATTAACCCCTCCCACATGAGCTATGATGCCTGACTTCTTGGACATTACATTCTTCCATCCATTAAACCCGATGTCAGTAAAATATAAATCTTTGGATGAGTTGCTATCAAATAAGAAACAAGGAAAGCAATATGCTTTATCCTTCTCAGGAGAATACTCAAGCCAAGACCATTCTTTGAACCACTTGTGACTAAATCTTCGATTTTGAACACCATCCCAAGTAGATGGATAACTACTTAAATGAGGTTGATAAGGCCTTAACACTACATAAGCTCTCCGAACATTATCACGCTCATTCACAGGGTACTTGTATATAGCACGTCTTTTGCCCGGGTCTCTTTCAAGTAAATTAATATCAAAATTTTCTTCCACAGGGATCCCTTCATTAACGGATTTTTCGAAAATATCTTGAACTTCTACTCTATTTTCATTCTCAATATCACGAGGATCACTGTCATTACCACTTGAGGGGACATCTTTTTTCCACCATGATAATAAAGTCTTCAAACGTTTGGGATTTCTATTTTCAGCCATTGTTTTCAATACAATAGAAATGCAATCAATAACTGCACAATAAACATGTATTCAATTAATCAAATGAACTAAATATTATGAAAACTACACAAACTTAATCTGACCTTCCTATAAACTTCGATTAAAAACCTCCCAATCCAGTGCCTTATCCAAGCTGTATAAATAACGATTAAACTACCCCAAATACAACAGATCACAATTCACAAACTATTTAAAACAACATAAATCCCCTTATCCAAACATTCACTGCAACATATGATTTCAATATGATTTCCAGAAACATCCACTGCATAAATCCCCTCTCCAAAGTCCAAACATTGCACTGCAATCCAGAATTGCCAGAAACATTCAATCCAATTAGTGAATTAGCTATCAAATTTTATAACCCCAGAATGTCAAATTACACTATAACATCAAATCACAGCCAAAAAAACTAAATTATTCAATATATGATTTCAAAAATTCGAATCCTTACAACCTAATCCTTCAATTTCAAGTTTCAACTACAAAATATTGATATCCACAATCACCTACCATGTGATCTAATCGAACCTGAATGGAAGATTGGAAGACCGAGAAGAGTAGATGACGGTCGGAGACCCGCAACTGGCTGGAGCCTGGTGCCCTGTTTGGTGGAACACTGGAACGGTGCGATGTGCGACAGCCGACACTGCGGTCTGTAGTGTGGAAGGCGAACGCGATGTGGCGATGCAGAGGCTGGAGGCGATGTGGAGGCTGAAATGTGGAGGCTGGAGGCGATGTGCGACGCTACGGTTTGGAGACTGGAGTCTGTCGATGAGGCTGGAAGATTTGAGATGTCAGATCAGGTGTTTTAGGTTTTTTTAATATTTTAATTTTGAATTATAAAAAAAAAAAAAAATCTGCCCTGATTTCTGCCCGGGCTGCAGCCCACTGACTACATCCGCCCCTGCGTGTGACACCATAATAACTATATTGTCACTTTCAACTTTGAAGCTATAAGAATGAATATATGATACTTTGAAGCTCATTTGTCATCACTTAGAATGACAGAAGGTTGATAAGCTAAATAATCCGAAGTACAAGAAACTCAAAATACATCTGAGTTATATTTTTTTGAACCACAAATGTTATGACTTGGCTAGCCTACTATATTGTCTATTTTCAAAAATGTTCTAGAAGTAATTGATCAATATTCTTAACCTCTATAGTAATCAAAAAATTATGTTTTCGAGGGTATGTTACACTCAAACGATGTTTGTAAATCTAATGTGTTCCTTCTCACTGAAAAAGTTTTTGATGTTTATTACTCTACTGATATTTATTGATATGTACTGGTATAAATGAAAAATCACCATCCTAGCCGTAGAAGTCTTACGTTTGATCCGTTTGTATAAAATTATACAAAATTGAATCCATGGAGGAATCAAATACGAGAGGCCACTGATTTTGTAACTTTGTATGGTAATGGCAAAACTTTGATCTTCACAGCTTATAATTATTCGAGCATTAAAAAACCGATTCACTGACTAATCATGCGTCGGTTTTGTGCTCAGTGGACGTACAGAACTCGCATGCCTTCGGCGCAACTGGTTGCGTGCCTTGCGCACTCATCAGCTTCTGTAGCATGGCTTTCATCTCCTTTATTTTAGCACTGGAATCCACCTGATGCACAGCGCGCGCACGACTATTCTCGAGCGTCAATTGATGCCTCACCTGTCCAGCAGAATCCTCTATCATCTGCCATACATCCTCCGGGTACATGTTACATATGTCACCACCTGCGCATGCATTCAATAATCTAAGTTCCATCGGTTGCAGCCCGTTCAGGAAATTCTCTATCAGCACATTTTGGGGCAAGCCATGATTATAGCAGTTGGCTTCCAGCTCCCTGAAACGCTCATAGTACGCTGATAGTGACTCTCCTATGCTCTGCCTAGGCGCGGCCAATTCCCTCCTGAGTAGCGCGATCTTAGCTGCGGGGTAGAACTTATCCAAGAACTTCATCTGGAGCTGCTCCCATGTGCGAATAGATCTTGCTGGTAAGCTCATCAGCCAATGTCTGGCTGTGTCACACAATGAAAAAGGGAACGCTTTCAGCTTCAGCGCTTCTTCACTCTCCCCATCGGTCTTCATGTTCTCGCAGATAACTAGGAATTCACGCACATGCTTGACCGGGTTCTCGTTGTTCATCCCATGAAACTTAGGCACATGATGAATGAATGAGCTCCGTAGTTCAAAATGCCCATCGGGTGGAAGTACTATGCACCAAGGTTGGTTGACTGTGATTGGAGCCGAAATCTCGCGCACTGTTCTGCGTCGCACGATCTGTTGCGCGGGTTGCACATTATACACTGCTTCAGCGGCCATCCGAGCATCAACTTCGTGCTGTACTTCCTCTCTGAACCGGGCTGCGCAGTTATCTGCCCTTGCATTGTTAGGTCCTTCTGGGGTTCTGTCCCCTAAGTTATCGCCGATGACACTATTATTCTCCATGCCCTGTTATAAACTTAAAGAAAACGAAATTAAAAGACAACTAGATTGTTGCCCCTGTCGGTGCGCAACTATAATCTGCGCAGCGCAACCGTTTCAAGGTTGCGCAGGCTGATGTTGATTGCGTACTGTCAAAAACACCAACGAAAAAATAAAATAAAAAAGAAATAACTAACTGCAGTAAAAGAAAACTTGAACTAGTTAAAATTTATCTGTGTTGCTCCCCGGCAACGGCGCCAAAATTTGATCGCGCGTCGTTGTACGTGTCAAATTAATCCTTCCTTCTCCACTTAGTACAACGGCTAAGTCAGGGTCGATCCCACAAGGAGCGTGCAGACTCGTCTTCGCTAGCAACCTACAACTTACGAAATTGGGGGTTGTGAGTGATTGGGTTGCGCAGGTGCGCGAATGAACAGTAGTGAAAGCAGAATTGCACTATACGTGCGCAGGCAGTAGATATTAAGTGCTATAACTATGAAACGTATCGATAAAGACAATCCTCTATGAACGTATCCCTTATCATTGACTCTAAACATCTATAGTGCAGTTCTACTTAAGTTAGTGTCCGATCAAGGCTTCCTAATGTGCGCGCATGTTCCGATCAAAGTTCTTGAGCTATTAATTCTTAAAACTAGTCTAAGCAACTACGAATCCTATCACAGTAGTAGCCGATTATCCTAGTGTGTTACTCCTAGTTGTCACCGTCAAGTTATCAACCAGTTTAACATACAATAACGAGCAGTTATAATAAGATTGCGGTTCAAGGCTTCTCTTATTCGCATAACTAATTATCACCCATGTGCATAGAATTAATATAAGTAGACGAACTAAGCATTAAACACAAGTGTCAAAGGAAATACTTCATAGAATCATGCTCAACCGATACAAGGTGTTTAGCTAAACATGCTAGAAGCAAACATCATAGAAATAATAAGTAAAACTAAAGCAGCCAAGGAAAAGTAGCAAGCCGGCGCAATCGCAGGTTGCTGTTTTCGGCTGGCGCAGGTGGTTCGCGCATAATCTCGACAGCAGGCTTTCTTGAGCTCGTGTGTCTCTGTTGCTATATGTCTCTCTCTCTCTCTATATATATATATATATCCTCTTCCAAACCCTAGCTTCCCTCCTCGTATATACTGGTCTTGAAGCCCAAGGAATGCTTAGATTTGGCCTGTGAGAATCTTAGCTACTTCCCAAATCTAGGAGATTTTGTAGGGATAATGATGATCAAAATTTAGAAACGCTGCTATCCTGCGCATGGCTCGCTGCGCACGTTGATTGCGCTACTCGCTTTGCGCAGTTGGTTTGCGCACTGCAGTCTGAATCAGCTCTCCTATCTCCTTTTGCGCTGCTAGCTCCGCAGGTCGTGCATTGCGCTCTTTAAAAGCGCCCGTTAGCGCGCATCTGACTTATGCTCCTATTTCATCCTGAAATACAAAAATACCGAAAACCAGTAATCTTATATACAAAATAATGCAAACAAGCTCAGTGTTAAGATCTAAAAAGTGCATATAACTAGGCTCTATCAAACTACAATCCTAAGGTCCATGTTTCTAACTAATCCATAGCTAGACAAAACATGGCAGTCATGAACAGAAACTTGAAAAACAGAACGTAAAACTTTTGTACACTGAACATGACCTAATGCTAAAGCAATGACCTCATTTAGGGCACAAAAAAGCATAGCATTATTACAAGATGCTGAACCAATCCTCTCACTTGGGGCAAAATCAAATACTGATTGTAATGTAACTTACTCTTTCTTCACCCATTTGTTGAGGATATGCCTTACCTCTTACCCTTGGATCAGCCGATGACATCAAAAAAAAAAACATCAGAAGACTTTTCCTTCTCTTGTTGGTCCTTTTGCCAAACAAAAACAAAAACAAAAATAAAAAATCTCATCCCATCAGCCACTACCTTATAAAATCATCACTCTAGCAAGATAAATGTTATCTCAGATTAATCACAGCAGTAGAAATTAATCCAGAATCTATAGCACACGAAATATGCTAAAAGCTAAACAATTTCCACTATACTTCTTATCAAGATTCAAGAAAGCAACCAACGGCTCTGATACCATATTATTATTCTACTGTATCACTATTGGAGTTCTAAAATCATATAATTAACTATTCTAATGAACAATTAAGAACAAGCAAGAAACTGAAGTAATAAAAAGACACAGAGAATTTTTACATGGTTCACCAAGTATACTTGGCTACATCCGTGGAACCTTAGGGAGGAGGCTCGACTCAATCTCCACTAATCAGGGCCAAAGACTAGTTCTTTACAACAGTTCAAGAACCCTAAATTTTACTGAGCAACTACACTATTACAATAGCACAGAGCAACGATAGCAAGAGTAGAGTAGAAGAAGAATCGAGACAAGGACACTTCCCTGTCACAGCCTAATCCAGAATGCAAGGATTCAGGCGAAGGATTCCTCACGGTGACCGAGTGATGCCGAAGAGCAGCTTCACTATCCAGAGGCTCCAGAGGCGCGACGCACCAGAAGCGGACCAATGTAGATCCAACGACCTCCAGCCGACTCGCAGTAGACGTCTCGGCTTCGGAGTTGCGAGCCTCTTCTTCTCTCTCCTTTTTCTTGATTTCAATTTTTCTTCTCGTGTTTGTCGTTTTGCCCTAAATCCCCCAAATATCTCAGCCCTTTTATAATGCCTCAAAACTACACCGTTTTGTTCAACATTAAAAGGCTCTCTTATTTTGGTCCAGCCTTTTAGCCCATCTGCACACTCATTTAGCACAGACAATACCAAACACAGAACAATGCATAACATTAAATACAAGTGCAGGAACTAGCACAAAGGAGCCTGTACAAGGCCTGACTCTATGCTAAGCTGTGGAAGGACTTAAAGAGACATATTTGTATTACATATTTAACATTCGCCCAGGAATCAAGCGCGGCAACTTCATCCTGCAAGAACAAAAGATGATCATCCATCTACAAGCTCTTCTAGGAAATAGCTACTAGCCACTTTAGTTAATTAATTGTAATAGGCATGCACCATGGAAGTAGTCTTACTTTACTTAATTTGTGCACATGGGCTGCCATTGCTTCATACTTGCCTCAAAGAACAGACAATGACATCAAAAATTATTGGAACACCCATTTGAATAATAATAATAAGAAGAAGAAGGTCAAACAGTCCGAGCTTCATCGTCGCCTCGGTGAAGATGGGGAATCAGACAAGCCCTCTCTCATGCCTTGGCAGCGGATACTGACCAGCACACCACTACTACTAGCTTTACCTTCACTGCTAATTCTCTCCCACTATCAAAACTGCTCGAGGGTTGGATGGCGAAGAAAGAGGCAGCAGTGCCTAGTAGCCACAACAACAACAACAACGTGGAGATCAGCCAAGTGAGAAATGGTTACTATTCCATAAAGGGATCAACAATATCGTCTCAGGTGGTAGTACTTCTCAACAGCAGCTGGCGGCCGCGGTCAAAGGTACATTGACTCCTTAATTTTCTAAAACTCAGAAACTCTCAACAGCTTAGGAGATCCTCTTTGTTTTAGTTTTGTCTTATTCTTTTTCAACCAACCGGCATGTGAGTTTTGATCAGTCAAACAAACAGATATTTTTTCCTATTCTACCACAAATCAATTGTTCTAATTCCGTCATGACTTGAACTGTGATGTGAGGATATCAATCACCACTTCGGCCGCTCAATCATATATACCCTAATGGGCAATCAATCTGGGGGAGCTAGAGGATTATATTTCAAAAACCCAACTTCATTTATAGATGAGCATCGATCTAATTAAGCTAGCAAGCATGCATCATATCACAATTACCAGCAAATTGAGCCGGTGTGTAAATTATGCTGTCATAAAATCATATGTAAATATTTTCAAAGTCTGTCTAGCTTGTTTTTGAATCGAAGGAATGATAATGTAATGAATAGCGTGATAATGCAATGTCGACAACTTGTGCTGATGGTGTCTGAGGCGCCTAATAAATCCCAGCAACCTAAAGTATTGGCCACGTTCATGCAATAAATATACCTAATACACCTAGTTGACCTAGTCAAGACCAACAGTAGTCAAACCAAAAGGACAAAAAGAAAAGAAAAGTTATGTACAATATTATCCAACAGCTTTTAAGTTTGAAAAGATATTTGCATGCATTATTGTATAATACATATAGCATTTATACATTTCTCGTACATAAATAAAGATGAGATGGCATCAACTAGTAATCTAGTATGTTGATGGAGTCATCACACTACAAATTTGGACTTCTAGGCGGAAATTTCGGACGGTTTATAATCCACACCATAAACATGCGGCATGTACGATGGTTTATTAAACCGAAATTTCAAACTAATTATTCCTTGACGAGTAACTTCAAATATGTCTAGTATGTTCCTCATGGTTTGGGAACTTTTTTTGGATAAACAAATAATGGAATCCCCGTCAACCGTACAATAATGATTTTATTTTTGGACGGTGTCGGGAGATTTTTTGAAGGGGTGTCTGTATGATGGAAATAAGTGCGTTGTCCTTGCAGTAAGTTTAAGATTTCATGAAGTAGGTGGTATTGAGACTCATCTTTTCACTTACGAATGCTGAGTAGGTTTTATCACACATTTTCAACTCCATTTCTTAATGATTTAAATCATTTTCTATTGGTTTGATGCCAATGTGCTTGCTTTTTAGGACATTTATATTTCAGAGAGGATCTAGAGTTCGCATACATAAGGAAAAGAGACAAAAAACAGTCGGAAATGAGCCTGCAGAGGATTCAGACGTAACCTCACTATATTCAAGCGTCAACTTATTATATTGAGCACATTTTAGGTGTCGCCTCACTACACAGACTATGCCTCGTTCTGTTATGCAGTTGACGAGCAACGACTCACTCAATCCAGGCAATACCTTGTCATGTTGATCATTTATCGGGTGACGCCTCAACGCCTCGTCTTGTTGAGCATTCTTCGAATGATGCCTCGTTCATCCACGCAACGCCTCAAGTCGTTGAGAATTTTTGATCGATGCGTCACATACACCAAGTGATGCCTCGCCCTTTTTCCAGGCGACGCCTGACTTCTAGTATAAATAGGCAACTTGATTCGAGCGTTCTTCATTCTAGTTTGACACCTCAAATCCAATTCATAGAGTATAGGGAAGAGTAAAGGAGCTGGAGCCTCAGCGAAGAAGACCCAAGATCACACGGAGCAATAATTCGATGCTTTGACGGCTCGTCGTTTTGTGCGCCAAATTTAATTTATAATCTCCTGTTAACACTTAGCAAGCGATAAGCAGGGTCGAACCCACGAGAGAGCAATCAGTGATAAAGTTCTACTAACGATTGTCACGATAAAAGGGGGTTTGCAGGAATAATGTTGTTGTTTATCAAATTCACAGAAAAGTCAGTTCAAGGATATGCATTGCAACGGATAATTGTCGATTGTAACATACATCAACTAGTAAACTATTGTTGCTAGTCTAACAATCCTGCTAGGGTAATGTCGACTCTAGTTTTCTACCTGCTCTCAACCGCTAAGTTTTCGAATAGTTTTAACAATTACTCGATTAACAACATCGATTAGGTTATACCGCTAGACTTAGCTAATAGGGAAGTCAATCCAATATCACACAATAGATATCAACTCAGTTTCATCGCTAGGCTATGCTACTTGATAATTAGAGCATGCAATTCAAACGAAGAACAGTAAATTACTATTCGAATTGCGAAACATAAGTATCTCAAACCGTGTGTCGCAATACAAAATCCCCAAACTGAAAGTTGGGTTTAGCTACTATGATCCATCTAAAGCAATAATTAAAATAAACTGAGTTTTGAAATAATACTGAAACTGTGAACAGTAACTCCGGCTAGTAACATGTGGACAGTAATTCCGGCAAAATTCCGTGCGTTGATGCCGCTGCCGCCACTCCTTTCTCTTCTAAAAATTGTTATTGTTTTCGGAGTAGCAGGTCTGTATTTATAGGTAAATCATGCAGACTTCTATCTATGATTTTGGGCCTCGGGCCCAATGCTGACGTCATCAATTATTGTCCGCTCCGGAAGAAGACATTAGCAGCGCGCCCAATGAAGACATTAAGGCACACTAAAGTGTTCTTCTGGCACGGTTTCTACTAAGATGCACACTTACTTCCTTCAACGCCAATTTCCGCATCGACTCTCTAAAAATGCCATAAATCTCAAAAGCAATCTTCATACACCTGCTATGTGAAACACTACAAAGAAGTAATCTATCACACTTAAAATGCAATTTTAAACAATGAGAATAAACAACTCGATGGATCGTATAAATACGCTCCATCACGCTCATAAGGGGTTTTTTTTTCGTGATATGATTAGTTCCTCTTTTATTTTTGATTCTTTTATTGTTTGCCCTATATTTGCCATCATTCGCTGAACGATCTTAATGTTTCTTTATACACTAAGTTTGCATATTCTACTTTTTAGTACATTTACTATCAGCTATTCTCTGGATTTAGTGATCTAAGCCACAAATGATATACTTTCGTGTCTTCATATTGCCAAATAATAGTGGCATTTCTCTTTGAGATTGAACTTGGGTCATTATTTCAGTACTCATTTGACTAATCTTTGTATTTTCCTCAAACTTTTTAATATTTTAGCTTCCTGTTGGATTTGTTAAGCTTTCTGTGCGTGCGTCTTTCGCCAACTCATATGTTTTTTTTGATCATTCGCCATCATGGTTTGCAAAACATCGTCTCGGCAGTGGGACATGTTTTCCCTTCCTCCTTGCTTCCTTGGTCGCCTTTCGAGTGGCCTTATCAGGTTAGATGAACCTCCAGGGTAGCTTTCAGGTGTAAAAAATGTAAGGTCATCAATGCCCATACTTGGAAGCTGATGGGACCTCGACAGAAAAAACCCAAGTTGTGCTAAGCAAAGACCACATCTCTCGCAATGTGTCAAACAAAGATCAACCTTCGAAAGTTACTTGGGTCATGCCAAGCCAGTACAGGCCCTCGAATGTCTTTGAGTTGGACAACTTGAAACAAGAAGGGCTTAGAGAACGCGAGTTGATCATTGCTGGAACATATCAAGGCTATGGACGATGGCGGACTAAACTAACTAAAGACTAAGGAGATGAGATGTAAGGGGTCAAACAAGAATGGCCGAGGAAAGAGTCCACAAGGCCAAGGGCATGGGCAGCTGGCCCGATCCATTTGAGAAGCCCATAACAACAAGAAAAGTTTTCTCTAGACATACATGAAGAGATAAGAGGGAGCCAAGGGGTCCTGGAAGAATAAGAGGAAGCAAAGGCCATCAAGAGCCATAAAGAGGATTATTAAGGAGACCAACCAAGGGGCAACTTGAAGACTATAAAAGAAAGACATCCATCCTTGTTCTCATCATCCAAGAAATCATTTTGAGAAGTATTTTAGTTGAGTAGTCTAGTAGTAGTCAGGCATTTGCCTTGGGGTGAAGATTCGACCTTCGATACAAGTGTCAATTGAGCATTGTTTGTCTATTATATTAAGCTCTTTAAGGCTTTTATCCAATCTTATTTTTGGGTCCTATCAGAAGTACTTCATTGATGAGCACTTCATCAGTGTGTCAATTAGCTTTGTATTGTAAGAAGGTGGAGTATTTATCAGTGTGTCATCAGTGTGTCAATTAGCTGCTTCAACTTGGGAAAACAAGAAGCTAGTGCGACTTGAGCCTAGCCTCCGCCAAAGGTTGATTACTTACAACCCAAAGTCTAACTTTCGTGAAAGTCAATATGAATTTTTTTCCCACAATTTATCAACCTTCTGTTTATTACCGAATATTCAATTAACAAATTATCGTCAATAAGAGACACAATTATACATCTTCGGACATAGACCAATTGGAAGACATTTTGAAGTAAATGTAACTTTGAGATTATGAAAATATGAAGTAATGGAAGAGAGATGAGAAGAGAAGTTAAGTTGAATTGGTGTCATTTACGAATGAAATGAAGTGTATATTTATAGATTGAATTTCAAATATTTGAATATATTTTTTGCACAGTTGGACCACATATTTATAGATGAGTAAGACAGTAGGATCTGATATCGACGGTCCAGATGAACGGACCGTTATAATATGATCGTTGTACCATAATTGTACCGTTGAAGCCAAATACTGACCAAAAGCTGACCGAAAATAAACCAATATTTTGACCAAAATTAAACCAATAATTGACCGAAATAGGAGTCATAATGGCTAAGGGTTATAATCATTTATATCTAATATTAGATATTTCGATATTAGATTTAAATATTTATAATGATTTTTTAATTATATAACTAATTAAATCAAACAATTATTTTCTATTTGCCTAACTAAATCAACTCATTAAACACAAATCGTCTAATACAAATTCAATCTATTATGACAACAAACTCATTAATTACCGATTACCTAATTAATTGTTAATAGTTATAAGTTTATAACTACCTAACTGAGTAATAGATTAAATGCTAATTGTGCCAATAAATGATAATTGCACACTCATTCACGCGCATAAGGTCCGCCCAGCCCATCCCGAGCATCACGCCAGCCTGCACGTCTCTTCCCCTTACATTACTTTCTATGCAGATCGTCTCCGCTGTATAAATTAGGCACGTCGGACATCCTCCATGTCGCCAATAGGACGTCCCACACATGCTCTGCTTTATATGTTCTAAGGGAGTTCCATGGTGACATCAAATCCTTTGACGACCCTAGGTACTTAGGGTATGTTCTTTTGTACTTATAAAGTACTTATATCAGTACGTATCAGTACATATCAATATATTTCAGTAAATATCAGTAACTATAAGTAAATATTAGTAACCATCAGTAAAGTAATAAACATCATTAAAAAATTCACCGATAAAGAATAAATACTTAAAATTGATAATTGACATGAAAAATATTATAATATAACATTTCTTTTAATAATAAAAATTATAAGCTAAATGTCTTCATCTTCCTCCATATCTTATACTTAATTCTGAGAATTTGTTTGCATAATTTCAGATGCTACTTATTTCGCACATGATTCATGTGCTCTTTTCTACTTGCATCGAATAGGTTAGAATCAGTTGTACCATGACAAGTGTATTTTTAACCCTTTATAGTTGTCAGTGTATGTTTTAGGGGTCAAATTGCAGTTAAACACAATTTATAAACCTTGGTAAGCCAAGAGTCGATCCAAGGAGCAAATACATGTGTATTGATGATGTAAGTATGGCAGTGTTTGACAAAACCAGCACAAGTGAACAAGGAGTTGCTGCAGCTCAAGTTATCAAGCAGGCCAGGAGAAGTGAACTAGCAGCAGCTGCAGCAGGGGATGCTACAGCAGGAGCTTGTTCAACTGGCTGTTTCAACCATCCAAGAAGCAGCAGCAACTCGGGCTTGTCTAGAAGGGCTGGAAACTCTATGGATAGCATCTGAAGGTTTTCTAAAATACTGTGGAGTATTTTTCCAGAGAGGTTTACTAGTCAGAGAAGGAGATTTGCATTGAAGATAAATATCAAATCTAATCTCCTAGATTTTAGGAGATAATTGTTCCTTTTGGGACATTGCCTAATCCTGGACATTGCTTAAAGCTGGTGCTGCTATTTAAGCGAGAGGGGTTCAGAGCTGAGAGGGTGATCGAAGCTAAGGGATACACGAGTGCATACACAGATTTCAGAGAGAGCAATCTTTGGTGTGCGGCGGTCAAATTCTTCGATCATCACCCGAGAGCAGAGCGTGAGCGCCGAGCTGTGGTGATTATAGCAGAAGGGAATCAGGACTTGCAGAGTCTGGTTCGAGCTTGATCTGGAAGCCAATTCAGAGCTGCGGAGCTTGTTGGTTGATCAAGGGCAGCCGCGGAAGGACTGACGAGTTGTTGGCTCGGTCAAGTGTCGTGCGGCAGTACTCGCTAGTGGCAGGTGGTCACTGAGTGAGGGGCAGTATTCCAGAGTGTGCAGCACTCGTGGAATCGTTCGATCGGCTCGGCAGAAGGCTTTGGAGCAACGCGGACATTTGTACTTTAGCTGTGTGTTACAGCAGTTGCTACAGCAACCCTGCTGAGTCAAGTGTAATTTAGAATAGGCTGAGTTTCGAGGAGACAGTAGCTATTCTAGATTGACATATTGTAGAGGGTGTGCAGGCACAAGTCAGAGCTTGTTCTGATTGTGTCAAGTGATCCACACAAGGTTGAGTAGCATAGGTTGCGTGAGTTGTAACCATGTGTACGTGGGAACCTTCGAGTTAGTGGATTGAGGACTGGAGAATAGTCCTCCCCAGACGTAGGCAGTTGGCCGAACTGGGTGAACAAACTTTGTCTTGTTCATTGCTTGCTGAGACAATTTTCTAGTGAACAAGAGTGTGCTGCACCAACTGCTTGTTCACAAATCTGTCGAACTAAGACACTGTGAAATTTCATGTATATTATGCAAGATAGTGCCTTTGTTAGCTATTCTAATAATGAAAAAGTTATAATAACCTAACTAAGTGATTCTGACGCAAGAACAAGATTATGCAAATAAAATTAATATTCCTGACTCAAACTTCACCCATGCCTAACACACAAATCATGCAATAATTCTAACAATGCAATCATACTATGAAGTTATGGAAATAACCTAATAACATCAGACAAGCCGTCCAATCACGGATCATTGCCTGAATTAATTCTTTTTCCTGGGTTCTAAGTTATTATTTATATGAAAATCAATTGGCCTGATTTTAGAAATCAATTTCGGACAGGTTCAATGTCACACCGGGTTCTGTGGCCGAAACCGTCGGTTTTCTTAATGAACCGCCGGTTCGGTCACTAACCGAGTTGGCTCAGTAGGTCTGCTTATTTGCATTTTGGGCCGGTTCCAAATTGAACTGTAGTTTGATCTGTGAACTGCGGTTCTGCCTTGAACCGGCGCTTCAGATCTGAATTGGCCTACTGTTCACTCAGCGATGTGGTTCTGACTTTGCTCGTGTTGTTAACCATCTAACCTTCGAACTACGTCTTAGTGTAAACTACAAAGTCGAGTTAGCTTTCTAACAAGATATGAAACGTCTCAATCGGATAATAATCATGTGCTCTGTAAGCCTTTGATTACAAATAGGTCAATCTGCTCAGATTTGGTATGTACTCGTCTGAATATTTGTGTTTTGCCTTATTTTGCTCCAAACGGACTATAAAGCATCGATTGAATATATTGACTTGAAATGAGAGTAGAGTGGTAAAAACACAATGATAAGTTCGGGAGGAGTGAAATTCATCATCGAATGAAGCGAATAGTCGGTAAGAAATCAACCGATCATACCCTGCACCAATTCATGTGATAAAATAGGTATTTCTAGTTTATTCATGCAAATAAAGTTTTTCAAAGTAAATTAGCAATAATGATTTCATTTTTCCCACATCTGACACCTCAGGCATGATCCGAAGTATCTTACAAGTGTTTTCAAAACACCAAATGATCTTTCAATAGTTGTCCGTAAAGATGAATGACGATAGTTGAACGTTTCATAAATTTCAGTATGTGGATGACCATTTCAGAATGCTGGCATATGATAACGAACTTCCTTATTTTTTTTAAGGAGCCAAATATCCCATTGTATTTCCTATAAAAACCAAAATAATGTGTAAATGTATGAAAAATATTCCAATTTTCTGATAATAAAATTTTTGTTCATGTCATTTCATACATGGGGTGGGTGTAGAAAATAATACTTTGATTGCGTTATCGAGTCTTTCCAGACAGTTTGATCGTGAACACTCCCTTCTCATCCAATGTGTATGTAAGTGAACAATATATCGAAACACATTCCACGTTTTTATCTTTTATGCCCTCGATATTGAACATCATGACTATCTCCTAATACAACTTTGATATGAGTTCCATCAACAGCCCCAACACAGTCCTTAAAAAATATATAACTGTTATCTGTCATATGTTAAACATAATTATTAACCTTCTATTTATAGAGAAAATGTGATTATTGAAAATTTTATTTACATTAAAATATGGAGAATACAAACTATTCTTTGCAATCTTCTGCGGCACTAACTTCACTGGCGTATGCAGTCTGACAATATCAAATGATAGTTCTTTCAAAGCAGCTAATACCAATTTAAAATATCTATGAACTGTGGATGGAGAAGGTTTGACTGTATAAGCGACATCTCTATATGAACCTCTTTTTGCCAAAATATATAATGTCATTCCCACTTGTTCAATAACTTGTAATCTTTTGTTGTCTCGCAATAGTTGTCTTGACACCATTATGTCGACCAAGTACAACATCATTTCATTTGTTAATCGTAATTGTTCTTGGAATAAACATGGATGTAAATTTACCAATTTGTGCATATATTCACACTCAGTCTCACCTCCAGAGCGTAACACATTTCGATGTGTGTTTCTCTCAACACTTCTCAATTTATCAAGTGCAATCCTCCTACAAGCCTCTAGTATTTCTTCATTCATGCTACATAATATGAAAACATACACCTCATTATAAGAAATAATAATAATAATGTCATAAGCTCACCAATAATGTCATACTACAAGCTCACAAATAATGTTAGAATACAAGTTCACAAATAATACAAACACATAACTAATGTCATACTACAAATATAATAAAACATAAAGTCATTATCCCATAGTTCGTCAATAGAGTAACACAATGTTATTCCATTGTTCATCAATAAGGCACACTTGAAGGAGTCTGTCTCAATCCAAGCTTCTGAGTCATGCCCACCTTTGTTCATCATTCCTCAATTTCAAATATATTCGATCAAGCTTGTTGTCTATGAGATATTTGATGGAGAGAAATAGTATCACCACGCAACTTTACTTTCTCCATATTCGCAACACAGTCTTACAAATTATCCTCATGAGATCGTGCGTTGGTCAGCTCTAGAATTCTTAATGCTTTGTCAAGTTCAGTGCTCTTTTTTCTTTGAAAAAAGGAGCTAGAACTCATCTTCATACTTTTAGAGCTTGTAGTCTTTGACGGAGGCCGACTTTCTGCTGGATCAGTATGAGCGGATAAATGACCTTATATTTATCCATATTTTCCCTTTACTTCTTGTTTGTTCCATTATTTTATGAAGTCATTGTTTTCTTTGTCCATTTCAGGTTTAAATGTGTATAACATGATATGAAGTGGCCCGAAGAAAATTTGGATGAATTCCTGTCGATCGAGAGTAAAAACGAGCAAGATTGGAGCAAGCTGCAAAAGTGATTTGCCCAAGGAAGATTTGATTCGGCCAACAAGATGATTGAATCACATTTGATTCGACCAGCCTTGGCCGAATCGTCCTCCAGCTGCACGGATCAACCTGACTCAAGGAGAAGATTGATCGAATCAAATAGACTTGACCAAATCAGAAAGTGATTCACCCAAGGAAGAAGCGTGCTGCCCGAATCAGCTTAGCTCCATAAGGATTTTTTACCGAATCGATTGACGAGCTTGACCGAATCAAATGTGATTCGCCCAGCTTCATTACATCACTGAGATAGTGATTCGACCAAATCAACTAGAGCGTGTCCGAATCAAAAGTGATTAGGGCACTACGGTTGAATTGGTAATTTTCGAAACAGTATAAATAGAAAGAGATGCAAATTTAGAAGGGACTTTTGTCAAAAAATGAAACCCTAGACAATTGCTCTTGGACGACTTGGAGAATTGTCAAGGATTTGGAGAAGACACACGCAATTGAAGATTCTACACCAACCCTCTACTCAATACCTACTAGTTTGTCTTCAATTGGTGAATAATTTCCTTTAAAAATCATGTCTTGTATTGAACTTACCATGAGTGAGTAGTCCCATAGTAGTTGGGATCCTCATGGATCCCTTAAGTTAGATTGTAATGCAAAACATGTCCTTTTATCTATATGAGTGAAGTTTGATTGAAAATTCTTATGCTTGTTCTTCATGTTAATTCTATGCACACCAAGTGTTGACGAAACACATGAATGAGTATGAATTGATAAAACACCTAGGGATGGAATGAGAATTGAACTTAGGTTGTTTAGAAGATCAAGCATAATTATTTTAGATAGCATTTGTGCGCGAGAGTGACATCGCATTCTATTAGGCTAAGCCTAGAGCGGACTTTAGTTAACTATCAATAGACCGAGAGGTTGAGATTAAGAGACTTTTGTTCTACACGGTTCAACAGAGCGAGAGTTTGAGAATTGTGTCACTTAGGTATCATTCTCATTCTAGAGAATGAGCGAGAGTTGAATTTATAATGCGTGATACTTTAGCCTAGAATAATCATCAAATTAACTCATGAATATATTCTGTTTTGCATTGCCAATCGTATGACCTAGGGATGAAATAGGATTCCGACTAAATTTTCTCTATTAGTTTCTTTTAACCAAGTTGATCTTGTCTTTGTATTTACTAGATATACCTCGCATAGAGGAAAAACTCTCCCATTTTTATTTAGTAGACCCGCATTAGGCATTATTAGCTAGCTTTAGACTAATTTAGGCTTTTTTTTCTTGGGTTCGACTCGAGGTCACTCGGATTATAAATATTGTTTGCGTATCGTGATTGGACTAATATTTTTACTACCACAATTTCAACAAAGTTCAAAATGGCGCCGTTGCCGGAGATTAGCCATTAGACTAGTTTGCTAGTTAGTATTGTTTTAGTTAGTCTACTTCATTTTTTTTCTTTTTGTTGATTGTGATTGCGTGTTTGCGTGTTGTTCTTGCTTACTTTGATTTAAGTTCACACTTATTGACGCTTTCTCTGATTGCTTGGTAGGTGTTTCAATGAAAACCAAAGCATGCACAAAAAGGGCATAAGAACAAGCCTCCACATCAATGCCAGAGCAGAAATTGCCAGATTTTGATACTCTTTCTCCTCAAATTCGCATTGATCAAACACCAACAGAATTTATGGATCGACCAAACCCGAGGAGGGAAGGAAACGCTACTCTTCCGCAAGAGGAAGATGGAGACTGGTCTCGACGACTCCACTTGATTCCCACATTATCGACGCATGCCACTTGTGAAGGAATGCTCGCAAAGGACTTCTCAAGTGTGTTTCTTATGAAGAAGGGAATCGGCTATGTCTTAGCCAATACGTTAAACTAGGCTGGTGAATATTTGTGCCTTTGCTTCTACTTGTTGGTAGTATAGAATTGTTTTGGACAACACCAAATAGACTAGCGGGTTTAGGGATTTTTGTGTTTTAGTGCACTCGAATTACTCACTTGGTTTGATTATCTATATGTAAAAGTTTTAAGTGTGAGGTAATTCTATTTGTGGAATCTGGTAAATTTTGGGAGAATTTAGTGGAGAGGGCAGGCGGTAACACACAGCAGTTGATTCGCCCGAATCAGTTTCTAGCTTGCACGAGTCACTTTTGATTCGTGCAGCCTGAAATTGTTTAAAACAGCAATGAGTGTTTGATTCGAGCGAATCACTTTTGGCCTCCCCGAATCACTTTTGATTCGAGCAAGCTCACATACCTATACTGATTTGATTCGACCAGGGCGTAGCCGGATCATATTTTGAGCACCCCGAATCAATTCTGATTCGGACAGTTTTGAGCAACACTGATTTAGGATTGACTTTGGAAAAATTTGCAACTTTACTCGCATTTATTCGAAACTTTTTCAAGCACTATAATACACTAGTTCATGACTCTTGATTTACACGAACATATCTAAGTACACTCATCATTTGAATTGACGCGCATTTTGATGATGCAGTATGACAGTGTTTGATAAAACCAGCACACGTGAACAAGATGCTGCTATAGCAGGAGTCCAACTTTCATGAACAAGATCAGTGAACAAGGAGCAGCTATAGCTGGAGGAAGCTATAGCAGGAGCTTGTTCAGAAGAGTTGTAGCGTCTGTTCGAGCAGCAGCAGTTTGGGTCTTTGAAAAGAGGGCTTGGCAGTCCTTCTAAGAGCATTAGAGGAGTTTCTAAGTTGCTGCAGAGAATATTCCAATGGAGATTCCTAGCTGAAGAAAGAGATTTGATTGTGGGAGATTTGAATCTCAAATCAAATCTAATCTCCTAAAAATTAAGATATATTGATATTACTAGGGAAATTGCTAAATCCTCATAATGATGGAATTGGGCGTTCCCATTTAAAGGAGGCTGAGCAGAGCATCAAAGGTGATCGAAGTAGAGTGCAGAGAAAGAGAACACACACATAATTCCGAGAGAGTATTTTTCGTGTGCCAACGAGATCTTCGATTATCACCGAGAGCAGAGCGTGAGCGCAGAGCTGTGGTGACAGAAGCAGAAAGTGATCAGGACTTACGTAGTCTTATCCAAGCTTGATCTGGAAGCCAATCCAGAGCAGAGAGTGCTTGTTGGTTAATCAAGGGCATCCGCGGAAGAACTGACGAGTAAGTGACTCGGTCGAGTGTCTAGATGGCAGTTCTCACTAGTGACAGGAGGTCACTGAGTGAGGGGGAGTATTCCAGAGTGTGCAGCGCTCGTGGAATCATTCGAACGGCTCAGCGGAAGGCTTCGGAGCGACGCGGACAATTTGTGCATCAGCTGTGTGCTACAGCTAGCAACCCTGCAATATTTGAATTTTCATTTGAATGGGATAAGTTCGAGATTGCTATAGCTATTCTAGATAGATATCAGTAGTCAGAGCCTGTTCTGATTGTGTTCGAGGATCCACCTAAGGTTGAGTAGCATAGGTTGTGTGGAGTTGTAACCGTGTGTACTTTGAGACCTTTGTGGTAAGTGGATTGAGAACTGGAGTTCAGTCCTCCCCAGATGTAGGCAGTTGGCCGAACTGGGTGAACAATTATTGTCCCATGGTCATCATTGCTGAAACAGATTTCTGGTGAACATGGGTGTGTTGTACCAACTGCTTGTTCACGAATCTGCTTATCAAAGGAGCTGCGAATTTCAATTGGTATCAGAGCGGGAGCTCGACACACAGAGTAATAGATCCTACATCGCCTCTGAAGAAGACAAGGAACAATGAAGGAAGGACAGAGCACGAGTAGACCTCCATTGTTGGAAGAAAGCAATTATGGATATTGGAAGGCTAGGATGAAGGCCTTTCTCAAAGCCATCGATGAGAAAACCTGGAGAGCTATCGTGGTCGAGTGGTCTCCTCCAATTACCATGGATGAACGGGGAGTTACACGGGTAAAACCTGAAGAACAATGGACTGCTGAAGAGGGAGCTGCAGCAACTGGTAATTCAAAGGCTCTGAATGCTATTTTTGATGCAGTTGATGCTAACAATTTCAAATTGATATCAAATTGTGATATTGCCAAGCAAGCCTGGGAAATCCTGCAAATTGCCCATGAAGGAACTGATAAAGTATGGATGTCGAGATTACAGATTATTGCTACGCAGTTTGAGAATCTGAGAATGCAAGAAGAGGAGACGATCATTAAGTTCAATGCGAAACTATGTGACCTGTCAAATGAAGCCCATGCTCTTGGGGAACCTATTCCTGATGAGAAGCTGATTAGGAAGGTCCTCAGATCGTTGCCCACAAGATTTGACATGAAAGTGACGGCCATTGAAGAAGCTCAAAATGTCAGACACATGAGGCTGGAAGAATTCGTTGGATCCCTCAAACAATTTAAGATGAAGCTGGTTAAAAAAGAGCCCACTCCTAAAGATAAGAATATAGGACTGAAGGCAGAAACAGAAGTGAAGAAGCCAGCTCCAGATGATTAGCTGAGTATGCTAGTAAAAAACCTTGGAAAACTTCTGAAGAACATGGACTCCAGAACTGGGCAAAGCTCATCCTCGCGAAAACAATCCAGAAGAGGTGGAGGGAATAAAAGGAGAGGGAAGGAACCTGCTCAAAATGAAGATGAAAAGAAAGAAATGAGAAAGAGTGTTCAATGTTGGAATTGTGAAGGGTATGGACACCTTGAGGCTGACTGTCCGAGCAAACCCCTCAAAAACTCGGAGAAGAAGGATACCAAATCCCCGACGGCTAAGTAGAGTGACTCTGAGGAAAGTGAAGAAGAAAATTGTATTGTGTTAATAAGTGTGTCCGATTTCAACCACAAAGAGTTAATAAAGTATGAATTATACTATGGGGTTGTCGTGTCTGAAAGTGAAGACGAGGAGGACTCAACTGTCAGCCTAATTGACTATCTGAGAGAGATACTTAAACAGTGCGAGGAAGCTCTGCAAACGAATCAAGCCTTGACTGACAGAGTCAAGCTACTGGAAGAAGAACGAGGATAATTTCTCTCCTCATCCAACAGACAAGTCACCATACTAAAAATGGAAGACCCAGGAAGCCAAGCCACTGACATTGGTGCCTCTCTAGGAACAGCAAAGGCAGCCGAACCTCAGAAAAATATCCTAGATGAAATTGTTTCATATCAAAGACTTGGAAAAGGAAGAACGGGGCTCGGATACACTGGTGAAGAAAGCTTTAGAGGAACAGTTTTCATAAAAGTCTCGGATGCCTTGATATATGAAAATAAAAAATCAGATGTTTGCCCACAACCTGCAGAGGAAGACTGAGCCAGACACTTGAACAAGAGGATGCTACAGCACCCGATGAATCATCCATCTGTAGCAAAGCCAGAGCCTCAGAATAAAAGGAGGTCATGCACACATACTCATGGTCAGAAGAAAGGGAATCAGAAGATACCCCCGATCCTGAAGCGGCAGCAGATGACCCAAAGAACCTTTATAGCTAAAAAAAGGGGAACAAAACCGAAAGCCAACACATGCTGTAAAAAATCTCTTTGTCTAGTGGATTCGGGAAATGCTCATTATTGGAAAGAACCACGATGGAGAATTGCAAGGACTGCTGAACCTACCCACTGGAATGGAAAAAAATAGGAGAAAGTCACAGAAGTTACAGGTGTGGAGACCCAAATGCGAAAAACGAAAAGACAGGAGTCTTGAGGGTCAGAAGAGGGGGAAATCAAGACAAACCCAAGTTTGGGTGAAGGAACAATCATCATAGCCTCACGAGGATCCTCCCTACAAAGCAATCATCCAGAATGAGTAGGAGAACTAGCTCCTGGCTACTATAGCAACCTGGCCGGTAAAAGCTTGTTCAAATGCCTTGGTCGCTAAAGAAGGAAGAAGTCACATGCGTGGCACGTGAGACCAAAATCTCAAATCAAAAGGGAAAAAGCGGCGGGTAAATCAAATTCTAGGGCAAAAATAGTTGAAGTCGCTTCCCCAAATCGTTGCTGATCAACACTCCCGTGTGCTCTTCTCACTCTCTGCAAACCTGCAACCATGTTGAAAACCCGAGGCCTGAAGAGAAACCTAGCATCTGCTGGCCAAGGCCGAACCGAAAAGAAGCGCAAGTCTCAAAGTGAGGCTTCCTCTCAGAGAATGGACCTAGTGGTCTGGGAGCCAGCGCCCCTCCCAGTATCTCAAGAGGTTCCTCCTCCTCAAGAAGAACCTTCACAGAAAAAGAGTAGTCAGGTCCGTGACATGAAGGCTACGACCAGTGCAGCAACAGAGACAGAAGAGGCTAGTTGTGAAAGGACCTCGAAGGAAGAACAAGCTGCAGGGGGAGCTGCAGCTAGCCGTGATGAGCACGACAGAGCCCTCTCCACATCCCCTGACACAGAAGGTGTGGGAGAGGAAGTTAGTGCTGTAGGTCCTGAACAAGAAGCTGTTACAGCACCTCTTCTCCAAACAGTTGACAAGGGAAAAACACCAGTCGTCATCGATGACTCAAGCAGCGAAGAATCGGAAGAGACTGGTGAAGAGGATGCTGATGGTGTACCTTCAGAGAGAAGACCAATTCTGGCAGCCACAGGCACTGTCACAGTAGGAGGAGTGTGGTTCAGGAACGCAGAGGCATCTCAATCATGGAGCAGTGTAGAGAGGAAGCACATTATTCCTGAGAAGAGGCTGGATTTGGAGAAATACAAGTCTTCACCAATCATCCAAATCCTTATTGAGGTAAATCTTCTGAAATCCCTAACCTTTCCTTACAGATACAATAACCAGTTAGTTAGGGAGTTTATAGTAAACATGGAAGAGAAGTTTGGAGAAGAGGATGGAGATGATTATGGGAAAAGTTGGGTCCGGGGTAAGGTGGTGCTGGTTACCCCAGAGAAAATATCTGAATTCCTTGGGAGAGATAGTGATGCGAGAGAGCCCACAATTGTCAAACAAGAGGTGTTGGCCATGGTTCGTACAATCTGGGGATTAGGAATTGGATCCCAAGCTCTCACAAGAGAATGGTTAGCAAACCCTTTGCTGACCTCTTGTACTTGGTCGGGAAAAAGAGAAGAATCAGCCTGGGGAGTGTGATGTTTCCTCAGATTGCTGCACATGCTGGCAGCTCTTCCACCAGCAAACCCATTGTGCTGCCCTCCCTTATCTATGGTATGATGGTCGCTCAGCATCCAAAGCTAGGAGAGATCTCTGAAGTGATGTCCGAGGAGCTGCAGATGTTTACGGTTGATCACAAGCTGTTCAAGGGCAAACATGCAGCTGACATAACTCAAGAGGACTCTCTTCTGACTGTCTCGACTGATTCTATCCTTCTCAGAGAAACCCTGCCTACTGCCTCCTCCATTGATGCAGCCCTTCGAGCCAGAATTGCGAGTCTCCTGAAGTCAGAACTAATGAGTTTGGAGGTTGAAGCCAAACGAAGGGATATCAGACGTGCTCAACTCAGAAGTGTACTTAAAGATTTGGAGCATCCGGAGGATGGAGGACAGGCCCCTTGAGCATCTATGGCAAAAAGGGGGAGAGCAAAAAGGTTGACAGTGCCACTGATGAACCCGCATTGATGACTAATGAACACTGATTCTTTTGGCCCTGCGTGGCTTAGCTAAGACCGAATGTGACCATCACTTACTCTTACTTTAAAACGTTTTTTTTAGTAAGTTATTTGCCTGTTCATGGGAGTGTGCATCAGTGGCCTAGGTTTTTGTCAAAATGCCAAGGGGGAGATTGATGATGCAGTATGATAGTGCTTGAACCAGCACACGTGAACAAGATGCTGCTATAGCAAGAGTCCAGCGTTCGTGAACAAGATCAGTGAACAAGGAGCAGCTATAGCTGGAGGAAGCTATAGCAGGAGCTTGTTTAGAAGAGCTGTAGCGTCTGTCCGAGCAGCAGCAGCCTGGGTTGTTGGAAAGAGGGCTTGGCAGTCCTTCTAAGAGCATCAGAGGAGTTTCTAAGTTGCTACAAAGAATATTCCAGTGGAGATTCCTAGCTGAAGAAGAGATTTGATTGTGGGAGATTTGAATCTGAAATCAAATCTAATCTCCTAAAAATTAGGAGATATTGATATTACTAGGGAAATTGCTAAATCCTGATAATGATGGAACTGGGCGTTCCTATTTAAAGAAGGCTGAGCAGAGCATCAAAGGTGATCGAAGTAGAGTGCAGAGAAAGAGAACATACACAGAATTCCGAGAGAGTATTTTTCGTGTGCCAACGAGATCTTCGATTATGACCGAGAGCAGAGCGTGAGCGCAGAGCTGTGGTGACAGAAGCAGAAGGTGATCAGGACTTGCGTAGTTTGATCCAAGCTTGATCTGGAAGCCAATTCAGAGCAGAGAGTGCTTGTTGGTTGATCAAGGGCAGCCGCGGAAGAACTGAAGAGTAAGTGACTCGGTCCAGTGTCTGGACGGCAGGTTCAGTGATCTTTGAAGGAAAACTGACTGGAACGACCTCAGAATCACCCATCTGCCTCTTTGTCTGCTCCACCAGAGACTGTCTCAGTAACCGGATCCTTACTCTCTCGTGACAACGCATCCTTTGATCCTTGCATCAACCCAAATTCTGCGTCTTTTACACTCTTCTCAGTCTTCTAGGAAAACGGCTTGGCTGATCTCTTGGCCTAACCCTATTTTCTGATCAAAAGACTTCACAAATTTTTCTTCTTTAAAATAGGTCTATTCCAGACTTGTCTGCCGTAGACCTTTTGACCGACTTTTCCTTCTGTCGATGAGTCGTCTCAGTCCTCTCAACAGGCAACTCCCCCTGACTGCCAAAACCTGCAGCCACTTGATCTTTCTTAGATTTGCTCCCACCATCAACAACTCCAACCTCCTTCTTCATCACAACACCCTCTGGCTTATCACCCTCCACCACAGGCATAATCATAGATAAATCAATATTAAGGCTCACCTTCGAGGCTGGTTCAGGTTTAACTGCTACAGACTTTAGAACTGAAGGCTTATCCGAGGGCTTCTTCTTTTCTCCGCCCCTTTTTGGCACTTGGAGCATTCACCTAGATGCTCAACGAAAATATATAGGAGCGAGTTAGGAATTAAAAACTCAAATTTCAAAACATTAGAAACCTAAATCTGGCTCTTGGATCTTGTTGATTTCCTCTTTCCAAAGGATCTAGAACATATATCCTCGTCATTCATGACCTATCACACATGCTCTGCCTTAGACTCTGCTTCACCCATTATAAGAGACGGACATCAAAATCTCTGCCTCTAGATGCTTAACTAGTTCAACAGGTCCTTACGCATTGTTCCAAAACTGGTCAAGTCTTACTGAGCCTGACTAAGTGTCGACAACACATAGACCCAAGGCGAGTCTAAGTGTTTCAAACTGGGCATTGTATAGGGTCTATTCCACATGGACTTCAGATTCATCTTTTGTAATTTTCACGTGTGTAGCGGCAGGAGTGTCCTTATGGCTAGCACTTTTTTTCAATCTGAACTTCTTCACTAAGTTCCTAGCATACTTGCTCTGTGTCATAAATATTTCATCTGATTTCTAAGACACTTGCACACCAAGAAAGTAGATCATCTTACTCACCATACTCATATGTAATTCACTCTGCATCTATTCAACAAACTGATCCACCAAATACTGTGATCGAGATCAAAATACTATATCGTCCATTTAGAATTGTGCAATGATGAATTCTTGTTGAATGTGTAAGTGTTTCACAAACAAGGTCATGTCCACTCCTCCTCGTACATAGCCATGTTGAACAAGAAATGTAGCGAGCCGTTCATACCATGCTTTGGGCGCCTATTTCAGTCCATACAGAGCCTTGTTTAGACGATACACATGATCCGGGAGATGTGGGTCTTCAAACCCCATAAGCTGAGCAACATATACTTCTTCATTCAGTTGCAGATCCTCAATAATGTTGGTCATCAGATGATTTTGCAGAATACGCTGCGGTGGTTGAAGAGCTGGAGCAGGGTCTGGTCCAGATTCTGAAGTATCATTGATAGACTGATCCATCCCTTCATTCTGATTGTCTGGGTGATATTCTGTAACATATGTATGTTCCACCTGAGTGGATCTGCCGGTTCCTACATTTGTGCAGACATAGTCATCTTTATCATTTCTGACCGAATAGTCTGAGTCTTGAATAGCCACATTTATCGATTCCACCACAGTTCGTGACTTCCTGATGTAGACGCGATACGCTGACTGTTGATAGAATAACCTAGAAATATTCCTTCACTGCTGCGAGGGTCAAGCTCCTCTTGTATTCTCTACACATAACATCAGTCTTTCCCTTTAATTCTGGTATTCCTCGTATTAGACCATGTTTAGATATTTTTCTCAGTGTCATGAGATTCAAGTGTTCCAACCGCTTGTGCCACAGAATCATTTCATTCTGCTGAGACAGAAAACAGCAAGCATTAACAGACTCTGTGTTAGAATTCAGTAGATAGCAATTATTTGATGAATGATTTCCTCTCATAGCACACTTCCCTTCATCGTTGATGACTTGGCATGAATCCTTTGTAAATCTGACATTCAGCTTTCCATCACATAGTTGGCTTATGCTTAACAGATTAGCTTGAAGGCCTTCCACAAGTAACAGATTAGCTTATGCTTATGCTTAACAGATTAGCTTGAACGTACATTATCATGAACTGATAATGTACCTTGACCAATGACCTTTCCATTTTGTCCCATCATCAAATGTAACAAATCTCCCATCCAGATTCTGTACATCGGTCAGATAGCTTGCTTCTCCTGTCATGTGGGCTGAACAGCCACTGTCAAAGTACCACCGGTCCTTCTCATGGTGAGAAGAAGAACTATATGCAACATAGCAATTGTTGTTCAAAGGTTTTGAGAGAGGCACGGATCTTTTTAGACGATATTTTGCAAAGAACGTGGGGCACTTTCTCTGGATGTGACCTTGAGTGTTGCAAAAATGGCAGATACGCTTGTCTTTTGTCCAATGCATATTAGATCTGTGATGGGGACAAGCACTGTTAGCATGATTAAGATTTTTCACTTGAACAAACATAGGCTTACAATAGGTCTTCTGATGCTCATAGCCCAACCCAGGGCTCCCATAATTCGTACGTTGAGCAGCCAAGATGGTATCAAGTTTCTTTGTCCCATTATCCATCATGCTAACATACTTTCTTACCCTTGACAGTTCTGTCACAGTCTTTGAGTGTTCCAGTTTCTCCTTTTCAAGTTTTGTCTGCATCCGTTTAACTGATTCTGACAGTTCGTATTTCTCACCTTTTAAGCTCACAACTTGCCTTAACTGCCTCCCCCCCCCCCTCCCCCCACTGTTCGTACAGGGCTTTGTATTCCTTTACTATGGTTCTTTGGTGATTTCTGTATCACTGTCGCTTTCACTGTAGTTATCTATTTCAGGGCTCTCAAGTTCGGTCTTTGGAGTTTTTGCGACATTGATGACTGCCAAGTAGTTTGATTTTCCTCTTCTGTTTCAGACTCCTCGGATTCAGTATCATCCCATCCATCCATGATAGCCATTTTCTGTTTCTTGAGGGTATTGGCGCATTCTGCTTAAATGTGTCCAAAGCCCTCACATTCACGACATTGAATCTCTTTACCTTTCTCTCCCTTTAGCTCCTTTTGACTTTCACTAGTTCTTATTCTTCTGAATTTTTCATCATGTCGATCTCTGATGGCTGTTCCAGAGTTTTTTTCTGTTCAGACTGACGCTGGTTCAGTTTCTTCATAAAGCTGCCGAAGTTTCTTACTAGTAAGGCCATCTACTCAGACATTTCTTCCTCATCATCGGTTGATTCTGATGCTTCTCTTTTGAGTGCTATTCCTCGAGATTTCTTTCGGATGAATCAGATTTCAACTTCATTTCAAATGTCTTAAGAGATCCCATCAGAATGTCAAGTCGCATTGCCTTTATATCCTGAGCTTCCTCAATGGCTGTTACTTTCATTACATATTTCTGTGGAAGCGATCGCAAGACTTTTCTGACAAGTTTTTCATTACTGATCGCTCTCCAAGCGCATGGGATTCATTGGCATTATCCATCAATTGGGCATTGAATTTAGTTATTGATTCTTCCTCCTTCATTTTCAAATTTTCAAATCAGGTAGTGATCATCTACAACCGAGACTATTTCACCTTGTCAGCTCCTTCGAAGACTGTTTCGAGTGTGTCCCATGCATCTTTTGCTACTTCACAGGTTGATATTAATATGAAGATGTTTGGCTCAACAACATTGAAGATTGCATTGAGTGCCTTGGCGTTTGTTGCAGCAGCTCGGTCTTCATTTGCATCCATTGATTTTCCAGCTTAGAGTAGGCCACACCATCTGTATCCATGACCAATGGTTCATCTTATTTGGAGATCACGGGTTTCCATGCTCGATCATCGATAGACTTGATAAACGCCCTCATGCGAGTCTTCCAATAGGGATAGTTTGAACCTTCGAGGAGCGGAGGTCGGGAGATGTTTTGTCCTTCTTTCGTACTCATTTTGAACAGTTTTGTTATAGTCCTAGATCACACTCTTTACAGCGAGTGTTCCGCTCTGATACCAATTGAAAGTTATACGTCTGTCACACAAGGACTGTTTCACTATTCTATTTTAGCTATTTCAGAATTCTTCACGTTTCAGTAGTTGTTAGTCACAGCATAAATTGTACAATGTAATGCAAATGACACACGATATGTTTATCCTGTTGAGCTCACCGAGCCTACTCAGGGGGGTTTCTCGGAACCCCAAAGGAAATCACTCCACAATGTATACGATCAAGTAAAATAGATTTTAAGTAACAAAACTCCCTTAGTTACCAATATGTAGTTGAATCATCGTGAGTGCGTCTAAGTCCCTCAAACTGAGATCCTTCTCTTTCCACCTCGATTTGCCTCCCGCAAATCGGTAATTGTCTTCTCGAGAATATCAGCACTATAACACAGTCTGTTCAACGTTTTTCTTGAGCGCTCTACGATTAGATACTTGCACTCTCAATTTCTATCTATTTCTTAAGATGAATGCAGTTCTGCCAACTCCGTCTTCCTTAGTTCTCAGGTTAGGTTTGTCAATCGTGCTTACCTCCATTTCCCGATCTCCTCACCTATATATAGATTAGATTGCATTTTTATCTTTTAGGAAACTAGAATAGTGTTTGATTATGCTTTCCTAAGTCAGAGATAGAATCTAATCTTCCGGATCTACAGTATCTTGGAGAATATTATCACCAGAATATGTCCCATAATATTTCTTTGCTGACATAATATTTTCCCCGATTTTGATTGATCCCATTGCCCCCCGACTGTCTGAATTGTCACTATCTCACCCTCTGTTGCAGTCTTGTTGATTTTGTACTATTTGCCAAAATACATGTCATACATATATCCATGTGGCACCAAGATTTAACACTCTACAACATGTTAACAAATTGCGTCGAAGGAAGACTTAGTGGCTGCCTACTTAGAAGAATTGAAGAAGGATCTATTTAATTATAATGACGAGACAATGTCCCACCAATGGAGAAAGACTGACGCCTGAATGACAGCAACTTGTCAAAATGTTTTTCAAGACTCCCAATAGCGAGCTAAGGGCCAGAGCATAGATGAAATGTTCGAAGACATTCAAAGTATTATTATTGAAAGGTTTTTGGATAAGGATGGCTCGAATAAGGACAAGGAGAACTCTCCTTTTTTTTCAGACAGATGCAGGCACTTGAATCAAGGGAATCTTCCAATTGTTCACCATTTGATGGAGCACTTTTGATTTAAGGAAAGCCTACGGTTTAAACGAATCAACTGAGAGAATTACTTTGTAGACCTTTATTCTCGTGTTTGTTTTATTTCTAGCATGGACCCAAACTCATAAGGTTTTCATGGTTGACTAAGGCCCTATTCTTTAGCCATTAAATTTTCAGCACTTAAGTTAAGTTAAGCTAAGTTCAGTTAAGTTAAGTTAAGTTAAGTTAAGTTAAGTTAAGTTAAGTTAAGTTAAGTTAAGTTAAGTTAAGTTAAGTTAAGGTAAGTTAAGTTAAGTACTACCCATCACCCCAACCCACCATCACACCCCACCACCACCACTCCAACCTACCACCACCACCACCCCAACCACACCACCACCACCAACACCCCAACCCACCACCACCAACCCACCACCCCAACCGCACCACCATCATCACAACCACACCAACACCATCCCCCACCCCCACCACCAACACCCCAACCACACCACCACCATCACCACCACCACCCCAACCACACCACACCACCACCCCAACCCAACAACACCACCACACTACCACCACCACCCCCCCCCCCCACCAACACCCCCCACCACCACCAACCCACCACCACAACCCCAACCCAGCCCCACCAACACAACCCCAACCCACAACCCCCACCACCACCAACACCCCCACCACCACAACCCCAACCCACCACCCCAAACACACCACCACCACCATAAAAATATGTTTGTAAAAGTACTTAAGTTAAGTTAAGTTAAGTTCAGTTAAGTTAAGCTAAGTTAAGTTAAGTTAAGTTAAATTCAGTTAAGTTAAGGTAAGTTAAGTTAAGGTAAGTTAAGTTAAGTTAAGATAAGTTAAGTTAAGTTAAGTTAAGCATAAGTTAAGGTCTAAAGAACAGACCCTAAGTCTTATTTAGGGACGGTATGTTTTTTTTAGAGACCAGCTATTGGGTTAGGCTCTGAAAGATTCTCTCTCTCTTCTCTCCTGTAAATTTAGAGAAGGTTAAATAAAGTTTGAAGTTATAATATTAGTCCTTGTTTAGCGTCATGACTAAGCGGAAAACCTGTAAGTATTTACTTCTTTTTCTATATCTATGTTGTTATGATGGTTAGTCTCATAGGCTGAAATTTTCTTGATATGTGAGAAATCAAGGTATAATCATATGTTTATCTTTGTTGTGCTTCAATTCTGTTCGGAGAATCAAAGGGTTCTGAGCAAGTAGTAGGGTTGAGTTACATGACTATCACAACATAATGCGGTCTAAATCGATTTGTCGACTATATCAGTAGTACTTAGAGATGGAAGTGGGTCGGTCAGCCCGTGGGCCAGCTCGGGTGGCTCGTGGGTTGGCTCGACCCAGCCCGACCCGGACACATCAACCCGTGGGTCGAGTGGGTTGGGTTACAGCTCGCGGGTCGGGCTGGGTCCCTTAAAAAAAATTTCGAGCCAGCCCGGGTTCGACCCGGCCCAACCCTGACCCAGCTCGCCCGACCCACGGGCTCGACCCACGAGCTCAACCCACGAACTCGACCCACGGGCTAAAATTCAAAAATATAGCCGTTAAGTTCAAAATTTCAAATATTGAATCTCATTCCCAAATTCTATAAATACCACATCCTTATTTCATATTTTACACACCAACAACTCTCTAAAACCTCTCTTCTTCTCAAGTGCTCAAGTGACAAGTCTCAATTTTGCAAGCAACGGCCACGGGCTTCTCAAATTGTAAAGCTCAATCTTCATTTCGGTATATTTTATTTTGCTATTTAGATATTAATTATTGTTGTATTTGTTGCATTTGATTACCATGGAAAATTTTAATCTCTATAATTTTGAAGATATTTTTCCCAATGATGAGAATGAAGTGGAAAATAGTGAACGTGTGGATAGTGTTCCGAGGATGGACGAAGGTCCAAACTCATCGAATACTCTCACCGTCACACCATCATCCACCTCTACCTCTAGGAGAAATGAACACATGTATAAATCTTCTGTTTGGGTTTATTTTGAAATTATTTGGAAGAATAATGTAAGATTTGCCACATGTTTTTCTGCAGGCACAAGGGTATTGGATGACAAAAGATCACGGTTGAATGATACTTCAATTGAAATGTGCATTTGCCTAAAAGATTGGCTTGCTGCTGAACGAAGAGAACAAGATAGTAAAACAAATTTGGATTATGAAACTGGAGATGAATTAGAATAATATATCATTGTCTTTTTTTAGCATGTTTTATAGTCAATTGGTGTTAGTTGTAAGATTGAACTATTTATAAAGTTCCAGTTTAGATACTTAGAGTTTGTGTCAGGCTTTGGCCTTCGGTGTGTACTTCCCTCGAGCCAGGATGTTTGACTCCCAATTAATAGATCAGCGGGTTTCTAATTAAAATTAAAAGAATAATTTTTTTTTCTCACAAGTATTTTACTAATATCTTCTAAATATAATTTAAATAAAAAATATAATGTACAAGTACAAGTTCCCTAAATCCTAAACCCTAAACCTTAAACCCTATACTCCAAACCCCTAAACTCTTGCATGGGTCCAATTCGTGGGCTCAATCCGCGAGTCCAACTCGTGGGCTCAACCCGTGGGCTCAACTCGTGGGTTCAACCCGTGGGTCAACCCGTGGGCCAGCCCGACCAGCTCGTTCGTGGCGAGCTGACTTATAACCCGTGGGTCGGGCGGGTTCATGTTTTTTTACTTGACCCGGCTCGTGGGCCAGCTCGTTTTTTTTGAACCCAGCCCGACCCAACCCTAACTCGCATGGGTTATGAAATTTCGACCCAGCTCGATCCGTGGCTCGACCCACTTCCATCTCTAAACTACTGAAAGGTTGGTAAGGTTTCGAACAGGCCTAACTACATAACTAAATTGATGCCGAGTTATGACAAATATTTTGTCTGTAATAAAATAAAAATTAAAAGCGGAAGGATAAAATTTGAATTTTATAGAAAAGCCAAAATCGGAAGAGAAACGGATTGAACTGGAAACTCCAAAATGCACACATGTGAATCGATCAGTAATCTGCTGGTGAATTGCAAGACACTCAAAACCTTCAAGCAAATCCATGCCTGCGCTTTCAAATCAAGCATCTACTCCGACCCATTCGTCGCCGGCAGATTCATCCTCCATTGCGCCATCACCATCTCCGATGCCTTCGACTATGCATTGCGTCTATTCCTCGACCTCCCCACTCCCGACGTCTTCATGTGCAACACAATTATACGCGGGTTTTCTGAATCCGAGAGTCCCCAAAACTCGATTTCTATGTACACTAAACTGAGGAGAGATGTTGGGTTTCGTCCGGATAGTTTCTCCTTTGCGTTTTTGCTCAAGGGCGTGGCGAATTACAAGTGTTTGAGAGATGGGGTTCAGCTGCATTGCCAGGCTGTGAAATGTGGGCTTGATGGTCATTTGTTTGTTGGGACGACGATTGTGAGTATGTATGGTGAGTGTATGTGTGTTGAGTATGCCCAGAAGATGTTTGATGAAATGTTTGAGCCAAATGTGGTTGCTTGGAATGCTGTGGTTACTGCTTGTTTTAGGTGTAATGATTTAAAAGCCTTAAGGTCAGTGTTTAATCAAATGCCTTTTAAGAATGTCACTTCTTGTAATGTTATGCTTGCTGGGTATATGAAAGCTGGTGAGACGGAGCTTGCAATGGATATGTTCTCACGTATGGTGGCAAAAGATGCTGTTTCATGGAGCAGTATGATTGCTGGGTTTTCCCATAATGGTTGTTTCAATGAGGCTTTTCGAATTTTCAGGGAGTTACAGCGGTCAGGTCTTGGAGTGAGTGAGGTCAGTTTGACAGGGGTTCTTTCAACATGCGCGCAAGATGGAGCTTTCGAATTTGGGAAAATTGTACATGGGTTAATTGAAAAATCTGGGCTTGGCTGGATGGTATCTGTGAACAATGCACTCATAGATACATATTCAAGATGTGGCAAAGTGGGTATGGCTCGCTTGGTCTTTGATACTATGCCAGATAAGAGTAGCGTTGTGTCTTGGACATCAATGATGGCTGGGCTCGCTATGCATGGATGTGGACAGGAGGCACTTCAATTGTTCCACCAGATGGAAAGTCATGGAGTTACGCCCGATGGTGTCACTTTCGTATCTATTTTATATGCGTGTAGTCATGGAGGATTTATTGAACAAGGATCTACCTATTTTTCCAAAATGACAGAAATGTACGGTATAGAACCATCCATTGAGCACTATGGTTGCATGGTTGATTTGTATGGTCGATCAGGTGAACTTGAGAAGGCCTTTAACTTCGCAATTAACATGCCATTTCCCCCAACTGATATTATTTGGAGGATACTGCTAGGGGCCTGCAGTATCCATGGTAATGTTAAGTTAGCAGAACGCGTTAAGAGTAGGCTCTCTTTGATTGATCCAAACAACTCTGGTGACAGTGTCTTGCTATCAAATATTTATGCCATTGCAGGTAAATGGAGAGATGTTGCCTGCGTCAGAAGATTGATGGAAAATCAGCAAATAAAGAAAGATCCTGGTTGGAGCGTGATTGAAATTGACCAAGTGATGCATAGTTTTGTAGCAGGGGATAAACGGAGAAAGATAACCGAAGAGGCTTATGAGAAGCTAAATGAGATAATGCTAAGGATAAGGGTCGAGGGAGGTTATATTCCTGAAGTTGGCGGTGTATTGCATGATATACAAGAGGAAGAAAAGGAAGATGCAGTTTCCAGACACAGTGAGAAACTTGCTGTTGCTTTTGGGTTATCACGATTAGGTGAAGGAAGTACTATAAGAATAATGAAGAATCTGAGAGTTTGTAGGGATTGTCACACTGTTATGAAGCTGGTCTCTAAGGTTTACAGAGTGCAAATTGTGTTGAGGGATAGAAGCCGTTTTCACTCATTCGAAAGTGGATTCTGTTCATGCAAAGATTACTGGTGACTGAAAAGTCTCTTGGTAATATAATATGTTACCTGTTCTGTCAATTTAGAACTGGCAAAAAAATCTGCTCGGCTGAGATAAGAAGGTAAGCAGTGATTGGAATGGTTGGAGATTATTAAAAAGCCAGATACTAGATGGGGTTGATGGTGAAAGCGAAGGAAACTGTTTGAAAATTCAGTTGCTTTTCGCGCTGAATAAGGGATGATGATTGACAAACAGCACATGAGCACCCAAATGAGAAATACGTATAGGGTTCACTTTTTATGGAGTCTTCGTTTTCTGCGTCAGAGAAACATATTTTGGTGAGTTCTTGATGAGAAACATTTCACAGAAACTGATAGCTTATAAATTTTTAGAATCTTCTAATCAAACTTTAGTGACTAATAACTATCATCTGGTTGCATAATTATGTATAAGCCCGGGCAAGACTTTGACAACATATGTGAAATAAATTTGATTTGTATTATCAAAGAGATTATTGAAATATATTGATTCTCATGTACCCTATTTTGGATCATATATTTAATTATCTGTTGCTTCTTTTCTTTACAATGTTTTATTAAGTGACATCTGGCAATCCTTTCTAAAGTTGGTTTTTTGTTTGCTTGCTTTCTATAACAGGTTGATCAATACGCAGGTTCAATTATCAACCAAATGGAAGTTTTTTCAAGAAACTCGCATAACATATCTGAAACAGTACCTCATAATGCAAGATTTCAGACAGATCAATGGTGTCAATGAGTTTAGCCAGACAACAAAGGACTTTACAAACTGAAACACAGTCAGTTTCTTTTTATGGCAGCGTTTCACCTTGCTGCAGATTGAGCCATTGTTTTCTATGCAATCAATCAAAGTGGTCAACAACGAATTCAATCATGGAGTTTTCTTTAGTTTCCTAATTTTATGTTACAGCACCACCTGTTATTTCATAAGCTCCATGACTACTACAAGTATACATTTGGATGTTGAGCAAATACAATATTCTCTGCTTGAATGTGAGGTTCGTCAGCTTGTGTGGAGTTAGGTTACTTCATTCTAGCTACTAGTTTATAGTCGTGTTAGATTTGTTGAACAAAGGCGTGCTTGGTTTTCTGAGCTATGGTTGCGTGGTTGATTTGTATGGTCAAGCAGGTTAGCTTGAGATGACCTTCCGAACTAAGATGCCTATTCTGCAAGCTTATGTCACTTGGAGTACAGTGTTGTAGATGGCATGGCAATATCTTGCTGGCAGAGATTGTGTTATAACAATAGACTTTTGGACTTTGTTACTAAATGTTGTCGTGACACTGTCTACTGTTTACTATGTTGCAGGCGCTAACGTATAAATGGAGCATGGTTAAAATTGTGAAGGTAATGCTTATTTTTGTAGCATATATACCTCAGAACAAGAAAAGAGTCGAGGCCTTACGAGTTTAATGTGAAGGGTTGATTTGTGTAATTCATAACATGAAAGAGCAAGGAAGGATGATGCCAATAGTTCATAATGAGACACCAGGGAATGTGCTTTCTGTCTAATAAACTGGAGACATTTAAGTTGTAAGGTTATTCATTTTGAGGGCTAGTTGGGTTACAAAACCAATTAGTTGCATGATGTTCAAAACTAAATAAGCAAAGAAGTTAAATTGATAAAAAATATTATATTTTGTCAAGAGTGGGATTTGAACCCACGCCCTTTCGGACCAGTACCTGAAACTGGCGCCTTAGACCGCTCGGCCATCTTGACTGATTGTGCAAATTGGTATGACTATGTAGACAAAAGGAACTAAATTTAATGCACAACTTTTTGGGCTAATATGTAATTGTATACGCATCAACGTTGGTTGACAAGTTATGAATATTTGGGGTGCATTGAATATTTGGTACGAGATTTGAAGTTCGAGCATGTGGGGGTATGAAAGTATACATGTTTCTGTTGTAAGAAGGCTTTAAAACAATGTGGTTGGGTAATGCTTCAAATAAAGAAGTCAATTTTGTTAAAAGCGATTGCTTTGACAAATGTGGCATCCTGTTTTTTTTTGGAACGGATAGATTCGACCAACTGAATTTGGTTCAAATCCCTGCATAGTTTTTTAGGAGGGAAAACTTTAGTCTTTCTTCTTTAAGTGCGCACCGAGTAAATGAATGATTGAACATAATAATCTGTAAATCACGTCAATCATGTGTGACTACATAATTATAGTGTAACAAATTCGACCGAATTAAAGTATTTACAATTTTAAAGTGTTTAGCAATGGATTCAAACATTTGATCTTGCATAGCATAATCTAGTGTGTTCACTCCACCCATTTCTGACCAATGTACCATATTATTGCCAAATCAAAATTGGTCATAGAAAGTCAACCACAAATCATTTTTGACAAAGGGCATATTGTACAAAAAAAAAAAAAAAAAAACTTAAAAAATCATGATAATTTAAAACTTAAGTTACCTCCACACAAAAAAGTGGTCGAGATTGCTCCAATGTACACTCACATCCCGCGAACTTGCATCTATATATGGTCTTATAAAAAACATCTTAAGCTATTTTAGGATCGTCATGTGTAGGTTGAAAAGCTCTCTACTCATTTCAGAAACCAAGAATCTATAAACCACTTCAAACCCATTTTGTGGGATACAAGTACAAACTATTCTAACAACGGCACTCTTCACTCCCTCGTCGCGTGTTTCCTTAATCATTGGTTTTTATTGTTTAATCAAAATGAAGTGTAGGAAAGCACCAACTCCACATAATGATCCACCGTCTCATCTGTGAGTGTTGTTTTCTTGGTGTGGTTGAGCCCTCCCTCATGTTTCTGGTTCATACTTCCAGGAATTTTTACTAGAAACTCGACAAGGTCTTGGATCTTGATTTGCCATGTTGATGTCAATGAGTCTTTAAATTTATGTTCCTACCAATTAGGGTATTTGCACCGGTTGAAGACCAATCTCAATTTGAGAACGTCCTATCTCAATTTGAAAACGTTCTCGTCAATTTCAAACGCACCAGTTGAGAGGAAGATCCGGAAAGGTAAAACGTGCTCGGGGACGATCTCGCCTAGATGGCCGAGGAGATCGATCGAGGAGAGAAAAGATCAATAGAGGAGAGAGAATAACACGTGCAACTCACGTGACAGGCCCAACGGATTGATCCAAGGGGTTGATTTATAACGAGAAAGAGATCTGCTCCGTTAGATCAGATCCTAATTTGATCTAACGGCTTAGATCAAATCCTAATTTGATCTAACGGCTCAGATTTATTTCAAACAGGATTTAAGTCAAAAAATATGAAAAAAAATCGAAAAAATATGAAAACATATTTTTTTTATTATCTAAAAAAACCACTATAAATCTACTACTCTTATGAATCTAAATTCACACAAAGTATTCAATACTTCACTCTTCTCTCATAGTTCATTTCACATATTTCGTCTCTTCTCTCATATTTTCAATATGTCGGGCAATTGGTTTATGTCCGAAGATGTGCAATTGTGCATTTATATTGTCTTCAATCGATCAATCTAATTAACGGCAATAGACAAAGAACTGATGTTGTGGGAAAAAGTTCGCGCTGATTTTCAATCAAATTGGGTTATGCGTGACGATGAGGTAATTACTACTGATTCAAGATCTCAAACCGCCATTATTTTTCAATTTGCTAAGTTGAAATCGAATTTATCTTATTGGGCATCATCCATTGCATATGCAAGAAGAAATCCTGATCCGGCGGTATTGCTAAAGATGATGTAAATTATTTAATTAGCTTATTCAACATAATTATTGTGAATTAAAATTTCATTAAATCTAATTTATTTATCGTTCGAATTGATAGGTACGAAAAGCTCAAACTATGTACATCGTAGAAAAGAGAAAGATATTCATACATTTTGAATGTTTGGAATAAGTTAAGACACATCCAACATTTGTACCAACGGAAACAATTCCTCCACCGACTAATCGAAATTCAACAGAACGAAAATTCAAAAAAGTTGAACTTTAAACATAATCAAAATACAACACACTACAAATGAAACACATAAGAAAAAAAGTAACACACGACATTTAAAAACGGAAAATAAAACTGCAACACTTGAAAATAAAATTGAAACACATAATGCAAACTCATATTTGTTCGCCAGTTTCCATGAACCAATTGTGCTTCACCAAATCACTTTGAAGTTGTGCGTGAAGATATGCAGATTGAAAGTTTATAAGATGTTCACCAAATGCTTGAGATTGTTGAGCTCTTACCACTGGGTCATGAGGGATTTGATTACCATTTTGATCACTTGGTCCATCGTACACAGTTGGGATCTTCTTCTTGAACTTCAATAAATTCCTCCTCGTCAAATTCTTTCTCAACAATCATATTATGCATTATGATGCATGCTAACATAATAGTAGTCAAAACATTTTTTTTGTGACACATACCTGCATGACGCACTATTGACCATAAGGATTGTAAGATCTTAAATGCCCAATCGACATCTTTGCGATATGATTCTTGTTTTTCATAAATAGTTTTTCTGCATCACCTTGAGAGTTACGAATTGTTTTGATAAACGAGGAGTATCTTGGATAAATTTTGTCAGCCAAATAGTAGCTCTGCTCATATGTGCTCCCAATCACTTTGAACGTCACTTGAGGGGTGACTCCTTCGAGATATGAATCAAATATACCCGACTAATACAAAACATTAACATCATTTTGTGCTCCAGGCACGCCAATGAAACTATGTCATATCCAAGTATCGTACGACGCGACAACCTCTAAATAATAATTGGACGGCACTTAAGACCTGAGTAGGCCCCTTGCATACAATCTATGCTTCCGATCATGCCTAGAAATCCTCGTTGCTCTGCCCTTCTTAGTAGGCGAGTTAAGTCTGCTCCATTTGGAGATCGTAGATAACGGTCTTTATAAAGCGCAACTACTTGAGCACAAAACTTCTTCAACATTTGAGGGTCGTAGATTCGCCCATGCGTGTGATCTCGGCACACTGGTTTGCGCATGACCTGTATGCTAGCATCCGTATTGCATCAGTCATCTTCTGTTCGGGAAGGAGGCCTAAGACTCCAGCGGCATCACTTCGTTGGTGCCAATACGTATCATTGTTACAAAGCATAGTCTTTATACTATTAAAAAGACAGCTACTCATACGATACCTTCGGCGAAAGTCTGTTTCAGGAAAAATTGGATGCCCAATGAAATTGTCTTGTAAAAGATTCCCCCCCCCCCTCGATCGCCTATGTCTTTGTCGATTTGCTTGTCGACGAGGCCCGGCCTCTTCCTCCTCTTGAGCAGCCATTGTTGTAATCGCAACGACATCCATAACAAATGAGTTTTCCATTTCACTCATTTTATTCATTCTTTGGTTTAACAAGTGAAAGCTCTCATTAAAATTGAAAGGATCCATTACCCGACTATGAGATTGTAGAAATCAACAAAAATCTAGATGATGAGAAGATGAATGAATGTGTGAATATATATATAATGATGCATGAACTTCATTTTATACAAATTTAAAGTTTATCCTTAAATATACGTGTCCTCTTATGATTCGTAGAAAATCTTATCGGAAATCCAAGCTATAATTCATCAAAATTTTTAAAAAATTAATTTATCAAAATTAAAATCATTAAAAAAATGTGAATAGTTAGAAATATCTCCTCGATATAGTTATGGGTGCATAAAATGTGTAGATTGCTCGAGAAATTCTTCGACGAGATAGAACTTCCTCAACGGGTGCGGATGCCCTTAACCTCCACTACATTGCTCCAAGACGGACTCATTAAGGAAAAAGTCGTCATTCTTCCACGAAAAGCCAAGCAAGTAATGAGACGAGTGTCAGAGTTCTATTGGCCATTTCATTGTTCAGCAAACACCGTAATGGTCTTTAGACCCTCGTTGTTGGAAAATAATTCTATTAATAAGTCGTGCCTGCGCAACAACCCATTTTGTATTTTGTAGCTCAGCTCTTTCGCGGCGAGTCAGGTTTTAGAGTCTAAGAGAGAGTGAGAGAGGAATAGGCATTTGTTTTCGGATCGGAGATGATGGCGGACAAGGGCAAGAAGCAGAAGGTGGCCGAGAAAGTGAAAAATATGTAGAATTGCCCCACTTTTAAAACTAGATTTCTCAAATGCCCTCGTTTTCAAAAACCCTGTCCAAATGTCCTACTTTTAAACGAATCCGGTCTTCACAAGATCGGATTCTAAAAAAATGTTATTGTCCGATCTTGTTAAAATCGTACTGATCGAAAAACAAACGAGTCCGATGTTTACAAGACCGAACTCGTTCAATAATGCCTAGGTGAAGGACACGTGTTGTCTAATCAGCAAAAAAAAAAAATGAAATCCGGTCTTAGCAAAACCGTCTTCAGTTTTGCTAAGACCCGATTTATAAAAAATTGTCTTCAGCGACCAATAGGAGACACCAAGCACATACGCGATCGGAAGACAAAACCCCACCTCCAAATCCCCTATCACAACCATCACCATCTTCAGCGACTCCACTACCCCAGATCGGAATGTAATATTTTTTTGACAATCCGGTCTTGTCAAGATCGGATTCATTTAAAAGTAGGACAGAGAAAAGTTTTTGTAAACGAAGGCAGTTGAGAAATGTTGGCAGTTGAGAAATGTTGTTTCAAAAGTGGGGCAATTCTAAATTTTTTTGCGAGAAGGTTGACTATCAGAAGTCACCTGATTCACTGAGAAACTGCAGGAGATTTAGGACCAGCTTAAAAAGGTTTTTCATCGTTCCTTCTCCTTTCTCTCTCTCTCTAATTTGTTAAGAATTTCGGTAGTGTGAATCGGACTTAGGAATTTGATTTGATGCTTACTACTTTTAATTTGAGAGGGCTAAAGCTCGTGAAGCGTTGGTTGGTTTACAGAATTTTGCTTATTCTTTTTTCTATTTCCATTCGAACAGAAAAAAACATTTCCTCTGGTGTTCAGGGCTGATTTTCATGCCTTTTGCTGATTATTTTTTAACCTTTCTTGCTGACTGATAATTGTATTTACTGCTGAATACTTGTATCACGGAAAACAGACTAATGAGCAAGCCAGGGATGTTGTTAGGATCAAAACAACAATATGGATAAGCACCCAAATCGAATAAGAGAAACGAAAACAGCGACATAACGATTTGCTTACCCAGTTCGTCACAAAATATGACTACGTCTGGGGGGCACTACTAAGCCATGAGAGATTCACTATGATGAGTTTATGATTTTCTTCTGTATGTCTCTGGGTTACAAACTATGTTTCTATTTATAAGAAAATATGAGAAACCCTAGCTAACCACTGGGCCTGAACCTCTATTAGTCTTCATAGCCCAATAATACTCCCACCTGAAGACTAATGCATACGCTCCTCAGCTCATTCATCTTCTCCAACGCTAGTAGTGCCAATCCTCCTCTTCTACACAGAGAGGCCAGTTGAAGTCATGCACAGCTTCAACTTCACTAAGGTAACGACCTTAGTCAACTTGTGAGTAGGATTCTTGTCTCCATCTATCTTCAATAGATGCAAGACCTTCTTCTTCAAGAGATGTCGTATGTAGTGGTATCGCAATTCAATGTGTTTTGTTCTCGAATGAAATGCGGGATTCTTTGCCAAATGAATAGCACACTGACTGTCACTATACAATACACTGTTCTTCTGCTTCTTCCCCAATTCACGCAAGAAGTTCTGCAACCACACCATCTCTTTACCTGCCTCAGTCACAACAACATACTCTGATTCAGCTGTAGACAACGCAACAATCTTCTGTAACTTTGACGCCCAAGAGACAGCAGTACCACCCAATGTAAAAACATAGCCAGTCATACTTCTTCTCTTCTCAAGGTCACTCGAACCCAAATCCGCATCAACATATCCTGCTAACACAGCTTCCTTTCCCTGGAAGCACAAGGCGCAATCAGTGGTTCCCCTCAAGTACCTCAGAACCCACTTCACAACTTCCCAATGTTTTCTATTAGGTTCTCCCATAAAGCGACTGAAAACTCCCACCGCATGTGCAATATCAAGCCTAGTGCACACCATAACATACATCAAACTGCCAATTGCCGAAGCGTACAGAATCTTCTTCATGTAGTCCCTTTCTGCCTGATCCTTTGGCGAATTCTCCCTGGATAGCAAAAACTGACTTCCTAATGGAACACTGGTCGGCTTTGCATCTTGCATTTTGAAGCTTTCTAACACCTTTCTGACAGCCTGTGAGAGAAACAACTTCCCTGCCTTTCTGTCGCGCCAAATTCTCATCCCTAGAATCTGCTTCGCTTCTCCAAGGTCTTTCATAGAAAATCTGTTTGACAATTGCTTCTTCAACATGCTCACCTCCTGAGCACTCGATCCTGCAATCAACATATCATCAACATACAGTAGCAGAACTAAGTAGTCATTATCTTTTCTCTTGAAGTAACAGCAATGATGAAGCATCAGAATCGGTTGAAGATGAGGGAGGGATGTCTGAACATATGGCACTGCTTGCAAAAAACTTCGGCAGATTTATGAGGAAGCTGAACCAACGACAGTTCAACAAATCTGGAACAGACATCAGAACACGACGAGATGGAAAATTTAGAAAAAATAGAACTACTGAGATTCCAAATGGAGAAAAAGGTAGAGGAATTCAGTGTCGAGAATGTGAAGGCTTTGGACACATCCAAGCAGAATGTGCCAATACTCTTAAGAAACAGAAAAGGGTTGTTCTAGATGGATGGGATGGTACTGAGACAGAGGAGTCTGAAACAGAGGAGGAAGAATCAAATTATCTGGCTCTTACAACCGTGACAGATCTTACCAGCACTGAACCAGAAAGATCAGAATCAGACAGTTGTTGTGACAGTGATAGTGACACAAAAATCACCAAGGAAACATTTGCTGAAAAATACAATGCCTTGTATGAACAGTGGGAGGAAGCAGTGAAAGCTAATTCCAAACTAAGCAAGCAAGTGGTAGGCTTAAAGGCTGAGAAATATGAGCTGTCTGAAACAGCTAAGAGACTACAAATAGCTCTTGATAGGGAGAAATTGGAACACTCAGAATTTGTGACAGAGCTGTCAAGAATAAGAAAGTACATCAGTATGCTGAACAATGGAACAAAGAAACTTGATTCTATCTTGGGTGCTCAACGTACAAATCTTGGAAGTCCTGGTTTGGGCTATGAGTATCAAAAGACAAATGGTAAGACAGTGTTTGTTCAAGCTTAAAATTCTAACTGTGCTAACAATGTTTATCCCAGTCACATATTTAATAAGCGTTGGACAGAGGACAAGCGTATCTGCTACTTTTTCTAAGCTCAAGGCCACATCCAGAGAAAGTGCCCCACATTTCTTGAAAAATATTGCTTGAGAAGCGTGCCTGTCTCAAAAATTCATGACAACCATTGCTACATCGCATACAACTCATCTTCTCACCTTGAGAAGGACCGGTGGTACTTTGACAGTGGCTGTTCAGCCCACATGACAGGAGAAGCCAGCTATCTGATCGATGTACAGAACTTGGATGGGAAATTTGTTACATTTGGTGATGGGACAAAACGAAAGGTCATTGGCCAAGATACATTATCTGTTCAAAGGATGCTCTCAATTGACAAAGTGCTCCTTGTGGAAGGCCTTCAAGCCAACTTACTGAGTATTAGTCAACTGTGATATGGAAAGCTAAATGTGCAACTTATCAAATATTCATGCCAGGTCATCAACAGAGAAGGAAAGTGTGTTCTGCGAGGAACCCGTTCTTCAAATAATTGCTATCTGTTAAACTCTGACACAGAGCCTGTCATAGCTCCCTGTTTTATGTCACATGGTTTAGTGCGAGGAATACCAGAATTAAAGGGAAAGACTAATGTTATGTGTGGTTAATGCAAGATTGGAGAACAAACAAGACATAAATCAGACATTATTCAAGCATGGATTCACCCAATTCTGAGACTGCAACGTGAGAAAGACACAACTCTTATTGCCATTAGAAGGGATCATGTGTATTGCTCAAAAAGGCCTTGTACGGATTAAAACAGACGCTCAAAGCATGGTATGAACGTATCACGGTATTTCTCGTTCAACATGGCTATGTGCGAGGGGGAGAATACAAGACTCTATGGGTGAAGCATGTTCAGAATACTTCTCGATCACAAAAGTTGGTGAATCAGTTTGTTGAACTGATGCAAAGTGTATTCCAGATGAGTATGGTGGGTGAGATGATCTCTTATCTATGTTTGCAAGTGTGCAAGTATGCCAGGAACTTGGTGAAGAAGTTCGGATTAGTGAGTGTCAGCCATAAGCATACTCCTATCGTTACACATGTAAAAATCACAAAAGATGAATCTGGAGTTAGCGTGGAACAGACCCTGTACGGCAGCCTACTATATCTCAGGAACAGACTTTGTACTGCTCAGGAGGAATATATAGTTGCAGGAAGCTATTAAACCCATATGATTTGGATGAATAGATGCAGGAAGAGTATGGTCAAAAACAGGGGGAGATGACTCTGAAACATGTATCCACTGATAAACAGCCAGTAGATATTTGCACTATGGCCTTGAACAATGCTCAGTTTGAATCACTTAGACTCGCCTTGGGTCTATGTCTTGTTGACATCTAGTCACGTTCAGGAAGGCTTGGCCAGTTGTGAAACAATGTGTAAGGAACTGTCGAACTGGCTAAAGAATTCAGGGGAAGAAGTTCTTCTGTTTATCTAGTAGAGTGGGTGAAACACAGTCTGAGACAGAGGATGTGTGACAAGGCAGATATGTTCTAGATCTCCGAGAGTCTGATTGAGGTTTCTACTTCCTTGACATTTGTGTTTTGAATTCCTAATTTGATCTTACATCTATTCGCAGAGCATCCAGGTGCTAATTCTAGTTTAGAAGTCTGCAGCAGTTGAAACAGAGCTTGTTTCAATGTGTCTGACAGTCAGGGGGAGTTACCTGCCGAGAGGACTGAGACGATTAGCGAGAACGCGAAGTCGGTCAAAATGTCTCTGGCAGACAAGTGTGGAACAGACTTGTTTCAAAGAAGAAAATTTTGAAGCCTGTTGGAAAAAGACTAGCTAAGCTGCTTGCTCAGAAAGCTGATGAGAAGATAAAGGAAGCAGAATTTGGGTTGAAGAACGATTCAAAGGATGCGCTGTTGATGAGACATATTTATACGACTCGCTAAACCGTTTAAATCCAACTATTTCAGCATGTTTTTATGTGAACAGTTACTTCTTAGTGTTGTTTGCATTTCAGGTGTTCGGAATACATGAAAAGAGACTTGCGACTCGAAACGGTGTTTTTAGGGAGAAAATCGACGTTGACGGAAATGGGTGCGCATCGCAGTGAGTTCGGCGCCATTAGACAATGTTAAGGTAATGGCATCCCAGAAACCAGTTCAGAAGAAGGTGCATAGAAGGGTGAACAAGAGGCTGCTACAGCAACCGTTGTATCAACCACCTGTAGCAGAAAAGAAACCCAGGTACAAAAGTCGCAGATGTTATTTCTGTGATCGAGAGGGACACATTCAGAGAAGATGCCCGATCCTGAACAAGTATTGGAGACCTCAGAAATCGCTTACAGACGGACAACGCCAGATGAAGCCCAGGATTAGACGTTGCACCCTCAGCTCATCAAATCCGATGAAGGAACAACACTGTCCGATTGAGCATAGAAATCGCAGGTGCACTGGAGGGACAACGAGCTGGAGAATGAGGATCGAGAAGGATGCTGGCACAGAGAGGATGAGACACCGAAACAATGCCGGAAGGAAAGAAAGAGTTGCTGGTCACAACAAAACTCGGAAGGAGCATGTTCAAAAACCAGTACAAGTATGGGTGGAGAAGCAGCCACCTGATATTCCCCCAAAGCCAACCAAAGAAGCACATGTTGAAACATTGGAATGCCCTCTCCTGTGGATGGAGAAGAGGCGTTGGCATACTCGCTGAGTTTAGCTGGTATCCCCCTCTATCATTTGTGACAAAAAGGGGGAGAAGAAGAGAAAAGGAGAAGAGGAGAAGAGGAGAAGGGGAGAAGAAGAGAAGAGGTGCTCTTATAAATGATGCTCAGGTTTTGTCAAAAATGCCAAGGGGGAGAGTGTTAAGGTAATGGCATCCTTGACAAAACAAGCGCAAGAAGCTGCTACAACATCCCCTGAAGATTGAAGTTGAGGAAGCTGCAAAAGAAGGTGTTCAAAGATGAGAGGAGGATTGCCTAAGATTAGAAGGGTTCTTGGATTTTGTCAAAATGCCAAGGGGGAGATTGTTAAGGTATGTGACATCATTGACAAACTCCTACAAAGTGCACTAGAGCCTGCTACAGCAAGTATGGAAAGAAAACAGCTGATGAAGAGCATTCCAGAGTGAGCAAGCTCAGTAAGTCGCGCTCCAGATGAAGACATTAAGTGGCGCTCCAGATGAAGACATTAAGTGGCGCCTGAGCTTAATGTCTTCACCAGGCGCGCCACCTCAGAAATCTGGAAGAGATCATGAAGACATCAGCTTGTGCAATCTGGGCAGAGTGACTATCTCAGTGCTCAAGCAATGGAGTAAGCAAGTGCTATAGCAATCTCTGGAGCAGAAGTTCAGCAGCAGAAGTATCGCACACCTTCAGACAGCATGTGCTACAGCAGATGCTGAAGCTAAAATGCTGTAGCAGAAATTCAAAGCTTTCTCAGAGATTGTGTTCAAACAACAAATCAGTGGACCGAAGGGCTTCCGGAAAGAGCTGAATATTCAGGAGAATATTTCTGGAGTGTCTCTCAAGAACAAGGGCAGATTTGTTGAGTGAAGATTTGATTGGAAAATCAAAATTTCTATAAATTAGGAGATATGATCTTGTAGAGATCTTGGAGGATCTTCCTTAAAATTGATGGGATTGTTTCCTAATGCATTCAGGAAATTCCAGCAGCAGTAAACAACTCCAGCACAAGTGAACAAGGAGCAGCTACAGCAGGGGATGCTATAGCAGGAGCTTGTTCAAGTTGCTGCAACATCTGTCCGAGAAGCAGCAGCCACCTGGGCTTGTCTAGACGAGCTGGAAACTCTACGGAGATCATCTGAAAATTTTCTAAAATGCTGTGGAGTATTTTCCAGTGAGGTTTCCTAGCCAGAGAAGGAGTTTTGCATTGAAGATAAAAATCAAATCTAATCTCCTAGATTTTAGGAGATAATTGTTCTTTTGGGACATTGCCTAAACCTGGACATTGCTTAAAGCTGGTGCTGCTATTTAAGAAGAAGGGGTTTAGAGCAGAAGTGTTGATCGAAGCTGAGCGATACACGAGTGCATACACAGAATTCAAAGAGAGCAATCTTGGTGTGTGACGGACGATTTCTTCGATCATCACCCGAGAGCAGAGCGTGAGCGCAGAGCTGTGGTGATAGAAGCAGAAGGGAATCAGGACTTGCAGAGTCTGATTCGAGCTTGATCTGAAAGCCAATTCAGAGCTTGGTGCTTGTTGGTTGATCAAGGGCAGCCGCGGAAGAACTGACGGGTGTGTGGCTCGGTCTAGTGTCTAAGCGGTGGTTCTCGCTAGTGGCAAGTGGTCACTGAGTGAGGGGGAGTATTCCAGAGTGTGCAGCGCTCGTGGAATCGTTCGAATGGCTCGGCAGAAGGCTTTGGAGCGACGCGGACAAATTGTGCTTCAGCTGTGTGTTACAGCAGTTGCTACAGCAACCCTGCTGACAGAGTGTAGTTTAGAATAGGCTGAGTCTTGAGAAGTCTGTAGCTATTCTAGATTGATATTTGTAGAGGGTGTGCAGACACAAGTCAGAGCTTGTTCTGATTGTGTCAAGTGATCCACACAAGGTTGAGTAGCATAGGTTGCGTGGAGTTGTAACCGAGTGTACTTGGAGACCTTCGTGTTTAGCCGATTGAGGACTGGAGAATAGTCCTCCCTAGACGTAGGCAGTTGGCCGAACTGGGTGAACAAATTTCTGTCTTGTTCATTGTTTACTGAGACAATTTCCGAGTGAACAAGAGTGTGCTGCAGCAACTGCTTGTTCACAAATCTGCCTAATTGAGACGCTGTGAATTTCAGACAACATTAGCACCGCGCGCGCAACTTAATGTCTTCTCCGGGCGCGCGACATAATGTCTTCTTGGGGCGCGGTCAGCTTATGATGACACTCACCCAGACACATTCTGTTAAAACTTTTTGAAATAGTTAACAAGCAATCTTGAACAGCCCAAGTAGAACAGATGTATAACTTTCATGTTAGAAAATTTGGTGAAGAAGTGTGAAGAAAATGTGGTGTGACCATATTTATATGAGAAAAGTATTTAATTGGATTTAAAGTCCTACAAATGAAAGGACAAAATCAATTACTTACATGTCCAAATTGAAGCCAAAATGAATGAAATGAAATGCTCAAAGTTATGGAGAGCATTTACAAAGGTCAAGTGAAAAGCCTTAGAAGACATAGAGGCTTATCTTAATTATGACATTGTCATAATTTTTATGGGCTATTTGTTTTCCATTAGCATGGAAAACATGAAGAGGTAGCATGATAATGGCTATGCACTTATGAGAGACCTTTTCATCTTTTCAAAAGCATTGAAAATTGATTTTCATCTTGTGAAATGAAGGGACTTGGAACATTCATTTTGGTGCCTTTAAGAGGACCTTTGGCATTCACAATGTCATTATGATGGATTGCCCCATCCTCCCCTATAAAAGGAGGTGCAAATGAGGCTTGGAAATCATCAACTCACACAACAACATCTCTCATTTCCAACATCTCCTCCCTTGATAGCCGGCTGCTTTTTCCTTGGAGTTCTTCATACTCTTTTGAGTATTTCTTTGGTGATAGTGGCTTGCACAAGTTTGGTTCGCCGGAGTGTTACCTTGTAGTGCAAAGAGGTATACACTCACAAGTTGTTGTATCCTGGGAAGCTCTTGCCCGTTCCTTGCATCCGGTGGGACGGCAATAAAAGCTTTAAGGAAATCGTCTAACGAGCCTCAACTGATTCTGGTTTGCTTGTATAGTTATTCCGTTCTACTTTGAATTACTTGTTTATTTGGCTTTCAATTTAATCATTTGATTTATAATCTTCATATTGAATCAAATTGAATTGATTAAACTAAGTTGATGCACTAATTAATTAGATAATTGATAGTGTGACTCCATTTACTTTATATTGAATTAAACTAACACTTGATTCAATATAACAATAATGATGCATGCCTTCCATCAATAGTAATACTTCATTAAATGTATTCACAAAGCTTTATCTACATATAATTGAAATTTCATTCAATTTGGTCCAACAATCTTAAAGCTTTTAGTTGTAGATAAAATTATGAGCACAATTTAAATATCAAGATTACTAACAAGTTGGTATTTTGCTTACATGGAAAACCAAACCACAAATCAAAGTATGGACATTGATGCCAACATCCCGGTTGCTCCTGTAGTGTTGCCAACTGTGTTTCCAACAGTGTTGCCCACACCTGGTGTTGTGCCTAGTAACACCCCAATGATGACGGCTATGGCCGGGAATGGACCTGCGGGTTCAATTTCAAGCGGGTCAGTGGCACGAGTGCCCACCCTAGTAATGCCGGCCGAAAGGCCTGAGAAATTCACCGGACTGAACTTTAAGAGATGGCAACAGAAGATGCACTTCTACCTGACCACCATTGGGTTGGCTCGGTTCCTAACTGAAGATCCACCTACTTACAAGGAGGATGAAACCGACTCACAAGTGTTCATGGCATATAGTGCTTGGAAAGATTCTGACTATCTGTGTCGAAACTATGTCATGAACAGCTTAAATGACGCACTGTACAATGTGTACAGTACCAAACGCTCAGCCAAGGAGCTCTGGGAGTCATTGGATAAGAAATACCGAACTGAGGATGCCGGGTCTAAGAAATACATTGTGGGTCGCTTCCTGGAGTTCGTGATGGTAGATTCTAAAACGGTAGTAAGTCAAGTGCAAGAGCTGCAACTGATAATCCATGAGATTCATGCTGAGGGGATGCACATAAGTGAATCCTTCCAAGTTGCCTCAGTCATTGAGAAGTTACCTTCGGGGTGGAAGGAATTCAAAAACTATCTCAAGCACAAGCGAAAGGAGATGAGTTTTGAAGACCTTGTGGTTCGTCTTCGAATTGAGGAAGACAACCGTGGCTCTGATAAGAGGTTCAAAGCACCGTCAGAGAGGGCCAACTTAGTGGAGCATGGTGAGAGCTCAAAGAGGAAGAAACCCTCTAACAAGTTAGCAGCTAAGGGTGGAGTGTTCAAGAAAAGGCAATCACCCAAGTTTCCGGGAAAATGTTTCAACTGTGACAAAGAGGGTCACCGAGCTGCTGACTGTAAGAAGCCTCCAAGGAAGCAAAAGAAGGAAGTCAACTCAACCGAAGCTGAAGAAGACTTTCTGGTAGCTGTTATCTCTGAGCTGAACTTGGTGGATTCTAATCCCAAGGAGTGGTGGCTGGACACAGGAGCAACCCGCCACATTTGCTCGGATAAGAATGCGTTCTCCACATTAGAGCTGAGTGAGGCTGGAGAGAAGTTGTACATGGGCAATTCTGCCACCTCTGAGATCAAGGGGAAGGGTATAGTAGTCCTGAAGCTGACATCAGGCAAGGAGCTGAAGCTTACAGAGGTTCTCTATGTGCCCGATGTAAGGAAGAATTTGATCTCTGGGACACTGCTGGATAACCATGGATTTAAGATGGTATTTGAGTCCCAGAAAATTGTTTCTCACAAAGAACGGTATGTATTTGGGAAGAGGTTATGTAAAGGATGGCATGTGGAAGATGAATGTAATAGCTATCAAACCCAAAAATATCAATAAAGATAATTCTTCCGTTTATTTGCTTGAGTCCTCTAATTTATGGCATAAAAGATTAGGCCACGTAAATTATGACACAATAAGGAAACTAATGAATTTGGAGTATATACCCAAATCTCATATAGATTCCAAACACAAGTGTGAATCTTGTGTTGAAGCAAAATTAACGAGAACCTCATTTCACAGTGTTGAAAGAAAAACCGAACCCCTTGAATTAATCCATAGTGACCTATGCGACTTAAAATTCATGCCAACTAGAGGTGGTAACAAATATTTTGTGACTTTCATTGATGATAGTACAAAATATTGTTATGTATATTTGCTTAAAAGCAAAGATGAGGCAATTGAAAATTTTGCCATGTACAAATTAGAAGTTGAGAACCAACTCAACAAAAAGATAAATAGGTTGAGAAGTGACCGTGGAGGTGAATATGTAGAACCGTTTGGGGCCTTCTGTGCACAATACGGAATTATTCATGAAGTAACTCCACCATACTCGCCTCAATCAAACGGCATTACAGAACGAAAGAATCGTACTCTAAAAGAGATGATGAATGCGATGTTGTTAAGCTCTGGGTTACCCTATGGAATGTGGGGGGAAGCCATCTTATCAGCAAATTATCTTTTAAATAAGGTACCTCGCAAACAGGAAGAGAAGTCTCCATATGAGCTATTTAAAGGAAGCAAGCCTTCCTATAAATACTTGCGAGTGTGGGGGTGTCTTGCTAAGGTAATGGCTCCCGGTCCTAAGCGAATGAGGATAGGACCAAAAACCGTTGATTGTATATTCATTGGTTATGCGCAAAACAGTAATGCGTATAGATTCCTTGTGTATGAATCAAAAAATCCTAATATACACAAAAATGCCATCTTGGAATCAAAGAGTGCTTCGTTCTTTGAACAAGTATTTCCTTATAAGTCTAAGGAAGATGATTTGGATTCATCTCATCAGTTACTTGAAGATATTGAGGAAATAACTCAAGAACGAGATGATATCTCTGGAAATGATGTAGAATCAGTAGAACCTAGACGAAGCAAGCGAGCAAGGATAGAAAAATCATTTGGTACTGATTTTCTAACATATATGCTCGAAGCTGAACCTCGAACTTACAAAGAGGCTACAAACTCAGTTGAGGGTCACTTATGGAAAGAAGCCATAAGGAGTGAAATTGATTCTATCTTGCAAAATCATACATGGGAATTGGTTGATCTTCCTCCTGGAAGTAAAACACTAGGTTCTAAGTGGGTCTTCACCAGGAAGATGAAAGTGGATGGCACTATCGATAAATACAAGGCAAGACTTGTAATCAAAGGTTATAGACAAAAGGAAGGTCTTGACTATTTTGATACATATTCTCCTATGACGAGAATCACTTCCATAAGGATGATAATAGCAATTGCAGCTTTACGTAATTTAGAAATACATCAAATGGATGTGAAAACAGCTTTTCTCAATGGCGATCTTGAGGAAGAAATCTATATGGAACAACCTGAGGGTTGTATAGAGCCTGGTCAAGAGAGGAAAGTTTGTAGACTTGTAAAATCTCTGTATGGCCTAAAACAAGCCCAAAAGCAGTGGCATGAGAAATTTGACTCTGTGATGATGTCAAATGGGTTTAAGATCAACGAGTGTGATAAATGTGTTTATATTAAAAACACAGAACATGGTTATGTGATTCTGTGTTTATATGTTGACAACATGCTCATTGTGGGAAGCAATGATGACCTGATTAAGTCCACTAAGGCTATATTAAACTCTAAGTTTGATATGAAAGATTTGGGACTAGCTGATGTAATTCTAGGTATCAAGATTACACGGACTAATGATGGACTTGTCTTAAGTCAATCACATTACGTCGAGAAGATCCTAGACAAGTTTGGAAATGATAGTTTGGGAATTTCCAGAACTCCAATAGACATCAGTCAACACTTGTCTAAAAACAAAGGACAAAGTATCTCCCAAGTGGAATATGCGAGAGTCATAGGTAGTCTAATGTACTTAATGAATTGTACTAGACCTGACATTGCCTATACTGTAAGTAGACTTGCTAGATATACGAGTAATCCAGGATCGGAACACTGGAAAGCAATCGTGAGAGTACTAAGGTACTTACGATTTACTCATGATTATGGTCTACATTATACCAGATATCCGGAAGTCATTGAAGGTTTCACTGATGCAAGTTGGATATCTGATATACAAGATTCAAAAGCGACAAGTGGATATGTATTCACTCTGGGAGGTGCTGCAGTGACTTGGAAGTCCTCTAAACAGACTGTGATAACTAGATCCACTATGGAAGCTGAATTCGTTGCATTAGATAAATGTGGCGAAGAAGCTGAGTGGCTAAGAAACTTTGTAGAGGATATTCCAAAATGGACAACACCTGTGCCATCAATATGTTTATATTGTGACAACCAATCTGCAATTGGAAGGGCACAAAGTGTGATGTATAATGGTAAGTCACGACATATACGTCGACGACATAATACCATTAGACAACTTCTCTCTTCCGGAGTCATTAGTATTGACTATGTAAGGTCCAAAGATAATATTGCGGATCCATTAACCAAAGGGTTAAATAGGGACCAAGTAGAGAAGACGTCTAGAGGGATGGGACTTAAGCCCTTGGATAAATAAAGTCAAGGCAAAGGAAACCCAACCATGCTGACTGGAGATCCCAAGATCTTGGTTCAAAGAGACAACCTAACTGCTGAGACTATGTGCGGTCACTGAGGGGGTTAACCCCCGTTCCCATTCTTTGTTTAAATTGGTGACTCCCGCACGAGGTTAAGCTTGAAGCTTTTAATGATTTTTAGACTTCGGATGTTGAGATTCCGACAAGTAATGCGGGACTACTTGAAATAAAGAATCACCTATGTGAGATAGACGTGAGGCCGCTTCTAAGAAGAATTAATGGGGCCCAATTCTTTCAAAACTCTCACAGAACCAGGCAGGGGTTTCATGGCCAGAAAAGAACCCAACCATGAGAACTGAACTTGTGTCAGGAATATATTTGAGGAAGATATGTGTTTCGTTTACATTATACGACGAACAGTTCAAGGACATCGCGTCTACTGAATAGTCAGTAAAGAAGATATGTCTTTCGAGGGAAGGTTCAAAGGCTTTGCCCACCTATCCTATACAAATATTGATCGAAGAAACTATCACCATATCGAGTCGAGTCTTGATTTTATTCTCACCCCATGATTTTCTTCATGTGGGGGATTGTTGGAAAATTTGGTGAAGAAGTGTGAAGAAAATGTGGTGTGACCATATTTATATGAGAAAAGTATTTAATTGGATTTAAAGTCCTACAAATGAAAGGACAAAATCAATTACTTACATGTCCAAATTGAAGCCAAAATGAATGAAATGAAATGCTCAAAGTTATGGAGAGCATTTACAAAGGTCAAGTGAAAAGCCTTAGAAGACATAGAGGCTTATCTTAATTATGACATTGTCATAATTTTTATGGGCTATTTGTTTTCCATTGGCATGGAAAACATGAAGAGGTAGCATGATAATGGCTATGCACTTATGAGAGATCTTTTCATCTTTTCAAAAGCATTGAAAATTAATTTTCATCTTGTGAAATGAAGGGACTTGGAACATTCATTTTGGTGCCTTTAAGAGGACTTTTGGCATTCACAATGTCATTATGATGGGTTGCCCCATCCTCTCCTATAAAAGGAGGTGCAAATGAGGCTTGGAAATCATCAACTCACACAACAACATCTCTCATTTCCAACATCTCCTCCCTTGATAGCCGGTTGCTTTTTCCTTGGAGTTCTTCATACTCTTTTGAGTATTTCTTTGGTGATAGTGGCTTGCACAAGTTTGGTTTTCCGGAGTGTTACCTTGTAGTGCAAAGAGGTATACACTCACAAGTTGTTGTATCCTGGGAAGCTCTTGCCCTTTCTTTGCATCCGGTGGGACGGCAATAAAAGCTTTAAGAAAATCGTCTAACGAGCCTCAACTGATTCTGGTTTGCTTGTATAGTTATTCTGTTCTACTTTGAATTACTTGTTTATTTGGCTTTCAATTTAATCATTCGATTTATAATCTTCATATTGAATCAAATTGAATTGATTAAACTAAGTTGATGCACTAATTAATTAGATAATTGATAGTGTGACTCCATTTACTTTATATTGAATTAAACTAACACTTGATTCAATATAACAATAATGATGCATGTCTTCCATCAATAGTAATACTTCATTAAATGTATTCACAAAGCTTTATCTACATATAATTGAAATTTCATTCAATTTGGTCCAACATTTCACGGTTCACAAAACGCAATGTCCCTACTCTTAACAGCCTCCGTACATGGAACATGTATAGTGTCCAACTGCTCGTGATAAGGGAACCTCTGCTCAAAGAAGACAGCGATGACAACTTGATGAGTGGATGACGGCACTTGTAACCTTTCTGGGCATACTGATATCCAAGGAATACACACGAAGTTGCCCAAGGGTTCATTTTGTCTCTGGAATGAGGCAATGTCCTAACATAGTAAAGACATCCAAAAACTTGAGGTGTTTGATGGGAGGAACCGTATGCAGCAATACTTCAAAAGGTGTTTGACCCTTCAGGATGGCAGATGGTGTTCCGTTGATGAGATATGTTGATGTGAGGACACAGTCGTCCCAGAGGACTTTCATAACATTTTGATTTCAAAACGCAAAGCCCGAGAACATCAAGCAAGTGACGATGTTTTCTTTCAACGATTCCATTTTGTTGGGGGCTTATATGCATAAGAGCTTTGGTGAACCATCCGTGATCTTTCAAAAAACTGCATAATCTGGTGTTGAAGAACTCCCCATCTTTGTCAGTGCAAAGAATCTGCACATGTTGAGAGAACTGGGTAATCACCATCGAGAAAAAACAGATGATCAAGGATCGCACTTCCAGCTTCTACCTTAAAAGAGAAGTCCATGTTGTCCGAGAGTAGGCATCAACTTGGGTGAGGAATTATCTCGGGAAGGGTCCCCAAACATCCCCATGAACCACCTGAAATGTGTGAGATGTTCTGGCATCCTTCATAGGAAAGGGCAACCTTGATTGCATTGCCATTAGACAAATGGTACAATGAAAATTCTTGTGCGTAAAGTCACTGAATGTATTGTACTTGCGTAGTTTGTCAGGGGGTATATGACCCAATCTATCATGCCAGACTCGAATGGTGTCACCAGTAATTTGGCCACTGAGTGCATGAGCAGCCATAGCTGATGAGGACCTTGCTCCATCCCTAGTATGTACAGTCTTCTTACAGCTTCACCAAACATCAAAGTTGTCTTGCATGTTGAGTCATGTATGACACATGAATTTTCGCGGAAGGTCACTAAACATTTTGTATCCTTAACGATTTTACTTACCGAAAGCAATTGAACTTAAAACTCGGAACAAGGAGGACATCATTTAACACTGAGCCAGTACTTAAGTCTTATTCTTTTGTACTTAAATTTAATTAAATAAACTTAAATTAAGTACATTAATTATTATTTTTTGAATGATGTGTTGTTTTTATAGTGGTGGGTTGTTGTGGTTTTAGAAGTATTGTGGTAATGGTGGTGCTAGTGGTGTGATGGTGGTGTAGTAGTGGTAGTGTTTTTGTGGTGGTAGCTTGTTGTTGTGTTGTGGTGGTGGGTTGTTGAGGTGGTGGTGTGTTGTTGTTGTGTTGTGGTGGTGTGATATTTTTGTGTTGGTGGGGTATTGTTGTGTTGTGGTGGTGGGTTGTTGTGATGGTGGTGGTGGTAGTGGTGTTGTGATGGTGGTGGGGTGTTGTTGAGTTGTGGTGGTGGTCATATTTTTGTGGTGGTGGTGGTGGTGATAATATGGTTGTGATGTTAAGGTAGTGGGGTGGTGGTGGTCATGGTGACGATGATGGTAATGAAGTGGTATTGGTTTGAATGTGTTATGGTGGTGTGATGATGATGGTGGTGGTAGTGGAGCAGTGACGGAGGCATGACTTGGGAAGGAGGGCGGCCGCCGTTGGTCATTCTTCAAATTTTACTATATATTACGTATGATTAGCTTGAATTTTTTTTAGGTTTATAACAAATTGCCCCAGATAATTTTAAATCTATGCCCCCATTATTTCAAGATGAGTACGAACTCAAATTAATAGAGTAAATATTATTCATTTTTTTCTTATTTTAAATACAAATAAATAATGACTTAGTATAATTTGTTCAAATATGCATATAAAAATATTATATTATAGTTAGAGAAGAAAAATAAAACATTATAATATGTTAAAAGGATGGCAGTCCATTGTTTAATATTTTGGCCCAACATTCAACAAAAACAGACTAATGTTCCTATACGATTAAAAATTCAATTGCGACAAACAAAGGCACAAACACTATTGCACAAGGCAAGCTATCGGAAGCTCAAGGCGTAGCCGGCTAGCCGCGTGGAGCCTTTGGGCCTTGGGGGTGGTCGGTTAGTGACAACTTTGATTGTGAAGACAGGTTTGCGCAACCGTATGAGAGATTCTTTTTTGAGCGAGTCACTTATCTATTACATTGAAAACGATATTTTTCGTACCATTCGTAACGATGATGTGATTGAGCATTTCATGAAAATGAAAATTAGCAAGGAACAATCGTAATGTATTTACATTATTATTATTTTGAGAAAAAATTTACCCCCGTCAAAAGAAATCCTGGCTTCGTCACTGTAGTGTAGCGGTGGTGGTGATAATGTGGTGGTTGTGATGTTAAGGTAGTGGGGTGGTGGTGTTGTAGTGGTAGTGGGTGTTTGTGGTGGTGTGATATTTTTGTGATAGTAAGTTATTGTTGTGTTGTGGTGGTGGTGATATTGTGATGTTAAGATAGTGGGGTAGTGGAGTGGTGATGTGAATATGTTGTGGTGATGAATAGTAATTTAAGTCTGAATTATTTAAATTAAATTAAATACTTAAATAAATAATTTAAGGTCAAAAGAACGGACAATGTATTTTCCAGCTAGTGACACAATTGTAGTGTTCCCATTAGGTAGCACAATCTTGGAGTCTTCTTTCAATTTGTGCACATCAAAGAGTGAATATATATCATTGTGAAGTGATTCGTTGCACCAATGTCGATAAACCAAGACTACTAGTACTGCCTTACCATCATTGGAGCCTTTCCCATTGGGTGTGATGAGGGCAAGTACTTGGTTTATCTGATCAGGAGTAAGTTGTGTCCTAAGACTACCGCGATCACCACCAGCTACACTCGCACATTGTTTACAATTGATCTATTCCCAGAATAAGATCTGTTACCGTCAGTGTGTCCCTTGGGTAATCGATGTCCTGATGGATACCCTATGATCTTATAGCACAATTCTGTCGCATGTCCTGGAGTCTGACAGTGCATGCAAAACAATTTCTAATTGTTCTTATTTCCATGACTCGCATTGTATTGATTGTTGGTACTGTGATCTTTGGTAACATTTGCATTTTATTGACTATTAGTATACAGCACAGAGCTCTCACTACTGGGCAGTCGAACAACTTCTCGCTGAGCCTCATCTTGAGAAACTATGTCGAACATAATATCCGACCTGATTCCCGAACACAATACGAATTTAATGAATCTTTTTCCTCTCTTTCTCGAGCTCTTTCCCGAAAACCCAAACACACATCGCTGGCGGAACTTTACTTTGTATCAAAATCATGCAGAAGAAACGAAATAAAGAATCAAATTCATACCAAAATAATTAAGCATACATGATTACTCCAAAATAAAATGTAGTTGTCCATTCTTAAATATGGAACGAAAGTAACCTGTAAGGCCGGGATCATAACTCATATTTATATCTTCTGCACGAGAAGATATAATCGATAATCATGGATTTCATCTCTCAAAAATTACCATAATTATCTCTAGATATCTACACAATATACTACACGACTAAAATTATACATGATAAACTTCCAAAAAAAGATTAGATCATGTTATTCAAGATTATCACAATGATACCACATACAATTATATAAATTACACATACGGTCCCAATTAGATTAATTTATAATAACTAACACCTGTAGTTGACGAGTTTCTCAAAGTAGCTTGCAGCATCAAAATCACCTTGATGTCAAATTGTGTATGTCCTTCTTAACAGAGAACTTTCTTGCGACATTGGATCCACCATACCTAGTGTTCAAGTTCCTCTAAGCTGGTGCTGCGTCCTTGTAATACAGGATCTACCCTATAACTTTCTTCGAGACGACGCAAATCAGCCACGACATGATCACGTCATTACAACGCTGCCATCGGAGGACAAGCATGGTCGGATCATCCGGCCTTTGATATTCACTCCTTAGAAATCCTAGTTTCGATCGTGCGGACATCGCGATTTCCATGGATTTCCTCCGAGAAACATAATTCTGTCGTCCAGTTAACACCTTACCAACGAGAAAATTGCCATTGATTTCGTTAATGTTGACATGATAAGGATCATCAACAAGATTACTAGAATAACTCGAGGTTCCAGCACTCGACAAAGAACCCGAATTATGGACATGCTCCATGATTCATATCAAGAATCACAATGCAGAAAGTAACAGAAGAAATTTGTTAAAAGACCCAACGTACAACACCCAATAAGGATTTACTTCAAGACAATCAACAAATTATTCAATCAATCCAAATGAGAGAAAGTAAATTGCAGTGACATATGATTTTTATGTGGAAAACCTCTCCGGTGTGGAAAGTAAAAAACCACGGGTCGTAAGAAGTCCACCTACTCAGCTCTTATTATGATAAAGGTTGTGGGTACAAGCAGCCACCATAGACTACAAACGTTCAGCAACTACCCACCAACGCATACATGCATAAGAGATCAACTAAGAGAGGGCAGAAATCACCAGAAAAATGAGCTCTGTCCAGAAGCAATAACTTTCGCACAAGAACTCCAAATCATACCAAAGACCACTCAAAACGAAGCCCAAGATGTCCCCAACAAGCTATCAATATCTCAGCAAAAACGGACAACGTTTGGCACCGAAACTGTCTCTGCCGTGAAGCACTGTCCGAAAATCGCACTCCCTCTCTTTTCTCTCAAAGCCCCCTTTTTGATTACTGACCCAGAATAAAGCAGAAACTAGAGTTTTGGGCTGACCCAATACGACCCATATAGTCAATACCACCCATACGACCAACTACAATCAATACGACCTATACGACCTCCGTGGTCTCGAGGAATCCCGTATAGGTCGTAGTGCCCGTACCAATACGAGTCAAATGACCATTACGACACTCGACAGACTGAACCCCAACAATCTCCTCCTCCAGCCAATAACGGGGAAGATACAAACACGAAGATCATCACTTGAACTTCATTCCAGCAAGTTTTCCGCAAAGCTCAACCTTGCTTCTCGGAACTACCTTAGTCAACACATGAGTAGCATTGTTGTTGGTGTGGACTTTCTTTAGCTTCATCTCACCATCTTGAATCACGTTTCGCAACCAATGATATCTAACCTAAGTCAATAGCACTCTGATTATCAAAGAATACCACATATTCATCTTGCTTCAAACCCAACTCTAGCAGAAATCTCTTAAGCCAAAGCATTTGTTTGCTTGCTTCAACAGCTGCAACATACTCTCCCTCGGTGGTTGACAAAGCTACACACTTTTATAGTTTGGATTGTCATGAAATGGCTCCCTCTAAAAATGTAACCACATAACCTGAGGTAGAGTTTCTAGCACCAAGATCACCTGCCATATCTGGATCTGTATAGCATTCAAGAATAGGCTTGCCACTTCCATAAGACAAACAAAGTTTGGAGGTACCACGCAAGTATCTGAAGATCCACTTCACTGCTTCCCAGTGAACCTTACCCGGATTGGATAAGTACCTGCTAACAAGAGTAATATTTGGCCTCGTACACACCATAGCATACATCAAAGAACTAACAGCAGAAGAATATGGACAGTCATAGTCTTTCTCTTTCTCTGTTGTAGCACAATCTTTCTTACTCAACTTGAAATGAGTAGCTAGTGGTTTATTCACAGGCTTAGCATTCTTCATATTGAACCTTCCAACCACCCGTTCAATATATTTTTCTTGTGAAAGCCACAATTTCCCATCCTTCTATCACGAGCAATCTTCATGCCTAAGATTTTCTTTGCTGGACCCAAGTCTTTCATGTCAAATGACTTGGACAAGTCTTTCTTCAAACTTTGAATCATATCAACATCATGTCAGACTATAAGCATATCATCTACATATAAGAGAAGAATGATAAAGTTACCATTAGGAAACTTTCTGAAATATACACAAGGATCAGCTAAAGTCCGTGTGTATCCACTGCTTGTCATAAAAGAATCAAACTTTGGGTACCACTGCCTCGGTTCCTGTTTCAACCCATAAAGACTCTTCTTCAATTTGCAGACAAGCTGTTTCTTCCCCTTCTCAACAAACCCTTCAGGTTGTTCCATATAGATCTCTTCATATAAGTCACCATGCAAGAAAGCAGTTTTAACATCAAGCTACCCTAACTCAAGATTCAGACTAGCAGCTAAACCAAGAACGGTTCTGAAAGAAGTCATCTTGACAACCGGAGAGAAGATCTCAACAAAATCGATGCCTTTTTTCTGATTGCATCCCTTTACCACCAATCTGGCTTTTCGCTACACCATCTTTCTTATTCTTGAAACCCTCTGTTTATCAAGACTTTCTTTGTCTTGGGCAGCTTCACTAACTCATAAGTGTCATTCTTTTTCAAGGAAGTCATCTCTTCCTTCATAGCATCTAGCCAAAGATTTTTCTCATCAAGAGACAACACGTCTTTATAATTCTCTGGCTCACCATCATCAGTAAGAAGAATGAACTTTGAGCTTGGATACTTTGTTGAAAGTACACGTTCTTTAGTTGACCTTCTAACATGTGCATTCTCAGCATTAGGAGCTGGAGGCTCCCCCTGTTCATGAATCTCTCTACCACAAGCATCTTCATCATGTATATCATCATCGGATGAGGACTCAACAAGATCATCAACATGACCATCATCAGGTACATCAACATCAACTTATACCTCACTACCAACATTAGGTGTCAAATCAACATTCTCATTCCTTGTCTGGCCATCTGAAGAACTAGGAATGAGACATCAGTAGTATCAATAATGGAGTCTGGAGTAGAATTGTACCTCGTAGTCAAAAGATCTGCTCCCATCTCGTGCTAAAAAAATACCACATCTCTGCTTCTCATTGTCTGCTTCTTCTGTGGATCATAGAGTCTAAAGTCATACTCTTCATTCCCATAGCCAAACAAAAATACAAGCATGAGTCTTGGAATCAAGTTTATACCTCTGCTCTTTAGGCACATGCATAAATGCCTTGCGACTAAAGACTCTCAAATGTGAATACTTCGGATCACATCCCTTCCATGCTCTCTCAGGAATGTCAAAATCAAGAGGTACAACTGGAGCTCGGTTGATCAAATACACAACACAATTCACTGCTTCACCCCAAAATAGCTTAAGAAGTTTAGACATTCTCATCATACACCTGACTCTCTCCATAATGGTTCTATTCATTCTCTCTAAAACTCCATTATTTTGTGGTGTGCTGATAGAGCCTATTTATACGCATTATTTAGATCATAACCCTATGCTTGTTTGCATTATTTTGTGAACAAGATTACTGGTTTCCAGTGTTTTTGTATTTCAGGACAAAACGAGGGCCTAAGCCGGATACGCGCTAACAGGCAGCGTTTAGGACGCACAGCACACAGCCTGCGGAGCTAGTAGCGCAAACAGAAGAAATGGCGAGACACAGCAGAGTTGCGCCGACCAATGCGCTAAGCAGTACGCCGTGCGCCAGGCGCAGAGTCCAGTATTTCCTAATCCTGACATGACCAGATTTGGAAGTTGCCAAGGATGGACCTCTCGAGCAGTATATAAAGGGAAGGAGGTCTAGGGTTTCATCATTAAGAGGCGACAATCATCAGAAGGCCACAAGAGAGCGAGAGAGCGGCAAACTGGAAAACACACGGACTTGTTGAGAGGACTTGCGCCAGCCGACTGCGCCAGCCGAGAGACATCATTAAGAGACACACACTGTTTGCTACTTGTTTCTCAGATACATTAGACCTTATTTTACTATTCTATGATGTTTATACTAGCATGTCTAGCTAAACGCTTAGTATCGGTTGGACATGAATCTATGAGTATTTTCCTTTGAGACTTGCTTTTAATGCATAGCTTGCTTGCTTATATTAATTCTGTGCACATTACTGGCAGCTTGTTGCATGAGTAGGGGAAGCCTTGAACCGCAATCTTACTCGTGTCGCTTGTTGTTGTCTATTAAACTAGTTGAATATCCTGACGGTGCCAATTAGGAGTAACGCGCTAGGATAGGCAATTACTACCTTGATCGGATTCGTAGTTGTTTAGGTCTAGTGCAAGAATTAATAGCACATGAACTTTGATCGGAACATGCGCACATGTTAGGAAGCCTTGACCGGACACTAACTTAAGTAAAATCAAGCTATAGACATTTAGAGTCGATGATAAGGAATGCACTCATAGAGGATTGTCTGCGCCGATACTTCTCATAGTCATAGTACTTAATCTCTATTGCCTGCGCACGTTTGGTGCATTTCCCGGCTTTTTACAACTGTTCACTTGCGCACTGCGCAACCCAATCACTCAACCCCAAATCTTCGTAACTGTAGGTCACTGGCTAAAACTGAACTGCTTGCTCCCTGAGGAGATCGACCCTTACTTAACCGCTGTACTAGTGGAAGAGGAAAGAATTAATTTGACGCGCACAACGACGCGCGATCATGTGCCTAGCTCTGTTCTCTCATGTCTAATGTTATGCTGTGAGCAATAATTCTTGAACTCTTTTGAGGTATATTCACCACCATTGTCACTCCGTAGACACTTCAACTTTCTTCCGGCCTCCCTTTCCACCATGACATGAAAATTCTAGAAGACATCAAACACTTGGCTTTTTGCTTTCAGCAAATAAACCCAAACCTTCCGAGTAGCATCATCAATACAAAACATATATTTCCACTAAGAGACTCCACCTCCATAGGCCCACAAACATCAGAGTTGAACTAACTCCAATTTCCCTTGCCTTCTAGTGGATTTCCCCGAAAAGGAAGCTCTATGTTGCTTTCCTGCTATACAATAATCACACGGGTCAAAAGAAACTGATTTATCAACAGGAATCAAAGATTTACCTGATAAAAGTTTCAACGCTCTCTCAGTCATATGTCCTAGCCTCCGATGCCAAAAATCAGGAGAATTCTTATCTTCAACTGCATTCACCTCATCAAAGCATACAAATATGCGTGTCTTGTATAAAGTGCAACACAAGTTGCCTCGAGCAACTGTCATGGAACCCTTTGATAGTTTCCACTTACTATCACCAATGTTCTGATGATATCCTTCTTTGTCAAAGACACTCGCAGACAACAGATATAAACGTAGATCAGGAACATGTCGCACATCCTTCAAGGTAATAGTGCACCAACATCTGTCTTCACTCGAATATCACCCAACTCAGCAACAATTCCTGAACTCTGATTTCCCATCTTCACACTACCAAAATTGCCAGTGATATGAAGCTCCTGAATCTAGCAGCCACTCTGTATATGAACTCTCAACATGGTTGCATTCAGATGCAAATAAGGTGACTTGACCATCCATTTCAAAGACGGTCGATGCAGTATTTTTATCATCTTCATCTTTCTTTGAATCTTCTTTCTTGTTACCCTGTTCCTTCTTCCACCGGTAACAAAACTTTTTAATATGGCCAGGCTTGTTACAATAATGACATGTCCTAGTCTCTTTGTCATCTCTAGACTTGGACCTCCCTCTCGAGTTATCATGCTCCTTGGGACCCCTACTCTTGCTTCTACCTCTATTCTCGGTAAAAAGAGCATGTGAGTTATCAACTCCCGTCTCCTTTCGTCTAATCTCTTCATTGAACATGCTTTCTTTAATCACATCTAATGATAGAACACCATTCGGAGCAGCGTTACTAATGGTCACAACCAAGGTCTCCCAACTATCTGGCAAAGAACTCAATAGAAACAAAGCTTGCAGCTCATCATCAAGAATAATCTTCATTGTGGTCAGCTTGTTAATAATATCTTGAAGTCACTGAGATGTTCAGAAACTGACTTCCCACCTTTCAGCTTCAAATTTACAAGTCTCTTGATCAAAGAAGCTTTGTTGTGCGCCGTCTTTCTCTTAAAGGGCCTCCAATTTCTTCCGCAACTCATATGGATCAGACTCTTGAGACACATGGTTGAAGATGCTAATATCATCCCACTGCCTGATAGTTCCCAAAGTCTTCCTCTTCAACTTTGCCCATTCTTTCTCATCTAACTTTTCGGGCTTTGCTGGTTTGGTGACAACACCATCTGCCGAGACACTTGCTTCAATAGGATCCTACAAATCTCTGCAATATAACAAGTCTTCCATCATAGGCCTCCAAATAGAATAATTGGTTGATGTCAACTTCATCATTGAGTTGCTACCACCAGATTCCATAATAGCATCTCAAATAACCTCCGGTCTGATACCAGTTAAAAGACCCAACGTGCAAGACCCAATAAGGATCTACTTCAAGACAATCAACAAATTATTCAATCAATCCAAATGAGAGAAAGTAAATTACAGTGACACACGATTTTTACGTAGAAAATTTCTGATAAGCGGATAAATGACCTTACATTTGTCCGTATTTTCACTTTACTTCTTGTTTGTTTCGTTATTTTTTAAAGTCATTTGATGTTTTCTTTGTCCATTTAAGGGTGAAAATGCGTACTACATGATATGAAGTGGTCCGAAAAAAATCTTCTTGAATTCCAATCGATCGAGAGCAAAAACGAGCAAAATTGAGCAAAAGGCAAAAGTGAGTCGGCCACCCTTGGCAGAATGACCTGTTCCTCTTCAAATGCTTTCCGATCGAGGCTTGCTATAGCTTGTTGGAAAGCTAATTTAAAGGGCTACAACTTTGTAGTTTACATAAAAACGTAATTCTAATGTTTAGAGGGTCAAAAAGGCGAGATTATAGCACTGCAAAAGCGATTCGCCCGGATCAGTTTGGCTCTACAAGGGTTTGACAGAATCAATTGAAGGTTTGACCGAATTAAAAGTGATTCGGCCAGGACAAAGTGATTCGGCCAGCCATGAAACAATATTGAGGTATTGATTCGACCGAATCAACTCAAGGCCTGCCCGAATCAATTGATTCGAGGAGAGTTTGCCTGAAAATCAAATCTGAGCAGATTGACATGTTCATCATCGAAGGCTTGCCGAGCGCGCTATTCTTCCGTTTGAGGCGTTCCATAGCTTTTTGGAAAGCTAATTCAAAGATTTACAACTTTGTGATGTACGTCAAGACGTGTTTCGAAGGTTTAAAGGGTCAAACAAGTCAGTTTCTAACGCTATAGAAGTGATTCGGCCAAGGAGAAGGATTTCATCTCATGAACCAAGGTTTGACCGAATCAAATAAGTGTTGACTGAATCAAAAAGTGATTCGCCCAAGAGAAAGTGATTCGCCCAGATCAAAACAGCACTGAGATAGTGATTCGCCTGAATCACCTGCAAAGTGACCTATTCACCTTCGAAGGCTTGCCGAGCGCATGATTTTTATCCGATTGGGGCGTGTTATAACTTGTTGTAAAGATAATTCAAAGGGTTAAAAATTTATAGTTTACATCAAGACGTAATTCGAATGTTACAGGGTCAAAAAGGCAAGAATCGAGCACTGCAAAGTTGATTCGAGCATTGCGGGTGATTTGGTAATTTCCAGAAACAGTATAAATAGAAGAAGAGGAGAAAAATCAAGGTGTGCCTTGGGGTGCTTAGGGTTCCTCTCATGGGACGAAACCCTAATTGGAGAACATGAAGAATTGTCAAGAATTCGGAGAAGACATCATCAGTTGAAGACTCTACATCAACCCTTTACTCATTCTCTACTTTCCTACTACTTTACTTTCTTTACTTTTCCTTGTTGAACTATTTCTTTATATCTTGTTTCAAACTCACCATGAGTGACACATGAGTGAGTAGTCCCATTGTAGTTGGGATTCTTATGGATCCCTTAAGTTTGACTGTAATGCAAGACTTGTCTTTTTATCTATATGAATGAAGTTTGGTTGAAAATTTTCTTGCTTTCTCTTCATATCAATTTTGTGCACACCAATTGTTTAACAAAATGCATGAATGAGTACGAATTGGTAAAACACCTAGGGATGGAATGAGAGTTGAACTTAGGTTGTTTAGGAGATCGAGCATGATTATTTTAGGTTGCGTTTGCGCGAGAGTGACATACGCATTCCACTAGGCTAAGTATTGAACAACTTTAGTCAACTATCAATAGACCGAGAGGTTGAAATTATGAGACTTTAGTTCTACGCGGTTCAATAGAGCGAGAGTTTGAGAACCGTACTATTTACGTATTATTCCCATTCTAGAGAATGAGCGAGAGTTGAATTTAGAATGTGTGATACCTTAGCCTAGAACCATCACTCGAATTTACTCATGATTTAGACAAGTTTTGTGTTGCTAATCGCATGCCCTAGGGGTGAAATAGGATTCCGATTACGTTTTCTCTATTACTTTACTTCACACCAATTTTAAATTTATCTATAGTATTCACTAGAGATTTCTCGCATAGAAGTAAAACCCTCTTTTTATTTAGTAGACTTGCATTTAGCATTACTAGCTAGCTTTAGACTAATCTAGGCTTTTCTCTTGGGTTCGGCTCGAGGTCACTCGGATAATAAATATTGTTTGAACACCGTGATTGGATTAGTATTTATACTACCACAATTTCGACAACGTTCAACCTCTCCGGTGTGGAGAGTATAAACCACAGGACGTAAGGAGTCTACCTACTCAGCTCTTATTATGATAAAAATTGAGGGTACAAGCAGCCACAATAGACTACAAACGTTCAGCAACTACCCGTCAACGCATACATGCATAAGAGACCAATCAAGAAAGGGCAGAAATCACCCGAAAAACGAGCTCTGTCCAGAAGCAATAACTTTCGCACCAGAACTCCAAATCACGCCAAAGACCTCTCAAAACGAAGCCCAAGATGTCCCCTACAAGCTACCTGTATCTCAGCAAAAACGGACAACGTTTGGCTACCGAAACTGTCTCCGCCGTGAAGCACTGTCCGAAAATCGCACTCCCTCTCTTTTCTCTCAAAACGAAGCGCAAGATGTCCCTACAAGCTATCAATATCTCAGCAAAAACGGACAACGTTTGGCTACCGAAACTGTCTCCGCCGTGAAGCACTGTCCGAAAATCGCACTCCCTCTCTTTTCTCTCAAAACCCCCTTTTTGACTGCTGACCCAGAATAAAGCAGAAACTAGGGTTTTGGACCGACCCAATACGACCAACTACAATCAATACGACCCATATGACCAACTACATCAATTTGACCGATACGACATCCGTGGTCTCGAGAAATCGCGTACAGATCGTAGTGCCGGTACCAATACGAGTCATACGATCCGTGCGAGACTCAACAGACAGGACCCCAACAAAATTGAACATATTGGAAAGATCGACGCTTGCCTTGATACCATGTAGAAAACGAGAATTCAACAATCGGACTAGCTACCGGAATGCGAGAACCGAAGGAGGGAGAGAGCCCATCTTCTCTTTTGTATTTTATCAAAAAAAAAAAAACCTTCTTTTCTAATTAAAAATACAGTAGGCGCCAGCCTATATATGCTAAAGTTGAAGGACAAGTTTGCCCTTCACTGGAGGGCTTATTTACAAGGCCCAGCCCAACCAACATGAAACGATGCAGCGCGCCAATATTTTATGTTATCAGACGCACGTAATAAACTTGGCATCAAAAATGAGTACCTAAAGGTAAAGCAAGTTCAACGAGTTCTCTTTCAAGTCATTAAATTCATCCAATCAAATGTTATTTTTTCCATTTCATGTGTTTGTGAGTGTACTGAAGTCTTTTTTCATGTTTATGCATAGACTTATTAATGTGTATTTTTTTATATAAATTTAAATTGAATGTCGAATTTGACTAGGTGTGCGGACTAGTTTTCAAACGACAGTAGTATTTTGAACGGGCCCGATGACTACAAGTGGCCCAAATGCTCATTTGATCCGAGATACTCGGTGCCTTCATCAGTGTCTTCTCTTCCTCCTTTAAACACTTAGGGTTAACTCTCGATGCTACTCTGCACTCGCCGACAGCTGTTTCCTCTGTGACTTTTGTCGCACCACCATCCTTCAATTTATACGTCTTTTTTTTTTCAAGTTTTATCAGTTAGTTTCACTTCGGGTTGACCTGAAAGTTACGGTTGTCTACTAGATTTGTATGGTATCACACTTTGAAAATTTTCCTACTTTGCCATTTTTTGAGAAATTTGCTCCTTATCTGCATTAATTTTTGAAAATGTTCTCCATGTGCCACTATTTCAAACCAATTGGTTGTTTGAGCTCGTTTTATCTCACCTCGCTCCAGCTTTTGGTTGTGGCGGTTTGAGGTTTGATAAATTGTTTCAGTGACGTTTGGAAACAAAGCGATGGTTTAGTTGTTAAACCGTCACTTAGTGGTTTGGCTTGAATGTGGTGTTTAGGCTTGAATGCTGATTTTGATGATGCATAAGCGCCGTGTCATATAAAACTTGCAGTCAGTTCCAGTGTTGATTTGACAAATGAGTAGTATGTGTCTATGTGAACAAACATATCAAAGAGTGCCAAAATAGGAAATTTTTCACTCGCTTTTTTAGTAGATACCAAATTTAAGCGATCTGCATAGTTGATTTAATTACAGCTGATTTATTATCCAACATGAGATTTACATTTGCTTTGAAAAATCAATTCCTTGTTTCATCAAGTTGCTCACTTGTCACAACAAGAAAAATCGCAATAGCTTATGCTACCAATGGCTGCTTCTGAAAGACATGTTAGTTTCGGTTTTTATCTGACCAATGAGTTGTTTTTAGACTGCCTGCTTAGGGATTTGATATTGTGTTATGTATAGATCATTATTGGACGGTGCAAATGATGACACACAGACAGGGACTCAGAACTCTCTATTATTGGAGTTTGCTGATTTGTCTAATGGGATACCTCTGATGCACGCTGTTAAATTTTCAAACTAAATCAATTTTCAAGTTTGTTATTACCCAGCAAAGTGCAATTCATTAGACTGTTTTGCACGATATAAGTAGGAGGCACATGAAAATAATGAGATATAACTTTCCCATAGATCTATTTAAAGAATTGTTGATCGATGGAGTAATTGTATATCATCTTTTGGTTTCGATATGAAAATCTACTCTCATAAGCACGGTTTAGCTCAAAAGAGACTTATTTAGTGTCAGTTTATGACTGAACATGATGGTCCAACCTTTTCTTCAAGTATGTTGCTAAAAAAACTATTTTGTATGCCCAAGGATGTGCCATTCTTATTCCTTTATGGCATTCAACTATGTTTCTAAAGCTGCACTTTGTTAAAAGATTGATAGAAAACTGTACGACTTATCCAATGAGTCTTATTAATCTTAATGCTTTGCATACTCAAATGTTATTCCTCAGGTATGTTTTTTCTTTTTATAGTATAGCATGAAGGTACATTTAGATGTTTTGGAATTTCAATCAGTGATAGGTGGGTGCAAGTGATGCCAAACAGACAGGGACGCAGAACTATCTTTTTTAGAGTATGCTGATTTGTCTATGGGAATTTTCTGATGCATACTAGGGTTAGAGATCAAAATTTATTAGTGTGTTCTGTCTTCCAAATGTATGGTACTGATATTTTTACTAAAATTCCATCATGACTTGATAGTTGCGGCTTTTGTTCACTGTGTTGGGCTTAGTTTATTGCATCTCTCTCTTTGTTTATATTTTTATTTTCGTGTCTGAAAGTTGCTTGGGTTTATCCAAGGTTGATAATTTTTCTGAAATCCTTCATAAGTTGGGCTTGGTCTTTTCAGCGTCTTTCAAATGTATGTTGCGGTTTATTTATTCCATAGTGTTACGCCCTGAAGCCCCATGATTGTTACACAAGAACGGAGATTTGAGATATGCTTTTGCTGTACCCTGACCGCATGTTGGGCTCCAAAACCACATATCACGATAATCTGTTTTCCTTCTGCTTATGAGTCATAACCAGTTTGTTACAGATTGATCTCATATATATATTTTCTACATGTGCTGATAAATGACTGATGCCAATTGCTGTAGCATTTTTATTCTGTGGGCTCTTTGCTGATTCAAATTTTGGCTTCAATCAAACAAAGCTGAAACTATTAACACGACATCTCTAACAAAAGATGACCCACCTACTTCTGAGGGACAGATGCAAGACCAGTAAGAACTATTAGATACCTTATCACTTGCACAATCTAGATCAAATAGATTTTGCTGCAGAAACAAATCTATCATTGGTTTCAGATTCACTAAAATTTTCAGAATGGGATAGTGCTGTAAACTTTTAATCAGTCAGTCCACCATGGAGTGTGAATAGCTTAATTTTGTTGTCTTCGTATCACATAATTTCAAAAAATCATTTGTCATATTGGAAGACTTTGCTTCTCTCTTACTGTATGAAGCTTTGAATTCAAGCAATAGTTCCAAGCCTCTCGTGTCCTATTATTCCACTATTTGAACTAATTAACAGAAAATGATGATGCAATATCATATTATATATGAGTATATTTTATTGTATTGTATTGAATCTCATTCGTTATGTGGATGCTCATGACATGCTTGCGCAAAAACTGGTCAAGATGTTGTATCAGCAACTTCTGGGATAGAACAGAAGGAGGATCTGTCACGTCCACGAAATCCGGGATAAAACTGGATTGCATTTTCAGAATATATCCGAGTATATTCCAAGATTTGAAGGATCGCGATTCATAAGGCAAACAAGATAAAGAGATCTACGATTCTAACAACACTCTTGGAATAACAAATCATCTCCATCAAACACTTTGGAATAAATGATTGTGGAAATATTTCCAACATAAAAGGTCCAATTAAGTATATAAGTGAGGAGCTGACTGTCAAAGAGTATACATAAAACTGAAAAAGAAACACATTGAGCAGTGCCTGAAAAGTTGATATCGTACACACTTTGAAGACAATATCTGTGGGTAGAGACGGGAGGTCTCACACTCAAGGGGAGCCTGAGTGCCAACCATATTGTGTGAGTGAGCGAAAGGTAGAATAGAGAGGGAGTCTTCTATTCTGTAAATTGACCTTGTACTCGTTCTCAACGTAGTGGATTGGTTTCTACGAGCTTGGGATAAGTCCCCAAATGTAGGCTCGTTATAGCCGAATTAGGTAATCATTCTTGTGCACGTAGTACATAGGATCTATCACTGATCATTATTTCAATCACTCTGCACACTTGTTCAACAAAGTTGTTCCATCAGCTAGTTGGACAAGTTCCTACACTTCAGCAATTACAATTGGTATCAGAGCAGCGTGCTTGAAACATAGAGTAAAATATCTTGAGAAAACGGCTGAAAGATGAGTATGAAGGAAGGTCAGAGCATAACCCGACCCCTACTGTTGGACGATCACAACTACGGCTATTAGAAGGCAAGAATGAAGGCGTACATATAATCTGTTTGACGACAGGGCATGGAGAGCCATCCTGAAGCCACGGCACACACCAAAGGGAGAAGATGGGGAAGGGAACGAAATTGATATACCTGAAGAAAAATGGACTAAGGATGAAGACTGCGCCAGAACCAGCAACGCGAAAGCATTGAACGCCATCTTCGCCGGAGTAGATGAGATGGTAGATGAGATGATCTTCAAGCTAATATCGAAATATGAAGTAGCCAAAGAAGCTTGGGACATCTTGGCAACTCATCACGAAGGAACCGAGAAAGTAACTATCTCGCATGCAAATGATTAACACCCAATTCGAGGAACTAAGGATGAGTGATGGAGAAACCATAAGGGAGTTCTTTGCAAAACTTGGGGACCTGTCAAACCAAGCATTTAACCTGGGAGAACCAATGCCGGAAGAAAAATTGGTTCGAAAAGCTCTACGATCCCTGCCAGCTAGGTTTGAAATGAAGGTCATCGCAATAGAGGAGGCCCAAGATGTGAAGAGAATGCGACTCGATGACTTAATGGGCTCGCTTACAACTTATGAAATGAGGATAGCCAGCTCTCAGCCAGCTTCAAAGGAAAGAACCATCGGACTCAAAGCAGAAACACTAAGATCTGACAATGGAGATGACATGGTTGAAGAAATGGCTTTACTAAGCAAGCAATTCGGAAAATTCATGAACAAACTGAACAAGAAGGTGGCAGGACAATCTGCTCAACAAAATGGGCAAAACAGATTCAGAGGAAGTTCTCAGACCAGAGGACGACAGACTGACTCGAAGGAACAGAATCGATCCAGTCATCCAAAAGAATCCAGTGCAGAGAATGCGAGGGATATGGGCATTGATCGCGCGTCGTTGTGCGCGTCAAATTAATTCCTTCCTCTTCCACTAGTACAACGGTTAAGTAAGGGTCGATCTCCACAGGGAGCAAGCAGTTCAGTTTTAGCCAGTGACCTACACTTACGAAGATTGGAGGGGTGAGTGATTGGTTTGCGCGATGCGCGAGTAAACAGTCGTAAAACGCAGGGAATTGCACTAGACGTGCGCAGGCAGTAGAGATTAAGTACTATGACTATGAGAAGTATCGGCGCAGACAATCCTCTGTGAGTGTATTCCTTATCATCGACTCTAAATGTCTATAGCTCGAGTTGCTAATGTTAGTGTCCGATCAAGGCTTCCTAACATGTGCGCATGTTCCGATCAAAGTTCATGTGCTATTAATTCTTACACTAGACTTAAACAACTACGAATCCGATCAAGGTAGTAATTGCCTATCCTAGCGCGTTACTCCTAGTTGGCACCGTCAGGCTATTCAACTAGTTTAACAAACAACAACAAGCAACAAGAGTAAGATTGCGGTTCAAGGCTTCCCCTACTCATGCAACAAGCTGCCAATAATGTGCACAAAATTAATATAAGCAAGCAAGTTATGCATTAAGCGCAAGTCTCAAAGGAAATACTCATAGATTCATGTCCAACCGATACTGAGCGTTTAGCTAGACATGCTAGTGATAAACATCATAGAAACAGTAAATAATAACTAGAGTATCTAAGAGAGCAATAGCAAACAGTGCGTGTAGGTTGTAGTCTTGGCGGGCGCAGTCGGCTAGCGCAGATCCTCTCAGCAAGCTCGTGTGTTTTCCAGTCCTGGTGCGCAGTGCCTCCTTGTTGTACGAACTGTGCCGCGGTATCGAAATGTATGAATTGTCCTCCTAACCCTAGCCTCCTCCTCTTCTTTATATACTGCTCAGAGACTCACTCTTGGCAACTTCCAAATCTGGTTGTGTCAGGATTTGGAAACACCATCATCTGCGCCTGGCGCACGGCATACTGCTTAGCGCATTGGTCGACGCAACTCTGCTGTCTCTCGCCATTTCTTCTGTTTGCGCTGCTAGCTCCGCAGGCTGTGTGCTGTGCGCCCTAAACGCTGTCTGTTAGCGCGTATCCGACTTAGGCCCTTGTTTTGTCCTGAAATACAAAAACACTGGAAACCAGTAATCTTGTACATAAAATAATGCAAACAAGCATGGGGATATGATCTAAATAATGCGTATAAATAGGCTCTATCAAACCCCCCACACTTGCCCTTTGTTCGTCCTCGAACAAGCACTCAAACACGGATACCATTACCTCTCTGGAGTCTAGCGCACAGTCTCGCACTCTGGCGCGGTCTGCACTACTGATCACCTTGTGCTGCACTTCCTCCTGCGCACACCTGCTGTCAACAGTTTAAGTATAATGATTTCGCAATTCATTACCTCTCAGCTGGGATGAAAATTATTTTGGATGGCTGGGAGATAGCTCTTCATAAGCTCCGGGTTGCCAGCTCTTGCTCCGAGGATGGGTATACGGTTAACAGCGCAAGCTTCTTCCCGAGCGTGATTCTTCCGCGCACTTCCTGGGAACTCAAGCCTTTTGATGATTTTCTGTGGCTTCTGCGCTCGCTGGTACTTATTGTGCGCATGCTGATTCTTTTGTAGCGCATATCATTTGCTGGTATTTTTTCTTTTGTACAGCTTTGTCTTATGATTCCTATCTTTCCCAGAACGGTTCCAGTCTCGGCCTCCGAATAACAGCTATGGAACACCGCCCCGCTCTCCCTCCTTGGTCTGTCTGCGCAGGTCGGCGCACGCGTTTACACCCGCGCCCGCCTTCCTTGGCTCGACTTCCAGAGGGAAGGTGGTCTGTTTTCCCACCTCGCCACGCTTTGGGTGTTTCGCCTTTGGCATCTGCGTGACTGAGCGCACAATCTTGTTCCAAAGGTCGCGAAGCACAGGCCTCCACTCGCGCTCTCGACCATATACCTCTCCTCTGAAGCGCGAACGACTAACCGCCTCTCTAGAGCCTTTCTGTCAACTCCACATCCCCTGTATATCCCAACTAACCGGAGCAGAAAAAACGAAAAAAAATACTAAAAACAGTTGATAGCGCACGGCGCAATATGGGTAGCGTAAACAAGCTGAACAGTGCGCGCAACCCACACTCAAGCGCACTTCTGCTACTGTTTCCTTCAATTAAACTAAGCTACACTAAAAATGCTAAAAAACGTGAAGTGTAAATGTAACGCTCCCCCCCCCCCCACACTTAAACAGAGACGTGTCCCCACGACTCAAGCTCAAGCGCACGGAGGATGCGCACACGCATGCAAGCAAAATAAAGAACATAAAAATGAAGAACAAATAGTCAAAGCAGCGCAAATATAGCATAGGGGCATAAAATATGTAGCACAAGAGTTCAGCACACAAATATAGCAACAAAATATCAAAATAAAGTTCAGCATATAAAGGAAAATGGACACCACCCTAAAGAAATAAGCGCTCCCTCCGCGGCTCTAGAGGTCATCTGAGCTGGACGCAGCCGCTGAACTATGCGCCTCCTCCTCTGAAGAATCCGTCGTATATTCGGAGCTGGAGGAAGGCGGTACAACGGATAGGGCGACAGGCTGCGCCTCGCCGTCATCCTCTGAAACACGGTCCCATAGCGATTCGGAGCTGGTGCTAATGATGGGTTCGGCTATAGGGGACCTTGGAATGGACGGCTGGGCAGGGGAAGGTGCGGGTACTGGTTCTGGTTCAGGGGTGGGTTCTGCTGGTGCTGGGGCTGATGGTGCAGGTACTGAATCTGTGGTTGGCGCTGGGGCTGGTGCTGGTACTGGTACTGGAGAGGGTGCTGCTGGATATACCGGGGGCTGAGGAGGGCTGTCTGGCTGATGTGGCTCACTGGGGGACCCTGGAGGTGGCCGGTGCAGGCTGAGGAGAGGAGGAATCGCGTCTCCAAATCGCCACCCGGATGGTGGACTCATACTCAAATCCGCCCCCTCTGGCGCTAAGTGTTCGAGCACACGCATGACGTTGAACATCATGCGCTGCTCTGCTGATGCTTCCTCGGGCGCCTTCGCGCACCTCAGTGTGCGCTTCAGCCTGTTAGTTGAGGCAATGTACCAGACGCCCCTGTGTCTGTACCTGATCTCTCGGTTGTCCGCCTCCAGTGATGCTAAAAATTCGCACGTATCCTCCTTGTCTGATGCGCTGTTGAGTTCCAACAGCGTCTCCCAGCCTGCTAACGCCAGCCTCTCCACAACGAGGTCCCCCAGACCGACCTCGCGCAGGAAGTCCCTGCTAATGTACGGAGTCCCGTACATGTCCTGCCTCAGAAATGCTGCGTACCTGCTGGCGAAAACAGCTGGGGTCTCTTGGTCCGCGGCAGGCTGCATTGTGGCTGGGGTGCTCGGTCAACGCTGGTCAACACTCCTCAAACACTTCCAAAAAATCCAAACTCCTCCGAATCCACTGAAACTTTCACCAAAGGAGCACCTACTGCCCGCCTACAAAACCCTTGAAACACCACTCCAATCGGTGCACTCTAACCTGGTGCGATTTCAAAACCCTAGAGCACTCCTCCGTACAAAACCCTACTGGAATCGTGCTCAGATCTGGAGGAAAGGTTACCTGGGGGTAGTGCGGCCGTGTGGTCCTTGAATCTCTCTACACTGAAGCTGGGATGAGCGCCGGACAGCGGGTGGAGGTGTGAAGGCGGGAGCTTGCTGGTAACGGTCGAGTGAGAAAAAGTGCTGAAAATTTCTAAGTCCTGCCCTTATATACCCCTCTGGCTGGCGCAGCTGTCCTGCGCACTGCTGCTCGACTAAAAACTACAAGTCCTAAACTAACTAAAAGACACTAGAAAAACTAAAAGAAAAACATGTAAAAGTAAAACGAGTCGGGTTACCTCCCGACAAGTGCCTTTGTTTAACGTCGTTGGCTCGACTGTACCTCGTTACGTGCCAAAATGTGTGCTAGCGACCTCCCCCACTCTTGCTCCTGAGTGATCCTGCGCTTGTGCATGTGTTGTGTTCTTCTTGGTCCTGCGCAAAGGGTGAGAAGGATAGTCAGCATGGATAATATGTGAGAAGTCTGCAGTAACGAGGGTAGATGAAAAGGAAGAAGAAATGTGAGCAATAGCCTCCAGTTCTCCCTCTGGTGCATCTGGTGGTGCCTCTGGCGCGGCAGTTGGCACATCTGTTATTACTGGTTCTGCCAACTCAATGTTGCGCGTTGTACCATCCCAAGGTTCTCCGAGATACCGTTTGACTCTCTGCCCATTTACCTGAAAACGATGCCGGTGCTCGTTTTCTAATTCGATTGTTCCATAGGGGAAGACCTTGGTGACTGTGTACGGTCCAGTCCATTTGCTGCGCAGCTTTCCAGGCATGAGCTTCAGGCGTGAGGAGAATAATAATACCTGGTCTCCTGGCTCAAAAGTGCGTCTGAGGATATGCTTGTCATGAAATGCCTTTGTCCGCTCCTTGTAATCGCGCAGTCCTTCATAGGCATCCAGGCGCAGCTCTTCTAACTCACTCAGTTCAAACGCGCGCTCCTTGCCAGCCTCATCCAGGTTCAGGTTGCAAATGCGTAAGGCCCAATATGCTTTGTGCTCTAGCTCTACTGGCAAGTGGCATGCTTTTCCGTAGACCAACCGAAACGGTGAAGTCCCGATCGGTGTCTTATGCGCAGTGCGGTATGCCCACAGCGCGTCGTCCAGGCGCTGGCTCCAATCTTTGCGCGATGGTCGCACAGTTTTCTCCAGGATGCACTTGATCTCTCTGTTGGAGACCTCGGTCTGTCCATTTGTCTGAGGATGGTAAGCAGTGGACGTCTTGTGGCGCACTCCGTAATGCTTGAAAACTTGCGCCACGATCCTGTTGCAAAAGTGCGTCCCCTGGTCGCCGATGATTGCCTTAGGCACCCCGTACCTGCAAAAGATGTTAGTTTTCAGAAACTCAGCGACCGTCTTACCATCATCCTTCCGTGTGGCCTTAGCTTCGACCCATTTGGAGACGTAATCCACCGCGACCAATATGTATTCATAGCCGGCAGACGGGGGAAATGGCCCCATGAAGTCGATTCCCCATATATCAAACACTTCATCTACTAGAATTGGCGTCTGCGGCATCTCGTTGCGCGCTGATATGCCTCCTGTGCGCTGGCACCTGTCACAATTCCTGCAATAGTCATATGCGTCTCTAAACAAGTGCGGCCAATAAAATCCGCAGTCCAGGACCTTCCTGCTGGTGCGCTTGGGACCAAAGTGTCCTCCACAGGCGTGCGCATGACAAAACATCAAAACAGAGTTAAATTCATGGTCAGGCACGCAACGCCTCAATATCTGATCTGGTCCTATTCTAAGCATATAAGGATCATCCCACATATAATGTTTGGACTCATGTTTCAATCTCATGCACTGCGTTTTATTGAAATGCGGAGGAAACGTACCTGTGACCAGGTAATTCGCAATGTGCGCATACCATGGTACCTTACCTGTCAGCGCCATCAGATGCTCGTCAGGAAATGTCTCAGTGATCTGCCCTGGCTCCTCCTCCTTCACGATCCTGCTCAGGTGGTCCGCAACCGTGTTCTCTGTGCCCTTCTTATCCTTGATCTCCAGGTCGAATTCCTGCAGTAGGAGCACCCAGCGCATCAGGCGCGGCTTAGTTTCCTTCTTGGACATCAGGTAACGGATGGCTGCGTGGTCTGTGTATATGATGACCCTGGCGCCTAGAACGTATGCACGGAACTTCTCTAGCGCAAACACAATTGCCAGAAGCTCCTTCTCCGTGGTGGTGTGGTTCCTCTGCGCAGCGTCCAGTGTGCGCGATGCATAATAGATGGCGTGCGGTTTCTTGTCCACTCGCTGCCCCAGGACTGCACCTACTGCATAATCGCTTGCGTCGCACATCAGTTCAAATGGCAGGTTCCAGTCTGGTGCGCGCATCACTGGCGCACTGGTCAGTGCCTCCTTAAGCTTATCAAATGAGGCCCTGCACTCATCAGTAAAATCGAAGCACACATCTTTTTGCAAGAGGTTAGACAGGGGAATACAAATTTTAGAGAAGTCTTTGATAAAACGCCTGTAAAACCCAGCGTGTCCCAAGAATGACTTCACGTCGCGCACGCTAGTGGCATAAGGTAGATTAGAAATAAGGTCTATCTTAGCCTTGTCTACCTTGATCCCCTCCTCTGAGATGATGTGTCCTAGCACTACACCATGCGTTACCATGAAATGACATTTTTCATAATTAAGTACTAGGTTCTTAGAAATGCAGCGCGCCAAGACCTTATCTAGATGAGTTAAGCACGCATCAAAGGTATCTCCATATACAGTAAAATCATCCATGAACACTTCTATGCATATACCAATCATATCAGAGAAAATGCTCATGACAAGGCGTTGGAACGTACCTGGCGCGTTGCACAGCCCAAATGACATGCGCCGAAACGCAAATGTACCGAACGGGCAGGTGAACGTGGTCTTCTCCTGATCCTCCGCAGCTATGGGTATCTGATTGTACCCTGAATATCCGTCCAAGAAACAAAAATAAGGCTTACCTGCTAGTCGATCCAGCATCTGATCTATGAACGGTAGCGGGAAATGGTCCTTGCGCGTGACTGCGTTAAGCTTCCTGTAGTCGATGCACATGCGCCATCCAGTCTGTATGCGCTTGGGAACTAGCTCGCCCTGCGCATTCTCCTCCACTGTGATTCCTCCCTTCTTAGGCACAACGTGCACTGGACTGACCCATTTGCTGTCCGAGATGGGGTAAATGACTCCTGCGTCAAGCAACTTTAAGATCTCCTTCTGCACTACCTCCATCATATTTGGGTTCAATCTGCGCTGAGCCTCCCTGGATGTTTTGGCACCATCTTCCAATAGTATTATGTGCATGCACACGTCTGGGCTCACTCCACGCAGATCTGCCAGTGTCCATCCTATAGCGCGCTGGTTCCTGCGCAGCACCTACTGTAAGCGCACTTCCTGCTCCTCTTCTAATCCTTTCTTTATGATTACTGGCAGGGTGTCCTCATTTCCCAAGAAAATGTATTTGAGGTGCTCTGGCAGTTGCTTCAGTTCGACCTTGGGTGCCTGTTCAATGGAGGGCAAGATCTTATTAGCAGTGCAAAGATGAACTATATCATGTACCTGTGTGGCTTCTAGTTCAGCATTGCTCGGCTCATCTTTCTGCTTCTCCAACTCTGCTTGTGCCAGGGGCTCTGGTTCTACCGTTGCACTTGCGCACTGCGCATCTGTGACTAAATCATCAATGCTATCCATCGCGTGCACTGTGGCGTCCTCGTGTGGGTGCTGCATCCCCTTGAATATATTGAAATGGATTTCTTCGCCGTCAACCTCCATGGAGAGCGTGCCCCTCCACACGTCTATCTTCGTACGCGCGGTCATCAGGAAGGGTCTGCCCAGTAGGATCTGCGCACTGCTGGTGCTTGATTCACTTTCCATTTCCAGCACATAAAAATCTGCTGGGAACACCAGCTCTCCTACTCGCACAAGAACATCCTCTATCATGCCTGCAGGTTGTTTGCACGATCGATCCGCTAGCTAAATGGTGAGACCTGCAGGCTTTAGTGGTCCAAGGCGCAATGTCGCATATAGGGAATAAGGTAACAAATTGATAGATGCGCCTAAGTCAATCATGCAGTTGATCACTGTGGTCTTACCTAAAGTGCAAGGGATAGTGAACGTACCTGGGTCTCGGCACTTAGGTGGTACCTTATGTTGCACGATCGCTGAGGCCTGCGCATTTAGCATTACCTGTGCGCATTCGCCTTTCCTCCTCTTGTTTGTGCACAGCTCCTTTAAAAACTTGGCGTACCTGGGAATCTGCCGAACTGCTTCGATAAGGGGAATGTTGATTTCCACCTTGCTGAATAACTCGTATAGCTCCTTGTCCAGCGCTTCCTTTCTAGCCGATGGTGCCTGCACAGGAAAAGGTGCAGGTATATTAGTGCGATTCGTGCCCTTGTTGTTTATTTGTGTTATACCTGGCGCTTCGCCCTGCTGGCTTGTGGCTGGCACTTCTGGTTGCGCATCTTGTTCTGGTTGCGCATTCTGTTCTGCTGGATCCGGGGTTTGCGCAACTGGTTGCGCGGGCGCCATCGCGGTCTGCTCTGCTCCTATCGTGCGCCTAGTCCTCAGTGTCACTGCATTGACTCCTCCTCTGGGATTCTGAATCACTTGTGAAGGCAGGTTGCCATCGCTCTTTTTCAGCTCATACACCGTGGTTGCGATCTGTGATAGCTGCTTTTCAATGGACTCGAACCTCTTGTCATACTTCTCATCATTTTTGCGCACTGTGTCTGCTAGCTGCCCCACGATATCTTCCAAAGATCTCCTCGGTTGCTGGTTGTTATGTGCTGGTGCGGCGATGCAGTGGATTGTAGGGCGCAGCTTGTTGTGTCTGCTGTGGCGCGCGCTGATCTGTGGGCTGCCTCTGGAAATTGTTCTCTTCCTTCCATCTGAATCCATTTGCTGCCAGTCCAAAGCGCGGCTGATTCTGCCTTGGTGGTCCTCTGTTGTCCCATCCTCCAAGAGCATTGACATCTCCAGATTCCTCAAATAGCGTGGGACATTCATCAGTCTTGTGTTCGGTGGACCTGCAGAATTCACATACCTTTGGCGCAACTGGTTGTGCACTTTGCGCACTCATCACTTTGCGCACTTTGCGTGCAAGTTGTAGTCTTGGCGGGCGCAGTCGGCTAGCGCAGATCCTCTCAGCAAGCTCGTGTGTTTTCCAGTCCTGGTGCGCAGTGCCTCCTTGGTGTACGAACTGTGCCGCGGTGTCGAAATGTATGAATTGTCCTCCTAACCCTAGCCTCCTCCTCTTCTTTATATACTGCTCAGAGGCTCACTCTTGGCAACTTCCAAATCTGGTTGTGTCAGGATTTGGAAACACCATCATCTGCGCCTAGCGCACGGCATACTGCTTAGCGCATTGGTCGGCGCAACTCTGCTGTCTCTCGCCATTTCTTCTGTTTGCGCCGCTAGCTCCGCAGGCTGTGTGCTGTGCGTCCTAAACGCTGCCTGTTAGCGCGTATCCGACTTAGGCCCTTGTTTTGTCCTGAAATATAAAAACACTGGAAACCAGTAATCTTGTACATAAAATAATGCAAACAAGCACGGGGATATGATCTAAATAATGCGTATAAATAGGCTCTATCAGGCATATACAGGCCGAGTGTGCGAACACGCTCAAGGGAAGCAGACAATCGCTGAACGTAACATGGAGTGACGATGAATCTAAGGATGACACACCTGAGGAGAAGTTTGTAGCTCTAACCTCAATTGCTTCGGGGACAGGGTCAAATAGCGAGGATGAAGAGCCAACTAACGAGTGCATCATCAAAAAATTCTCTCCTCCACACAAAATGGACTGAAGTCGTTGGCATCAACTCAATGCCACTATCAGCAAATTGAAAGAAGAGAACCATCAACTACAACAGCGGAACAACTTCCTGGACAGAGAAAGAGACGAGTACCACGGAACCATCAGCCAGCTACAACAGGAACTCGATAAAACTACTGAAGAACTAAGATGTCTCAGGAAGACACAAAGTATGCTCAATATCGGAACAGAAAACTTGGATTATATTATGTCCATACAAAGACCATCAAAGGACATGAGAGGGATTGGTTTCACTGGATCCAAATCAACGGACAACATTGTGTTTGTCAAAGGATCTGAGGAGTTTCGCCTGGACAAAACCAAACTGCCAGAAAAACCAGGAGCATGGAGGGAGAAAAGAAGGTGCTACAACTGCCACATACCTGGACACATCAAAAGAAACTGCCACATAAGGAGAATGAACTCAAGCTTAGGGCTCAACAACAAGTGGATCTGGAGAGTTAAAGAAAGGGGAGAATCTTGCCTTGTCGCCTACAGCTTGACAACTCACATCGAGATAAGCACTTGGTTTTTTGATAGTGGGTGTTCCGGGCATATACTGGAAACAAGGAGTATCTAAAAGATATCAGACCTACACACATCCAGCATGTAGTCTTCGTGATGGAAAGAAAGGAAGAATTATTGGAAGTGGCACCCTAAACACTCAAGGTCTACCCATCCTCAGCAATGTCCTTCTAGTAGAAGGCCTAACGGCTAACTTGCTCAGCATAAGCTAGCTCTGTGATGGAGAAAATCATGTAGAGTTCAATCAGAGCACATGCAAGGTTGTAAACAAACGTGGGGAGTGCCTTCTCAAAGAACACCGCTCGACCAACAACTGCTATCTGCTGGAGCATGACACTGGCAATGGAACAATCTGCCTCAAAACCAGTACTGAACAACTACAACTCTGGCACAAGCGGATGGGACATATTCATGGAAGACTGCTCAGAAAACTAGCTGCTGAAGGACTAGTCCGTGGGATACGTACCTGCACTGGAGAAGTAGACTTTATATGTGAAGAATGTCAATCAGGCAGCAAACAAGGAAGGCACATTGAAAGACAGATCTGATGAATACATCAAAGCCCCTGGAAGTCCTACACATGGACCTCATGGGTCCAATGCAAGTGGAAAGTATAGGAAGGAAAAGGTATGTCTTTGTATGTGTAGATGACTACACCAGATATACTTGGATCTCCTTCCTCAGGGAAAAGGCAGAAACTGTCCAAGCAGTTGTTCAACTTACTACTCAGTTGGAACAATCCAGAAGGAGTCGAGGAGAATATGTGACAGCAATCAGGAGCGATAATGGGAGAGAATTTGATAATGATCAGATGTCGACGTACTGCACCAACCGTGGAATCCAACACCAGTTCTCTTCACCAATCACTCCTCAACAAAATGAAGTGGTAGAGAGGAAGAACAGGACACTTCAAGAGATGACCAGAGTAATGCTTCACTCCAAAAAGATTCCATTAAAATTTTGGGCAGAAGTCATGAGTACCGCATGCTACACTCTGAATCGAGTACTGATAAGGAAGGGACTGGAGAAAACCGGCTATGAACTGTGGAAAGGGAACAAGCCTTCAGTCAGATACTTCCACGTGTTCGGGAGCGTGTGTTACATTCTGGCGGACCGAGAATATAAACAGAAATTGGATTCAAGAAGCGACGAAAGAATATTCCTTGGATACTCCACAAGCAGCAGGGCCTATCGAGTGTTCAACAAGAGGACTGGTACAGTAATGGAGTCTGCAAATGTAGTAATCAAAGATGACGAATAAGAGGAAACCGAAAAACAACCAGAAATGAGGAGGATGCTCAGATAATAACAGAGAAAGATGTTCAAGAAACTGTTCAACCAGACGACTCTGTACATACAGATGAAGTATCTGAAGAAGAAAGTCATCCAGAAGAAGGTGCTCCAGAGTCAAGCACCCGATCAACAAGCAGAATAAAGGCCAATCATCTGATCACAAATATCATCAGAGATCCAGCAGAATCCTGAAGAACTCGTGGAAATCTCAGGATTAACTATCATGATATGTTAAATCCTTCATGCTTTCTATCTACTATAGAACCCAGGAACATCAAGGAAGCAATGCAAGATGGACACTGGATTCTGGCCATGCAAGAGGAACTCGGAGAATTTGAAAGAAACAACTTATGGGATCTTGTTCCAGCACTAAGAGGAGTAAATGTTATTGGAACCAAGTGGGTGTACAAAAACAAAACGGATGAAAAGGGAAACATCACTCGAAACAAGGCAAGACTAATAGCACAAGGATACACCCAAGTCGAAGGGATAGATTTTGACGAGACTTTTGCTTCGGTGGCGAGGCTAGAGGCAATCAGATTACTGGTGGTTGTATCATACCATATGAAGTTCAAGCTACAACAGATGGACGTTAAAAGTGCCTTCCTGAATGGAGTTCTGACTGAAGAAGTGTACGTCGCTCAGCCCAAAGGTTTTGAAGACCCAACACACCCCGACCATGTGTATCGGCTCAAAAAGGCTCTTTATGAACTTAAACAAACTCCAAGAGCATGGTACGAAAAACTAACGAAATTTTTAATCAAGCATGGGTATTCTAGAGGAGGAGCAGACAAAACACTATTTATTAAACACACCAAGAAGGCCCTCGTCATTACTCAAATCTATGTGGATGACATAGTCTTCAACTCAACCTTATAGGAGTTGGTGGAATAGTTTGTGGGACAAATGAAGAGCGAATTCCAGATGAATATGGTTGGAGAAATGTCTCATTTTCTTGGACTTCAGGTGATACAGAAACCAGAGGGAACATTCATATCACATCAAAAATATGCCAGGAACCTGATCAAAAAGTTTGGTGTAGTAAAAATACTAGTCCAATCACGTTGTTCAAACAATTAGTCTAAACAATTATTATCCGAGTGACCTCGAGTCGAACCCAAGAGAAAAACCTAGGTTAGTCTAAAACTAGCTAGTAATGCCTAATGCAAGTCTACTAAATAAAGGGGGCTTTTTCTCTAGGTGAGGTATCTCTAGTTAATACTAAAGACAAGATGAAAATATGGTCTAAGATGTATATAATAGAGAAAGCGTAGTCAGAATCCTATTTCACCCCTAGGTCATGCGATTGGCAATACAAAACTTGTCTAAATCATGAGTAATTTCGAGTGATGGTTCTAGGCTAAGGTATCACACATTCTAAATTCAACTCGCGCTCCTTCTCTCGAATGGAAATAATACCTAAATAGTACAGTTCTCAAACTCTTGCTCTATTTAACCGCGTAGAACAAAAGTCTCATAATCTCAACCTCTCGGTCTATTGATAGTTAACTAAAGTTGCTCAATACTTAGCCTAGTGGAATGCGTATGTCACTCTCGCGCACACATGCAACCTAAAATAATCATGCTTGATCTTCTAAACAACTAGGTTCAACTCTCATTTCATCCCTAGGTGTTATACCAATTCATACTCACTTAGGTATTTCGTCAAATACTTGGTGTGCACAAAATTGATATGAAGAACAAGCAAGAGAATTTTCAATCAAACTTCATTCATATAGATAAAAAGACAAGTCTTGCATTACAATCAAACCTAAGGGATCCCAACTACAATGGGACTACTCACTCATGGTGAGTTTGAAACAAAACATGATATTCAAATTGAAATTGTTCACCAATTGGATGCAAAAGAGTAGTGGATGAGTAGAGGGTTGATGTAGGATCTCCAATTGCGTGTCTCTTCCTTCAATCCTTGACAATTCTCCAACTTCTCCAAGAGCCAATCGCCTAGGGTTTCGAATTTTGGAAGAGAGCCCTTCTAATTTTACATCTCATTTTATTTATACTCTTTGAAAATTTCCAAATTTTACCCACAGTGCCCGAATCACTTGATTCGGGAAAGGCTTAAAGATACTGATTCGGACAGGGTGTCCGAATCATTTACTCAGTGTTGTTTCGAGCCGGGCGAATCACTTTGTCCTGGCCGAATCACTTTCTGATTCGTTCAAACTCCATTTAGTTCGGTCAACCTCCTTGTAGAGCTGAAGTGATTCGAACAGCTCGCTCCTCCCTTGGCCGAATCACTTTCTGATTCGGTCAACCTTACATGTGATTCGGTCAAACAACTCAAGTTCTCCCCGAGTCAATTTGATCGTGCAGCTGAGGGTGATTCAGCCAAGCAGGTGGGCGAATCACTACTGCAGTCTTATCCAATCTTGCTGTTTTTGATCTCGATCGACCGAAATTCATCTAGATTTTCTTCGGGCCACTTCATATCCTGTAGTATGCATTTTTAACCTGAAATGGACAAAGAAAACATCAAATGACTTTATAAATAAACGGAACAAACAAGAAGTAAGGGGAAAATTATGGACAAACATAAGGTCATTTGTCCGGTTACCAGTAATCATGGCAGAAGACAGTGCAGATCCTAATGAGGTCCCGCCACCAGTCCCAGAGGCCGTATCTTCTATCAAACGAAAGACACCCGTGTCCCAAGAGCGTTCTACACAGGCTAAATCCAACAAGATAAAATTAAATATGGCTGATTTTGGTTTCTGGGTGGATGGAATCTGGTTTGCAAATCATCAATGCGCTCAAAGGTGGAAGGCAGTCACAAAACGGAAGATTATTCCGGAGAAGTTACTTAACCCCAGCAAATATTCTGTTCCTGCCATTATTGATCTCCTCCAATGCACGCAGATGTTTGGAACAGTCACTGTCATCAGAAGATATGAAAAGGCCCTTGTCTGAGAACTCATTGCAAACTTACCTCAAGGGTTTGGAGACGTGACCAGCTCCAAATGGGGGATCCTCAGGGCTCGTGGTAAGACACTTCAAATTACTGCAGAACATATCAATGATTTTTTTGACATCGATGCAGAAGAAGGAGAGCTGGCTGAAGAGGATATGGATCTCATTGCTCGAACCATAACCGGGGGGACTCGAACTAGCTGGCAGGACCCCACTATTCTCGCTCCAGAACTGAACACGAAACACTCCTTGTTATACCACATTGGCCATCACAATTGGTTTCCCACACACCATCGTGGATCAGTCAATTGGGACCTTGGAAAATTTCTCTATTCCCTTGGAATGGGCCACTCAGTCAATTTTGGACAAATAGTGGTTGATAATCTGGTTGGTCATGCCACCTCCATCAGAGGACAACATCCCATTGGGTTTCCTTCGCTACTTTATACCATGTTTGTCATGGCTCACCCTGATCTTCGTGCTCCAAAACATAAGTTGTCCAACCCAGCACTTTACCACAATGCCGACTACAAGCTGTTTATTGGTCGTCACATTAGTGATCTCCAGGAGGACTCTAATGATGTTCCAGTTGATGTTCCAGCAGCTGCCGCCTAGGACAAGAGGCTATCTGGGCTCGTGACATTTACCAGTTGGAGGTCACTGCAAACTTCCTTACCACCGAGATCAAGCAGCTCACAGCTCAACGGGCACAAATCACTAGTCTGATAAGGAACAAGAAGTACCCCGCACCGCCTCCTCCAGAGCACTGACTTCCTTGGCATTTCCATTAAAAAAGGGGGAGAGGTATTTCTAGGACTGATGATGCAACAATATTTGTTTTCTTTGAGCTGCTGCTACAATTTTTTGAGTTCTTGCTACACTTTTATGTTTTTTATGATTGGCATTAAACTATTACGATTTTGTTGCCATAATTATCACTATTCAAGATGTTGTACCAGCAACCTCTGGGGTATAACAGAAGGAGGATCTGTCACGTCCACAAAATTCGAGATAAAACTGGATTGCATCTTCAGAATATATCCGAGCATATTCCAAGATTTGAAGGATCGCGATTCATAAGGCAAACAAGATAAAGAGATCTACGATTCTAACAACACTCTTGGAATAACAAATCATCTCCATCAAACACTTTGGAATAAATGATTGTGGGGATATTTTCAAATAAAAAGTCCAGCTAAGTATATAAGTGAAGAGCTAATTGTCAAAGAGTATATAGAAAACTGAAAAGAAACACATTGAGCAGCGCCTGAAAAGTTGATATCGTACACACTTTGAAGACAAGATCTGTGGGTAGAGACGGAAGGTCTCACACTCAGGGGGAGCTTGAGTGCCAACCATATTGTGTGAGTGAGTGAAAGGTAGAATAGAGAGGGAGTCTTCTACTCTGTAAATTGACCTTGTACTCTTTCTCAACGTAGTGGATTGGTTCCCACGAGCTTGAGATACTCCCCCCAGATGTAGGCTCGTTATAGCCGAACTGGATAATCATTCTTGTGCACGTAGTACATAGGATCCATCACTGAGCATCATTTCAATCACTCTGCACACTTGTTCAACAAAGTTGTTCCATCAACTAGTTGGACAATTTCCTACACTTCAGCAATTACACATTAAATCTATAATTAGAAAAATCTGAATGATTTTTTTTTCTTTCGAATCTGATTCTTCAATGACTGATTGATCAATATAGAAACCTTACAGATTCTTCACTAACATACTAATTATAGTTCGAAAGTTATAACTAAACGGAAAACTTAGCAAACGATTACAATTAGAAGTCAACAATTCAATCAATTACCCAAAGATAATCGTGGTTAATTACACTTGATCACAATAAGCAAATAAAATCACAAATCTCCTTGAACCAAAAATTCCCAGAAGATAATATTGACGAGATGCGAATCTTTCTCGCTCTTTCTCTCTCTAATATTAATGTGAATGTTGTCTAACAACGCAACAATACCACAACACACCTCTTCTCCATCTCTTGCTTCCTCCATCAATCGTATCACATAGGGGCGTCCTCATACCCACCAGTAATGGCGTCTAGCGTGAATGTCATTACTAAAATTCTTGGTCGAGACTAGCACGTGATTAATTATCAAACAAGTCTCAAAGTCGTAGTTCATATAAATAAATTAAGTAGTAGAATTAGATTATGAAATTTAGTTCATCAAAATCCTATCTAAGTACGAATCAAATACTCTAAATGAAAGAAAAAATAAATCAAACAAAATGTTATGACATCATAATTAGCTGGATCACATCGTACTTGAAAGTGAGTAATTCTCTTGCAACGATGGGTGGTAGCTCTAGAACTTTCGGCTCACTTAACTGAAAATATTTTTATAATGATGGGATGAGTCACAATGACTAAATAAATAAATAACATATTGTATTAACGTTAAGAACTTTAATTCTTTATTAACTTCTTTCAAATACAATGATATAATTTAAACTATCATATACTCAATCGATGCATGTATGAATGCGTGAATGCACGGTAATGTCCATATTATTGATAATAACGATGAACAGTAGCCACTCTCGGTCCGGACCATCATATCAAAGTGCGGACTGAGCTTTCCCATATCATATCAGAGAACGGACCATACCTCGCTATATCACATTCCATATCGGTGGTCACATGTCGTGTATGTAATGATCCATATAATATATCATATTATATTTCACAACAATTATAACAAGTATTTATAGTATTCTTATCGATATATAATCCAAAATTTAATGTTTTTCCTCAGACGAGGGGTTTAATTATCAGACGAATTCAATTATTATAATTTAATAGCATAAATAAATTATGTGATAAATGGTAAGAGCCCGCTCCCTACTCTCTCAATCTTAACCAAATTACAACGTGTCCCCACAACACTATCAATCTTTTATAATTTTCTTTTCCTTCACCAAATTCTCTTCGCATAACTCCTCTGCCTCATCCTTAATTTTTTTACTAATCCTAATGAAAAAGGTTATATTTATACTAACTCCTAAATTACTAATCATCTTATTTTAATATTATTCTCCATTCATTACACTTAATTATCTGCATATTTCCACTTATTTATATAAATATACATATTTATTAATTCCTATTTATTTGACCCAAATAAAATTTCGAAACAAAATTATAATAATACATTTAATTAATTGAAAATTTGGTTTTAAATAGATTACTAGGTATTACAGTGAAGCCTCACATCATCCCCTTCATCCTCCTCGCCGCCGCAATCGCCTTTGAGCTCTATATTCTCCCCACCTCCCATTACGACGGTAGTCAATACAACCCATTATTCAAGTTTTGATTTTTATGTTTATATGCTTCTGAAAACACTGGCTTTCACTCATCTGCTTCGTTTTTTTTTTTTTTTTTAATAATTGACCTTGTTAGTTCATTCTATGTGGCTGTAGCTCTTTCAATCTTATCAAGTACTCAATAATAGCAATTTCAAGTGGAATTCTCTCATGGTTTACCTGTATACTGACTTATCTACTCGGGGACGAGGTGTTTAATTCCCACTTCTTTTGGGGGCAGAAATTGCAGTTCTTGGTATCAAGAGGAACAGTTCCATTGCAGAAGTGAAACAGGCCTATAGAGCATGCAGAATGCCACCAATTCCTAATGTATGATGCAGATTTAGGACAACGAAAATAATACCAACCTAAAGTATTATCTTTTCATAGATGTCAGTTTTCCATACTGTTTTGTGTTTGTGATTAACTTTGCCATTATCATCATGTAATAGTTGGAAATTTTTGGAAAGTATAGTGGAAGCTTCCAATTTGGTTTCATGAGTTACTCTCACTCTATGTTCTCCTTTTGAATGTCGATCTCAATTTTCATCTTCTTTTCAGATCCAATATGCTTCAGAGCTATTAACTAATCCACTATGGAAAAGGGACTATGATCTATACAACATCGATGAACAAATCGTGAGTTATTCACTCAAGTTTCGGCAATTCATATATGTTTTCTTCCTATAATTACCATATTTGTGATTTATCATTACTCTGTACCATATGATTTCAAACATAATGTGATTTATTCACCATCACTCTTTACCATAATTTTTGTTCCCAGCATGCATTAGAAGATGTTAAAGCAAAGTATGCAAATCAATTTTCCGGCGGTATTAACCTTCCGCTGTTCAGTACTTCAGGTAATTTTTCTGACATCTGCTTTCTTCATCTGTAGACAGTGATCTAGTTGCATTTGGGATGAGAATTTTGATTCCAGAATGAGCATTTCTGTATCTTCTACCAGGCAACAATGGTTACCCTTCAATGCTATTTTTGCCAAGGATTTTATGTCGAAGTTGCGGGGTAACCAACCCTGGATAGTGGAGGTATGTTTCATTTGTATATTTTTGGTACTCCACGAGTGTAGCCTGATTTGAACATGGTAATCTATTTAGATACCTCAACTAGCACATCTAGTGCTGACATATCATGGTACAACTGCTATAATGTTTATCATTGAAATTGTCAGAAAATTATAAACCCTTTCAGAATGATTGGATTATGTCTGTGAACTCTTATGGGTGAACAATATCTTTTAATTTTACCATATTAATGTAAATATTTAGCTGTCAAGTTTTAGGCCCGCCAACACTTCATATTCAGCACTTGAGAGGGTTGATTTTTGAAAGATGATTCACTTTTCTTGTGCTGCGTGTAGTATTGGTTTTTTTGTTTCGAATTTCTATAATGTGACTACATACTGCCTGATGGTGGTTACATTTGTAGCAACTGGCAAGTATTGTTTTAAAGGTCACAGTAAAATATCTATAAGTGGCTTTGTAATCATCCACACTCAATTCAGGTAACTTTAAGTCTATAAGCTCTTGCCAATTTTCATGAAATTATGCCCCCAGATGTATTCTTATGGGAGCAAACGCTGCGCACAATTTTTGTTGTGAGGCAAGCTGCTTTTAGATGTTTTTGTATTTGGATCAGTGATAGGTGGGTGCAAGTGATGACAAACAGACAGGGACGCAGAACTCTCTTTTTTAGAGTATGCTGATTTGTCTATGGGAATTTTCTGATGCATACTATGGTTAGAGATCAAAATTTAGAAGTGTTCTCTGTCTTCCAAATTTATGGTACTGATATTTTTACTAAAATTCCATCATGACTTGATAGTTGGGGTTTATGTTCACTGTGTCGAGCTTAGTTATTTGATCTTTCCCTTCGTTGTATTTTTGTTTTCGGGTCTGAAATTGGCTTAGGCAAATCCAAGGTTGATAATTTTTGCAAAATACTTCAGAGGCATGGTCTTTTGGCGTATTTCAAATATATGTTGCGCATGATTTATTTTGTAGTGTTACATAATGAAGCCCAATGATTGTTACACAAGAACGGAGATTTGAGATATGCTTTTGTTGTAGCCCGACCCCATGTTGGGCTCCAAAACCACATATCATGAAATAAAATGTTCATATATAAATATGAGGGCTTCCATAATCTCTTTTCTCTGCTTATGTTATTCCTATTGCAGTCATAATCAGTTTCCTACCATTTGGTCTCTTAAATATTTCTACATAGGTTTTGGTGCTAATAATGTCTGATACCAATAGCTGCAGCATATATTTTTTCCCTGGGTTCTTTGTGACTGATTCGAGTTTTGGCTTGATTCAAACAAAGCTGAATCTGTTAGCACGGCATACCTAACAAAAGATGACCAACCTACTTGGGAGGGAGAGCTGCAATATCTGCAAGACCAGCAAGAACTTTCAGATACCTTATCACTTGCACAATCTAGATCAAATAGATTGTGCTGCTGGTGTGATTTTTATGATGGAACCAAATCTGTCATTAGTTTCAGATTCACTAAAATCTTCCGAGTGGGAAATTGCTGTCTAACTGTCTTAGCCGAACAAACTTGTAATCAGTCCAACCTGGAGTGCCAATAGCTTTAGTTTTGTTTCCTTTGTATCACATACTTTCAAAAAACGTTCATCATATTGGCCGACTCGGGCGGCCAAGTCAGTCATCTATTTTTAATGCATGAAGCTTTTTAGTGATAAGTACGTGGGCAACATCCTCCTCGAATCCTCTACAAAATATATTATTTTTTATCGAATTTTTGACATACATTATGTGGTAGCACCGTATAGAAATGATTTGCAGACTATGTGAGCATCCGGGTTTTTCATAAAAAAAGAAGAGAGTTTCAAGCTCCCATGTCTGTCAGAAAATCCTGAATGATATTTTTTCATTTGAATCCCGATTCTTCAGTGATGTACATAGAAACCTGACAGATACGACGTACTAATTATGGCTCGTATATTGTAACCAAACGAAAAAGTTAGCAAATGGGTTAATTACACTTATCACAATAAAAAGTAAGAAAACCACAATCTCTAAACGTTGTCAGATTCATTCCCAGAAAATAATATTGACTGGAGATGCTATTGCATCGCGTCTCTCTTTCTCTATCTAACACAAACTGACAACGCAACACCACAACACACATCTCTCTTGCTTCCTCCGTCTATCACAGAGTGCGTCCTCCGTCAATGGCGTCTAGCGTGAAGCCCTACATCATCCCCTTCATCCTCCTTGCCGCCGCCATCGCCTTTCAGCTCTTTATTCTGCCCGCATCATTCCCAACCTCCCATTACGACGGTAGCAAATGCAATCCATTATTCAAGTTTTGATTTTTATGTTTGTGAAAACACTGGATTTCACTCATCTGATTCGTTAAGAATTGAACCTAGTTAGTTCATTCTCTGTGGCTGTACCTGTAGCTGTTTCAATAATAATAATGCCAATTACAAGTGGCCTTGTCTTATAGTTTATCTGTATATTTACTTATCTATTCAGCGATCTGGTGTTTGATTTCCATAAACTGGTAGTTGTTTGATTATGTATTTTTTTTTTCGAGCTGAAATTGCAGTTCTTGGTATCAAGAGGAACAGTTCCATTGCAGAAGTGAAACAGGCCTATGGAAAGTTGTATTCCGAATGGTATAATTTTTTTCTCTGATGATTTCTAGTTCCCAATTAATGTTTCCTGTAACTTATGGCTTAACCTTTTGGCTGTTTTCATTCAGTAATAATCTTTACACATTGAACATTAGACTTCATAAATCTAGCACAGTTGGCACTTAGCTTTTTATACCCATGCTTGCATGTTTGTGTACACACACTCACACATAATTTTACTTGCTAATAAACTGATAAAAAGATTTTTCTTGAGTACAAATTTGAGCTGGTCCTAGTAAGGACGTGACAGTTATTGTACATTTCCTTACTCATGTCAATCCTAAATCATCTCAGGAAATCTGGTGAGGGTCGCAGTACTGCTGAGTTTGTCAAGGTAATTGATACTTATTGCATCATCCAGGTCTATCGTGATTATGTAGGAGTAAAAAATTCACATCCACGGTGTCGGTTGTTTTCATGTACGTACATATATGTTTGAAATTGTATATTTGTTATTTATACTAGTATCTGATGTTGAAAGAAACAAAAAAGACATCGTTTCAAAAACTAACATGGCAGTTTAAACTGAACAGCTGAGGTATCTTGACAATATGCTTTTATCAGTTACTAAAATTACAGCATGCAGAATGCATCCAATTCCTAATATATGATGCAGATTTAGGACAGCGAAAAAATAACAACCTAAAGTAATATCTTTTTCGTAGGTGTCAATTTTCCATATGTTTTATGTTTGTGATTAACGTTGCTATTCATATCATGCAATATTGGAAATCTTTGGCAGTATAATGGAAGCTTCCATTTGGTTTCATGAGTTTCTCTCACTTTGTTATCCTTTTGAATATTGATCTCAATGTTCATCTTCTTCTCAGATCCAATATGCTTCAGAGCTATTAACTAATTCACTATGGAAAAGGGACTATGATCTATACAGCATTGAGGAACAAATCGTGAGTTATTGACTCAAGTTTTGGCAATTCATATATGTTTTCTGCGTATAGTTACCATATTTGTTATTTATCATTACTTTTTACCATTTGTTTCAAAACATATTGTGATTTATTCACTATCACTCTTTTCCATAATTTTTGTTCTTAGCACGCATTAGAGGATGTTAAAGCAAAGTATGCAAACAAATCTTTCGTCGATGTTAAGCTTCCGCTGCTCAGTACTTCAGGTAAGTTTCTGACATCTGCTTTTTTCATCTTTAGACAGTAATCTAGTTTCATCTGAGTAAGAATTTTGATTCAAGAATGAGCATTTCTGTATCTACTACCAGGCAACAATGATTATGCCTTCAATGCTATTACTACCAAGGATTTTGGGTCTAAGTTGCAGGGTAACCAACCCTGGATAGTGCAGGTATGTTTCATTTGTATATTTTTGGTACTCCACGAGTGTACCCTGATTTGAACATGGTAATCTATTTAAGTTATCTTAGCAAGCACATCTAGTGTTGACATATCATGGTATAACTGCTATGGAGTTTATCATTGAGATTGATAGGAAATGATAAACCCTTTCAGAATGATTGGATTATGTCTATGAGCACTTATGGACAGTATCTATTAATTTACTATTAATGTAAATTTTCAGCTGTTAAGTTTTAGGCCCGCCAATACTTGAGATTCAGCATTTGAGAGGGTTGATTTTTGAATGATGATTTGCTTTTCTTGTGCTGCTTGTAGTATTGGTTTTTTTTGTTTGTTTCGGATATCTATTATCTATAGCGTGACTGCATATTGGTTGGTGGTTTGTAGAAATTTGCAAGTATTGTTTTAAAGATCACAGTTACATGTCTATAAGTTGAATTGTAATCCTTAGCACTCAACTTAGGTAACTATAAGTTTTTAGTCTGTTACCTTTTTTCATGAAATAATGCCCTCAGGTGTATTCATATGGGAGCAAACGCTGCGCGCAATTTTTCGACGACTGGAAAGCAATTAGTAAGTGAGCATAAATGTTATCTTATGATTTTTCCGCTGTGTATACCTAACGATCATTAATCACAATGAGTGCATTATTATTGTTCAATTCAGCTTCTTCGTTGGAGGGGATTGCAAATAATGGCATGATCGAACTTGGTGAACATGAGCTTGTAACTTACCTCGCTGAGAAGAAATTCACAGGGCAGCCTTTCTTACGTAAAGGTAGGCTTTTCAATTGAAATACAACAACCAAAAAAATATCATTTGCAAATTCTGGTAGACACTCAGTTTGTAGTTGCAGTATACATAAAATACTAACACTGAATGACTATGAAAAGTGGATGCGGTCTGGCTGTGGTAGTGTCTATTTTTGTAGTGCTGGAAGTCAGATTGCAGAGTAATAAGTGTCCTTTGGGAAAATGCCTCTTATACTTTGTCCGTACGGCTTTTTAAATGTGTAGTCCTGTCTGCTTTCACCTGGATTTACCAGAACTATGTTAATGAATTATTATATTCTTGATTCCAGGTGTCCCATCTCTCATTGCATTTCGTGGTGGTTGCAGGAGTCCTCAATGCCTCGTTAGGTGAGTGTAGAGTTTAATATAAATCCGAATAGTCAATGCATTGTCTTGCAGTTCATAACTTATACAGACGGAGTTCTTCATTATTGAACATTAACACCCAGCTATGCAACATTGCTTATGCTAATAGGTATGAAGGAGAGCTCTCTGTGGATGCAGTTACTGATTGGTTCACGACAGAAATACTCGGTCTGCCTCAAATTTTCTATTATCCAAAAGAGACACTGGTAATTTTCGGATTTTCTGATATGCTATTATTCGGATCTGTAGTAGCAATGACTGAAAATCACGGTCATCATTTTCTCACTTGACCTTCGTCCAAAGTTTAGTGTCTTATAAGAAATGAATCATGCTGTAAACAGTTCTATTATTCTTCTAAACATCTTGATATCATTTAGTACATTGTGTATGCCATGATGATTGAATATGCCCAGGTTGTTTATTGCTTGACACTCATGCATGACTTCTTACTGCCCCACATTGTTGTTCATTTGTAAAGTGCTTCTGGCTTTTTCATTTTTTTCTTCGTATTTCACATGTTAAACAACACGAATGCTTTTTTCTTTCTCAAAAATACTTACATTCATTTTGTATTCTTTCATGCGGGCTCATGATTCATTATTTAATAGAAAATTAATTCACGTTTCTTATTGTTAGGACAACAAAAACTTTGTTTTAGTTAACCAGCGCCACTTATACAAAATGTCTTAGTGACTTATCATCCATACTCCTTGTGCATGCACAAAAAATAAATATGATAACAACTACGAGTGATGACAAAAAGATTTCATTGATTCACTTATGCAACTGCTTGAATCGTCTGACGAGTATTTTCACAACTCTTGTTTGTCAATCTTGAGAATGATTAACTCTTTGACAAACTAAAATACAATATTTCAGGCACGGAGTTTTATTTCCAAAAGTGGACCGCATAAGGTGACTCTCTATTCTCTTTATTTTTCTGCTTCATATTTGATACAACTGCTGCATTTTTGTGGTTTCTGCTGATATTTTTTGTGACATTGGCTCTTAGGTGAAATTTATTTTCTTCACGGAAACAGGGGAGCGTGCTACGCCATATTTGCGGCAAATTGCAAAAGATTATTGGGATTTTATATCATTTGGATTTGTGCTATGGAGGAAAGAAGAATTCTCCATTTGGTGGTCATCGTAAGTGGAAATGCATGGTGTTCCTGGATGTTTTACTTCTTTTAGTTTTTCTTCAACTGAGCTTTTATGACGATGACTTATGAACTCAACATGAGGAAGACTTTTTCCTGCAAAAAAATAACTTGGTGTTGGGTACTTAATCTATTTAGTACTGCAATTTAATTTGAATTTGGATAGATTCAAAAATATATCTTTATACTAGATAAATGGGATTTTAATCAAAGTAGTGGAATAATTATTCTGTGATTAATCTGTCAATTTGCATAAATTTATTTTATACAGTGTCCACCACTCCACCTTTGGTGGCAGGCCAAAAACTAGGACTTTTTATGAAAGCGTGTTCTATTTTAGTACCCATGAAATTGGCTAGATATAATCACGCCTGTAATTTGGAAAAAGTGAACTGCAAATTTCTGTGCCATAATTGGTATGTGAACGTGATGATCATGATGTTTTTGACTGAAAGATTTGGCGTTGAGTCTGCACCATCCTTGGTGGTCTTGAAGGACCCAGGTGTCAAGCCAATTGTGCATCACGGTTCGTCCAACAGTTAGTAATTTTCTGATTTGCTTTATGGCATATGTCGATGTGTAGAAGATGTTTATATTAATGTGATATGCATGTTGCAGGACCTGTTGACCATTCATCGTTATTGACAATTATCGAAGAAAACAAAAATCAAGGTAAAGTCCAGATTTTATTCTGTACAAATGGGCTACATTGATCGATTAAATTTTAGAGGTATCACATGAGAGTGAAACTAATGCACTGCACAAAGCTCTTAGCCTTATTAAAAGAGCCTGTGACTTGTTGAAATTGGTGACATCCCACTGTGGTTCGTGCCACTCATTTTTGGCCATTTTTTTTCAGTACATATGCCATTCATTTCCAATATTTTGGTCTTATCGGAAAAGAGGTCCTTTTGGTTTTATTTGTTATTATTCTGAAAATGATAACCTATTTTTTCTTGAGTTTCAGAGCTTCTTCAGCTCCGAAGTTCGACATATCAGGAGCTGGGCTGTGATTCACATGGTTATTCACGTGCTGGATATGACACAAAAATTTGGTATTGTGTTATTGTTGCTGGAAGGCTAAGCCAAGGATTGAATAAAATGCGAGAAGTAATGTTCTGAACTAATTATTTTGAATGTTCAATCTCTCGTGATTATTAATAATCCATTCTTTTTTAGGAGATATATATTTGAAATAAGAGGAATCGGTGTTTTTTTAATAACTGGTTAAAACTTGAGAGAGGAAGGGTTCTCTCTATCATTTGTATTTTTATCTTCTAATTCAGCAACTATAGACAGTGTGTGGTGGCTTGCATCATAATTGTTAGTCATAAAATTTAATGGTAAAGCAAGTGAATGATGTTTGTTGACAGACCTTGCGTAGGGTACAAGAAACTGTATCAGATGAGGCAACTGAAGGAACTACGCCTGCTTCTTTGGCACTAAGAGAGAAGAGAATGACATTCGCTTGGCTCGATGGTGAAGTCCAACAGGTGTCCTTTAGTAATTTTTTGTTCAATTATTATTTTATTTCTGTGGCAAAGGGTCAGTCCAGGATGAGTTATGGAAACACTTTTAACTGCAAGCAGGTAAGTTGACTGTGACTCCCATGGTTTTCCTCAGGACTATTGTATTTTCTATCTCGGTGCTGATAGTTATGAGACATGTGGGAAAAGGACTGTAGAAGATGATACACCCAGGCTATTTATAGTACGATATGGAAGGAATGCCACTGAAGAGAAGGCTCCTACAAAAAAGTCAAATGCTTGGCAAGTAATGCAAGAAGAGGATATGGATCCCGTATCTCAGCTAGTGGCAAAATACAATGGATCTGAGGACAGTTCCGAGGTATATTTATTTGTTTTATCTACTATTTTTTCTGTGAACATTACTTGCAAATCTCCTTTTTAGTTTTTGATCATTATTGTGTCCTCTCAGTCATCCTTCGTCTTATGTTACCTTCTTTTTTTCTGTCCGTTTCTTTATGAACAGATCACAAAATGGATCTCTGAAATAGTTAAGGCTGGGGACTCGGACCAACTACCGTTTTTTGTAAGATATTATATGTACAATTTATTTGCAAGTTACTACTTTTACACTATCCATCTCTTTTTGTCAAGAGGAATAGTAGAATAAATTTTTGTCTATTAAATTGCTTTTACCATACTTGCCAAGAGATCATGCAGTGGAATACAACCTGTGCTGATATATATCATGTAGTAGTAACTGTAGATGGATTAGCTGTCTATTACAAATAGGCCGTGCTGATTACTGGTGCATCCTCGTGTTGGGATCATGTTATCTATTTTATTTTTATTTTTATTTTTGTTGCAGAAATCACGAACTCCTGCATTTGTTGTCGAGAATAGTGATCCTATGGCTGTTCCTCGAAGCTCCTCCTCAAGCAACGGAGTTAAGCAAAAGGTATTAAAAATAATGCTTCAAGTGTTAGAAGATCCAAGGGTTGGTCCAGCTTTATTTTTAGCGGCAGTGCTCTCATTTGGAAGCATCTGGCTGAGGGGTAGTAAAGAAACAGTTACAGGTTCATCAGGTCAACGGGTTCCGCCACCAGCAGATACCACCTCCAGTCCACCAAGTGCTCAAGTAATCTCTACGGTTGAATTACTTTGCAGTCCAACTTTCTCTTATCTCTGCCGTTTTGGGCTTTGCTAAATTAACTGTGGATGCGCAGGCTACTGGTAGGGAAAAGAAGAGAAATCTGAGTAGAAGGAAGGGCAAACAGGGGCAGGCAGCGACGCCTTCAATCACGGACGTTGAACCAAAAGATGCTGTCCAAATGTCGCTATCAGATTCAGACTAGTGCCTGGCGTATTTCAAGTAGAGAGAATCATATACAACGTTTAGCAGCTGTAGGACTGTTGGAATTTGATTATGACGGTACCGTGCACTTTACAAGTTTATTTTCAAACCTCACACTCATGAAGCATGAGTGAATACCAGTTACGGTTGCTCTAACAGTAATGTATTTTTTTTTCTTTTGAAGAAGAAGAGGATATGAATACATATAACATCACTATTTAATTCGTCATCTCTATCACTATTCTTTCACCACCATGAACATCATTATTCTTTCACTCATCCCAATAATTATTTCACTCATCACTGCCAACATCACTCTCTCATTTACTATCACCACAACACTCATTCAGCACCATCACAATCAACCATCACCGCCACCTTACTCATTCAACACTGCCACAACCATACTCACTTGACCACCAATACCAACACTACCACATTCATCACAACTGCACAATAGCCGCAAACAACTCCGCATACACTCACAACTATCACTGCACTCACAGACCACATCAATGGCTTGGCAAGACGAGACCATCATCATGGATATTCTAAATGGTGCACTGATTGCCTCCATCAAGGTAGTCAGTCACCAACGAGGGCTTGATCTTCACAATGTTAGCCTCAGTCTAGGGATACTAGATGGTTGATTGCAGCTCAAGATCGGTCCACGCCACATACTCAAGGAGCGCTCGTTCTCTCTGAGGATGCTCTCTTGCAGGCACCAAAACTTTCTTGGTATGCCATCAGTTTCAGTGCTGAATTTCATTCCAAGTTGCTGGTGCGATCGACTCTTACTCAAGCTATGGAAGTTTCTAAGAGAAGAGAACCAAAAAATCGTGAAAGTACGGAATTCAAATAAATAACGGATAGGCTCAGTTCATGTAAATTCAAATTTAATGGCATGTAAAAATTTAAATCCCTGGTGCCATTTTGATCAACATTAATTTTACCTCTATAGCAATCAAAGATGTATTTTTGAAGGTACGTTGTGGTCAAACAATATTTATAAACCTAAGCAAGTACCTAGGGTCGTCCAACGAATTGATGCACACATAAACACAAGTTAATTTAACGGCTTCTGATATATCCTAACCGATTAAGATTCTAGAGTGCTTTTAAGTGATGAGAGATTAATAAGAAGCGGATCTACCTAAGCAAGTCAAGATACACACAACCATGCGAATAAAGCATAAAATATAGAAACAGAGAATGCAAACTCAATATATAAAGATTTTACGTTCTCCTCGTCAAATGATGGCAAATACAAGGAAAACAATAAGAGCAAAGGTAGGAAAACACTTATCCTATCACGATGAGTCTTCCTTACAAGCTCGATCGTGGCTGTGTGTGATCCTAATGACTCCTTCCTTGAGGTTCATAGTTCTTGGCTCTTCTCGGGACTCTTGGAATTGAATTTGAGGTACCAAACTGATCGGTCGATTTATTGACTAAATATTCACTCATTTACAATGGATTTTTGCTTGCTTCCCCGATTTTTATTGTTATTTTACAATGCTACTCCTGTTCTAGGTCAAAGTTCAATGAATCGAAGCTTTGTAATCCATTTGAAGCAAAATAAGGCAAGATACAAAGATTAAGATGGAAACAGACCAAATATGAGCAGATTAACATATACATCTTCAAAGATACATCAAAGGGCTACAACTTCTTAGTTTACACCAATACGAAATTCAACGATTTATATGGCTAAAAAAGCGATTGAAGTCCGAATCATGGTGCAGAGTGAACAACAGCCCGTACCCATATGGCTAGGTTCGACTGGACGCTCGTACCGAATAGCGAGTACAGGCTTTAAGCCTCTGAATGTGTTTACGCCCATATTAGCCGTATCGTTCATGATCAGTACGGTCAGTACGGAAGTACCACAAAGTGGTACGGCCTTACCAAGCATATCGGCACGAGCGTGAAGGCACGGAGTTGAGTCCCGTACCCGAAGAAATGCACCCGTATCGCTTCATGGGTAGTATGACCGTACCGCCTTGGGATACGACCGTACTTGGCCAATACGCCATGGGAGGAGGGCAGCAACAAATTCAGCACTTGACTTTTCATATTCTTCTTGTGGGAAACAAGAGGTCGCACTCCAACCAGCGACCTCGTTTCCGGTCGAGATAAGGTCGTGCTAGTCTCGTCGTCCTCATTTCCGGCTGGTAAGGCCGTCATGGCTCTTCCATCTACGTCCATTCTTGTTCCTCTCGACCCAAAGTTCCAAGTCGTAGTGGTTGTTCCATCGTCCAACCCGATGGTTTTCTCGGATTCCCTATTGACGACACACAGCATACCTTCACTTCCATGGCTATCGCCTCTCGGCCATGACCTAGGCCTCGTTTTGCACCGATCTCTTTACCACCAAGGCAGGTCAGTTCAAAGGATTGAAGGCCAGCAATCGCTTTGTCATCCACTGAAGTAGCGGCGGGTGCAAAACGTTTTGAGTTCTTCTTAATTGCGAAGTTCACTGTTGGTCGTCCTCCAATTAGTGATATTCAAAAGGCCTTACAGTCTCACTAGAACATCTCTGGACGTGCAACTCTTAGCGAAATATGGGATGAACATCATTTTCTCATTATTCATGACTCCGAGGATCATGTTCGAGTAGCCCTCGCCTCCCCTCTGCACAAAGTCGGCCATGCCATGTTTCATTTTTCAGTGGAGCTCTGATTATAATCCAAAGAGAGAGTCTACCTACACCACAATATGGATCAGATTGCTTGGTTTGCCTTTGCCATTATATGATAGTGCCTTCAGTGAAGCCATTTTCCTACTTTTTTTCAATTTTGTTGGTGTTGATGATAGAACCAAAGCCTGCTTGTCTGTGAAATTTGCAAAAGTTGAGTTAGATGTTACTAAACCTATACCGGATGCTGTATGGATCAATATGCAGGATAACCAAGGGTTTTGGCAAAGTATTGATGTGGAAACTAAACTCTCATACTGCAGCAAATGCAAAGTTCATGGACATACCTTAGCATCTTGCAGGAAAATTAACGATCGTCATGCTAACCTAAAGTCTCAACGACCTAAACAAAGTAGGAATGTTGTCACAGAGGGGTCCACCTCAATTTCAGTTATTATCCTAGGGAATCCTCCCAACAATGGTAAATAATCTAATGAACAATGGGTTCGTGTGGAAATCACAAATCTCATTAGGGTAAAGAACATGTTGTTGATCCTCTACATGGAATACAACTCAATGTAGGCCCTCTTGTTGAGATCCCTGGTACAGCTCCCAACACCCATGGTAATGACTCATGCCATGTAGAAATCAGTCCTGCCATGCACTCGCAGTCAGAAGATAGTCTTGCTCTCGTTGTTGTTGAGGGCGAGTCTTCCATTAAGGACCATGATGCCGATGATGAAACTTTTCTGGACCCAACCGTGCTTTATCTGTCTAAGACTGCCATGCAAATTCAAAGGGAGATGGAAAAGATTGCTGCCAAAGTTGTTCAACCGATGCAACATGAGCATTCAGTGAAGGAGGGAGGTTCGGAGAAACATGTTGCCTTGACTCTGGCTTCCCAAGCTCCTAATAATCAGCCTAGTAAGATTATGAGCACTCAGACCGCTGTTGATAATTTATCAACTATGCCTGCCAAATCTATCCTCAAAGCAAGTTCTAATATTCCAAAAGTAACTGCACGATTTGTAGCGCTTTCTTTAGCAACCAAACTTCCCAAACCTCAATGATTAATGGCATGTGCTGGAATGCGCGTGGTGTCTCAAATATATCCTTTTGTTATTTGAAATCTTGGTTATCTAAGTACAATATATCATTTTGTTATTTGAAATCTCTGTTATCTAAGTACAATATATCCTTTTGTGCTACTTTGGAACCTAAAGCGAAGGGGAAAAAAACTTATGTGGTGGCTAGGAAACTTAGCTTCACTAGCTTTTTGCATGGCAATCCTATTAATTTTCACATATGGATTCTTTGGAAGGATGTTGTATCTGTTTCCATGCAGCATATTACTTGTTTTGTTTTCCATTCGACAACTAACAAGAACATGCTCTGCTCCATCGTATACACATCGTATCGTACCTCCATCAGGGTCTCTCTCTGGGCTGATCTCAGTGCTAAGGCTAGTAATGTTTTTGATCCCTTGCTAGTTATGGGGGATTTCAATGCTATAGCTGATGTTGGTGAAAAACAAGGTGGTAACAAAAGTGATCAAAAAGCCATGCTGGACTTTAATGACTTCATTATTTGAGCGGGCGTTTTTGACGTTGGCTTCTCTGGCAACAAGTATACGTGGTGTAACAATCAGTCCGACACATGTTGCATTTGGATAAGACTTGACAGGGCGTTCATGAATGGAGTGGCGGCTGTGAATTTGCTAGACAATAAAATAACCCATCTCCTCCGAGTTCAATCTGATCAATGTCCTTTGATTATCTCGCTAATGACTGTGTGCGTAGCATCTTTCATTTCATTTCTGCATGGGTTAATCATCCTAGCTTTCATGATCTAATTCGGCTATCTTGGGCTGATCGGGCTCATGCTCACCCTGTGATCAATGTTTGCATTAAGCTTAAAAAGCTTTATAGTGCTCTTCGTACTTGGATTTGGGAAGTTTTTGGAGATATCCACAAAAGGGTGATTGAGTTGAGTAATCAGGTGGAAGTGGCTGAGAAAAATCTCCATCAGCAATGGTCTAGTGATATTGAAAGAGATTCATGACTCTCTTGAAAAGGCGTTTGTCTGTAGCTCTTGATGATCAGCAGCTTTTTCTTGAGTCGCATGTTGGATGGCTCACGGAAGGAGACCGCAACACTGGCCTTTTCCATGCTGTTTTTAAGGTTAGAAGACCTCACAATAAATTCCAGCTCCGCCCCCTTCAGGTGTTCTTACTGATGATCCTGAAGTCACTGGCAATATGACTGTCGGTTTCTATGAGTTACTCGGTAGCGCTTACTGTGTCCTTGATGGCTCTTACTTTGAGCACATTGAGCCCATGATTAGTCATGCTGATAATGTTTCTCTTTCCTAGATTCCGAGTGCTGATGAAGGCTGGTCGTCGGTTTCTAACCTTCTTAAAACGAGTGCTTCTGGGCCTGATAGTTATACTGGATACTTCTATATGTCTTGCTGGCCTATTATTGTAGCTGATATCATTAAGGCAGTCCAACTCTTTTTTAAGGCTTTAGCTTGCCTGAGGCCATATCTTCGACTCTCCTTATCCTTCTGCCCAAGGTTAATAATGCTACATGAGACCCATCAGTCTTTGTAATTTCCTTCACAATATCATCTCCAAGATCCTTAATGATCGTCTCCGACCTCTCTTTGACCGGATCATCAGCTTGGAGCAGTTTGGATTTATTCTTTGTCGGTGTCCATTCACCATTGTATTGCCCTTGGCCATGATCTTGTTTCGGATATTCATAAGAAGTTTTGATCAAACTTGACATGGTCAAGGCTTATGACATATTATCTTGGTTAAGCTATGGGTTTTGATGAAAAATGGTGTTATCTAGTTTATCGCAGCATCTCTAACTGTTGGTACTGGATCCGTATACGCGGTAAATCCTTTGGCCACTTTAAATATAATAATTTTCTTAGGCAAGGTGATCCATTGTCACCTAGCCTTTTTGTCATTGCTATGTAATGCTTAACTCGACACCTTAAGACTGCTAATTGTCCTGGTGGAGGTGTTATGCTTTATTGGTCACCTCATCGTGCATTGGAGATTAACCATCTCCTCTTTGCTGGTGATCTCCTTATTTTCACTAATGGTGAAAGAACCTCTTTTAAGATATTCCTTAATGTTATGAATGAGTTTGATGTGAACTCAGGCCAAAAACTCAATGCCAATAAGTGCAAAATGTTCTTCTCTAAACATATTGGTGGTGTCGACAGATAAATCTTCTTAAGATTTCGGGTTACACCAAGGGAGTGTTTCATGTTCGTTATTTGGGCGTCTCTTTATTCCCTAGTCAGCCTCCGATCTCTTATTTTCATGGCTTGGTTGAAAAGATAAAGAACAAGTTGCAAGGGTGAATGCATAACTTTCTGTCGTTGGCAGCCAGAGTCACGTTAACTCGATATATTCTTCACTCCATTCCTATCCATTGCCTTTCAGTATTTGGTCCCTAAGGGAGTTTTAAGCTCGATTCGATGTGCGTCAAAATTATATTTATATTACATACTTATTAGCTAGTGATAAGCAGGGTAGAATCCAAGATAGAGCAAATAGTCTAGAGTTTCACTAATTGCACACAAAAAGGGGGAATTGCAAGAAGAATATTATTGAACAATTTCAGAAAGAATCAGTTCAGGGATATGCATTGCAACTAGTAATCATCGATCTAACATGCATCAACTAGTAAAACTACTTGATTCTAGTCTAACAATCCTGCTAGGGTAATGTCGGTATCAATGTTCTATTTACTCTTAACCGCTAACTTCTTAAATAGGTTAACAATTACTTGACTAGCAGTACCAAATTAGTTCTACCGCTAGGCTTAGCTAATATGGCAACTCATTGAAAAATCACGCAATAAATATCAATTCAGTTTCACCACTAGACTATGCTAACTTGATAACCCGAGCATGCAATTCATACGAAATACAGTAATTCACCAAATAGAATTATGAAACATAAGATCTCAAACCATGCGTCGCAATACAAATCCCCAAACTTAATTAGGGTTTGACTACTACAATCCATTTAATAACAATGAAAATAAAGAGTTAAGAAAAATAATAAAACTGTTCCGTGATTCTGCTGACTTCCGTCTCCACTCTCTGATGATCTCTGGCCTATAATGCTTCAAATGCGCAATAAAGCTCAAAAGCGGTCTCGATACACTTGCGATGCGAAACACAACAAAGAAGTAATCTATTACACGCAAAATGCAATTAAACAATGGGAATAAATAATTCGATCAATCTATAAATACGCTCCATCAAACCACCCCACACTTATCTTTGTTCGTCCCCGAATAAGAATAAAACCAAGACTCGCAAACACTCAAATCACTTATATCATGCCAAATACGAAACACTGAATCTACTCGAGATGTCTTCACTAATCAGTTCATCAACATATACTCACACTCATTCTTCAATAATGATCAGTAAGAAACTGTGATGATACATTTACATGTGAGGTAGAGATGAGATTTAATGGATGACTGGAAGCTAGTCCTCTTTAGACTCTTGACTTCATTCTTAAGCTCAAGATCATAGTCACGCGCTTACGCTGAAATGATTTCAAGATGACCTGACATACAACGTTTGAGCTTGTTTTCTTTATATGTACTTAAATTTTGAATTTAACTATGAATTCATTAAATATATGTACAACATGCCCATTATGCATGCAACTTTCCCAACATATATACATACCAAAGAATGCATGTCTTCATTATTGATATGTCTACCACAAATTCCATTATGTAAGAAAATCATATCTTACTTTTACTGAACTGCGGTATACACGAACCATAACTGTATCGATTGAAGGCATACATATAGTCCTATTTAATATAATCCATCAAAATATGTCTTCTTGAGATATTGGGTTTGTCATACTGAATTTTTCTAAAAACACAATTGGAAAGCAAATGACATTGTCTTGCGGTTGATCAAGTATCCTTAATCATGTATGAAACTTAATCACTCACGTCAAAATAAGAGAACCAATTTCTCTTTATTGACAACGTCTCAACCAAATCTCCTCATCAAACTCATTATTGTTAAGAAATATGAGATATAAAATATCATCAAATATAGTATGAATTTCCTTATCAAATAATGAAATTCAATCACATAATGTATACACTTCAATGGATAATTGTGCTACAAAGCACCAAAATGCTGACAGATATGTACTTGATAGAGAACCAATTGAATCAAAATATAGCATGCTCATATTAAAAATTTTGATAATCAGCGATTTTAATAAATTGCGAAAAACATCAATTTTATTAAATTGCTGTTTTTCGCTTAAGTTTGTCATTTTTATTGAATACGGGAACACAAGGTTGCATGGGACTGGTACTGCGTGGTTCGGTTGGATATTTCCAGTTGGGGTGGTGTGGTGATCACGTGACCATGTGCCCAACAACCAACCATTATTAATAAGCAAGCAAACACAAAATTAAACTTAAAGTCACTATGAGTGATTTAAAAAAATACAATTTTAATTACAAAGCTGTTTTTGGTGCAAGTGTTGTAAGTTAATTTTAAATAGTCACACATGACATTTCTTCTCTCACAATTTTTTTTTTTTCACTTTTGTCATTAATATACGATTTGTTACTTTTTTTGAAAACATTGCACACATTTATCGTTTTATGAACAAACCGCTACTGTCGATAGCAATTTAATCTAATAAATTGATAAATAAACGAATCAGCTCCTATCTGATACAACTGTGCAAAAATAACAAATCGTTACTAAAAATAGAGATTTGACCAAAAAAATCAAGTCAAACCTCTACTTAACTCCATAAGAATAGAGAGTCCCTCAGCAACACTTTCCGCCGCTTCAAAAGGAAGAAAACACAACAAATGGAGATCCCCAAAATCAAATATTTTGGTGAATAAACAAAGCTAGAGAGGAGTTGGTAGTTGGGATGAATTCTAAAGAAGCAGTTGCTTTCCTGATTCTTTTGTCCCCTATTCAACGTAAGTTACTTTTTTTTCACTTGCATTTTAAGAAAACTTCGCTCCCTTTCTTTCTGACCAATTTATCAAAAAAAGCTTTTAATATTATAGGCAACTGAGTGAGTGATGACGGTCGTGTCAAATGTTTATCTAAATCATGACAAATCCTAAGGTATTTTCGGGCAATTTGTTTTGTTTATTTATTTGGAATCGAAATTGTGGTTGGCGTAGAACAAGGGAAGATAAGCCAGTCAGCCAGCAAGCGGAAGCTCCTCTCCCCATCTTCAGAAGTCGAACAATATCATCGATCGGCGTTACTACTTGGGAAGATGTCCACCGCGTCTTTGTGCTCATCGGCTCAGATCAATGGCTTCGCCAGAGGCTCCCACCTCCGTCAACCCTCTCTTGCTCAACCCTCGTCCCTTACATTTACCAGGTACCAATCCCGCACATCATCTCATCATTAGCTCAACCTACAAATTGTCTAAACTTGCTCAAATTGTGTATATTGTCTTACTTGCTGAGAATTAGGTTTCTATTGTTCATCCTCTACTTCCTTCAACTTGAAAATGATGAATATTACTACAGGCTGCAATTTGGAATCATTCATCATCTGTCTCTCTTTCCTGTTGCTCATGATATTAGTTGCTTATTTTTCTTGCTACAAATCTTCAGGAGGAATTCCCAGAATGTAGTGAAAGCAACTGCTCGAGTGGACAAGTTCTCTAAATCAGACATCATTGTCTCTCCGTCTATCCTCTCTGCCAATTTCGCTAGGTTGGGGGAGCAGGTACATTTTTTCTCTCATCTAAGCTGCTTCATCTGTAATGCTTTCCATAACCTGATTTCAAGATGTTAGCATACTATTTGAGAGCTCACTATATAAAAATGCGATTGATGTCTATCTGACTTGCTGTTTTATCTAGGTGAAAGCAGTTGAGCTTGCTGGCTGTGATTGGATCCATGTTGATGTCATGGATGGACGCTTTGTCCCAAATATTACTATTGGGCCCCTTGTCGTTGATGCCCTGCGCCCTATTACAGATCTTCCTCTGGACGTTCATTTGGTACTTACTCTATTTATGCATTGCATCATCACAGTCAATTGACCATTTTAAATGCATTTATTAATTAGACTACATTACAGATGATTGTAGAACCAGATCAGAGAGTGCCAGATTTCATCAAGGCAGGAGCTGATATAGTCAGTATTCATTGCGAGCAATCTTCAACAATCCATTTACATCGGACTGTCAACCAAGTAAGAGTCTCTTATTATAGTTTTATGTCTTGAAAATATTAGGTGTCTGACTTTTGTGGTCCTGTCCAATTGAATAAAATTCATATGTTTAGATAAAAAGTCTTGGAGCTAAAGCTGGAGTTGTTTTGAACCCAGGCACCCCGCTAAGTGCAATAGAATATGTGCTTGATGGTAAGGGATTCTATTTGATATAGTTTATTTGCGCACACATCACATTTATTAGTATACCTTTGCAGAAGATTGCGGGAAGAGTTTTTACTTCTTACATCGCCAAGGAAAAACGGATTGATCAGTTGACCTTTTACTTATTTGCAGTGGTGGATTTAGTTTTAATTATGTCTGTCAACCCTGGGTTCGGAGGGCAGAGCTTTATTGAGAGCCAAGTGAAAAAAATATCAGATCTGAGAAGAATGTGCGCAGAAAAGGTACACTGCAACTAACAGGGAATATGTGTATATCTGAATCTTTGTAGCCTAAATGATCCCTCTAGGAAACAAAATAGCTTTTCACTTGTTTTTTTTTTATCTCCCAACTTGACAGGGAGTGAACCCCTGGATTGAAGTGGATGGAGGAGTCACCCCAGCAAATGCCTACAAGGTACTTTTCTAGTTTTCATTTTATCAATAAATTCAGTTGTTTGGTGATAGTTCAAACTGAGAGAAATGGCAGGCTCTCCTCATATGCTTGATATGCCTTCACTTCATCTATTTTTTCGCTGTGACATTTTCTTGATCTCCTTATTTATTTAACTTGGGTCAGGTCTTCATGTCTCTCTACTTTTATCCATATCCCTTTTCTCTTATTTGTCACATGTGCAAGGACCGGAAGCAAATATTATACTCTTTAAGTGTCAAAAGTTGTGCAGTTGAATGATGGATTTTGGAGTTTACTAACATGGTGGCATCCCTTGTCCAATCCATGAGATTGCTATGAAATTAGTGTAGATATAGACCATTTTCCATTTTGTGGCAGGTTATTGAGGCTGGAGCTAACGCATTAGTAGCTGGTTCAGCTGTTTTTGGAGCCAAAGATTATGCTGAAGGCATGCAATCCACTAGCCATAAAACTAAGAGCAAATTATATTCTTTTCACTATGCATTGATATCCCATTTCTAACTTCTCTTTCTGAACTGATATCATGCAGCTATTAAAGGTATTAAAGCGAGCAAAAGGCCCTTAGCAGTTGCCGTGTAAACATGAGGGATAGCTGATTCGACAACACCATGTGAACTTCTTTTACAGGTTTGTTATTAATCCTATTTTGGGAAGATTTACATAAATTATGCTCTATTATATGTGCTTATGAGATTTCATAATGACTGTGAATCCATCTGGGAGATATCCGCTTTGCGAAGTGAACTCTGGAAATTTGCATCCTGGTTCATGTTAAGTTTCAATTTACATGAGAAGTACGTGACACCATAAGTCCAGCCCACCAAATAACTTGTATCGGTTGTATTGCATTTTATGCCTAGCTCTCAAGATAATCCTTGCCACTCCTTTCCCTTTGCAGATGCAGATATCCTGAATGTACAACGGATAGCAGCATATACTTGTTGGTCCTGAATCCTGATGTCAGGGAGGCATTGCTTCCTGTACGAAATAGCTAATTATATTGAAAATAGGAAAACAAGTAAAGACTGTTCATAAGAAGGGCTGCTTTTAGGCAAACTTCACTGTAAACATCTTCTTGTGTTTCCGGAATAATGGAAAAACATTTTGTTCAAACTCTACTTAAACTTTTGGGTTTTGCAGATTCCTTTCATGACAATCCATGAATGTTTGATGTTGATGCACCCACAGAGGTTTATCTCATGTATACTGTAAATGTCAAGGATCATTTGATTAAGTTGTCAATGATGGCTCTCTTGTTATCCCTAAGAAAGCTTATATCATTATCTGCATTGCATATTACTTCAAGTCTTCAATACCTATACAAACAATGGTACAACTGTTTGGTAAGAGTGACGTCACACTTGCAAAGTAAAAAGTCTGGGCAAGTTCACTCTTGGAGTCCCAAACTCTTGATAACAGAATGCCAGCAAGTCATGCACTTCATCAGCTGCAGGACAACCATGCTTTATCATATCCGCTTGTAGCATTGCCACTGAATGCAAGTGTTTAACTCGGAAATGACCTGTTATCAGCACTCTGTAAGTGATGGCATCGGGTCTCAAATCACGACGCCTCATATCTGAGAAGAACTTGCTAGCAATGAACATCTTTCCACCATTACATAATCCATGAATCAATGAGGCGTATAACACATGATTTGGAGAACAGTCTGTAACTTCATTCCCATCTCCAACAGTTTCCAGAACAAGTTTTACTGCATCAGCAATTTTCCCATCTTTGCAGAGGCCGTCAATCAACGAACATAGCGTGAAAACATTGTGATTTATTCCAGCCTCTAGCATCTCTTTATGAAGCTTCAAAGAAGCTTCCATGTTTCCCTTCTTAAAATGTCCATCAATCAATGCACTGAAAGTTACAACATCCGGGACGATACCCTTGATTATCATTTCTGAGAATAATCCCATGGCAGTGTCCGTGTTCCCTACTTTACAGAAACCATTTATCAAAATTGAGAAGGTCACAGCATTTGGCTGTATACCCCTTTCGGTCATTTCAGAGCTCATAGCTAGCGCTTTCTCCATTAATCCTTGTTTAGAATATCCATCAATTAGAGTGTTAAATGTAACTGAATTGGCCATGATTCTGGACTTCTGCATCTCTTCGAATAAAATATGACCTTCTTGAACTCTCCCAACACGACATAACCCATGTATAAGAATACTGTACGTATAGACATCTGGTGAAACTTCAAACCTCTGCATCTCTGACCACATCTCCATTGCCTCACACAGATCTCCCGCCTTGCAATAACCATCTATCAGACAGTTATAGACAATCATATTGGGAACTACACCAAACTTGGTCATACAAGTGAAACAACTCCGAGCTGCTCTCAAATCGCCCACTTTGCTTAAAGCATCCACTAGGACACCAAATGTCACAGCATTTGGCTGCACGCCAGCTTGTATCATTTCGCTATATAAGACCAAGGCTTTCCTAATCTCAGCAACTTTGCAGTACCCATCCATTAAAGAAGTATAAGTGATCAGGTTCGGAAAGACACCTGATTCCTGCATCGTCCTAAACATGTGTTCAGCTTCCGAGAGCTTATTTTCAACACAAAACCAAGTTATCAAAGTAGTGTATATCACTGATGTAGGTTTGATCCCACTCGCTTCCATCTGGCTGAAAAACGTCTTCCCCATGTTCGCATCACCATGCTTTAAACAAGCATTGATCAATGTACCATATGTTATGACATTGGGTGTAGCTTCTCTGGACAACATGTGATTATAAACTTGCATCATCAAATCAAATTTACCAGCTTTATGCAACCCATTTAACAATGCATTGCATACCTGCATTGCAGGTAGAATCTCGACCTTGTGATACACCCACAAAGCTTGATCAACCAGACCCATCTCACAAAACGCAACAATGAGGCCGCCAAACGCGTCAGGAGTGAACTTAGGACTACTTAAACTGCTGAGAACGTCAAAAGCCACGTTGCAAGCCGTGCCAGATTTTCGATTCTTTTGGATGTTTTGGATGAGGTCTTTTAGCAAACACCTGGCGACCCTCCTGCATTTAGCACCTGTTAGGACATGAATGATGGCGGCATACGGCTCGTAAATCTTTGTACCCTTCAGCGTATTGTTCTCCAAACTGAAGAGCCGTAGAGCCTGATTCGGGGTTCTGCAGTTAAGTATGCCTTGCACTAGATTGGAGTTTGTAGTCGAGATTGACCTCCGAAAACCTGAACACTTCCGGCTGCAAAGTTGAGCACTTGTCTGGGTCGCAATCCTCTCCATCGTATCAGGATTAAAAGAGAGGGACCTAAGTTGAATATGTAGTAGCCCGCGAATCAACAACCGCTTCAGTCATTCATAGTGGTGGAGTTCTGGAGCACCAACTAACATCAATGGAAGTATTTTTAAAAATCACAAGAAATATACTTGTGAACTTCAATTTTTTTTTTTACGTATAATTTCAATGTATATCAAAATTTAAAAATAATATATTTTTGTTTTTTTCTCCTATTATCAATGAAAGTTGGATTTGAATGCCGCAATTTATTAATGTATGTCCGAAGACATGTAATTGCGTATATCTTATTGTCGATAATCCGTCGATCCAACCAAGCAACAAATAAGAAAAGATAGATTGTGGGAAAAAATTCGCGCTGCTTTTCAAGCAAATTGGACGTTGCGTGAGAATGAAGTACTTATGTCCACCGAACTAAGATCTCAGTCGACGCTTAGTTCTCGATGGTTAAAGTTGAAGCTCAATTTGATTTTTTGGGTGCATATATTCCAATGCAAGAAGAATTTCAGAATCCGATGGTAATTTGCAAGACGATGTATATTTTTGAATAAAATATTTGTGTAGTTGTTTAAGAGCATCTCCAACGGCCTCTTTAAAAGAGGCCCATTAACTATACGATGCAAAAAAAATTCAACACCTATTTTATCACTTTTTAACACTCCACGTCATCTTCTCTATCTTCCACCTAATCATTCAACACACATTCAACTTATACCCTCTACAATGATCTTGTTTAATAAAATTGAACACTAATCTCACAACTTTTATTTATCTTCTTTTATTTTCTTCATAATTTAATTTTTGTAATTACAATGCAATAAATTTATCATTTTGCATTTTAAAAAAAATAATAGTAAAATAAATTATATTTTTTATTTTTTATTTTTAATGTTTTTATTTCATCAATTTTAAATTTTATATCATTGCATCTTGCAAGAAATAAAAACGAGAAATATAGATAGACATTATTAAAACAAATACACACAACGAATTAGAAATATATTTAACCACGAAACATTCCGAATTTTGCCTATATGTGTTTGACCAGATCTGCTTGCAATGCGTGAAGTGCGTTTGGATCATGCATCTCGGATCTAGCACGCACATGATTTGCGAATGCCGGTAGCACCTCGGTCGAGAATTGTTGTTGTAAATTAGACCCACTCGCCTCAGATTGATCATAATCAATCCAGTGTTGTAATGATTTCTGCACGGAACTCTATCACGTGGAGGATCAAACGAGCAATGCTCGTTACAAAATTCGGCAATTTTACCCCAATATGACTCACTTTCTTGGTTTCTGCCAACAATACTGTCGGTTCCATATTTTATCCGCCCACTAAGTAGCACCAAATTTTGATCGGTGGTCCATTTAGGGCTTTTCCGACGAGACTGAGTTGAATTTCCTACAATTGGAGTGGCTTCATTAGCACTGCTCATACCACCAAACACCATTTGTGTAGAAAATTCGAGAAATTCAGTTGCTCCAACATTTGGAACTGGTACATTTCCTGTTGGAGTAGATGAATAATAAGGTGGTGCTTGAGATGAATATGACATCATTGATCCATAATATGGACTATAATTTGGAGCAGATGAAGGCATGATGAAATTTGGTGCAAACCCATAGTTTGGAGTGTTTTGAGTATTTTGTTGGCTGGATTGTTGATTTTGAAACTGATAATTGTGGAGATTTGGGTAGACAAAGAAATTATTGTTGAGATCCATTTGGTTAAAAAGAAGGGTTTAAAATGGAGAAGAAAGAGGTTTTTTTCGGTTTCCAAATCAAATGAAGCGAGTATGTATTTATAGAGCATAAAAAAAAATGAATTTTGGTATAAAAATTAAAAACTAAAAAAATTAGTCAACCAATAAACAATCGACGTATATTGGTATGTCACACATGATCCCCACCACATCTTCATTCAACATGTTTAATTAATTCAACACCGAATAATCCAAATCATATTCAACACCATATTCAACTACCTCATTAAATCTATTCAACTACTTAATCCTCATATTCAACTACCCCATTGTAAATAGCTCAATTCAATACCAAATAATTCAACTCATATTCAACACCCTATTCAACTACCTCATTAAACATATTCAACTACTTAATCCTCAATTCAACAACCCCATTGTACATAGTCTAATAGCCCACCTGTTTAAATGGTTTCTTCTCCAACGCATCTCCAATGTTCTCTATACTTTTAGAGAAGACATCTTCGAGTCGCCAAATCTGCTATCCTCTTCCGATCGCTATCTTTTTTCTTGTCGTTGGAGGTGAGGACGGTAAGCGCGCTCCCTTGTTTGATGCATGATTTTGACGGTGCTCTCTCTGTCTGATTTTGACGGTGCTCTCTCTGTGGCTGATTTTGCTGCGGTGATTTTTTTGAATTAGGGATTAGTGTTTCCTGAAATTTTCACAGAGTTCTTGTTGAATTTTTCAACTTGAGCTGTTAGTGTTTTTTTGGAGTTTGAACTATTTGAGACTGCTAATCAGAGGAGTTGGGAATTTAGAGTTGTAAACTGTTTGAAGGTCTTCTGGCTATTTTTCCTACATTAAAATTGATACAAAGAGAATAATGTATGTTTGGGGGTCTTCTGGATGGGGGTCTTCTCGGTATTGGATGATTTAATTTGTGTAATGCATGAGTTATCTGACTGCCTGTGGTGATTGATGGTGAGGGATGTTAGGGTTGGATACATGAATGAATGATTGTGTTCTTATTGGAATTTTCCACTAGTGTTATTATTGCATGAATTTTTCACGGGAATTTTCCATTAGTGTTATTCTTGCACGAATGCCCGTTTTGAGTGCGGTGATTGATGGTCATGAATGTTGCTGTTTTGTCAAGAATGCTGCTTTGGGTTTAACTATTTTGGAGCAGCTTGGTCATGAATGTTGCTGCTTTTTTTTAACGTTAATGAACGTGGTTTTTCCGATTACTGAACTTCTCTGTCTCTTCTCCTTTTTTGGGTTTATATTGAAAGTATAAGTGGTCGCTTCGGCTGCTTTCATACTTCAATGCTTCAGGTTTCATCAATTGTGGCTGAGTTATTGAATTTGTGTTTGCAGTTGTACGGAATGGATACATCATTCACACAATTTCTTAATGAATGCCGATTCAAAGACAGTAAAGATATAAGCTCTATACCGTGTTTGTCGTCAAAGAATTTCTCTATACAAGAAGACATGTTACTCATATCTGCATGAGAAAATGTTAGTTTGGACCCAATAAAGGGCAACAATCAAACCCAAACTAGCTATTGGAGTAGAACGCAAATTATTTTGACGAGCACAAATCATTCTTAAGTGAAAGAACTCCAACAGCTTTGGCTAATCGATGGTCCACTATATAAAAATGTGTAAGCAAGTTTCAAGGATTCTATAATCAAATAGAGGGAAGAAATCAAAGCGGAATAGGTGAAGCAGACAAGGTACGAAATTTGAACCTTTTTGTTTCTTTTCCAGTATTGACTTTGTCCAAAGCATTGCACTATATATAATTGCACTTATTTTTTGTCAGGTGCGTCAAGCTATGGAGATGTATCAAAGTCTTCAAGGTAGTGCATTCCCATTCTCGCACTGTTGGACAGAGTTGCGAAATTCGCCAAAATTTGCCTCAAATATGACCAAGAAAAAAGTAAGAGCACCCCCAAATGAGAGCCTACAAAGTCCTATAGCAAGAGGATGAAGAAGGATTGGAACGCACAATGGGAAGAAAAGCTGCCAAAAAAAGGAAAAGAATGGATGTTGAGCCACGTAATGAAGCATCAAATGAGAAATGAGAGAACGTATGTCTACTTCTGCTAACAAGAGACGAGAGGAATATGAGGCCATGGTAAAGATAGAAGAGGAACATTTTGCACTAAAAAGGAAGCAAATAACAATCAATGAAACAAGGGAGAAGCGGGAGCAAGAAATGTATGAAGCTTCCATCATGGCTACCGATACAACCAATATGGAGCCACAAATGGCTAACTTCTACAATCCACTTAAGGATGGACTTTTAGAAAAAAGACTGTAGGTGCTTAACTTCAATCTTGGTACGCATCGAATCTTTTTGTTGTGGTGATTTGAAATTTTTTTGGTATATTTGATTGTTGAATCAAACGCCTAAATATAAATATTGTTTATACATGTTTAGTTTTGATTGCGTCCATAGTAAAAGATCATCCTACATAAAAAGTTCACACTGCATAACAAATAATGTTATCATAATTAACACATAATATTGGTAGGCACCGCATAAAAAAGTTTTCACTGCATAATATTCGTAGATTGGTGATATGACTTTGGAAAAATTTGTCGAGATGAGATATGAGAGTGTATGGATGAAGAGATAATGTTTTCAAGGACCTTGAAATTTGAAATTTGATTTCTAAATATACATAACCATTATGCATAATCTCATTGGAGCACAAACTATTTTTCATCATCTAAATTATCCATAACCAATATAATACTATATTTTAGCTACTCATTTTACATAACACCGTTGGAGATGCTCTAAAGCTCCATCATCTATAACATATAATTTTAATATATAGATTCGCAAAGCTCAAACTGTGTACGTTGCGGACCGAAAGAAAACATTCATACACTTTGAATGTTGGGAACAAGTTAAGACGCACCAAACATTTGCGCCTACCCAATCCATTCCTACACCGAATTACGCATATGAAAGTAGTCCTTCCACTAGACGTGCATGCAAGTGAAATAAATATGAATCCTACCTTTGAAGATTCGAAATTTTCTACCCCCGAAAGCAATTCTAGAAGTTCATCTAGTCCGATAAGACCGCTGGGAGTAAAAGCAGCTAAAGAAGCAAGAAGGAAGGGTAAAAATATTGCAAGTTCAACTAGTAACTATAATGATGTTTGCAAACCATTGCGGACAACCAAAAAAAAATAGTTGGCTATCCAAAAAAAGAAAATCGAGCAAGCTCAAAAGCAAATAGAGCATACCTACAAAATGCAAGAACACGACGCGAATGTAAAAAAAATGACGGAAGAAGCAAAGATTGTGCAAATGAATACGGAATTAATGATCCCAAAGTCTAAGAGATACTTTTCAAAGAGGAAGACTGCAATTCTTTGACAGTACGAGGAAGAGAAAGATGAAGACAACAATGAACAAGGGAACCACAATGACAAGTACTTTTCAAATTACTATCGTTCTCGTCGCGACGCTTAGATTATGCTTCACCGGTTTCCATATACCAGTTATGCTTCACCAAATCATTTTGAAGTTTAGTGTGAAGATAGACAGAATGAAGATTTGCAAGTAGGGGTGTGCATGGGACGGATTTGGTCCGATCCGTACCCAACCCAAATTAACGGGTTATCTTTTTATGTCCCGATCTGACCCGACCCGAAAAAAATATGGTTGACCCAAACCCGTCCCTAATCCGTCCCGAAAATATTTGACGAAAATATTTTAAATAAATAAGACAAATATTATAAAATATAATTATATGCAAATAAACTTGTATTTACAAAAACTTTAGGGAATAAGAGTGGAGCTTTCACATGCAACTGTCAATCTCTAGAGTGATTTTTTCCCTTGAGTGAGTTAATCTTCAAAAAAGTGAATGCATATTTTGAAATATAAAGTTTGAAGCACTAACTCTCCAATCTTCATCATCAAACTGCAAGACAAATTATAACAAAAAGAAAACAAGTTACAAATAAATAAGAAAAGTTATCCATTTTTGGGATATGGAAAAAGTACAAAAAAAATGTAATCATTGTTAAGTTAGAGTCTATTCTTTAGAGTTGAACTTATACTTAATTTAAATTAACTGAATTTAACTTAACTTAACTTAAGTACTTTTACAAACATATTTTTAACCTTAAGTATGTGGTGGTGGTTTGAGATGGTGGTGTGTGGTTTGGGTGGTGGTGGTGGGTTGGGGTGGTGGTGGTGGTGGGTTGGGATGGTGGTGGTGTGGTGGTGTTGTTGGGGTGGTGGTGTGGTTGGGGTGGTGGTGGTGGTGTTGTTGGGGTGGTGGTGGTGGTGTGGTTGGGGTGGTGGTGGTAGTGTGGTTGGGGTGGGGGGTTGGTGGTTATGGGTTGGGGTTGTGGCGGTGTGGGTGTTGGTGGTGGTGGGGGTGGTGTGGTTGGGGTGGTGGTGATGATGTGGTTAGAGTGGTGGTGGGTTGGGGTGGTGGTGGTGGTGGTGTGGTTGAGGTGGTGGTGGTGGTGGTGTGGTTGGGGTGGTGGGTTGGGGTGGTGGGTTGGGGTGATGGTGTGGTGTGGTGGGTTGAGGTGGTGTGGTGGTGGGTTGGGGTGATGGTGTGGTGGCTTGAGGTGGTGTGGTGGTGGATTTACTTTTTCAGTACTTAATTTCACTTAGCTTAACTTAACTTAAATGAATTTAATTTAACTGAACTGAACTTAACTTAAATGCTGAAAATTTAAGGTCTAAAGAACAGGGCTTTAGTCTCCAAAGCTCAGTTTCCAAACATTGAAAATAAATAATATAAACGAATCAAAATGGAATGTGAATGAGGATAAGAAGATAAGATTAGTGAAGATGTTTAATGTCAATAGAAGTATAAAGAAGAGAGCATTCATTGCAAGTAGAAGTATTAAAAACTTATAATAAAAAGTAAATGCAAATGCCTATTAAAAGTGTTAAATTATAATTAGAATGGGCAGAAAGAATATATTAGAATAATTTAAATGTAAATAGATGTAATACAATGTGCAGAAAGAATATAAAATATAAATGCATATAAATGTAAATAGAATGTGCAGGGACGGGTTGGGTAACCTGAGGGTTAACCCAAACCAGTCCCAAAATATACGGGTTGCATTAATTTGAACCCAAACCCGACCTGAAGCCCTCGGATTGGGACGAGTTGGGACGGGACGGGTCCTGCACACCCCTATTTGCAAGGTGTTCATCAAATGATGTAGATTGGTGAGCTCTTTCAAATCGAATCATGACGAATTCAATTACCATTATGATCGGTTGGCCAATCATATACGGTAAAGGCATTGCGTGGATTGTGCGGATTTTCTTCTTCAACTTCAACAAACTCCTCATCGATGAATTCTTCCTCAATAATCATGTTATGCATTATAATGCAAGCTGACATAATTGTTTTCAAAATACTTTTCTTATGACACATATGTGCATGACGTAGTATTGCCCACCGAGTTTGTAAAATCCCGAAACACCTCTCTACATTCTTCCGATATGATTTTTTTTTTTTTTTTTGCAAATAATTTTTCAGCTTCACTTTGAGGATTACAAATTGTTTTCACAAACGAGGAGTACATTGGATAGATTCCATTAGCTAATAATAAGTTTTGTCATACGTGCTTCCATAAACCTTGTATGTCACTAAAGGGTGATTCCGCCAAGATATGGATCGAATATGTCTGATTGGTAAAGGATATTGATATCATTTTGTGATCCCGCCACACTAATGAAACTGTGTCATATCCTAGTATCATATGACGCTACAGCCTCCAAAATAATTGTTGGACGACCCTGAATAGGATCCTTGCCATTTCGTCGAACAATTCTTCCATTCCGAGTGCATACAATCTATACTTCCTATCATACATAGAAATCCTTATTGCTCAGCTCGTAACAGTCGAGTTAGGTCGGCTTCATTTGGAGAGCGTAGATAGCGACCTCTATAATGTTCAACTACTTGACGACACCACATCTTGAAACATCGAGAGTTGTTGATTCTCCCATTCGTGAGATCTTGACTCATTGATCGGCGCATGAACCGTATGCTAACATTCTTATAACAGCGGTCATCTTCTGTTCGGGAAGAAGGCCAACAACTCTAGCGGCATCGCTTCTTTGATGCCAGTACGCATCATTATTACAAAGTTTAGTCTTTATACAATTAAAAAGATTATTGCTCATACAACACCTTCGATGAAAATCTCCTTCTGGGAAAATTAGTCGCTCGATGAAGTTGTCTTCTAACAGATTCTGCCCACTTGGCCCCAGTTATCTGAGTCGATTTGTTTGTCGACGAGGTCTCGCCTCTTCCTTTTGAACATAAACTGTCGCTACGGCTACCACATCCATAACAAATGAATTATTCATCTCATTCATTTCAGTCATTTTTTGGTGAAATGCTTAAAAACTTTCATCAAAATTATATGGATCTATTATGTAGCTACAAGATTGAAGAAAGCAAGAAAGCTGAAGTAAACAAGAAAATTGATGGTGGTGTTTACAAGATTTGTGAACCTCATTTTATAGAGATTTGAAGTTTATCCTCAATTACACGTATTTTGTTATAATTGACCAAAAATCTTATCGCAATTTATATCAATAATAGGGCAATAATCCAAAAAAAATTAAATGTTTTTTTTTAAATTTATTTCGTAAATAGTAAGAAAAATTTCTCCCGGAGAATGTCATGAGTGCATAAATTATGGAGAATGCTGTTACTTTTTCGTGGACCAAACGGGTACTGATGCTCTAAAAGAAGCAATCAGAGCTTTTTTCAGAAACAGAAATAGAAATTCCTACTAGGATTTGAATTTCTGAAAATTTCAATAATCCAAAAAATAATCTAACATAAGATCTCAGGAAAACAGAAATTGTCCGCTCCTTAACTTTTCAAAAAATTATGGAACTTGATAAATTCTCGTGAGTCTCAGCAAAAACTCACTACAAGTGTGGTGGTATCCATTTGGTTACTAAAAAATTTCATTAAAAAATGAAATAGAAAATAAATTGGAAATTGACTTTGACTTATATGAAAAAGTTTGTAATATAATTTTTATTTACCACAGTAAAAAATTATTTTCTTTCAAATTTCTGTTTTATTCAAACAAGAAGCAAACGTCTGGTGCTTGTGGCTCAAGGATCTAGAAATGTGATTGAGCAAATCAGCTGGGGTTCATAATGGAGGTTACACTGTGTTGCATTTGGTTGAATGCTGGTTGGATAAGATACAGCCTTGAAAGCCCCGTATGCTGGATGGATGAAATTACTTCTAAGTATATGCTGAGACAGAGCACACTGATTTGATGATACATTACATTGTGGTGTTACAGAATAGGTAACTGGAAGAAACTTTCAAGTGATTTTCTAAGGGGTTCTGGTATCTAATCTAATGGTGCAGCATCAATGAATTATGATGACTGTATAAAATAAAGTTGCAGCATCAAAATCAATTTCGCTACAGAATGAGGGATAGACTAGATGGATTGACACGCTATACATACGGAAATCAATCCCTGCAGCTTCTTTCTTCTTCAGCCGAATGTAACTACTAGCATCTAGCAGCTCCCAAATTTCTTATGTAAAGAGAACTTGGTATAGCATTGACGAGCGCTTAATATGATCCCTTTGACTAATATGCAGTTACTTGTCAGCAAGAGCGGAAAGATGTGTATAACTGATGCTTCGAGAAAGTTTGTTGGTATTTTCGACTGTCTGGGTTCTCAGTTCTTCAATAACCCTTGATGCCAATTTAGCCCTGCAAGTATCACAAAATTTGAAGACCCATTCCAGCAGTTAAGATCTTCTTGGGTCTAACTAAATATGAGGGTGTCATGCTTTGGTCCAAGTATTTTGATGATATGGACAGCTACAAACACGTCTATTAAAAGATATGTCTAAGAAAGCTGATAATTAAATCAACAATGTATAAAATACATATGTTTGTATCCATCTACCATCCTTACTGCAAGGTATCAAACATCATAAACTTATCTGCTCTTAAATAAAATATGTTCCTATCTGAATGTCAGTTGCGTCCAACAATATATCATATGTAGATTTGCTCCAACGCATTCATGTTGTGTTTGAAGGTACTGAGCGATGGTGTAAGTAAGTGCGCATAAATGTAAGAAATGTGGTGAATAACTCAAGATTGGGCCTAAACAAGTAACATAATGTAAATTTGAGAAAAATGCTACATAACCCGAGCATCTATAAACCTGTTACTTCAAGAAATTTGGAGATAACAGTTTGCCTTCACTCCCCCAATAAAACAAAAAGAAAGATGTTGCATATAATTGTATTGTCGTGAACCATTAGGTCTCCATATGCAATGTCAGATCCAAGAAACTCAAAAATACAACCTAAACCTAAACACTCAACAAAATGTATCAAATTCCATTGTTTAGAAATGTAAGAGAGCGGCAGCACAATGACTTGAAAATGCCACTGTTTTATTTTTGTGCTGAAGAAATACCTGTCTTGACATCTAAAATGTATTAAAAGAGTCTCTTTGGTAACTATATGTATCGAGCATTGATAAAATACACACTGCAAAGCATAAATCCTAACAACAAAAAATAATAAAGAATATACCAGGCTTTATCAGTTCTTTTGAATATCAACAGAATCTAATGAGATCTCTGGCGGTCGAGCAGCACTTCATTAAGTCGAGCTATTTGATCCAACAGTTTAACAATTTTCTGCAATTCAACCAAATTCTAAATATCAAAATTTGATCAATAAGACAAAAACAGCAGAGGGGCTTTTTCACAAACACTTGGTAGACAATTAAGCAGCAGTACAACTTACCTCATCTTGCTCCCTAATCACGCCCGTCAAAGTGTTAATTTTGCATTGCCGACTGCGCCGCAGGCGTACCCACTTGAGAACCAGAGAGGCCACGTACACTGCTGCCATAGTCCTCATCAGTGGATACGACCGAAGCGCTGCAGCAAAAGCGCCAAGTCCAGTAATCGACGAGGTGGAGCTCCACTTACGCCGCAGAATCTCTAGTCCGAATCCCAACCAACCAAAAGAAGAGAAGGGAGTTCTTGCTTCTACCAGCGGGGATGGAGTAATGCAATCCTGCGGTAGTCCGGAGGCGAGGCGGCACTTCTTGTTTGAATCAGGAGGCAGAAATGTGTCCCCAAATCCATCCGATTCATCGGAATCTACTGAGATTGAGGTCGAACACGAAAAGGATGAGGAGGAGGAGGAGGAAGAATGCCACAGGGATGAAGATGAATCTGGCGATTTAGGTGGTTGATGATGTGTTGTTGGTTGGTAGTGGGACGAGATGTGTAGGCCTTCGTGGTTGATCGGAGGGAAGACGAAGAGGTCGCTGGAGATGCGATCTCTGATCGTCACCATGGATGGCGTGATTGGAGGTTGCTCTTCGAGACGCGATTCGTCGAATTCGGATTCCGCCATTGTTGGTTCCGTACGAAGAAAGGTAAAAGTAGTCTGATGAAGCACACAGTCAATTAGGCCTGGGCCCGGACGTAGTAGGTACATTCGAGGACTTCTTTCATTGGGCCGTGTTGTGGAGCACTTGGGAATAGAGATGGAAGTGTGTCGGGCAATTCGTGAGCCAGTCCGGGTGGTTGGTGGGCGGGCCGATTCAGTTTGATCCGGACATCAATTAATGGATCGAGTGGCTGGATTACGGTTCGCGGAGTGGTTGGAGCCGTCAAAATTTTGTTGAATCAGTTACGATTCGATCCAGTCCAGCCCTGATCCACTTCGCCCGACTCACAGGTTCCATTCACGAGCTCGAATCACGGGTTAAAATTAAAAAATATAGCCATTGGAAGTTCAAAATTATTCAAAATTTTGATCTCATTCCCAAATTCTATAAATACCTCATCCTTATATCATATTTTACACAACTCTCTAAAACCTCTCTTCTTCTCAAGTGCTCAAGTCTCAATTTTGCATGCAACGGCCAACGGACTTCTCAAATCTTAAAGCTCAAATCTTCATTTCGGTATATTCTATTTAGCTATTTAAATATTAATTGTTGTTGTATTTGTTACATTTGTTTACCATGTAAAATTCTAATCTCTATAATTTTGAATATCTTTTTCCCAGAGATGACAATGAGGTGGAAAACAGTGAACGTGTGGATAGTGTTCCGAGGATAGACGAAGCTCCAAACTCATGATCGAGTACTCACACCGTCACACCATCATCCGCATCTACCTTTAAGAGAAATGAATACATGTATAAATCTTCTGTTTGGGTTTATTTTGAAATCATTTGGAAGGATAATGTAAGATTTGCCAAATGTAAAAAATGTGGACAAGAGTATAAAATTTCAGTGGGAGGGGGTACGGGTACGTTTTCAAGACATATTGCTAAAAAGCAACTGGATTTGGTTATTGATTCCAGTCAAACTACTTTAGTTGGTGAGTCCGTCGGAACTGGTAGTGCACAACCTTGTGAACAACCGGGACCAACATGACGTTACTCAGAAGGTAAAGCTCGTATTGGTGTAGCTGAATATATAATGGAGGCCGAACAATCTTTTTCAATGGGTGATGATCCTAAGTTTATTAGTTTTATTAAAAAAAAATTTATAGCCATATTTTAAGGGGGTTTCAAGAACCGTGGCTAGTGATCTACTAAGGGCATCCGCACCCGTTCAAGGATTTCTATCTATCTCAGAAATTTCTCGAGGAGAAATTTCTATTACTATTCATCAAACAGTAATAGCAATTCTGCACAATTCATGCACCCATTCATTCTTCAGCAGCAATTCCTATTACTATTCACAATTAAAAAATTAATATTTTATTCAAAAAAATTTAAAAAATTTTGAATTATCGATCTGAATTATTGATCTGAATTATTGATGTCAATTATTGATCTGAATTATTGATCTCAATTATTCAGCTGCGATAAGATTTTCGACCAATCATGACGAAACATGTATACCTGATGATACCTTGTAAATTTGTATAAAAGGAGATCCACACCTGTTATACATTCACACCTTCATCAGTCTTCCTTGTTCTTATAATTTCATTGCTCCACTCTCATAGGTAAGTGATGGATCCTTTTAATTTCGATGAGAACTTTCAATTGTTTCAACAAAGAATGAATGAAATGAGTGAAACTGGTAACTCATTTGTAATGGATGCGGTAGCGATAACTACAATGGGTGTTCAGGAGACCGAAACACGGTCTCGTCGACAACAAAATCGACCCAGACAAAGAGTGGCAAGGGGGCAGAATTTGTTAGAAGACTACTTCATCGAGCGTCCAATTTTCGGAGAAGGAGACTTTCGCCGAAGGTATCGTATGAGTAGAAGTCTTTTTAACCGTATAAAAACTAAACTCTGTACCAATGATGCATATTGGCATCAACGAAGTGATGCAGCTGGAGTGGTTGGTCTTCTTCCTGAACAAAAGATGACTGGTGCTATCCGAATGTTAGCATACGGTGCATGCGCAGATCAGTGCGCCGAGATCACACGGATGGGAGAATCGACAACACTCGAGTGCTTAAAGAAGTTCTGCGCCCAAGTAGTTGAACATTACAAAGGTCGTTATTTACGGTCTCCGAATGAAGCAGACCTCACTCGCCTACTTAGAAGGGCAGAACAACTAGGTTTTCCAGGTATGATTGGAAGTATAGATTGTATGCATTGGGAATGGAAGAATTGTCCAACGGCATGGCAAGGGTCCTACTCAGGTCGTAAGGGTCGTCCAACTATTATCTTAGAGGCTGTAGCATCGTATGATACATGGATATGGCACAGTTTCGTGGGTGTGCCGGGATCGCAGAATGATATTAACGTCTTGTATCAATCTGACATATTTGATTCCTATCTTGAAGGCATGATTCCTCAAGTGACATATAAAGTTAATGGGAGCACGTACAACAACACTTACTATTTGGCTGATGGCATTTATCCAAGGTACTCCTCGTTTGTTAAAACAATTCGTAACCCACAAAGTGATGCTGAAAAATTATTTGCAAAGAAGCAGGAATCATACCGTAAGGATGTTGAGAGGTGTTTTGGGATCTTACAATCTCGATGGGCGATAATACGACATGCCAGTATGTGTCACAAAAAAAGTGTCCTGAAAACGATTATGTTAGCTTGCATTATAATGCATAACATGATCGTTGAAGAAGAATTTGTTGAGGAAGAGTTTGTAGAAGTTGAAGAAGAAGATCCACACAATCCGTATAATGCTTTTACCGTATATGATGGACCAACCGATCAAAATGGTAATCGAATTCGTCATGACCCGGTTGCGAGATCGCAACAATCTCAGGTATTTGGGGATCGTCTTACCAATCTTCAATCTGCATATCTTCACACTCAACTTCAAAGTGATTTGGTGAAGCATAATTGGTTTATGGAAACCAATCAACAAATATGAGGTTTCACATGTGTGTTGTCTTTACCTTCCTTGTTGTAATTTTAATCATAATAAATTGCTTTTATTGAAAATAATTGAGTCATAAATTGCTTTTTATTATCAATCAATTAACGTGAAAAATAATTGAGCAATCAATTAAGAAGGATTGAAAATACATTAAATAATAGTTAAAGTACATAACAATTGTTTGATGACGATAGCAATTGAAAATACATGAAATTACATTAAAGAAATTAATCATCAAGTTGAGGACGATAGCAATTCGAAAAGTGTCCAGAATAACTTCCATCTTCAGTATTTGGTTCGTCTTCTTCTTCTTCCTCATATCGTCGTAGAATAGCAGCCTTCCTCTTTGAAAAATATTTCTTTGACTTTGGGGTCATTATGTCGGTATTTAATTCCATAATCCTTGTCTCTTCTGTCAATTTTCTAGCATTTTCAGCTTGTTCTTGCATTTTGTTATGATGTTCTTGCATTTTGTGAGTATGCACCATTTGCTTTTGAGCAAGCTCGTTTTGCATTTGTTGGATACCCAATTGTTTTGATTGATTTTCTGCAATAATTTTCAAAGCATTACCGTAATCATTTGATGATGCACTGATCTTCTTACCTTTTTTCCTTGCTTCTTTAGCTGCCTTCACTCCTTGCGGTCTAATCGGACTAGATGAACTTCCTAAATTATTTTCAGGTGTGGGAGATAATGGTTCTTCATAGCTGTCGTTTTGGGGCATTTCAATTCCATGGTGCTCTTCAATGATTGGACTATTTTCGCGTGCAAACGTCGGTGGAGGAATGGGCTGTGTCGGTGCGAATGTTTGATGTATCTTTACTTGTTCCCAACATTCAAAATGCATGAACGGCTTCTTCTTTTTTGCAACATACATAATTTGAGCTTTTCGTATCTATCAATCAAATTAAAAAATATATATTAACCAATAAATTTGAAGTTATAATATTAAATAAATTTATTGAATGATTTTACCTCATCTTGTAAATTACTGCCAGATTTCGGATTTCTTCTTGCGTATGAAATACAAGATCCCCACAAAATTAAATTGGGCTTCAATTTGGCGAATCTAGAAATAATTGCTGCTTGAGACCTCGGTTCAGTGCTCCTTACTTCATCGTCGCCTATAACCCAATTTGCTTCAAAATCTGCGTAAACTTTTTCCCACAATTTCGCAATCTTTTGTTTATTGCCTGAAATTGGATCGGTGGATTGACGACAATACGATATGCATAGTTGCACATCCTCAGACATAGACCAATTTCCCGACATTTGTAACGAAAAGATCAAATTGAAATTTGAACAAAGTAAAGGAGTTCAAGTGAAAAAATAAAGGATGGTGTACATTTTAGTTGAGGAGAGTGGTAGATTTATAGGAATTTTTTTTTTGAATTGTACACTTTTTTTCGAATTTTTTCGAATTGTTATGATTTTTTTACAATTATTTCCGTTGTATTTGAATCTGAACCGTTGGATCAGCAGATCTGATCCAACGGTTCAGATTAAATTCAACGGATTTTTTTGTAAAAAAATCATAAAAATTCGGAAAAACACGAAAATAAAGTGAAAAAATATGTATATTTCTTTTCAAATCTACATTTTTTTTTCAGATTTTTTCGTTATTTTTTTTTGAATTTTTATGATTTTTTTACAATTATTTCCAGTGTATGTGAATCTGAACCGTTGGATCAGCAGATCTGATCCAACGGTTCAGATTAAATTCAAACGGATTTTTTTGTAAAAAATCATAAAAATTCGGAAAAATATGAAAATAAAGTGAAAAAATATGTATATTTCTTTTCAAATGTACATTTGATTTTTCAGATTTTTTCGTTATTTTTTTGGAATTCTTATGATTTTTTTACAAAAAAATTGTTGTAATTTAATCTGAACCGTTGGATCAGCATATCTGATCCAGCGGTTCAGATTAAATTTCAACGGAATTATTATTAAAAATTTCGCAAAAATTTAAAAAAATCCGAAAATAAATTGACACAATATATATATTTCTTTTCAAATGTTCATTTTTTTTCAGATTTTTTCGTTATTTTTTAAACATATTTATGATTTTTTTCGAAAAATTTCCGTTGTATTTTAATCTGAACCGTTGGATCGGCAGATCTGATCCAACGGTTCAGATTAACTTTCTATTTTTTTATATATATTGGGCCAAATTTTTTAATTAAAATTATATTATTTTGTTAATGGGCCGAATTTATCTGGCCCAAATAACGGTACGTGCATATCACGTGCCTCCCTAAATTTGTTTTTAGGGTTTCCGCCATGGAGAACGATCGATCTCCATGACGACCTCGCGGAGCAATTTTTGAAGATTGTTCTTCCTCGCCATCCGTCAGTGCATGCTGGATTCGATCGATCTCGCTTGGAATCTGGCACGAACGTTCTCAATTTGAAGACTGCTGCATATGCCCTAACCGCTCTGATGTCAACTGTGGTGTTCGAAGCTTGTTTTTCTGCAGGTACAAGGGTCTTGAATGACAAAAAATCACGGTTGAATGATACTTCAATTGAAATGTGCATTTGTCTAAAAGATTGGCTCGCTGCTGAACGAAGAGAACAAGACAGTAAAACAAATTGGGATTATGAAACTGGAGATGGATTAGAATAATATATCATTATCTTTTTTAGCATGTTTTATAGTCAATTGGTGTTAGGGTATTGTAAGATTGAACTATTTATAAAGTTCATGTTTACACACTTAGAGTTTGTGTCAGGCTTTGACCATCGGCATGTACTTCCCTCAAATCAGGATGTTTGGCTCCCAATTAATAGATGAGCGGGTTTCTAATTAAAATTAAAAGAATAAATTTTTCTGTACTGACAAGTATTTTACTACTATCTTCTAAATATAATTTAGATAAAAATATATGTACAAGTACAAGTTCCCTAAATCCTAAACCCTATACCTCTAAACCCTATACTCCAAACCCCTAAACCCTTGTACAATAATCCTAAACTCGTGGGTCCAATCCGTGAGCTCAATTCGTGGATACAACCCGTGGGCTTAACTCGTGGGTCCAACTTGTGGATCAGCCCGATCCAGTTCGTTTGTGGCGAGCTGACTTATAATCCGTGGGTCGGACTGGGTTCAGGATTTTTTACTTGACCCAGCTCGTTTTTTTTAACCCAGTTTTAGCTCGCGTGGGTTATGAAATTTCGACCTAGTTCGACCCGCTGCTCGACCCACTCCCATATCTACTTGGGAATGAATGGATAATGCTAAAGACATTGAAGGTGATGATCAAATAGCCCTTGCTTTTCAAGATCAGTTCAATTATTTATAGAGCATGTCACCTAGTACATGTATCCTATAACTGAAACACAAACACGCATGACATCTCTATCCATTCAAACCTAGGTACATATATGTGAAGTAAGCATAAAACATGAATAATCCACGAGAGACGTATTACAGAAAGTCCTTATAGAGGCGGGATTAGCCATACCAAAGCGGGAGTATGAAAAATTCCACACCAAGGTAAAAATAGGTACATCCAATGAAATTGAACCGATGACCTCTTGGTTATCATAACTATTCGATTCGTTATCTCTTCAAGGTCTTCAGATTCAGTTTGAAAAGTGATTTTACATTGGTAAGACATGACATTGTTGAGAATATGCACTTGGGAATTTATCCCACATCGCCTGAGAGATGAAAGAGATGCTAGTATATCTTGGATCACACAACTATGACTCATGAGTCAAGGCTTTTGAGTCATATAGGAGTGTAAATCGGAAGATTTAGCTATTTCCACATGGTATCAGAGCCACGACATGCGGTCCGGGCCAATGCATGATGAGACGCCCATTTGACGACAGCATGGGTTGACCCATAGTGGGAGTCGCGTGTTCCGAACCTACGTTGACCGGTTGTGTAGGTAAAGACCCGTGTGAAGAGCAGTCGCAATGAGCGCACCTACTAATTCCCGCTAAACTAGTGAGCTTTCGGGAAACACATCCAACTTTCCAAGTGAGGGGGAATGTTGAGAATATGGACTTGGAAATTTATCCCACATCGCTTGAGAAATGAATGAGATGCTAGTATATTTTGGATTATACAACTATGATTAATGAGCCAAAGCTTTTGATTCGTATAGAAGTGTAAACCGAAATATCTAGCTATTTCCACAGACATATTTGTTACCTTTAAATAATGAAGCATGTTTGTTTTATAAATTGTATTTACTCAACTTGTTTTTTTCTCTTATGTGAAATGTGATGTTCCTAAATTCAAGGGTGAAAACTTCAAAATATAGAAGGAGATAATTCTCCTCTATTTGTGATGGATGATGGACGATGGATAATGAATATGTCATTAGAAAGCGAGAGCCATCTTCAAAGGCTGCTGCTCTCTTATTGGTGGATTGACTCTTATTTATGTCTCAAGACATAAATACCTTGTAGGCATGCAAAATCTTTGGAAGCTAGTGCAAAGTGACTAATACATCTATTCAGAAGGAATGTTGAGCTTGCATGTGTAGGCCATCAGTTCTTCCAGTCATGTATTATGCATTCAGTTCTAGTGCACCATGTACAATGATGTTAAAATGGTGCGACTTATGCGATCAACGAATGTAGTTTTAACAAAACAAAACTTATATATAAAAAAAAAAAAAAACTAAGGGTACCTTTTAAAAATATGCATTATGTTCTTATTTTTCTAGAAGTTTATTTCAGTTTCAAAGCGTGTACGGTTTTGTTTTGGCTTCAATACTTTGGATAAGGGAGTTGATCAAATAAGAACCACTTCTTATGCTAATAATCAATGGCGGATTCAGAGCTTCGACAGAGGGGGGGTCACAAAAAAATTCATGACATAATTTAAACATCTATCGTATATAAAATGAAGTTATAATTCATTTCGTTTTATACAAAAAGAGATCAACTTATTATGTATGGCTACAAATGAAACAATCTGTTTAACCACAAAAGAAGTCAATACTAGAACTAAAAACTATTGGCTCACTCCATTTCCGGCCGTAATATAGGAGGTAAGCCTTGCTTGCGAGTCTTCATGCTCTGAAAATACTGCATAAGAACTTTATTATCAATGCTCTTAAACACGTCCCTCACAATATAACAAACCAAACAATTAGTAAATCATCTCAAATAGTCATTTGTCAAACTAAATTCAATTCATTATTAGTCCATGACAATCCACATATCAAGCAGGAAATGAAAGCCCACGAACGCAGAACCAGAACTCCAGAAGCATTGGTTCTGCAAGATGAGGACACACATACATGTTATATATCAGCAAGGAGAGGGAGGATAAAATCGAACCTGCGAATCGGATCGAAGGGGGCTGCTCTGCTGCGCAAAATAAAAAAAAACGATTTGGGGATCTGTCGACTAGTTAATATGACGACTTCTGAGATGAATGTAAGAGATGAAGCCAAAAGAGGATTACGGGAGGTGGCCGGTGGCGGTGTGATGAAGGGGAGGTGGCCGGTGGCGTTGTGATTTGAGGATGTGGATTAAGGCTGTAATTTGGGGATGCGGATTACCGAATTGAGGCTACAGAGCTTTGAAGATTTAGATTGATGGGGTTTATTAATATTTATTAATATTTAATTAGTATTTAATAAATATTTAAATAAAAAAATTTTCTTATAAAATTTTGGGGGATCCCGGGACCCCCGGATTCGCCCCTGCTAATAATTAAGAACCAGTTACAGCCACAAGTTCTTTTGTTATTAAATTTGACCTCGTCATTAGTTTACTTTTAGATTTCATCTCCGATTCATCAATATATTGTCGATTTATTGGGTTTCCTATCTTTTGACCGGTTCATTAGTATACGGTCGAAGTTCTGATTTTAATTTTTCTCTTAAAACTCACCATGTTGCTTTTATCGTTCATGGATTCTTTGTTATTATTTTTAAGTGGTGGTTCTTACATGAACTTGACCCGTTTGGCCACTAGCTTTACATAATTGATAAATCCAGGTATGAGTCTTTATTCAATTATATTACAAAATCAGTTATAAGTCCATGAATATTGTAACCGTTAAAAGTGTTGTATTATTAATGAAAGTTTATCTTTATTGTAGCACAAGAGATTAAGACATATCTCCACTTTGCGAATTAAAAGGTTGGTAAATGAAGGAGTACTAGGTGCTCTGGATTTTACTGACTTTGAGACTTATATTGATTACATTAAGAGGAAGAAAATCAGTAATTCTATAAGGATTCAAAGACGAATATTGATTGTTTGAAATAACACATACATATATTTATTGTCATGACATGGACGCAAGTATTCCAAAATACTTTATCACTTTTATCGATAATTTCTCATGATACGTGTATCTCTAGTACCTTCATTCCAAGGACAAAGCCTTAAGTATATTAAAAGTTATCAAGGCTGAAATAATGTTGTAAGTAATTTAAGAAAATGAAATCAGATAGATGTGGAGAGTAATGATACATACACTAAGAATGGATGAACAAATAAATCATTTCTGAAGCCTCTTCAAAAGCATGGGAATGTTGCCCATAAACTATGCTTGGTTCTAGCTACAAGAATAGCTTGACACTAACATTATAGACATGGCGAGAAGTATGGTGAGGAATAAAAAACTTACTGGAACTGAGTTTTGACTAAGGATGTTTAACGATGCTTTTTGAATTATTGAAAGGTCGTAAGTCGATTCTGCGTTATGTATGTGTTTAGGGCTTCACAATTATCAGTATAATCTATGATCCACAAGAAAAAAACTAGATCCCGTGATTATCAGTAGATATTTCATTGGATATCTCAAAAGAGGACGTATTAAACATAAAAAAGGTTATCTTTAATCACATTAGCACCAAGTTGGTGATTGCCAATCCTTTGACTAGAGGTATGTAGTTGCAATATCTGATAATTAATTAAATATAATTTCAATTATTATTATTAACTATTCAAAATTGTGTTCTGATGATTTTTTTGGATCAAAAGAAAAATAATAAGAAGAAGAAGGTGAAGAATAGACTAATATTAAAAATAAGTAATTATAATTATAAATTAATATAAATATAACCTTATTTCTTTAGGCTTAGGAAACAAATAAGAAAAAAACAAATTAGGTGGTTGGGAGAATGCGGGAGGGGTATTGACAGAGCTGAGCTGAGAGCAGCGTGACTGGAAAATATCATAAAAAGTTGATACTATTTTGAGGGGCAGATGTTAAACTTTGTATCGTATATTTACATAAGAATAATGCTTTAAGTATTTAAAATTTACGAAATATAAAATAATAGTTATATGTATCATCGAATACACAACATCCATGACTCTTACCATGAGATGTGATATGGAAAGGACGACGCACTCTTTGATATGATATTGCGAGGTTCAGCCCGCACTTTGATATGATAGTTCATACCGACAGTGACGATTGCCCTCCTTTGATATGATCGATCAACATGGATAGTCGTGCATTCACACATCTATTGTATGATTGAAATTTGCAGCACCTCTGAGTTATTGAGAGTGTACAAGCAGTTGCTATAGCAACTTCTTGTACAGTCTGATCTTGTGCAGTAAGGAAAAACAATGAACAATGATTTGGTCACCCATTTCGGCCAACTGCCTACTTCTGGGGAGGACTGTACTCCAATCCTCAATCCACTTGTCTTCAAGGTGCTCCGTACAACATATAATCGACACACGGCCAACCTATGCTACCCAATCCCAACTAGTAGATCATACACAATCAGAACACTCTCTGATTTGTGTCATACACACCTACACAATTGATTTAAATCAGAATAGCTACAACTCTGCTCTCCAGACTTACCCTATTCTAATTAAACAATCTCACTGTAGATTGCTATAACACAGCCTTGTGAAACTAGCTTGCGTCGGTTCTGTCCGCGTTGCTCCAAAGCCTTCCGCCGAGCCGTTCGAACTCTATCGTGAGTGATCCGCACTCCGAGATGTTCCCCCTCACTCAGTGACAGTCTATCAATAGCGAGAACAGGCCTTTTGCAGATTGTCCGAGTTCCTCCACTCGACAACTCTCCTGCTGCCTACCTTGATCAGCTAACAAGCAAGTCCTGCTCTGAATTAGCCTTCTCCGATCAAGCTCTGATCAGACTCTACAAGTCTTCGATCAGCCTCTGCTTTAATCGCTCACGCTCTACTCTTCGGTGGTATCCAATCTCAACGGCACTCTGAATCTCTCTCAGTGTTTGCTCGATATCTTGATGCTTGGATTCTCTATTGGATGGATACTGCTTCTCTGCTAGAGGCTTCTCTAAATAGAAACTCCGTGCTCCATCAATATCAACTTTAGGAAGTTCTTAAAAGATCTCAACAAGATCCTATCTCCTACTTTGTAGGAGATTTGATTTCTCAATCAAATCTTCAAGGTGTGGCACATAATCTTCACTGGGGATATTATGAGAATATTTGGAAGCCTCCCGTTGCAATGCTACTTCATATCTGGGCAGATTGTTCTTCGCGCCAATACTGCTGCTACAGCTCCTGTTGTTGCAACTGCTTGTTCACTAAGCTTGTTCACTCTGGCTGGTTTTGCACCAGCTGCTGTCTTCACGCACCTGTATCATCTTGCTTTCAATCTTCACGATACTCTACCGACCTATTAAGATACTGGCAGCAATCCTCTCTACGTTCTTTGGGTTGCTCCAAGTTGATCGGCATGCTGCCGGCTGCTCCAAGCTGATCGGCTACTCCAAGCTGATCGGCATGCTGCTGGCTGCTCTAAGTCTTCATGGTATGCTATAACATCTTCTGGAGATTGTCTTCAGAAAGCTTGCTCCAGCTTGATGCAATGGAATGCTATAGCATCTTGCTAGATCATCTTCAACTGAATTTGTCAATGATGCCATATACTTTAACAATGACAATTCGAATTATATCATTATACTGGAAACGAGTTAATAAAGATATTTACGTTAATTCAGTATATTGTTTATTCACTGAGTCATTTGACTTACCCTGTTCTTAATTAAATATTTTCTGATAAGTGAGCAGTATGTTCGAGAGCTACCATCTGTCCTTGCAAGAGAGTTACACGCTTCAAGTACGGTGTCATCGAGATACTTATCTATATATATATATTTTTTTATGTTCTTCATTTAGACTATTTGCTCTGTGTACATACGCATGATTTTGGAAAATAAAACATATAATTTTTTTTTACTAAATTAATTCTGCTACTTAATAAATTAATACGAACTGCGTGTTTGAGGCTTGCTTGATATATGATCAGGCGCCGATTTCGACTTAGAATTTGGATCGTGACAAAGTTGGTATCTAGAGCTTAGGTTTGTTCCTACAGTAAACAGAGTGAGGACTTAGTAGAATTTTGATTATGCCTAGTGTAGCGCGCCACTATAAACAATGTTATTTTAGGACCTTTACAAAATTTCCCCCTCATTTAGAGTCAAGTTTATTTATTGATACATATGACTTTTCATTTTTTATTGAAACCACATAGACCATCTCATGCTTGTTCTGGAGGCACTTCTCCAAATGATAGAGACATTGACATTAGAAGAGATAGAGGTGTTGGTTCTCATGATAGTGATTAGGCATTTTCAACAGTTGTACCAGGCAACACTCAGACATAGATAAATCCAAGAGGTCTACGAGCGCACCACAGAGTACACTGACGATAGCACATGGCATACCTTTGAGCAAGCCAATCAAATCACTTAACGTCACAATATCATATATTTTCTGATTTAAGAAAGAGGGTTTGTGGGAATCGCTATTCGGGAAAAAGAAAGCAGAAGCTGATGACGAAGAGTTGAATAGCCTCGAGATGAAGGCACATTCACTAATCATGTTGTGTCCGGATGATGACGTCATCACTGAGGTTGCTGATGAAGATATGGTCGTTGGTCCGTGGTTGAAGCTAAAAAGTCTGTATAAGATGAAGTCTTTAACCAACAAGTTGCTTTTAAAGCAACGTCTGTCCAGTCTGCATATGGAGGAAGGTATGCCCCTTAGAGATCATCTCGATAAAATTAATTCAATATTATTGGATTTGTGTAATATTGATGTTAAAGTTGATGATGAAGATGCTGCCTTAATTATGTTTGTTTCTTTGCCCATGTCGTACGAGAATTTTTTGAACTCGATCATTATTGAGAAAGATAGCCTGTCTGGAGGAAGTCAGATCAACCCTTCACACTAGGGAAGTTCCCCACAACTTCTATTCAGCTACAGATAATCAAGCATATGGGTTAGTTGCTTCTGGGAATAAGGGACATGGAAAAGCTATCAAGAAAAAGCCAAATACAAGAAGTCCAAGTTCAATGGTCCCAAAGCTAACGATGTAATTACTGTAAGGAGAAAGGGCACTAGAAGAGAGAGCGTCTCAGGAAGCAAAATCCGTAGGGAGATGGTTTTGCTGTTGTGGAAGAATATGATGTCGATTTTGAAGAAGATTTGGCTTTGGTCACCAATGAACAACCACACTGTAAGGATGTGTGGGTTCTTGATTCAGGAACATCTTAACAATTTGTCTATGCAGGGAGTGGTTTTCAAGTTATGAGCAGATAGACGGAATGAAGCGGTGAGTCTACAAGGGTTTCAGTTTTAGAGGTGAAGGTGGAGTTTTGTATGTCTGCAAGGGTTCTAAGGTGATTCTGAAGGGTGTGAAGTGTGGTATCATATATTTTCTACAAGGGTCTACACTGACAAATTATGTTATTGTTTCATCATCTAAGGCTTAGAAGGAGGATATGACTAAGCTATGGCATATGAGGCTTGGTCATATGAGTGAAAGAGGGATGCCGATTTTGTCACAGAGGGATCTTCTAACTGGCCACAAGATTAAGGATCTTGATTTCTGCTAGCACTGTGTGTTTGGGAAGCTACACCGCAGCAAGTTCCAGAAGGGTGTTCATAGAACAAAAAGCATGCTTGATTACATCCACTCAAATTGTTATGGTCCTGCTCGTGTTGAATTTATTGGAGGTAATCAATATTTTATGTTAATTATTGATGATTATTCTCGTATGATTTGAGTGTTCATGATGAAGCACAATGGTGAATCCTTCAACAAATTCAAGCAGTGGAAGATTTTGGTGGAGAATCAGACCGAAGAAGATCGAGAGACTTCAAACTAGCAATGGTTTAGAATTTTGTTCGTCCGAGTTCAATGAGTTATGCAAGAATGAAGGGATTGCACGACATCACACTGTGAGAAACACACTGCAGCAAAATGGGATAGCAGAACGTATGAATCAGACTTTATTGCAGAGAGCGAGGTGCATGCTTTCTAATGCTAGACTACCTAAAAGTTTTTAGGTAGAAGCAGTAAGCACAGCGTGCTATCTGATTAACCGTGGACCTCACAAAGATATTGGTTCAAAAACACCCTACGAGGTGTGGTCTGCTAAGCCTGCAGATTATTCTTTCCTAATGATTTTTGGTTCCACTGTTTACTATCATGTTAGTGAGGATAAATTGGAACCAAGAGCTAAGAAGGGTATATTTGTTGGTTTTGGGGACGGAGTTAATGGATATAGAATCTGGTCACCATTTGAAAAGAGAATTATACTTAGCAGAAGTGAATACTTGATGAAAGCTCTATGCTTAACTCGACTGTGAAGTTCATTGTTGTGCAGGACAGTGGTAGTGTTGATAACACAAGTGGAGCTGCAGATTACTCTAGATGAGAGTGAATCACAGCACCAATGTGGAGAAAATCAACACGCCACTACAGAAATTGACATGACTGAATCAGATGGCCATCATCCTGAACCTTTGGAAACACGCCAACATAGCATAGCTCTTGATAAAGCTAGAAGAGTGGGTGTTGGACCTCTAAATAGGTATGGTTTTGAGGATATGGTTGGTTATGCATTGCAGGTTGCTGAAGAGGTAGATAATCATGAGCCTCCACCTACAAAGAAGCTGTTTCTGGGTAGTAAGTCAACATAATGGCTTGCTGCAATGGGAGATGAGATAGAGTCACTTCAAAAAAATCAAACTTGGGATTTAGTCAAAAGGCTTATGGAGAGAAAGTTTGTTACTTGTAAGTGGATTTTCAAGAAGAATGAAGGAATTTCGTCTGCAGAGGGTATTAAGTATAAAACTCGAGTTGTTGCAAGAGGATTCACACAATGAGAAGGTGTTGACTATAATGATATTTTTTTGCCAGTGGTCAGACACACTTCCATCAAAGTATTACTTACAATAGTGGCACATCAGAATTTAGAACTTGAACAACTGGATGTCAAGACAGCTTTCTTACATGTTGGAAAGAGAGATTTATATGACTCGACCAAAGGGGTTCCGAGTTCCTGGAAAAGAAGAGTATGTTTGCAAGTTGAAGAAATCTTTGAATGGACTCATGCAGTCTCGGAGGTAGTGGCACAAGACGTTTGACAAATGTATGATTGAGCTAGGCTACAATAGAAGTCCTTATGATCGTTGTGTTTATGATAGCAAGCTTGGAGATGGTTCTATGATCTATTTGGTGTTATTTGTAAGATGATATGCTCATAGCTGTAAAGGTTAAGTCTGATATTCAGAAGTTGAAGAACCTTCTCACTGCAGAGTTTGAGATGAAGGATTTAGGTGTTGCTAAGTAAATATTGGGTATGAAGATTTATAGAGAAAGAAGTCTGAAGAAGCTTTTTTTTTTTTTTATCGCAGAAGAGTTATATTGAAAAGATGTTGTCTTGGTTTGGAATGTCTTTAGCTAATCCTATAAATACACCAAATCCTGCCAACATTCGTTTGTCTTCAATGTTTGCATCTCATTCTGAAGCTTAAAAGAAGCATATGTCTCGAGTCCCATATGCTAGCACAGTAGGAAGTCTGATGTATTTCATGGTCTGCACTAGACCTGATCTTGCTCATGTTGTTAATGTTGTCAGCAGGTTTATGGGGCATCTTGAGAAGGAGCATTGGCAAGGTGTGAAGATAATTTTCAGATACCTTAGAGGTACGTCTGATTTTGGTCTCATTTATCTAGGTAATACACAGTACTTGGCTGATTATTCTGATTATGTCGGGGATGTTCACAGTAGAAGATCCATTACTGATTATGTATTTACTCTTGGTGGTTCCGTCCTTAGTTGGAAGGCAACTTTACTGCTCATGGTTACTTTGTCTCCTACTGAAGCAAAGTATATGGCGTTGACAAAAGCTGCCAAAGAAGGGATGTGGTTAAAGGGATTAGTCAATTATCTTGGTCAACATCATGATCAAGCATTGATATATAGTGACAGTTTGAGTGCAATATGACTATCCAAAGGTCAAGTCTATCATGAAAGTACTAAACACATAAATGTGAGATATCACTTTCTACGAGCTGAGAAAAGGATTAAGGTGATGAAAGTAGACAATGCCGATAATTCTGCTCATATGTTTACCATCCCGGTTCATGGCAAGTTCCACCACTATTTGGATTTGCTAAATGTTTTAAGTTGTTGATGACCCTTAGAGGCACTATGTGGCATGAAGAAATTTGAGTACATCTGACACTTTTTAGGTGCACCTGGTACATCTGTTGTCTATGGAAGGTGGAGATTTTTTGGGTGCCTTCAATCCAATACATGGGCTTTGTACGATGTCTTATGCCCACTATATAAACTATATAAACCCTTGTAGTCTGCTGTAATTTGTACACTCTCCCATCTAAATATAATCCATTTCTTCCCGCCCGTGGATTGAGCCAACACACTGTTGGTGAACCACGTAAATCTACATATCATTTATTCTCTATTCTAAATTCTTTGTTAATCGAATCACTTATGTCACAACAGATGGTGTGAGCAGTATTTAGGGTTTGATTCTGGTACTACACGACATAGTGCCGCATGGTATTTCTTCGGATCATCCCACAGTATAATTTCCACCACTGACAAGTGGTTGTAATGGGAATTTTCATCCAACTTAGGTCGCGTGGAAAACTATTGATGATAGAGGGGTGAACCTAGATGAGTTTCTTAGGCACCGGCCACCGATTTTCAAAGGGACAAATGAGAATGATGGCCCTCAAAGTTTTATTGAGCAGGCACAATGAATTGGTTGGGTTCTTCATTGTCCAGTTTGGAGATCAATTGAGCTGGCATCTTTCAGAATTGAAGTTGTTCACATGGTTTAATAATGCCATGAAAGACAAAGACATTAAGATGCTACAAATTGATTGCGAGGAGTTCAAGGTCTTATTTCGTCGATAGATTCTTCCCTGATAGTGTGAGGTACGCTAAGGCCAGAGAGTTTGAGACCTTGAGATACGTTAGTATGACATTTTTGGAACATGCCAATGGGTTTACTATCTTATTAGCTTATGCGATACAATTGGTATCTACAAAGCACATACGCATTAAGTGTTTCATTATTGGGTTGCGTTATAATATTTTTTGATCTATGGTTAATACTCAGTTTACTAGTTTCTCTAAGGCATTGAAACAGCTCGAATCATAGAAGATAGAGAGCTGATAGAGGAAGCTACAGTGAATAAAGGAAGTAGCCTCGTGAGAATACTTATTGTTGACAACCAGCACGATCGTCGAGGAGATTTTTGAGGAGGGAGACCTTAGTATATCAGTCTAAGATGTCAATCCGTCTAAGATGTCACAACGTAGCATTAAGACTTTATCAGTCTCGGGTCTCACATCGTGGTAATATGATGCAATCACAGGGTTTCAAACAACCCTTGAAAGTTTTGCGTGGAACTAATCAGCACCAAGATTCCACTTTATCGAGTTAGCCAAGGGCATCTTGTAAGAGTTGTGGTCGTGCATAGAGGAGTCTATCATAAAGAGGTACTAAATGAGTTAGTGCTCTACACATGACACTAATTTACATCATACAAGAGCGCAACCGCTCTTTTCACATGCATATGTTATCCAACCTATGGTTAGAGATGTTGGATGAATTTCCATTCATGCTAGCATTAGTCAATCTCAGAGAGAGGATGGGAGGATTGATGTTAGAGTCTTGACACTCACGTCGCAAGATGTTAAGGCATCTAATGTCGTTGTTGAAGGTACTTTACAAGTCTAAGGTTTTGATCCTTCTGTCTTATTTAATCTTGGCTCTACACATTCATATATTTCTCCTTGCTTTGCTAAATCTTTTTTCTACATCATTTGTATAGCCAGAGACACCCATAATGATAAGCATCCCTGTCGGGGATGTATTGAAGCCGAGTTAGTATATCGTTCTAGTCTCATCCAGATGAGAGGTCATCGTATGTTTCCCAATTTGATTTGGTTAATATTCTTGTTTTTGTCATTATTTTGGGTATGGATTGATTGTCAACTTATTATGCGACTCTTAATTCGCGCAAGAAGGTGATCACATTTCGTATTCCAGGGGAATCCGAGTTTAACTTTGTATGTGATAGGACTCCTTTGTCTCCTTATCTATTACCATGATTGACGGCTCATAAGTTGATGAGAAGGGGTGGCATGCCTACCTAACAATGATAATTGATACCACCACTCATACACCTAAGTTGGATACGTTGTCGGTAGTATTGAACTTTGTGATAATATCCCCGAGAACTTGCCATTATGACCTCCAATGAGATATGTGGAGTTTTGTATTTATTTAGTTCCTAACACGAAACCTATCTCTATCCCTCTTTATCGAATGGCTTCGGTGGAGTTGAATGAATTGAAAGGTCAATTGCAAGAGCTACTCAATAAAAGTTTTATCTGCCCTAGGGTTTGCCCTTGGGGCACTCTTATTTATTTGTGAAGAAGAAATGAGGGCCAATGAGGCTATGCATTGACTATCGGCGGTTGAAAAAGTGACATGAAAAATAAGTATCAGTAACCCCCTAATAAATAATTTTTTTTACCAGTTGCAAGGAGCTTACTGTTTTCAAAGATTGATCTACATTCTGGCTATTATTGATTTTTTTCATTTGAGAGCAAGATATCCCGAAGATAGCTTTCGAAGCTCATTGGGTGTTACATGGTGACGTCATTTGGACTCACAAACACACCAGCGGCTTTCATGGGAATGATGAATACTGTATTCAATTCCTTTTTGGATAAGTTTGTAATTATACACATTGACGATATTATGGTATACTAAAGAATTGGAGAGGAGCATGCTTTGTATTACGGACAAGTACTACAGAGACTGCAAGAGCATAAGTTGTATGCTAAGTTTTCTAAATGTGAATTTTGTCAGACAGTATTATCTTTCTTGGACACATTATCTCAATTGAGAGTGTTAAAGTCGATTCCTCAAAGGTGGCGGCAATTGAAAGTAAACCTATAATGACTTCTGTGGCAGAAATTTAAAGCCTTTTAGGGTTTGTTGGGTACTATTATTTACTGTACAAGATTTCTCTCGTATGCTGCACCATTAGCTCGTTTCACACAAAAAGAAGTCAAATTTATCTAGTCAAACAAGTGTAAAGAGGCCTTCCCTTAGGCACTTGGGGATTTGTTGTATATTATGATGCTTCATTAGTGGGAATCGGATGCGTCCTAATGCACAAAATGAGCGGGTTATTGCTTATGCTTCTTGTTAGCTAAAGAAGAGTTAACATATTATCCTACTCATGATCTAGAGTTGGCAGCCGTAGATTTGTATTGAAGATGTGGAGACATTATTTGTATGGGGAGACATTTGAGGTTTTTACGGATCAGAAAAGTTTGAAGTACTTTTTTAGTCAGAAGTCTATGATTGCACCATTTTTTATCACCCAGGAAAGGCCAATGTCGTTGCTAATGCTCTCGGTAACTCATGGGTAGTTTAGCACACATACTTGAGAACAAGAGAGGATATACTAAAGAATTATCGGAACTACAAAATAGTGGAGTTTCTTTTGTATGAGGTGAAGAAGGAAGTCTTCTAGCACATTTCTAAGTTTGCGTACCTTGATTACTCGGATAGGATAAATTCAAGTTACTATTTTCAAATTGAGCAAGTTTATTTCAAAAGTACGAGAAGGTAAACATGCAGACTTTACAATTGCTGAGAATGGTATATTTAGATTCAGAAATCAATTATGTTTTCCTTTGACCGGTGGACTTCATCAAGAGATTTTAAAAGATGCTCATTTTGACCTTATGTTATGCATATGACTTTTTATGAAGATATATCACAATCTTCGAAGCTTTCATTAGTGAACCAATATGAAACGGGGCGTAGCGGACTAGGTCTCGAGATGGTTGACTTGTCAACAAGTGAAAGCTGAACACTAGAGGCGGGCTGGCTTACTACAGTGTATTGAGATCCCAAAAAATAAACTGGGAGCGCATTACTACAGATTTTGTTACTGAAATTCCCTGCACGAGTAAGGGTCATGACTCAATTTGGGTAATTATGGATATATTCACAAAGACTACACATTTCATTCCGGTGAAGACTAGTTATTCGTCATAGCACTACGCCCATGTTTACATCGGTAAAATTGTGCGAGTTCATGGAGTACCAAATCCTATTATTTCTAAATCACAACTCACAATTCATAACGAGATTTTGGAGATCACCACAGAAGACTTTGGGAACAAAGTTTCACTTGAGCACTGCATTTCATCCCTACACAGTCTGACAATAGAGGACTATCAATGATTGGAAGATATGTTGAGAGCTTGCATTATTTAATTTTAAGGAGAGTTGGAATCAATATGTACCACTAATGAAGTTTTCTTATAACAATTGTTATCATTCTACCATCCAAATGGCTCCTTTTGGGTGGTTCGCCTATTGAAAGTAAGTTGATTGGATCAGTCTTGGTATGTATTGTGAGAATGTTCTTTGATCAGATATAAATTGCTAGCAACTCAGAGTCGACAAAAGTCTTATGCTGATCCTAAACACAGATGGTTATAATTTCATCTAGGTGATCATGTCTTTTAAAGAGTGTCATCAATGAAAGGTGTGATGAGATTTGGCAAGAAGGGAAAGCTTAGTCCTCAGTTCCTTGATCCTTCTGAAATATTGGAGCGAATAGGTGATGTTGCTTATATATTGGCTTTACCTCCCACGTCATCCAATGTTCATCAACTTTTCCATATCTTGATGTGCGAAAGTATATTCCCGATCCGAATCATTTGAAACATGAGCCTCTTCAAAATGATGATGCATAGTATTTTGACGAGCAATCTATTGGTATTGTAGATCGTCAAATAGAAAGGTTGCATAATAAAGAGGTAGTTTTGGTAAAAGTCTTATGGAAAAATTATACTAAGGATGAAGCTAAGTGGGAATCTGAGAAAGACATTCAAACAAACATATCCTCAACCTTTTGATTCACAAAGTATGATCATTCAAATTCGGGGACCGACTTTTTTGAAGAAGGGAATGTAAAACATGGTACTTATAATTAAAAAGAATTTCAATATTTAGATTAACTATTCAAAATAATAATAAAAAGAAGGTGAAGAATAAAATAAAATAATATTAAAAGTTAGATAATTACAATTTATGAATTAGTATAATATTGTTTCATTAGGCTTAAGAAAGGATAAGAAAAACAACAAATTTGGCGGCAGACAGAGAACGTGGCAGGGGATCGAAAGAAGTGAGCGGAGATCAATTTGGTGAACACAAAAATCGGACAAGATTAATAGTTTTGTAAGGGGCACGTTGTAGCTTTGGGAAGATTGATAAAGTCTTAGAAGCGGACATGCCATAATATTGTTCTGAAAAATGTTAGTACAAATCTTTTGGGAGCATGGAGATGCGTTCAAATTGTATTGTAATTTAGAAAGTAGCACGAGTTCTATTTGATACTTATATTGTGTCATTTGGAAATATATAATTTATTTATGAAGAAGCCGTAAGACCACGTACAGTGCCATGACGAAATCGTGAATAATCTTAGGATGTGACAAGATGTTAAAATAATTTTTTACTTATGTTATAGGTTCTGGAATAGAAATTGTTAATTACACGGTTTGAACCGAGTTTTAGCTGTCAAACAAAGACACTAAACTTTGGATCGTTTATCAACATAACAATAATACAAATGCTTATTAAAAAGTTGTGAAATATAATAAGATACATTTAATGCATCATCGCATGCACGACAAACATGACCTCCGGCAAAAGATGTGATATGATATGGCGAGGCTCTGCCCATACTTTGATATGATGGTTCGGACCGGAAGTGACGACTGCCCATTGTTTGATATGATCGATTAACATGGAGATTATTGTGTATTCACTAATTCATACACACATCTATTGAGTATATGATAATTTGAACTATATCATTGTATTGGAAAAGAGTTAATAAAGTTATTAACATTAATACGGTATATTATTTATTCAGCGAATCATTTTTTGGCTCACTTCGTTATTATCCAAATATTTTCACATAAGTGAGCCTAAAATTTGGGAGCTAACATCTATTTTAAAAGAGTTACTTACTTTAAGTAAGGTGTCATCCAGAGCTAGTTATTTGACGGTGACATTTCGCTTATTTTATTTTATTTTGTTCTTCAGTTAGAGTATTTGCTGCAGTGTATTTGGGCATGATTCGGGTAATATAACTATATGAATTAATTTCCTAATTTTATTTTAATAAATCAATAAGAATTGGAAATTTGATGCATGCTATCAGGTGCCAATTTCGACCTAGAATTTGGATTGTGATAGTCACGGAAGAAATTAAGGATCAACTCGTCCCCTAAGAGCATATACACCGGTTGAAATGTGGGACGTCCTATAGGCAACATGGAGGACGTCCTCCTTACGGATTTATGCAGCGTAAACGATCTGTGCTGGAAGAGGAAGGGGACGTGCAAGCTAGCGTGCTGCTCGAGATCGGCTGGGCGGACGTGCTGAAAATTGAAAGAGGTAAGAAGTACCGAAGAACAAACTTCCCGACAAAACTCAAAATCCCTCACAAAACTCATCCACATACCTGCAACTCAACCACTTGAAATCTAGGGTTTGAGTCAACCGGAGAAAGATCCCAACTTGCACGATTTGGGGTGTGTCGTGGATGAAGCTACCCGAAGATGAAGCTTCTGGATCTTTGATTTGGGTGTCCAAAGATGAAGCTTCCTCCTTCCTCGATTTGCACGGCTGTCGCTCCTTTGGATGGTCGAACCTTCTGGATCTTAGATTTAATTAGTTAATAGGATTGAATCTAATATATGGAAATATATTAAACATATATGGAATATTTAATTATATATATCGATGGAAATAGTGAATTGTATATATAAATCTAATATAAAAAATAATTATAACCCTTAATCATTATGACTCCTAATTTGATTAATTATTGGTTTAATTTCCGTTAATGTGAGTCTAATTTAATCTAATTTATGATTCAACGGTACAATTTGTGGTCCAACGGTAATAATTCTCCAACTGTCATTGTAACGGTCCGTTCATCTGGACCGTTGAGATTTGATACAACGGTCCAAATTGATTTATATTGAAAAAAATTGAAAAAAATTGAAAAAAATAAATATGCACTTCAATTCACTCATAATTCACACCAATTCAACCATACTTCTCTAACTTCTCACTCTTCGATTGTTTTATATTTTGGCATTTCAAAATTTTTTAAAAATGTCTTTCAATTAGTCTATATCGGAAGATGTACAATTATGTATATCTTACTGTCGGCAATCCGTTGATCCAATATTCGGTAGTAGACAAAAGGTTGACAAATTGTGGGAAAAAAATCCACCTTGATTTTCATGAAAGTTGGATTTTGGGTGGTAATCAACCTATGATTGATGCTAGGTCTCAAGTTGCACTCGCTTCCCGTTTTGCTAAATTGAAGCATCTATTGGTTTATTAGGGCTCTTGTCTTTCCTACGGATAAAGAAATCGGGAATCCGGTTGTAATTCGCAAGATAAGGTATTTGTTTATTACAATAATTTAAGATATATTATCTAGTTATATTTTTAATTATATTAATTGAATTTCGAATATGTAGACGCGGAAAGCTCAAACAATGTATATTTCGAAAAAGAATAAGGAGTTCAAACACTTTGCTTGTTGGGAAGAAGTGAAAGCTCACCAAACATTTGCTCGAGTGACAACAAGTACTCCTCCCACTTATACATATGAAGCTACTCCACAAATTGATGAAGTTCTCCTCAATGAAGTCCCTCTCAATGTAGGTATTGATGACCTTGTATTTTCAAATCTTGATAGTTGTCCCGGAGATTCATCTAGTCCGGTGAGACCATCCGGAGTAAAAGCGGCCAAAGACGCAAGGAAAAAAAGGAAAACACATTGCGACTAACTCAACAAAACGTCGAGACGATGTTTTGGAGGCAATGACCAATAACCAGAAAGAACATATGACGTGGCAAAGAGAGCAAGCGAATAGAACTTATCAAATTCGACAAGATGCTCTTAATATTAGGAAGTTGGAGGAGGATACAAAGATTATGCAAATGAATTGTGATTAGATGACCCCAAATTTGAAGAGATATTTCTCAAAGAGAAAGGCCGTTGTTATCCGCCAATATGAAGAGAAGGAAGCCGAAGACAATGCTGAATCTTTTGGAAATTGTTATCGTCCGTTGAACTTCGACGAGTAATTTCAATCGTGTAATTTCAAATATGTAATTTCAATTGTGTAAGTGTAATTTCAACTGTGTAATTTCAATTGTGCAAGTTATTTCATTTGAACTTATCAAGTAATGATACATATTCAAATAATGCAAGTTCAATTTCAAGTTATGATACATATTTTCAGTAAATGCAAGTGTATCAAACAACATAACTAACCATTCGTTAGTAAAATTCAAACTCACAACGAATTTTAAAACACACAAAAAACTAAACCAGACAAAAATTAAACGACAAACAAGAAAATCAAATAACATACCGGAAATTAAACAAGCATGACATAGTTATGAATTATAGTTGTTCATCGGTTTCAATAAACCAATTATGCTTCACTAAATCACTTTGAAGTTGTGAATGAAGATACGCAGATTGGAGGCTTGTAAGACGCTCTGAAAATGTGCCTGGACGTAGATCCCTTCCAATAGGGTCAGTTGGATTTGGAGATCGTAAGTAATAGTCTCCGAAATTAAGAACGATTTGAGCACACCACTTCTTCATACATTCAAGTGTTGTTGTTACACCCATCCTCGTGATTGCTGCACATTGATCTGCACATGAACCATATGCCAACATACGTATAACAGCTGTCATCTTTTGTTCAGGAAGGAGACCAAGGACCCCAGCCGCATCACGTCGCTGATGCCAAAAGGCATTGTGATTGCAAAGCGTAGTCTTGATATCATTGAATAAGTTTCTGCTCATTCGATACCTCCTCCGAAAGTCTCTCTCCGGGAATATTGGATGTTTGACGAAGTAGTCGTCTAACAAATTCTGCCCTCTAGGCCCTCGTTGTCTTGGTCGATTTGGTCGGCGACGTCGAGGTTGGATATCCTCTTCTTCACCGGTAGTTACCAATGCAATTGCATCCGTGATGAAGAGTTAGATATCTCATCCATTTCTCTCATTTGTTCCTCATACGTGCTAAAACTCTCTTCAAAGTTGAAAAGATCCATTTGATTTTTGGAGTGAAAGAGAAGAACAGAGATGAAATGTGTAGATGAGATATTTTCTATACAATGATAGACCCATATTTTATAGGCATTTTAAGATTACGATAGAATCTAAAGGAAAACACTTGTCGCACATTCATTTGTCAAAAGTTTTATAGAAAATCTCAATTGATAATTCAACAGATAATTCAAAATAAATATAAATATATATTTTTAAATGCGATGAATAGTAATAGGAGGTGCTAGATTTTGAACCATTATACAAATTATGTGAATAGTGATAGAAAGTGCTATGAACAGTGATAGAAAGTGCTATTTGAGAAGGTTCTCAAAATATAGAACTTCTTCAACGCGTGTATATGCTCTAAGGTGCTTAAACTTTGTGCAGGTTGTAAAGGTAATTTATGAGTCTTTCCAACATAGCATGGGGCCATTTCATTAATTAAATCTGTTTTTTGGACTTCAATCCAGTCTTTTTCTCCTGCACATGCCAATTCTGGGTGTTGCAGTTTGAAGTTTGAATCTTACTTGACAAGAAATAATTCAGACAAAACCCGAAACTTGTTGAATAATCTACTCAAGTGTGGAATTATTATGCTTCCTTCCATCCCAGCTCCCAGCCATCCTTCAACCACAGGTCTCTTTGAACCACATGTCTCAAGAGTTGTGTTCACCAAATATCACACGTAACCTAGTAAAGGAATAAGTTGCTATTGTATTCTAGAACAATGACAGAATTTTAAATCGAGCCAGCCGCAGTTAACTTGCTTCATTTCAGTTGCCATTTTCTCAGGAAATAATTCATCTACTAGTTCACTAGGCCTTGATGATATTAATGTTGAGTTTATGCTTTTACATTTAATCCGTGCACCCCTTACTGTTCATAAGCGTTTATGTTCTGTGATTCTAATAAGTAATAATTATATCTAAACATTACGTTTATGCAATACACTCCAGCATTTTTTTTATTATTATCTATTCTACACAAATTCAAACCCTTATTTGGCTATACTAAATGTTAAAATCAACAACCAGTAATAAACGAAAAAGTAAACAAATGATCACAAAAATTTGTTATTCAGTTCGTCACATAATGTGACTACGTCTGAGGACATTACCAAGTCAAGGATGTGTTTTATTATTTTCAATGAAATGATCAATTACAATATGATTAACATGTTTACAAACTATAATCTTTATTGAGTTTGACCAAACACTCGTCTCTATAAAGTCTCATTGTGACCAAGGTTGCGAGTTATGTTTGTATAGAATAACACTGAGGTTTTTTTAGTGTGTTGAGGAACCTCCAAATGCAAGAAAACAGTAATAGAAAAGGAAGATGTAGAAGTAATTTAATCATTTGGATACATATTTGTTGATGTCATTGGAAAACAGGTATAACATCGCTTTCTTTGACCAAGGACCATCCATTTAAAACCCGGAAATCTCAACATCAATAGGACAGCAAATGCATGAAATTGCGAAGAAGCGAAATGAAATTTTAAAAGCAAGCACGATAAAAATGACTTTGATTTTACTTCCATCATTCCTACTCTTACTCTTATTATTCTACTAAAACTTAATTTCACACTTGATTACATCAACTTAAGCGCAGAATAAAAGTTTTGCCGGAAATTCTTATTCACTATATTTGTGCACATAAATTGTTATGCTAATTGCTAAACACTGCATACAAATTTGCTTGAAAATGCCTGAAACTGGTTTTGGTTCTGGGTGCTTGGTCCGACAAGGGCTGCAGGTGTCGGGTAGCGTGAACTTGTTCAATATGGGCGGCTCGGTTGCGGCCTGCTCTTACCAGTAAAGCGAATAGTTCAATTCAAAGTATACAAATCAACATTTTGTGTTTCAACTTTTATTTCTTGGTTAAGATTTATGAAACTTCCAGTGATCTTGTTGGTCTTCTTCTTGCCAACAGCGCCCTGCCTTCAACCTGCAACTTCATTGATCAACGAGGCAGAAACCTTTTAACATGGCGGCCAGCAAGCCTGCAGCTCTTCCAGTGATCATCAATTTCCTTATTATTATCGTCTCAGGTAGGCGAACCTTGAGACTTTGCTTCTTCTAATCAGATGAAATCAAGTGACCCTTTTTGGGATTTTTGCAGAGAGTGTACAGGTGGTGGGAGGCTCTCTTGCCGCGGACATTGATGTTCTGCTGAGCCTCAAATCCTTTCTGAAAGACAGCAATCCGGTCAATAGAGGGGTTTACTCAGAATGGAATAAGGTTAACTTCTCCAATCCATGCAGCTGGCCGGGGATTTTATGCAATCAGGACAGCACACGTGTGACCGGCATAGACCTTTCCGGCAATCTGATCTCCAGCAACCTTTTCAACAACTTCTCTGCACTAACTGAGCTCTCCTACCTGGACCTCTCCAGGAACACCATAGCTGGTTTCATTCCTGCTGATTTATCTGCTTGTCAGAATCTGAAATATCTCAATCTTTCCCACAACTTGATTCAAGGGAGCTTTGCTCTGACTGGGTTACAGAGCTTGGAGGTTCTGGATGTCTCCACCAACCGCCTTTCCGGAGAGATAGCCTCCTACTTTCCTCAAATCTGCAGCAGACTAGTGGTGGCTAATCTCTCCTTGAACACCCTCGATGGCAGAATAAATCAATGTTTTGATTCATGCGGGAGTCTGCAGTACTTGGATTTGAGCACCAACAATTTCAGTGGCGAAAACTGGCTAGGACTCGGTCGGTTGAGGCAGTACTCAGTATCGGAAAACAATCTGACCGGCGGGCTTCCTTTGTCTATCTTTGTTCCGGGCTGTAGCTTACTGGAGCTGGACTTGTCAGCTAATCACTTTGCTGGAGAATTTCCAGAAACCATCTCAAACTGCATGAATTTGGAAATTTTAAATCTTTGGGGTAATGTGTTCACCGGGATGATCCCATGGCAGCTTGGGTCGATACCCAATCTGCATTCTTTGTTCCTGGGAAGCAACAGCTTCTCAGCTGATATTCCGGAAAGTTTAGCGAACTGCACCAGTTTGGCCTTCTTGGATTTGAGCAACAACAAGTTCGGTGGAGAAATTCAATCAACTTTCGGGATGTTCACCAGTTTGAAGTTCCTTGTCCTGCATGGAAATTCTTACACAGGCGGTATAATGGAGTCTGGGATTCTCAGATTGCCTGACGTTGCTCGGTTGGATCTCAGTTTCAACAATTTCTCAGGTCAGTTGCCTCTGGAGATTTCTGAAACGCGCAGCTTGGAGTTTTTGATGCTCTCAAATAACCAGTTTAATGGAAGTATACCAACTGCGTATGGAAACCTGACTAGTCTCCAAGCTCTTGATCTCTCCTTTAACAGGCTAACTGGCCGGATACCTTCGAGCATCGGTAACTTGAATTCTTTGCTATGGCTGATGCTGGCAGGGAATGCACTGGAGGGTGAGATACCTTCTGAGATTGGAAACTGCAGTAGCTTATTGTGGTTGAATCTCGCTGACAACAGATTATCAGGCAAAGTTCCACCTGAGCTAGCCAATATTGGTGCAAATCCTGAGCCAACTTTTGAACTGAACAGACGCCGAGAAAGGATAAATCCTGGCTCCGGTGAATGCTCGGCCATGAGAAGATGGATTCCTGCAAATTATCCGCCTTTTAGCCATGTTTATACACTTCTTACAATGAAGAACTGTCGGACTTTGTGGGAACAGCTGCTGAGAGGGTATGGGACATTTCCTGTTTGCACTCCAGGCTCATCCATCAGGAAGTTTGAGATCTCCGGATATCTTCAAGTCAGCGGAAACCGGCTCTCCGGCCAACTGCCTAGAGAAATGGGAAACATGACTGGTTTCAGCATGCTCCACATGGGTAATAACAGATTTCAAGGGAGCCTTCCTCCTGAAATCAGCCATATCCCACTCATAGTCTTGAACATTTCTGAAAACGACTTTTCGGGCGAAATCCCAACAGACATTGGAAACCTCAAGTGCCTACAAAATCTTGATTTGTCTTGCAACAATTTCTCTGGTGCCTTCCCCACAAGCTTGTACAATTTGACAGAGCTGAACAAGCTCAATATCTCATACAATCCGCTGCTCAGCGGTATGATTCCCAAAACTGGCCAGTTAGCGACTTTTGAGAAGGATTCTTACCTTGGGAACCCACTCCTTGAGCTTCCAGATTTCCTCACAAACAATACAGAAAATAATACTCCATTGAAGACCAAACCCACTGCAGAGTCCAAGTCAGGGAGACTTGTTGCACCTTTGGTGGTTCTAGCTCTGCTGTTATCAGCATCCATCTGTGGCATATTCATATTCATAATCTGCCGCTTGATCAAGAGCCCATCAGATTCACCAGGATATCTTCTGCAGTACCAAAAAGACGCTGCGACGAGTTCTGGTAGCTCTTCTCCATGGCTGTCAGATAAAACTGCATTCACATATGAGGATATTTTGAAAGCTTCAGCTAATTTTTCTAGTGATAGGATTATTGGTAAAGGTGGGTCTGGGACAGTTTACCATGGAGAGTTACCGGACGGGCGGGAAGTGGCGGTGAAGAAGCTGCAAAGGGAAGGCTCGGAAGGCGAAAGAGAGTTCTTAGCTGAGATGGAAGTTCTAAGCGGGAATTGGCCTCATCCGAATCTGGTCACGCTTTATGGGTGGTGCTTCGATGGATCAAACAAAATTTTAGTGTATGAATACATGGAGGGTGGGAGCTTAGAAGATGTGATTTCAGACAAGCTAAGGCTGCCGTGGCGAAGGCGGTTGGAGGTTGCGATTGATATTTCCCGAGCTTTGGTTTTCCTACACCACGAATGCTTCCCTGCCATCGTCCACCGCGACGTTAAAAGTAGCAATGTGTTGCTGGACAAAGATGGGAAAGCGAGAGTGACAGATTTCGGACTAGCGAGAGTGATGGATGTTGGGGATAGTCATGTGAGCACGACCATAGCAGGAACGGTAGGGTATGTTGCACCGGAGTACGGGCAAACATGGCAGGCCACGACAAAAGGAGATGTGTACAGCTTTGGAGTGTTAGCAATGGAGCTTGCGACGGGGAGGCGGGCGGTGGATGGCGGCGAAGAGGAGTGTCTGTTAGACTGGGCGAGGCGAGGTGGTGGCATGCGGGTTGCGGGGCTGGTGGATGGTGCAGAGGAGATGTATGAGCTGTTAAATGTGGGAATGAAATGTACAGCGGAAGCACCTCTTGCTAGGCCCAACATGATTCAAGTGTTGAGTGTTCTGTTGAGAATCTCCTCAAACACATAGTTAGCAATCATGTAACATATTCACTACACGCTCATACATCTTTCATTTTCCCTGTTCAGTCCCTAATGGCAGCTCAAGCATTTTACACCAAAACGACGTAGTCTTTCATTTTTTGCAGCAGCATCTCAGCCGCTCATTTGGCATCTTCAATCTCTGCCGTCAGATGAAGTTCGGTCCATTTAGCGATAGCCCAGCCCAGAAATAGCCACGCAGCTTTGTCGTTGCTGAAAAAAAATGCCTTGATTCAGCAACAAGTTACAACAGTATTGGATCTGTTCCGCTTCTTGTGAATATTAGTTCTCTTTTGTAATGTTGTGTGCAGATCAATTTAGAATTGCATGAATTTTGGTCAGATGATATTTAGTTGTGTGAGAACATGTGTAGAAAGTTTCGTGATTTTTGAGTTATTGGACTGTGATATATGATTTATTAAATCTGGCTATTTTTGCAAAAAGGAAGAAGTTGTATTCTGCATGTTTCTGGCGCATAGGAACTATTGGGTAAGTTTTTAACAAGATAATCAAAATGGCAGTCAGAGTTGTGCGTAAAAGGGGGAGAGCATTTCTTCTCCAATACAGAGTTTTGAGATTGGAATTTTTCAGAAGAAAAATCTTCGAGCTCTGAGTTTTTGTGGCGATCAAGAATTGGAGTTTGGCTGATTATAGTCGGGGGTTCGCTTAAGGGTCGGCGTGTTCCTCTGAGGCTGAGCTGATGCTGAACGGTGGCGAGCGCTGCGGCGCATTCGCGGAGAGACCCGTTCGAGCGTTGGCCGAGGGCAGTAGTCTGTTCTCAGGCGCAATTCGGCAGGGAGTTCTTCTGATTTCTGGTATGTGTTTTGCGTTGCTTGTTGTGTGTTGTCTGTGATTTTTGAGATTTCGATGGTTCTTGATTAGTTGGCTCAATTTGTAATTGTGTAATTGGAACCCTAATTTGGTATCATAGTGAGATCATTGGGATGAGCAAGCTCTAAGGAATAGGAAGAATATATTCTTTCGAACTGTTAAGGTAATGACATCCTTGATAAAACTAGTGTAAGAAGTTACTAAAGCATCCCGCGGAGATTGAAGTTGGAGCTTCTTACAAAGACTGACAAACCAGCAACAAAGAACAACAAGTTGGTACTCCATCTCGTGACAACAAAAGCTAGCTAAAGACACCACTTAAGAAGAAGCTTGAAGACAAGCTAGGGAAAAGTTTGACATCAGCAGAGTATTTGAAGTGAGATGAGTCTTGAAGAAACTGAGGAAGCTGCCAAAGAAGAAGTTTGAAGACGAAATGAGGATCGTCTAAGATCAGAAGCGTCCTTGGATTTTGTCAAAAAAATGCCAAGGAGGAGATTGTTAAAATATGTGGCGTCATTGAAAAAGTCAGTTGAAGATAATCTAGCAAGATGTTACAGCATTCAATTGCAGCAAGCTGGAGCAAGCTTTCTGAAGACTGAAATCTTCGCAGCGTCTCTGATATGCAGATTTGTGTACAAGCAGTTGCTATAGCACACTCTTGTACAAGCAGATCTTGTGCAGCAAGATAAAACAATGAACACTAATTTGATTACCCAGTTCGGCCAATGCCTACCTCTGGGAAAAACTGAAACTTAGCCTTTTAATCCACTAAGCTCAAGATCTGTTGTATACACAGTTCGTCTCCACGCAACCTATGTTACTCAACCTTAGCTAGTACCTTGATCACAATCAGAACAAGCTCTGACTTATGTCTCAACCACCTACACTTGTATCAATTCAGAATAGCTACTGACCCGACTAACTCAGCCTATTCTAATTAACACAGAGACTCAGTAGGGTAGCTATAACACCCACTGTAGCACACAGCTGGTGCAGGAATTGTCAGAGTAGTTCCAAAGCCTTCAGCCGAGCAGTGACAATTCTTCCACGAGCGTTGCACACTCTGGAATGCTCCCCCTCACTTAATGACCTCCTGTCACTAGAGAGACCAGGCTGCCTGCAAATTGCTCGAGTTCCTCCACTCGTCAATTCCTCTGCGGCCTGCCTTGATCAGCCAACAAGCAATCGCTGCTCTGAATTGGCTTCCCTGATCAAGCACTGATCAGACTCTGTAAGTCTCGATCACATTCAGCTTCAATCACCTCAGCTCTGCCCTTACGCTCTGCACTCGGTGGTGATCGAAGCTCTGCTCGCACACAATCTCCCTTAGTTGATATTCTGTGTATGCTCTATGTGTTTGCTCTCTCTACTTCGATGCTTTTGATGCTCTGCCCAGCCTCCTTTAAATAGGAACTACCAGTTTCATCAATATCAGTTTTAGGAAATTCCTCCAGGTAACAATATCTCCTAGCTTGTAGGAGATTAGATTTGATTTGAAAATTAAATCTTCCACAACCAAATCTTCCCACAAACAACCGGGAATCTCCAATGGGATATTCCATCTGAATATTTTAGAAGCTCCTTGTCACTCTGCTGCTCCTTGTTAAACCGTTGAATACTTTCTTCGAAGAGAGTTGGTCTGCTGCTAAAATTTCCTAAACCCATTACGAAACAATCCAAGACTTATCTTCTACTTTGTAGAATACCCACTTTCTAAAAGATCCATATCTTCAAGCTGACTTGTAGGTCGCAATCTCCATTGAGAATATTCTGGCAGATGCTCTGAAATCTTCCCGTTGCTCAGCTCTTCATATCTGGCTAAATTGTTCTTCGCACCAATACTGTTGCTATAGCTTCTGCTGTAGCAACTGTTTGTTCACTCCAGAATGCCCTGCACTAGCTGCTGTCTTCAAACGCTTGCTGTAGCAGACTCTTGTGCACCTTATAGGAGTTTGTCAATGATGACATATACCTTAACAATCTTCCCCTTGGCATTTTGACAAAATCCAAAGACCCTTCTGATCTTAGGCAATCCTCATCTCGTCTTCAGACTTCTTCTCCAGCAGCTTTCTCAGCTTCTTCAGGATTTATCTTATTTCAAGGACTCAAGCTATCCCTAGCTTATCTTCTAGCTTTTTCTCAAGTGGTGTCTTCAGATAGCTTCTGCTGTCATCAGATGGTGTACCAACTTCTTTCTTTTTATTATTTTGTCAGTCTTTTGAAGAAGCTCCAGCTTCAATCTTCGCGGGATGCTGTAGCAACTTCTTGCGCTGGTTTTGTCAAGGATGACATTACCTTAACAAAGACAATCTTCAGAAGTGCCATAGCATACCATGAAGACTTGGGGCAGCTAGCAACATGTTGATCAGCTTGGAGCAGCTAGTAACATGCTGATCAGCCACCAGCATGCCGATCAACTTGGAGCAGCTCAGAGAACGTACGGAGGGTTACTGCTAGCATCGCAACAGATCGGGGTAGAGTATCGTGAAGATTGAAAGCAAGATGATACAGCTTCCCATGTGAAGACAGCAGCTGGTGCAAAACCTGCCAGAGTGTACAAGCTCAGTGTACCATCAGTTGCTTCAGAGGGAGCTATAGCAGCAGAGCAGCAGTTTTGGAGCATAGGACAATCTGCCCAGATATGAAGTAGCAGTGCAACGGGAGGCTTCCAAATATTCTCAGATCCCTAGTGAAGATTCCATGCCACGGCTTGAAGATTTGATTGGGAAATCAAATTTTCTACAAAGTAGAAGATACGATCTTGTTGAGATCTTTTAAGAACTTCCTAAATTTGATATTGACGGAGCATGGAGTTACTATTTAAAGGAGGCTAGGCAAAGCAGCAAAGTATCCATCCAAGAGAGAATCCAAGGTCCAAGATATCGAGCAAACACAGAGAGAGATTCAGAGTGCCGAGCGGAGAGATTGGATCACCACCGAAGAGCAGCGCGTGAGCGTAGAGCTGAGTGGTTAAAGCAGAGGCTGATCGAAGACTTTTAGAGGCTGATCGAAGACTTTTAGAGTCTGATCAGAGCTTGATCGGAGAATGCCAATTCAGAGCAGGACTTGCTTGTTGGCTGATCAAGGAAGGCGGCAGGAGAGTTGTCGAGTGGAGGAACTCGGACAATCTGCAGAAGGCCTGTTCTCGCTATTGACAGGCAGTCACTGAGTGAGGGGAAGCATCCCGGAGTGAGGATCACTTGCGACGCGGACAGAACCTGCACAAGCGTGTGCTATAGCAATCTACGGTGAGATTGTTTAATTACAATAGGCTAAGTCTGAAAGCAGAGTTGTACCTATTCTGAGTTAAATCAATTGTGTAGGTGTGTGTAACACAAATCAGAGGGTGTTCTGATTGTGTATGATCTACTAGTTGAGGTTGAGTAGCGTAGGTTGGTCGTGTGTCGAATCTGTGTTGTACGAAGCACCTTGGAGACTAATGGATTGAGAACTGGAGCATAGTCCTCCCCAGACGTAGGCAGTTGGCCGAACTGGGTGAACAAATCTATGTTCATTGTTTTACCTTGCTGCACAAGATCAGAGTGTACAAGATGTTGCTATAGCAACTGCTTGTACAATCTCACTAATTCAGAGGCGCTGCAAATTTCACGAACCTTGTAAAAAATTTGCGTGCATTCTCAAGTTTTTTGCGTGATATGACCATTGTTGATAAACTGAATTAGCAAAAAAAAGTTGACTGAGTTTATTAAAACACGACGTCAGTGCAAGAATTTATTTACACTTCTCTTATACCCAATACAAGTGATGCTTTGGAAAAGAACATGTAAGAATGGACACATCAGTTTTGCAACTAGATTATGTGAACTATTTCAGTTTGCTATTCTTATTTCAATACAAATGCCTATTCTACTCGCCTTCCAATTTTGCCTCTAATTTCTAGCAAACTTCCTCCTTTAAAGTGAATGATTCGACCTTCCAAAAGAGTAAAGACACATTACATTTTCACTTGGAGAACCAAGGGAGCTTGATCACAATAATTCGAATAGAAAGCAGAATTCATTACATCATTTTATTCATATTTTTATTTCAATACAGCCCGATATTGAGATGATAGTACATCATCATCATATATATATATATATATATAGTGATAGTGGTGTATTTAGATGGAGTCCACGAGCGAGAATCCGGACCCAAAAGGCTTCTGACCGGAGCAATCCAAGTTAGCACCATACCCAACTCCAAGTATGTCACAATACCTCTTGTAAAACCCAATCCTGTCGGCGACTCGAGCATCCTGCCCATGCCCACATTCTAGCCCACCATTGATAATGTTGGTTACCACGCCATAGCCAGGGACTCTGCCGGCCGCGCGGTCAGCTGCTGATGGCTGCCAGGTGCCGACCATGACGTTGTGGCAGGACGGTTTGGGGGACTGTGGGGTCATCCAGAACCAGAATGCTGTCTTGAAGGAGATTGTTGGGTCAGTTGCAACCAAGTCTGGGTTGCTCAGTAAGTTCGCTCCTATAGCTTTCCCAGCTGGCCCATAGTTGTAGTTGCTGTAGTATAAATGTCAGTACAAAGTTAGAGCTTGGTTTATTGGACTTGGGATGAACTGGTTACTTACTAGGAGATTTGAATCGGTCCTCGGCCGTAGTACTTTTTCCCAGGAGCACAAGGCCATTGCTGACTCGGAACGCAGTATGATCCAGGGTTACCTTGCTCCTGCTTGTAGCAGTAGCCCCATGAATAAGGTCCATCCGGCGCGCTTGCCCACCCACCTTCACATCCACCATAAAAATGTCATTTCATATCCTAAGATGTTTATATATATATATATATATATTTTCCTATCCTCCCCCAAACCTCGCCAGGTCAGAAATGTACCATACCGGTGGTTTCATGGGAGGTCTGAGCCAAGAAGGCAGCAATCTCCCTCTTCCTAGTGGCAACATCTCCACTTGTTCCGAACCCTGGAAAGGCCTTGGCAGCCGCGATGAATGCATTGTAAGTGTAGAAATTTTTAGCAGGACACGCTCCATCATTCCTGTGCTTGAGCATTTTGTTAAACAAGTCGCTAGTGATGAGGCTGCTGATATCTCCTACATCAGGTGATGAACTTCCACCACTACACTGGCTCTGGCAGCCCTCGCCGCAGTGGTCAGGCGTTGTGCCACACCAGCCCCACTTGCTGCAGCACAGGTTGTTGGGACAGTTCACATTCCCCGCTTGACTTCCACACTGCTCGGCCGAGACTTTGAGCAACAAGGAAGCTAATAGCACCAAAGACGCAACGCTCAGCATCAAAAAGGATCTCATTTTATTAAACCCGGTTTTCGAGAGATGTGATGATGGTTTATGGTCTGCACTCATCCAGGTATCCATCGGTATATATACACATGCACAGGCCCAGGGAAGACATTTTCAAAGGTTGATCTTTACTTTTTAGTTATTTGATGACTGATTCAACGTATGCTTTTGATATCATGAGTAGTTTCCAACTTCCCTTTGTCCAGTTTTTTAGTCAATATTTTGGTAAGAAATCCATGGCGGCTTTGGCTTAAAACAACATTTTACGAAACCTATACGCTACAGCACCATCATTTTCGGAGCTGTGGTTCAAATTTCAAACCATATATGTTTCACAGCATTGCAGCAATATCGGAAGGGTCTGCAAATGGGCAGGATAGGAGCTGATTTTGGTCATCTGCTGTTGTTAGTCGTTAAGAAATATTAGTGGATCTTTCACTTTGACCGCCTGCAACCATCCTTATCTCAATTTTGGCAATTGATTTTTTTGTCTTCTGCTCAATGAATGAAATATGCATTTAGGTATGAAAATTGACACCATTAGATATATTAAAAAAATGGACTTTCAGACTTTTATTTCATGTTGCTTGTGGGAAGCAACCAGAAAAATACATATTAAAGCAACATTAGGATTGTAAGTAATTCAACCCCGGAAAGTTATCCTACCCCGATTAGTGTGCCATTGCCATCAGGGCGTGATGGTGAATTTCTTATCGGTTATTGACTTCATTCGATGATGAATTTCGTTTCTCTCCCAAATTTCTCTTCGTGTATTTACCATTCTACTCTCATTCGGATCAAATTATATTAAATTGAGGTTTTGTAGTCCGTTTGGAGCAAAATAAGGCAAAACACAAAAATTCAGACGAATCCAGTACAAATCTGAACAGATTAACATATTCATCATCAAAAGGCTTGCCGAGCACATGATTCATTTGAGGCATGACATATCTTGTTTAAACGCAAATTCGAAGGGCTACAACTTAGTTTACATCAAGACTAAATTCAAAGGTTTAAAGGGTCAAACACGCGAGCAAAGTCAGAATCGTCTCGTAGAGTGAACAGTGCCCGGTTTAAGACCGAGCCGCAGGTTCATAAACTAAACCGCCTAGTTCAGGTCAAACCGGTTAAAAATTGTGACCTACTGAGCCAGCCTAGTTCATGGTCCAACCGGAGGTTCCCCAATTGAACCGGCGGTTCGGTCACAAAACCGCCGGTTTGACAGTGAACCGGCCCGATTTGACCTTGAACAGGTTCAAAATTGATTCTAAAATCTTTCCAATTGATTTTGCTATAAATAAAGACCTAAAACCCTGGAAAAAACATTCTGAACTTGGGCAAGATTAGACTTAATTCTTGAAGAGAGGAAAGACGACTCAAGAGGCTCTAAGAAGATTAAAAATCGAAGACTCTTCGTAGTGAAAGATTCTTCTCTACTTTCCGTTTCTTCTTCTTTAATTCTCTTTTATACATGTATTTTAGTTTTATCACCATGATTAGTGAGTAGACATCTTGTTTTGGGGTCTACGGATCTCAATCTTGTATTCAACAATTCATGCGATCTTAGTAAAATCTTTGAATTATTTTAATGGAGTTTTTAAATCTATTGCTCTTAATTTGCCGTTCTTGCACGTCTGACATTGATTGGGATGATTTCTTGTTAGAATGAAATTAGGTTAAGAACCAAAAGATGGCTGGGTCTACAATAACTAACTAGATTAAGTAGAATTGATCGATATCGAAGCATGTAGCTATGTTGTAAGTATGTGAATCGATAGAGAAGTTGATATTATTTGTCTAAAAACTCTGGGTTTAATTAATCGAAATTATTGATAATCCATGATTGAGTTGCGTTCTGCGGTCTAGATTAATTCAGGCAATGATCCATGATTGGGCGGCTTGCCTGATGTTATTGGGTTATTTCCATAATTTCATAGTATAATTGAATTGTTTGAATTGTTTGAATTATTGCATGATTTGTATGTTAGGCATGAGTGAAGTTTGATTCTGGAATATTGATTTTATTTGCATAATGTTGTCCTTGTATCAGAATCACATATTAGGACGATATTTTCTTTATTACAATAGCTAAACGAAGGCACTATATTGCATGGTATACATACGCAATTGCTCATTGAATCGGCCATTGGCTTACCAAAGTTTATAAATTGTGTTTGATGTCTAGACCCCTAAAACATATATTGACAACTATAAAGGCTTAAAATATACTTATCAAAATGGCACTGTTCCTGCCCCGGAGAGCAATGGATTAATGTGTTATTAGTTAGATTGTGCTGGAATCTAGACTATTCACATAAATATCTTTTTAAAATTTTTTGTAAAATTTTATCCTTCACTAATCACATGTTTATCTTAAATTGCGTGGATGTATTCATATAATCAACAAGGCATGTACGCAAGTAGAGGAAGCTCATGGGACGCTTTTTAGCGCCTCAATATACTCCATCTTGGAGCAATGATCGACATCTCTTTTTGGATGAACCGAATTCTTATTTTGAAGAGCACGATTACTTGATACAATCATATGAGCAAAATTAGGCAAGCAACCATCATCCACCGACGGGAGAGCACTACTTGAAGACGCACAGTATCAGCAGATCCAACCTCAAAACATTGGGACATCAAGTGTGGAGTTCATGCTCGCTGATTTTTTGGCACAAGAGAGCAAGCATTCTCAAAAACATGAAGCAAAAACTTGCCAACTTGACTAAGTCAGTGGAGCAGCTCGCTATTCAGAACCGTATACTGGCAACTCAAATTGCGCAATAAGCAAGCTTAGCAGCAAGAGAACCAGGCAGACTTCCTTCACAACCTATACCCAAGTATCCAGAGATCTTTTCATCAAGAAATCTGAGCGCGACCAAGGAACTCATAGACAATGACGTCGAGATGGAAGTGGCCAGCCATCAAGAAGTTGATGTTTATGAAGCATTTGCCCCTTCATCCTTATTTCTCAATGTTGTGAATGACCATGGTGATGTAGTGGAAGAGATGGAGCACTTTGAGACACCATAAAATCTAAATTATGAGGACTTGATTGATATGTATCAGAATTTGACTAAAGAATACCCTCACATACATATATATGTGGTAGTGAAGAAAGGTCAAGAGACATAGGCATCTGAGTTACTAACTGAAGAACTCACGGGAAGCATGCCAATTGGATATGGAGCATGTAGTGAAGATGTATATCTTCTTGCACCTTTGTTGGATAAGTTTCTAAGGTTCTTTCCATATTTCTTAAAAACTGCTTAAAATAAGCTCCTTCAATCCCTTGGTTCTTAAGGTACTAGTATTTACGAAGGGATTAAACTGTCAATTCAATGTCACATTTCACTTGATGGACATAAATTCAAATGAGATTTGAAGGTGGATTGACACCTTTGAGCATTGAAGGCCAAGCGAGAAGGGATTTTAGCAAATGACTTCTCGCGGGTGATTTCTATTGGGCACTTTGTTGAGTCTTGCCAAAACATTAAACTAGGCCTTGACGGGAAATAACCTGGTTTGTAAGTTGTTATATTTTTTTTGTGCATTGCATGACATGATGTGCGATTTATATCCTCTCAACTGAAGTGTATAGTTCTTTTCTGGTTGATATTTATTTCTATTTTTATCGCTTAGTAACTAAGCTTGCTCTTAAGTGTGGAGTGTTTGACAGCCCATAATCACTCATTGTCATGTTCTGCATTTTAGTTAAATTGATAAGCATGTTAGTTTAAGAACACTTGCACGCTCAAATTATCTATGTCTTTTGTTGTTAACTTTCTCATGTTTTATGAGCTACGCCGGCTGTATGTTCATCCTATTCGAGATTGTTGCAATAATGTTGTTATTTTTTAGCATTCATTTCAGATGTTCATATAGGACATCTACATTAGGGATTTGTTGTTATTCCTTTTCTGAAAACCTTCACGAGACTATAATTCGTCTACTAGGGTAACCTTAGGGTTTTAGGGCTTGATGCGTACGCTAAATGCATCAGTGATTCCTACTAAAGTGAGTTTAGGACTTGTATATATTAGGACATTAATTTAGTTAGCGTAGATCGCATGAACTTGATTAGTACTTACATTAAGTTGCTCTGCTACTCATTGTGTTTTTATATTTTTTCGGGACAAACAAATTCTAAGTATTCAGTGTTTTGATCGATTAATTTCTTACTGATTATTCGTTTCATTCGATGATGACTTTCGCTCTTCTCCCAAACTTTTTATTGTGTTTTTACCACTCTACTCTCACTTCATGCCAGATTATATTAAATTGAGGTTTTGTAGTCCGTTTGGAGGAAAATAAGGCAAAACACAAAGATTCAGAAAAATACAAACCAAATATGGGCAGACTGACCTATTCGTCATCAATGGCTTGTCGAGCATATGATTCTTATTCGATTGAGGCATGTCATATCTTGTTTAAACGCTAACTCAAAGGGCTACAATTTTTAAGTTTACATTAAGACAAAATTCGAAGGTTTAAAGGGTCAAACAAGCTAGCAAAGTAGGAATCGTCGCGCAGAGTGAACAGTGCTCGGTTCAAGACCGAATCGCCGGTTCATAATCTAAACCGCCGGTTTGGACATTGAATCGTCAGTTTGGGTCAAACCGGCTAAACATTCGTGACCCTGAGCCAGCCCGGTTCATGTTCCAACCGGCAGTCCCAACTGAACCAGCGGTTCGGTCACAGAACCGCCGGTCTGACACTAAACCAATTCGAAATTGATTTCTAAAATCTTCCCAATTGATTTGCTATAAATAAAGACCTAGAACTCAGGAAAAAACATTCTGAACTTGGGCGAGATTAGGCCTAATTCTTGAAGAGAGAAACGACGACTCAAGAGGCTCTAAGAAGATTAAAAATCGAAGACTTGGCTTCGTAGTGAGGGATTCTTCTCAACTTTCAGTTTCTTCTTCTTTAATTCTCTTTTATACATGTATTTTGGTTTTATCACCATGATTAGTGAGTCTTCGTCTTGTTCTGGGATCCACGGATCTCATGCTTGTACCCAATAATTCATGCGATCTTAATAAAACCTTTCAATTATGTTAATGGAGTTCTTTAAATCTATTGCTCTTAATTTGTCGTTCTTGCACATCTAACATTGATTGGGATGCTTTATTGTTAGAATGAAATTAGGTTAAGAACCAAAAAGATGACTGGGTCTGCAATAATTAAGCAGATTAAGTAGAACTGTTATCGAAACATGGTGGCCATACTATTAATACGTGAATCGAAGTGAAGTTGACATTATTTGTATGAAAATTTTGGTTTTAATAAATTGAAACTGATGATAATTCGTCATTCGGCAGCATTCTGCAGTTTAGATTAATTCAGACAATGATCCGTGATTGGGCGGCTTGCCTGATGTTATTAGGTTATTTCCATAACTCCATAATATAATTGAATTGTTTGAATTAGCATGCTTTGTATGTTAGGCATGAGTGAAGTTTGATTCTGGAATATTGATTTATTTGCATAATCTTGGTCTTGCATCAAAATCACATAGTTAGGTAATTATAATATTTTCATCATTAGAATAGCTAAGCGAAGACACTATCTTGCATAGTATACACATGCATTTGCTCCTTAGATCGACCCTTGGCTTACCAATGTTTATAAATTGTGTTTAACTGCAACTGGATCCCTAAAACATACATGGACAACTAAAAAGGATTTAAAATACGCTTGTCAGGGCGGAAGGACAAGGTGCAACTATCTTCGAAGCTCTGCATTTTAGATTTCTTCAACACTATAAGAAAAGAAAGAAAGAAAACTTCCTATGTCATACTTATTACTTTAATTTTATAAAAAAAATAAAGTTATTCTAGAATTAACCTTCATATATCTCCATATCTATTTTTAAATTTTGTCAATTATACTCAGTGCTCTCGTATTTATAAGATTATTCTCTTAAAATTTTCTTTATGTTTGAGGCTATTTCTTATAATCAAGGTAGCAGATGGAAGATGAATTGCGCGAAGTTAATCCTACTTGGGAAGTAATTAATCTTCTTCATGATAAAAACGTTAATTTGTGCAAATGGGCATATACAATTAAAAGTTACTTATACGATTTCATTGAAAAGTACTACTTAGTTTGTTGTTAGAGGCTTTACTCAAAAGGATCGTTGCTTTAGATTATGATGAAACTTTTGCTCTTATTGTAAAATCGGTCCTTATAATATTCGGATGTAAACAATGTATTTTTTAATGATGATTTGGAGGATGAAGCTTATATAAACCTCCATAACTACTCTCATCAAATATGACAAGAATGTATTTCTTGATGCACCTAGTTTTAAGTAAATGATGTAATTATTATTATTATATACCAATATAGTAATATGGAATATTTCTATATATCACTATAAGGTTAGTTTAGTGTGTTAGCATACTATTTGTTACGTATTTATTCTTATCTTATGTAATTATATCAGACATTCTTTACGCATCTATGAAACTCTAGCCTTCCTTTGTTCTCTTCTTCTGCAACTTTAACATGGTATCAAGAGCCACCAACTTGCGCTAGGATTAGTTATCACGGTGGTCGAGCTTATTCCTGTTGACATCGTTTGCAGCTTTGTTTGCATCTGAATTTGGGATTTTAAAGCTTGATTTTTTTTGTTCGTCATGGCTGATGCAAAAGATGAATCACTTCAATCTATTAGTGTGCAATTGATGGGGGAGAATTACTCGTATTAGAGCTATGTGATGAAGAATTTTCTGAAATGGGGCTATGTCTCAGGACGGGCGACAAAGCCGACCAATGATAACGATGGAAAAACGTTAACAACTCTATTCAACATTCCATCGGTATTCAGTTGGCCAAATATGATACGGCTCGGGAAGTTTAGGCACATTTGGAACGCTTGTATACATAATCTAATTTTGCAAAGCAATATCAGTTAGATATTGACATTCAGTCTCTTTAACAGAGTCAGCTGACTGTTCAAGAGTTTTACTTCTCTATGTATAATCTATGAGATCAACTTACTTTGACAGAATCGACAGAGTTGCGGGCATTCACTCATTGTATTGCTAGGAGAGAGGAGTAGCATCTAGTAGTTTTTCATGGCTCTTTGAGATGAATTTGAAGGCCTTCGTGGTGCTATTTTGCATCATACTCCTCTATCATCGATTGATTCAGTAATTAATGAGTTATTGGCAGAAGAGATTCGATTGACATCTTGTGTTGATAAAGGGTATATGGACAAAGGAATCCTTCCTCCTCCCAACTATTCTGTTTTTGCAGCACCTACTCGTTCAAATAATCACCAGAAGATCCCAGCCACAGTTGGCTATGACGAGTGCATCTTTTGTAAGTAGAAGGGTCATTGGAAGGCTCAATGTCCTAAATTATTGAATAAACCTCAGCTAGGCAAACGTGATGTGGCATCTCTTGTTCCACCAACAGATTCTGCAAGCACTCAGAGTACTGATTTCGCTACATTTACGGAGTAATTTCAGAAGTTCATTACCTCGCAACCACGTGCCATGTCCGCTTCCTCACATACAGGCTTGTCTTCTAGTAACACGGCAGATATATCTTCCCTTATAAGGATTCCTGATTCAGGAGCTTCGCGTCATATGTCTCATGATTCTAATTCCTTTTGTCCATTAAATCTGCACCAACTGACCCCGTCATGACTACTGATGGTACTCCCATGTCTATCGCAGGGATTGGTTCTATTTTCACTCCAAACATATCCTTTCCTGATGTCTATCATACTCTGAGTCATACTTTGAATTGCCTCTGTTGGTCAATTATGCGACTCTCGCTTATTGATTTTTTTTTCTTGTTCTTGTTGTTATGTGCAAGATCCTTGATCCAAGAAGCTGATTGAGACAAACCGTAAGCAGGGGGACTTTACATCCTAGATGAGCTGAAGGTACCTCAGTTTCCATCATCTAGTGTAGACTTGTCTTTTTTTCGTTTGAATTTTTCATCTTCTAGTTTCTATTTATGGCTCGTCTTGGACATGTGTCTGGTTTTCGTTTAAAACATTTAGCATCCACATGAACATTAGGAAAATTTCAGAGTCATAATATTTCAGACTATCATGTTAGCAAAGTTCTTTGCTTTGCCATTTTATAAAAGTCTCTCTATTCCCTTACACCCTTTTATTTAATTCATTCCGATGTTTGGGGACCTTCACCTGTTCCTACAAAAGGTGGATCTCAACATTATGTCTCCTCCGTTGATGATTCTACTCGCTTTTGTTGGGTTTATCTTATGAAACAACGTTCTGAATGTTTTGGAATTTACTAGATGTTTTGTGCTCTTGTCAAAACTCAACATAATGCCACCATTAAGTGTTTTCGTTTTGATTTGGGAGGTGAATGTACATATAATCATTTTTCTGACCTTCTTGCTTTTGATGGTCTCGTCATCAAACATCTTGTACTAACACACATCAAAATAATGGTGTTGCTGAGAGAAAACATAAACATATAATTGAAACAACACATCCACTTCTCTTGTCTGCTTCTTTTCCTAGTGACTTTTGGAGAGAAGTTATTCTTACTTCTGTTCATGCTATTAATAGAATCTCATCATCCGTCATTTCAGGTTTGAGAAGCTTTATGGTCATACTCCTGATTATTCTTGCTTGAGAGTCTTTGGATCCACTTGTTTTGTCCTTCGACGTCATGTTGAATGCAGTAAACTAACTTCTCGTTCTGCTCTCTGTGTATTTCTTAGCTATGGTGAAGGTCAAAAGAGTTATCGATGTTATGATCCTGTTAGTCAAAAACTTTATGTCACTCGTCATGTTGTGCTTCTTGAGCATATTGCGTTTTACTCTATTTCGATGGACACTCCTAATTTAAAAAGTTATGAATTCACTCTTATTAATCCGTTTGATTATGGTACTGTTGATGCTCCAAGCATTGGAGATATTCATCCTCAACATACTGATGCTCCCCTTGCTACATCTGCTCCCACCGCCTCCTAAGATGACGCTTCTGTGATTACGGATTCACTTCCTCCTTCCCCTCGGTATCCTCAGCGAACTCGTAAGTCTATTCATTTGCTTGATTTGTATACTCCACATATTCCGCTTCTTTTTCTTCCTTTTTGGCTTCTGTTCACCAGTTATTTGAGCCCTCTTCCTATAAGGAGCTATTCGTAACCCCCGTTGGCAGCAGACAATGGATGAAGAGCTCTATGCATTGTACAAAACAGATACTTGGGACATTGTTCCTCTTTCGGTGGGAAAACGTGCTATTGGTTCTCGTTGGGTCTACAAGATTAAAACAAAGTCGGATGGGAGTATTGTGTGATACAAAACTCATTTCGTTGCTAAGGGATTTGCTCAGCAGTATGGCATGGATATGAGGAAAATTTTGCTCTAGTTTCTAAACATGTGATCATTCGACCCTCATTGCTTCCATTAAGTAGTGGCCTATTTATCAGATGGATGTCAAAAGTGCATTATTGAATGGAGATCTTCAAGTTTATATGTCTCCTCCTTCCGGTGTTCCCCATAGTTCGAGAAAAATTTGCAGATTAAAGAAGGCTCTTTATGGGCTGAAACAAGCTCCCCGAGCTTGATTTGACAAGTTTTTGATTGTTGTTTTATCTCTAGGCTTTCATCCTAGTCAACATGATTCAGCTATTTTTATCAGGTGCATTCCTTCTAGTCGTACATTACTCTCTTTGTATGTTGACCATATGATTATTACTGGAGATAATGTTGCCGGAATGACAGAGCTAAAATGCCATTTGGCTCATGAATTTATAATGGAAGATTTAGGATATCTACGATACTTCTTGGGAATAGAAGTAGCCTATTCTCTTCGTGGCTATCATCTTTCTTAGTCTAAATACATTGCTGATATTATTGATCATGCTCGTCTTTCCGACTCTCGCACTGTTGACACTCCTACTGAGACAAATGCTCGGTATTCTCCCACTGATGGTCTTGCTTTGTCAGATCCTATCCTATTATTGCACGCTGGTAGGAAGGTTGGTGTATCTTACTATCACCAGGCATGAAACTTAGTGGAAGCTTATGTCGTCCACATTGCCAGCTAGTTTGTTTCTTCTCCTACTACACTCCATTGAACAGTTGTGTTTCGTATTCTTCGGTATCTTCGGGGGACTCAGTTTCAGAGTTTGCTCTTTCCATCTAGATCTTCCTTGGAGTTGCAGGCTTATTCGGATGCTGATTGGGCCAGCAATCCTTCTGATCGCAAGTCTACCACTGGATTTTGTATATTCTTCCTTATTTCTTTGAAGAGCAAAAAGCAGACAGTGGTTTCTTGATCATCTACAGAAGCCGAATATCATGCCATGGCCTCTACTACTGCTGAGATTGTGTGGTTGCGTTAGTTACTCGTTGATATGGGCATTGCTCTTTCAAATCCCACTCCTATCATTGTGACAATGCTAGTGGTATTCAGATTACTCGGAATTGTGTATATCATGAGTGTACGAAATACATTGAGATTGATTGTCATTTCACTCGCCACCACTATCAGAATGGAACCATCATATCGTCGTTTATCACTTCCGTTATGCAGATTGCTGACCTGTTTACGAAGGCCCACTCCACATCACGGTTTCATTTCTTAGTTGACAAACTTTTGATCCTTCCCACCATTATCGTGCGTTTGAGGGGGATATTAGATAGCAATATAGTAATATGGAATATTTCCATATTACTATAAGGTTAATTTAGTCTGTTAGCATATTATTTGTCGCGTATTTATTTTTATATTCTGTATTGTATTAGACACTCTTTACGTATCTATGAAATCCTGGCCTCCCTTTGTTCTCTTCTTCTGCAACTTTAACGATTATTACATGCAGTGCTCCTGTGCAAACTGACTTATTAAGTTGTTTATTAGTTTTGTTGTAAAAGTAAATGGTAAACAAAAAAATAGATCAGAGTATTAAACTATACAATACAATGACACTGATCGTTTGTTCACGCAACTTGGCCAAAATATGCATACATCTGCGACTAAGACTAGTTGTAGTTCTCTTTTATTAATTATATGTGAGTTAGGGTTTACAAATTACAAGATTTCTATTTATCGCTTTTGATTTGGGCTTCACTCGACCCACTAATACCGGGTCTGCGCTGCCAATACGATCGTACTTAAAAAAAAACATTAGTGAACACACTTGCATGTACTGCTCTACTGGTACGGCTGTACTGCTCTCTTGTTGGTACGAGCGATAAGGCTCCAAACAAATGGAGAGCACTCTTGTCTGTATCGATTCTCCGGTACGATCATACCAATAGCTACTACAGTCTCGCACCTCAGTTATGCATATGAGCCATTCTAAACAATTTTTTATCTTAGTGAATTTCCTGATCAACAGTAAAGAACTCGTGATAAGTCCAAACAGTGATTGAACTTGTCACTGGTGACTCTTGTTCAACATATCAGTGACGTTCACTGAAGTATTAACCTTCTCCAGCCCAAACACCGCTCTCACTGGGAGCTTCATCGTGTCTATGACTTCCTGACCCGCCTTAACTGAGTTTGGGCAGATTCGTGCTCAGTTATTAGCATGTCACCCGAAAGTGTCCTTATGGAGGCCCTTACACATGTTAGCACTAAAGAGACTCGACTTTGTAGTGCGGGTTTACTATCATAGTCTTCCATTTAGGCTACCCGTGCACCTGCTCCTACCGCTCCAGCTTCCTCTGCACCAGTGGCTACTTCTAATGAGATTGTGAAAGTTATACATCTGTCCCATAAGGATTGTTTCAGACCACTGTGTTAGCTGTTTCACAATGCTTAAACAGGGAGTTTCGATAGTTGTTAGTCACATCATAAATGGTACGAGGTAATGCAAATGATACATGATATTTTTACCTTGTTCAGCTCACCGAGCCTACTCGGGGAGGGTTTCTCTGAACCCTAAGTGGAAAGCACTTTACTATGTGTATGATCAAGTACAATAGATCTTTAAGTAACACAATTTTGCTTGTTACGTCTATGTAGTTGAATCACCGTGAGTGTGTCTGACTCCCTCAGACTGAGATCCTTTTCTTTCCACCTCGACTTGCCTCCCGCGGATCGGTAATCTTCTTCTAGAGAATATCAGCACTGTAACACAGTCTATTCAACGTTTTTCTACGCACCTTGCAATCGACTTCTCTTAAGCTCAATTGCTAATCAATCTCCGTTGATGATCGCTGCTCTGTTGCCTCTGCATTCTGAGTTCTTTTCTTGTTAATCTGTATTCGCAGTACCCTTCATTTATCGATCTCCTCAACTTAAATAGATTGCATACATGAGTATATTTTAGGAAATGAAGATCGAAGATCATACTTCCCTAATTGAGAATCAGAATCCAATCTTCTGGATCTGCAGGATATTATGAATATTGTCATCTGAATGTCGCCCAGAATGTTGCTTGATTTGGCTATGAAATATTTGTGACAATATTTGACTGATCCAATTGCACGCGCCTTGTTGGTTTTATACCGTTTGCCAAAAAAACATGTCATACATATATCCATTGGGCACGAGAATTTCACAGATTGTATCCGGTGGTATGTCAAATCGTTGTACATATTGCAATCGGAATGGTCATTTGATACACGACTGCTACAACAGGCGGATGGATACTACTAGTTGTCGTACTAGACGTGATTCGAGGGGATCTGGTCGCTCAGCACAGCCTCACCTCCACTCAAAGACAATCTAGAGTCTCGGAAGCTCAGCAACTACTCAAGTTACTTCGTCGCATGAATGCTCTACATTGTTAGTATCTGTTGATCTGCCACTCAGTCCTCAAGCAATGAGGGAACTACCTTGATCCCATCTCCTTGAGGTACATCCTCTTGGATTCTAGACTGTGGTACGTCCTTTCATATGACATGTGATGACACATGTCTTAGGTTTCTTAGTCCTCTAGTATTCCCTATGTCTATGAGACCGCAAATGGGACTAGCATGTCTGTTACCGAACGAGGAATTCTCTCGACTTCCTCTTTTCATATTCGTGAGGTCTCCTTTTGTTTCCAAATTGACTATGCAGTTCATTTCTGCTGGTCAACTCATTGATCATGAATGTTGTATAATCATCGACTCTGATTCTTGTTCGATTCAAGGATATCGGACAGATACTCTGACCGGTACTGGCCCTTGGCGCTATGACTCATGACATCTTTGGGAACTTGAATGGCTTCATCTTCCTTCCACTGAATAGCACTTGGATAGGCTATGCATACTGGAGTTGAGATTGCATGACAGACTTAAGAGGCAAGTCCCATGTAAGATAGGTACAATAATGTTCTTTAAATGCACTCATTTTTCCTCTATTTCTGACATTTGACGAAGTATCATTATGACCGGTCAGTCCCTCTTTAAAGTCCATAAATAGTGGCCCGATGTATGATGCATCATTTGAAATTAGCTGAGTTTGCAATGTATTTATATTTTGGTTGTGAGTGCATTCATATTGTATTGGACTGATGGGGATTTCTTCCTGGTGAATCCGGAGGAAAGTTTCTTGATATCTGTCGAGTGGTCCAGATAAATAGGACCGCAGGCACATAAGTAGTGGCATATATTAGCACTGCATCATTAACTACCGTTCCCTTTCAAATCTTTCTCTAGGATCTCTTGCCTACAATCATTTTTCTCAAATGCTGTTTTCATTTCACACTCTGCCATGTAAATTACTAGTGCATTTCAGTCGATGATTGTCTATTTTTCTGCGAAATATATCTCAGACTCTCCAACATGACATGCGCGCTGCGGCATGTAACTTGCACGTTGGGGCTGTTATGTCGATTCTGAAAGCTTTTGTTGTAGGCCATTTTCCTCCTTTTTTTCGCAAAGAAAAATCCCCATTGTTACAGCTGCCTTGCAACTGATAATTCAAGCATAAACTGCTGGAATACTTTGCTTTCTGAATTTTTAACCTGTTTAGTCTCAGACGTGTAAATGGAAGATTTCCATCCATTGTCATCCAATCCAGAACTAACGGAATTTCTTCGTTTTTCCTGCTGTGATCAGAAAGGTTTAATTTGTGGGATATGAATCCAAAACTAGAAGACCACTTGTGAATTCTGTCACACAAAAGTAGGGTTGGGAAACTTATATACTTTGAATTTATTCTTCAAATGGTTGTATGCCCCCCAAGATCTCAATTTTATTTCATAGCCACTAATAAGATTTTATGCGTAGTGATATGACAGTGAGTTGACGATAAGCTTTGAGATGTCGCTGTCTTGCATTCATGTGTTTCACGCGTGCTTGTCTGGATTGAAATTGACTAACAGTGACCAAAGAGAAAATCATTCTTTAGATGAATGGGACTTGTTTCCTCTGACCACTCACCTTAGAATCTGATGTTCTGACCTCATGTACCAGCTACATTTTCTTACTTTTCTGTTATGCGTTGATAGGAGTTAAATGAAAAACTTAGATTAATCGTCCACGTAAGTATAAAATGAAATCGGAGAGGATGCAAATTTATTTGGCATAAGAACCATGCCAAGGCTTTAGTAGCATTTTAAAAACTGTAGTTGGCTGGTTCATCCTGGGAAACTGTTGTGTTTCTCATCTGTTCTCATCGAAATGAGGGAATGCTCTTTTCTTGTGTGGTCGTGGTCTTGTTATCCTGTTGAGAGCAGAATGCCGCCATCTTACAGTACAGGTCCATATTCATCGACTGCATATAAGTTTGGAAAACAGTAAATGTCAAGATCTTAGAAAATGTAAACTTATGCAAAAAAGTTGTTGTGTTGAAACTGAAGCGCAAGAATTTGTGTTAGAGCTTGAACCTGTGAAATATGAGGTGTTGGAATTACTGGTGGCACCATCAGGAAGTGTGGCGGAAATGTGGGATCATTAGAAGTTGATGTGGAAGGGTGAAATTGCTGTGGAACAGACTGCAAAGCCGTAGGCCGAGGCATGTGCATCATGTTCAGCATTCCCCCCATGCCCATAAGCCCCATGCTCATATTAACGCCTGTCTGAGCTAAAAGAGGCGACATCTGATTCTGAAGTTGCTGCTGCATCCCCAAAGGTACCATCATTTGAGGCATGTTTCTGATATAATTCGTCATTTGAATCTGTGCTTGGAGTTGCTTTAAGTACTTGATGACTTCATCCAGCATTGATGCCTTGTCTGTCTGCATATATTACACAGGACATGCATTTTAAGAAGAAAAAAAAACACCTCTGCCTGACTGTAAACTGTTTTCCCTAGTTACAAAAATCTCGTCCATTCTGTACCTTGCTTGCATTTGGCACTAGCTTCTGCAGTGTTTTCATTTTCTGATTGATCCTATCGCGGCGTTTCTATAACAAAAAAAAAGATGATCAGATTCCACATGCATTTCCAGGTCAAGTAAGTATGTCAAGCTATTTTAATCGTCACTTCTGAAGTCTAGCATATCAGTAAGTATTCAGTAGTACCCTTTCTGATTGATTATGTACTGCTGCTGTTCGACTGCGTCTGGTTGAGTTTGAGTTCCGTGTTCCGCTTTTGCTTTCAGGGACTTCTTCTTTTTTATTGTCCTATGAAACAACAGAATTTACCAACAAGCATGCTTAATAATTAATATTGACTGGAACATAGAAAAAATTCCAAAGTACAAGATCTTACTGATCCATGGTGATATAGCAAGTTCTCTTGTGTAGCTCTTGTCATCATGATTGTATTTCTTTCTCTGCCACAATCACTGACGCGGATGCCACGGTCTAAACTCTCTACCATGTCGTTGCATTGGCCAGATTCCAACCATGTGATTGGATGACTGTCACTGGATGTTGCAGCAAATGAATTTATGTCAGCTGCAGGAGCCTGGATGAGATTCAGGTTTGAGTGGCGTGGCTGGTGATGGAAGACGGTTGATCCCTGTTGGACTATTGATTCTAGAGTCTCATTGGCCGCGCCCCATGTGGACTTTATGCGAGTTGATGGAACCAGCCCCTGGAATCCTAGCTGCCCATTTTCCCATGTCAGCTCCCCAATCTGATCACACTCATTTAACCTGCACCACACCTCACAAGCAACTATAAGATTACAGAAACCAAAAAACACTGCAATAATACCTGGCTAGAAAATGGGAGAATTAAGTAGCGAAACCCACCTGTAAAAAGGTTCCATGGAGTCCAGTGTGAGCTTGAAAAAAGTGTTGCAGAAAGAAGATCCTGAAGTATGGGGGGCTTGAGCCTTGAGGAGTATATTTAAGGAAAAAGTGGAAATATGGAGTTAAGTTGAGGAAACACAGGATATGAAGTGCAAAATGTGGAGAAGGGGACAACAAGAGTCTGCAAGATACATGCAAGTGTATATCCTCTTCCACTCTAATGGCTCTTGATACCCAGTGAATCAAACTCCAAGATGGATGCTTGGGGAATTGAACCAACCTAGCAAGAGAGAGCTCAGAGCCTGATCTTTGAGTTTTGTTTCCTAGTTTGTGGTAGGAGATTTGAACACAATCATGTGACTGTTATTTAAAGCTACCAAGAGAGACTGGGAATTCAGAAGTGACTGTTGGTTGCCTGTCTTGTCCCTCTTCCTCACATTCTGTACCACATGTCGTGTACTGGTGGACATCTGTCGGTATTCTAAAATCATGTGCCTCATTTTGGACTCATTACATTCATAGAAAAGACAAACTCCCTCACTGTTGAACACACAAGTGTCAGAATGATGTATTAAAAGTTTACTTGCAAGTTTTCCAGACCAAATTTCATCCATTTGCAGTCTTTTTTAAAAACAAACAACAAAAAGATGCTTTTTGAAATCCAGCCACAGACAAAAAGACTGCAAATGGATGAAATTTGCTCTGGAAAACTTCCAAGTAAAATTGTTTTAGGGTTTACAAAAAACAACTTTTTGCTGTTTGTTTTTTAGCAGGGCATCTATCCATCAGTAAATGACTTTTTCATATACCAATCTCATTGTTTGTTTCTTTGCTTTGCTTTGCATCAGTTGTGGTTGTAACACACGCTTTCATTAATTGACACCTTGTTAAAACTCCTCAGCTGAGCTGTTTATGGTCCTTTAGCGCGGAGTTTGACTAGTTGAAAGTAAACCCAGATCAATAAGTATACCATCTTCATCTCAGCCCCTGCTGTTACACTTGTTTATGCACTTGTAAGTCAGCTGTCGTGATGTTGCAGTTCAGATAAGTTCACCATAAATTACTCCTGGCTGGCCTGTTAACAGTGAAACTCTTTTCTCATTCAATGGTAAATTCTACATTGAGACATCAGGAGGCAGCTGTTTCAGTTTCAACATAAGGCCTGTTAATTTCATAACTACAATTTTATCATTGCTGACCTTGTCTTAATCTTCTCCATCTCAACATTCTGGATTTTGGCTATTGAATGTGGACCTAAATGAAGAACATATCTTACTCGGCTTCCGCGTTAGGGGACCATCTAATGTTCCATCTTAATCGTAGGAGGAGGGCTTCTTCATTGATTCTGGTCCAGCCATCCAACACATCTCAGAAACAATCTTTAATTGTGGAACTTTCTTTTATCTTTACCAAAAACAAATTAACATAATAAATTTGATATCTGATATCCATACTTGTTGATTCAGTTTCTGCATCTGCTTCTGTTTCGCCTTCTTTCCTTGGTTAATGTAAGCAAATGAGCAACATATGCGGCTGCAACTGAAGTTGCAAATTCATACTCATCAGGCCTATTTTCACCGAGTATAAGCCATAAATGCTCAATTCCTCACTCGAGCCTTCCTTCATCATAACTATTTTTATTCTGTAAAGGATTTTTCTGTGTACCTTCCTTGAGGACACCGATCCTCGAAAACCGCGTCTTTTCCGGGAACATACATAACTCTTTTGCTTGATCAAGTTCTCCTCATCCTTCTTCTTCCTGGGGGGAATTAATGTAAATTGTAGCATCAACCAAAACCCTTATAAGTGGAGGATTTTTTCAAGTAAACAAACATATTTATGCATGAAGTTTTGGTTCTCCAAATTATTCTAATTTGTTTAACATTTTATTTCTATTTTGAGGTCGGTTTCAAATCACAGATTATTAATTTGAATCAGGATGAAGAAAGAATAAATATAAAAGAATGGGCCTTTGAATATTCTTGTGTGATGTCGGCCACTGCTCCTTACTTTCCTGGTCTCTTATTTTGTAATCCACCAGTATATGAATTTATAAACCTAAATGGATTTATCCAATTGAAGTTCACACATCAAATTGGATTGGATGACACTTGTTTCACAAAATCGCATCCTGCTCCAGTCACTTGAATTAAACCACACGTGTGACCGTGTCGCATCAATTGAACCGAAATTCGACGCATTCAAATTGGAATCAAATAAATCGAAATTATCAACAATTCTACAAAATCAAGCTCTTACTTTACAAGTTATAGAAAAGCCAAAAATTTTCAAATCTATCACCAACCAAAATTTATTTCTAAAACTGTCACATTTCTAAATTTACTTTCCAAATATCATTTTTTTTGACAAATCGCTACTTTTTTCTATTTTATAATTTCAAATGCTGATTGGACGATGAATTAGAGATGATATGTACAAATAATTACAAACCGATATTGGGAGTAGCGATTTGACCTCAAACCGCTACTTCTAATAGCGGTTTCTTTCCGTTCCAAAGTCGGGAGCCACTAACTTTGTCCATTATGATAATTTTTAATGAGATTAGGAATCTGAGATTGAGCTGCCAAGTGGGGACTACTTGCTTCAGCCAATAATAGCTGAGCATAGGATATTGAATAGCTTGGTTTTTACATCAATGGTTTTGACTCATTAAAATGCTTCAAAACCCGAGAATTCTCATAAAAAATACTCATAATGGACAAACCGCTACTAGATCTAGTAGCAGTTTGTGATCTAGTAGCAGTTTGTCCATTATATACAAAATTTTATACACATCACTTCCAATTCATCGTCCAATCAACATTTGAAATTGTAAAATAGGCAAACCGCTACTCTCAGTAACGATTTGTTTATTTTGTGGTATTTTGGAAAGTAAATTCAAAAATATGACATTTTGAAAATAAATCTTGACTTCGTGGGAGGTTAGAAAATTTTTCTAGAAAAGCAAAGTTCAATTGAAAAGGATCAAATGTTAATAAGAAAAGAAGGGGTGTCTTTCTGCAATTATGCATAGTTGCGGGTAGTTTTCACGAGGGTGCGAAGCATGAAAATCTGAAGCTGAACTCGCCTCAATCTCCAACGAAAGATCGCCGAGGAGGAGGTAGCAGCGGATAGTGGTGTAGTGAGATTCAGAGAGTATGGTCGGGGAAGAGAAGCGGCATCAGATGATGCAGAATCTCTTCGGAGATCAGTCTGAGGAAGAGGAGGAGGAAGAAGAGGAAGAAATTGATTCGGAGCACGAATCCAATCCCCAACCTGGCTATGCTTCAGTAAACACCAACACCCTCAAATCTCTTCTTCTACTCCCCTCCCTCTATTTTGTTTGATTTTATTTGAGTTATTCTTTCATTTTTTTATTTGTGCATTTAACAGACAGATACAAAACCCTAGCTCGTGTAATTACGCCCTTCCTTAGATCTGGAGATTTTAAACCTTTATAAAAAATAATTGCTTTGTTTTTCTATAAGTTTACATGTATGCTGGAAATCTGATTTCTGGATGACATTCATCCGTTGCAATCTTAGAGGCGTTCATTCCAATTAGAATGGCATATGAAAGTTACTATACCTTTCCCTTTACATGTTATCCATCTGAAAAGAGAGCATTTTTATGGTTTATCCTATCAAAGAAACTGCAGTAGATAGTTAGGAGCTTGAAAATATGTTGATGAGGCCATTATTGGTTCAGCGACCCCTGAGTTTTACACGGTTTTCTTAGGCACCCCAATTCACTTGAAAATTGGGATTGTTGATGGCGAAGGCTAAACTTGGTTCTGACTGAGATCACGTCATTTGTTTCAATTTAGGAAGATGCTGAAAGAGGGAGAGTGAATGAAGGTGACGTTGGGGTGGAGGGGCAAGGGGAAGCAGAAGTGGAGAGCGAAGGCGATCCACATGAAATAGGCCCTGATCCTGGGGAAAGTGAAGGTGAAAGGGAAGAATTGGAGGGTGGTCATCATAGGGGAGATAGTGATGGGAAAGAAACAGATAGTGAAGAAAAGGAAGAATATGGTCAAAGAGTTGTGACAAGCCGAAGAAACGGTGCAATTGAAACTGGATCCGAGAGGTCTGAGGAAAATGCTTATGCTGACAATGATGATGAGGAGGTAGATCAAGCTGGAAGGTACACGTACATCTATGCCATCATGTTTTTAATTTTTTATCACCTTTTCTTCATTTGTCCTTGTAAATTTTATGAAGTGGCTACTCCTCATGTCGATAACTCTTTGCTATGATTTCTAGCAAGTAGTATTCTCAAAGATATGTTTCTCCCTAATTTACTGTCAATCAGTGACACGAAAGAAATTAAAAAACAAAAGCACAATGAGTACTTAATTCTCAGAGTTCAGGTCTAGTCGTAGTTTTCAAAGAAAAAACTGCATAGTTTGTTCTGATAATTGTTGCTGGAGAGCTTTTAGAGCGACAGGTACACACCAGCTACCTGTTTAAGAATTGATCTGCAATAACTAACTAGCTACAGGACTTTCAGCTTGAGCAGACCACCGATTGAGGAGGATGGCCAGGATAATGTTGATCAGTCAGCTCCTGATATTCGTGATGTATTTGGGGACTCTGAGGAGGAGGAGGAAGAAGAAGAAGAGCCAGCCTATGCTGCTCGAAATAACGAGGAGCAAGATTCTGATGTAACACTATTTGGATCAAATTTTTTGATTTATCTATTCTTCAGAGTCCATCACAATGTCTTCCTTTTTGTATAACTAATCAGAAACCTTTTACACGTCATATCTGTAGAGATCTCCAATGGAAGAAGGTAGTTATGGGAATGAGTTGCGCCCAGAAGATATGCTTGCTGATGAAGATGGACATTATCAATCAGAAGAGGAACATTATGAGAATAAACTAAAGGAGAAACCAGTTGGCCCTGCACTCCTGTTAGACATTCCTTTACGCCCTCCTCCTGCTACTCCGGACAAGGTAATTTGGTCTACTCTACATTGTTATGTTCTTGTTGTCTTCTATACTTGTATGCTAGAAGTGTTTTTTTGTTTACTGATAACCAAAAAGGGGACCTGTTAATTATATAAATAGATATATATATATATATATATTGTATATGGTTGGGTAAGTTGAACAACCACTTGCATCTGAATAGAATACAAAGAACTGCATTAATGAACTGTTGTGTAATTGAGCTGGGTCGGTTTAAGTGTATGACACTCATGCAATTTTATCACCTATCACTGATTAATCATATGGAGAATAAAATAAACTGAACATTTTATTAAGAAAAAAATGTTTTCTTAATTTTTTTTCTCATGGGCCTGACCTATGTTTTCTTGTAATTTATTTGTTGGGCGATGAGAGTTTTCCTATTCCGTCCTCTATAGTTTCTTAACTTATGGTCCTGCCAGTATCTGCTGATTCATGAGTGTTGGTTGGCAGTCCCCTAGCCGGGCTTTTGGAGTTCTTCAGTCATTTTTTTAGATAAGGTGTTGAAGTTCGTTGAGGGGTTATAGCAAAGGCTTACACTGCCATTGTCTTTTGTCTGCATCTTACCTGCCCATGGGTTCACCTGCTGAAAATTGTATATTGGTTTTCTAAGAGGACAAGGTAATTGGTTTTTCAAACATTGACACGACCATCTTCCCTTCTTGTCTCAGTTGAAAGTACATTCCATCCTTCTGCTGTTATTTTGGTATAATTACATTGGCACTAGTGGTTTTTAGTGTTAGTGCCCTGCATTTTATTCTATACACTGCATGTAGTCTGTCTGTTTAAGTAATAAGACATTGCAACTGGAGGAATGCTGCTATACAGTTTTATCTCCATGATGGGACTTGTTGTCATTCTGAATTTTGATCTTCTTTTTGATTTTGCAGCTTAATATGATTAAGGTTTCCAATATAATGGCGATTGACCCTAAACCATTTGATCCAAAGACGTTCCAAGAGGATGATGTTTTTGTTACAGATGAATCGGGGTCTCAGAAGCGGATACGCTTGGAAAATAACACTGTTCGCTGGAGGATTAGAAAAAACCGTGATGGGACTGAATCTGTAAGTGGTATTTCGTTAATTGATTTTGCCACTGTTGTATAAGTAAATATTGAAAATTATCCAACAGTATGTATAAATTTTTAAAATTGTATTAGGATGACAACTACTTTGATGCATTTTCTTTCTGTTACTTTCTCAATAATACATGGGATATGCTATATATAGACAGATGCTAAGTTGGAAATAAAATCACAAATAAACTTGTTTATGTATGGTGTGCCCATAGTAGGGTGTGCTCTGCTCACGTTAAGTTGACATCAATTAATATTCATAATTCCATTCGAGTTCATTTAATGTCATCATTGTCTCACTCTCACATTTAATGTTCATTTCAATTATGTTCAGTTGTTTATCTTTTGTGACGAATGGTTCTAAAATTGAAATCTGTCAAAATGATGTGGTTTGCTGTCAAAGAGTTATGGCGTAGCCATTATAAATCATGAAATTTGCCTCACTAGTTCAAATTAGCTGGTCCTGGGCATTATCCTCAAGCAGTTATTTGCTCCATCCAGTAAAACCGCCACCTGCGCCAACCATAGTATTTTATATTTAGAACATAAATTTTTATGCTTGGATCATACATGTGCAGATTTTCAGATGTGGATGTATAGACACTTTGCTAATTAATTTGGGACTTTTAGTGGATGTAATCGCTTGATGTGTTCTATAAAGATGTTTTTTTATGGAAACGTCATAGAATCATCTCTAGGTTGTGAGAGTTGTCCTTTATTTTGTGACATAATGATGTTCTTGATTATTTTTAATGGTATTGTTTAATAAGGAAGATTCTTGTGTGTTAAAGGTTGTATTATGTACCATTCAGTGTGCACAAAGTTGTAAATGTGACATATTAAATGCTAGAATAAGTGGACATCAGAAGTTGCTTATGTCAGGAAATAAAAAGTGGATGCGTGTAATAAAAAGTGACTGGATGTTCTTTGCAGTATGAAAGCAATGCTCGCTTTGTTAAGTGGTCTGATGGAAGCTTGCAACTGTTAATTGGAAACGAAGTCCTTGACATATCTGTGCAAGATGCACTGCACGATCAAGCCCACCTATTTCTTAGACATGGGAAGGTGACTTTTTTCTTTCGCCTGATAGGTTAAGGATTATGTTTATGTACGTTATTGTTTATTAAGACTCCAAATTGTTTATGTTTTGAGAGTTCAAGATAAATTTTCTTTGCTACTAAAAATAACCAATAGGTCCGATAGATTTATATAGTTTAGTTTATATGTTTTTTCTTTATTGTTATGTTTTTTAGTTCGGAATAATAATTAAATGATAGTATTGAAGATATATTCTGATGAAATCAACTTTGCAAAATCATATACTACTAAAGTCTTCTCGTACTTTTGGTTGACACTTACCCATACCGCTGCTTAAATGTTATACATTGCAAAAAGCGTGATTGGAATTAACTCTTTCAAGGTGCTGGGTTTCAATAGTCAAATTTTGGAGGTTTAAACTAAGAGAAATGCCCTAGGTATTGTTGTATAATGTATTCACCTATTTATTCTTATCCGGTAAGAAATGCTTCCTTCGTAACTAGTTATTTTACATTTTTACTCAAGCTAAAGGAGATAAATTATTTGTTTTCGTAAGACCATTTATAGTTATTATCAAATGGAACAAGAACAATCTTTTGGAATAAAAGGAGTAGCAGATAACTAAATAATACTTGATAAAGGCAAACTTGGAATCCCTCGATTATTCAAAGATGATAGTCACCAAAGCAACCACTCTCATCAGCACATATGTTGACGTAATGAGTTTAGTGTGTTGTAGACACGACTCTTGTTGAGTGATATATACTGGACTTGTGACATATTTAATTTGTGTGATATTCATTTCTCTTATGTGAAGCATTTCTCTTTCTTTTTCTGAAATTCTAAAGTGGATGTTATCCGTTTTCATTCTTGATAATCAGGGAATACTTCAATCTCAAGGGAGGATCTTAAGCAAGATGAGATTCATGCCATCATCTTTGTCGTCTAATTCTCATCGTCTGTTAACCGCTCTTGTTGACTCGAGGCATAAAAAGGTTTACAAAGTGAAAAACTGTATTACTGACATCGACCCAGAAAGGGAAAAAGAGGAAAAGGAAAGGGTAAGTGCTGCTGTCTAACCAGTTAATTGTCACATTTTATTAGCTATTAACTTAGGCTGGTGTTGATAAACTTCATCTCATTTGAATCGTGCAGGCTCTTAGTCAAACTCTCAGAGCTAATGCAATCCTCAACCGAAAAAGAGAAAAGGTGACCAGAAAGTATGCCCCCACAGAGAGGACTCGTCAACTTTCTCCAGGGTTTTTAGAGGAAGCACTAGATGAGGTATCTAAGTGTTATCTTGAAAATTCAATTTTGCCAATTGGTTGGTATCATTAATAGGTTTGGTGCAACTATTGGACTGCACTTTTCTGTTTTAAAAGAATATTATTGCACTATTTTTTTTAATCTAGAGCATGCAACTGGCTCCAGCATTCTAAAACATTGTGGGGTTTATGCTGATTCATTTGGCTTGATAGCATTACCTGTATGTCTCCTGAAGGAAAAAACAAAGGGAAGTTTTTTTTTTCCCTTGTAACCATTGGCTATTATTTTATTAGGATGATGAACCAGATTATTATGATTCTCGCCGATCGCGTCGTCATTTTGAGGAAGACCTGGAATCAGAAGCTCGGGCTGAGAAACGAATAATGAATGCAAAGAAGGTATGATTTTCCCGTATGTTTTTTCGTGGTGCTGTTTAATTGAAAATGACCATTATCTTCTTTCGGATATTTTAGCCTCAAGGACACAGGCCTATTCCTCGGAAAGCGCCCGCGCCAGCAACTAAATCTTCTAAACGCCCGGTAGATTTTTCCGATAGCGATAGGGATGAATCTGAGTATGAAACCGACGGAGATGACTACGAGAGATCACCTCCAAGAAAGAGACAGGAGGTGCGAGGGACTGAATATGACGATGAGGAAGAAGAATATCAAGACGAAGAAGAAGAAGAGGCAGAAGCTAAATCCACATCTGATGAAGCCGAGAAGGTTTGCCTAGCATTATTCAGTATATACCTTATACTCCTGTTTCATTTTAATTTAATTTCAGACAACTCCCCAGGAACCACGACAAAGGGGAAGAAGTCTCAAACGTAAGGATATCGAGTCTGAGGAAGAGTCTCCTCCTAGGAAGGACAAGGCCTCACACCGTCGTAAGGCCCTTGTGTACGATAGCGATGAGGACTGAGAGACACCTATCAACTACAGGCTGCTGGTTTTCTCTTTCCCATATGTTGGCTGGGAGTAGTATTTACTGATGATGCATAGCAGAATGGTGATGGGCAAGCAGGTTTTTTTCCTTGAAAAAATAGAACACTCTCTATATTGATTTGCAAATGGATGATAACTAACTCATAGTCATTCTATACAAAATATCCCCGAGTTTATGTCTAAAATTTGTATAAATGTAACATAGGCAGAAGTATATATTTTTTATCAACTTGATTTAAATGGATTTTAATAATTAATAGTAAAAGAAAGATCAACCTAGAAGGAACTTGTTTCTTCAAAAAAGGAGCGAAAAAATAATAAATATTTATTATGGGAATATTCAAAAAAAAAACTTTCAAGATTAAGATGAATGTACACCAACAGTAGATCTGAGAATATATATTGTCAGTAATTTCTAGACCTTATTATTTACTGGGTTTATGCTAAAAGCTGACTTGGAGTTCCTCAAAAACATCACATTAAGGGTTCGTTGTCCAAAAGATTTACCACACGTCAAGTATTATCTCATTACGCCCTTCTAGCGAAATCCCCAGGCTCATTGTTGTCTCTCATTTTTTTTCTCCATCCATGTCAGCCTCATTCCAGTTCAAACCGCCACTTACATCACCAACCCTCATGCCACTGTCACCACCTAAACCAGGTCTGCCAAAACCATAAGAAGGGTTACTTCCGAAATTTCCAGAGGCTCTATCGTCACTCTCAGGGCCAGGAGAAGTATTATAGCCTGACTCGGTATAATTCTCTGTAGACCCAAAGTTTCCACCTCCGGGAACACTATCATAGCCTGCAAAATTTCTACCATCAGGGATCGCATTGTAGCTTACACCGCCATAGCCCCTACCATCACCACCTCCATACCCTCCACCGCTATATCCGCCACCACCATACCCCCTACCACCACCACCACCATATTGAGGAGTAGGTCTTTCCGTTGCAAAATTTATCCTCACACGACGTCCTTGCAGATCCTGCGAAGAGTGAACTCTAAATGAAATATATGAACAGTAATAACTCCACAACATGATTTAGTAAATAATCATCCTGCACTGAGCGTAGATGAAATATGTATGTTTTTTGTGATGGGTAAAGAAACAAATCCTAAGAGGTATGTCAATCCGGATGATTAAAGTCGGGCCAAATTCAAACAAATATTGGCCATGCAGATCATGTCGAAAACCACTCTACAATACACTGGTATTCCACAAAAGACAATAATATCATACCGCTCCATCTAGGGCCTGCATAGCACTAGACGCTTCTTCAGTTGAGGTGTATGTAACAAAACCAAATCCTCTTGATCTCCCCGTTTCACGATCCATAATGACACGTGCTGTAATACCACAGCAATCCTAGTTAAGAACTACCCAGTTTACTAACATCTGACCCGATACAACAAATCAGCATGAATGCACAATACACGGATAAAAGAAGTCATTATTTACCATGAACTGTTACCTAAGATAATTATCATATTGGATAAACTTACTAATGGCTATTTGGCCAGAAGTGGTAATGAGAACTGAAAACTAAAAATAAAAAATACACACTCAAAAGTATTTGGGACATTCAAGCTCACAAAGTATTAGGCGTTTACCACATAACATTATTTTAAGAAAGATAATTCGAAAGCAAAATTTTGTTGTATAGACGACTCAAACCTTCAGTTACTTCTCCATAACGAGCGAACGCTTCCATCAAATTTTGTTCATCGGTGCCGTATGAGAGGCCTGTATTACGTATGTCAAATTGTAACATTTTAGGAAGCAGAGAAGTGATAAAGAAAACAAACGCATAACAAGAAAGTTAGCTCACCCCCTACAAATAGTTTTGAAGATGACATGCATCTCAGAGTTTGGAAGAGTGATGGTCTGGATGAAGAAATATCAAGGTAAATCTGCTTTCTAGCAGTCTGCCTAAGTATATTACCCGCCCTTCTCAAGAAAGCCATCGCAGCAGCCTGCGCTGAAAAGTTAAGGTTCACTAGTTGAGATAAAAGAAGTTGAGATTCCCTAATGCTAAATGTGAACCAGAGACATAAATTGACGATATCTTTTCAGCTGAAGTTGTTTATTATTAACTTAATTACTTAATTCAACATTTTTTCTTCAATTTTAGCACTATCCCTCCCCTTTAAAATAGTTAACGCAAATTTACTTAAATTATATTAACTTAATTTTAATGAACTTATTTAATGAAATTTTTAAGTGATAAATAACAGAGCCTAAGGGTCTGTTCTTTAGAGCTGAACTTATGCTTAACTTAACTTAATTTATCTTAACTTACCATAACTTAATTTACCTTAACTTAACTGAACTTAACTGAACTTAAGTACTTCTACAAACATATTTTTAACCTTAAGTATATAGTGGTGGGGGTGTGGTTGGGGTTGGGATGGTGGTGGGTTGGGGTGATGGTGTGGCGGTGGATTTACTTTTTTCAGTACTTAACTTAACTTAGCTTAATTTAATTTAACTTAATTTAAGAACTGAAAATTTAAGATCTAAAGAACAAGGCCTAAGACACATGTATGAATAGTATATTATCAATCTCTAAACCCACATGAAACGAAAATGAGAACCTACTTTAATATCAATTGACACATGTTTGACCCTACACATATATATGAACAATCTTCCTTCTTTTTTTTTTCAATTTCAATTTATCTACCATAATAGCATACAAAAAAAAATCAATGAGCATTTTATGTTGGATATGCTGCATAACATAGTAAGAAGACCAAACTCTGACTGGAAGTGTAACTTTATCTACGAAAACACAGCAATGCTCATACCATTATAACAATCCAAGTAAAACTGGGAGTCTTGTGTACATGAAGATAAACAAAAAAGCCAACTATCATAACCTGAATATGACACATTTAATCTCGCATAAATGACTAAAAAACCTTAGAGAGATTGCATAATGGTTCACTATAACAACAAGACAAAAGAAGACAGTTATCCCCCATTAGAGATCAACAAGCTTAAGGTACATCAATCACCATATTTCATTCATTTTCCAACTGAAGCAGAAAATAGTACATAAAAGGGTCAGAAGCTCATTTCAAACTAAAACCAAGAAACTTGGAATCACACAATCATGGAACAAAAATCCTCGGAGCTCAGATTCGAGCAAGTAAAAATCAAACAACATCATAAGCTTAAACAGAAAGAGATGAAATTCATACCTCACCACTTGTACTTCTCCGAGTTCAGTTCTAAACCCTAGAACCTGGAATGCTAAAAGGGTCGAATGGAAAGACGAAGAGAAGTTTCCGGAGGTCCGGTGGAACGAAATCCGATCAATATATTTACGATTCTACCCCTGTACTTTGATTCTCCGCAAAATGAACCTCATATATTTTCACATTGACCTCTATTGTACCTAGTAATTACAAACTACAGCCTGTCCTAAATTCAACTGGACCGATTGTTACGAAGAGAATAGGGTAGGAGAGCACAGAAAGCAAGAAGGGAGAAATTAGGATTTTCCAAGTCTACTGTTCTTCATTTCCATACCTGTTTATATAGGACCTTACATGACAATACGTTGTAACAAACTAACCAGCTGTCCTAACCAATCCTGCAGATCAAATCAAGTAGTATATTCAGCACCTGAATATTTAGTGGAAGGCCTTTTCTGTCTAGCCCCCCTGCCTTCCATTTCCAGCCATTTTATACTCGTAACATTGTCGCCCTCGTCGAAATTAACCTCGTCCTCGAGGTTGAAGTCAGGATAGTTGCAGACCAAGGTCTCCAAATCCTCCCAGGTTGCATCCCCTTCAGGTTGTTGGTACCACTGAACCAGTAATTGCGGCACCAATTTACCCTTATGTTGTATCTTGCGAAATCCTCTTATCTGAGTTGGTCGTACAATTGGGTGGCTGTCTTTAAATGAGTCTGGCCAAATAACTTCCGTTGACCTTGGAGGTTCCAGGCAGCGCTTAAGCAAAGAAATATGGAAGACGTTGTGAATCTTGGCTTCGGGAGGCAATGCAAGACGATAAGCGACTGGTCCAACACGTTCTATAATTTCGAAGGGTTCATAAAAACGTTTTGAAAGTTTACTGGAACGCCGGTGAGCGACTGATGTCTGGCGATAGGGTTGCAGCTTGACATATACCCACTCTTTTACTGCAAAAGCTTTCTCCGATCTGTGTTTATCGACCCTTTGCTTCATTCGGTGTTGGGCGCGCTCTAAATTGGCTCTCAATAATTTGAGTGCCTGATCTCGCTTAGTCAACATGTCATCCACTGCTGCCACTTTCGAAGTTCCGGATACATAAGAGGTAATAGTGGGTGGAGGCCTGCCGAAAACAGCCTCAAAGGGTGATGTGCGGATAGCAGACTGCCATGCGGTATTGTAGCAAAATTCTGCCCATGGTAGGAGGGCTAGCCAATCATTCTGAGTATCTGAGACGTAGCAGCACAGGTAATCTTCAAGGACTCTGTTAAGGGCTTCTGTCTGACCATCAGTCTGGGGGTGATACGCGCTACTGGTTGCTAATACCGTTCCTTGTAAACGAAACAGCTCACGCCAGAAACGGCTCATGAAAACAGGGTCCCGATCCGAAACAATGCTTGCTGGTACTCCATGCAATTTCCATACATCTTTGATGAACTGGGCAGCTACTGACTCAGCTGTGAAGCCAGTAGGCAAGGCCGAAAAATGAGCCCCCTTTGTTAATCGATCCACCACAACGAAGATTGCTGTCTTCCCCCCTGACTGCGGCAAATGGGTAATAAAATCCATCGAGATGTCTTCCCAAACTTGTGCTGGAATAGGAAGAGGCTGAAGTGTCCCTTGTGGAACTTGATTGAGAGCCTTGGTTTGCTGGCAAATTGGACACTTGTTAACAAAGTCTTGTATATCCTTGCGCATTCCTGGCCAAAAGAAGTTTGCGCTGACTCTCATGAAGGTTCTCTGGATGCCCGCATGACCCCCAATCTTTGAATCGTGATATTCTTGTAATATTAAATTTTGTAGGGCTGAATTCTTGGGGATGAATAGCTTATTCCGGTAAAGAATCAGCCCATCGCGCATCTTGTAGTCTAGATGTTGCTCTGGCTGATCTCATATGCTGATATAGTGCGCTGCCGCGTTAGAGTTGGAAGCAAATAAGTGTCGCAGGGCACGTAAAATTCCCAGAACTGGCTTGGTCACTCCTTGCAGTGCCTGGAACTGCCCCTCGGATTGTCTTGATAGAGCGTCGGCAGGCCCATTTTCCTTCCCTGGTTTATATACCACCTCAAAATCATATCCCATTAATTTCACCACCCATTTTTGCTGTTCCGGAGTATAGATAGCTTGAGATAACAATGTCTTCAGTGGTTGGTGATCTGTTTGGATAATGAACCTCGTCCCCAATAAATATTGTCGCCATTTCTGAACAGCTAATACCACAGCGCACAACTCTCTGTTATAGGTAGATGATGCCTGGACAGTTGGTGGAAGCTGCTTGCTGTAGAATGCAATAGGGTGTCCCTCTTGTGTTAAAACTGCCCCAATCCCGGTTCCCGGCGCATCGGTTTGAATCATAAAAGGCTTACTGAAATTGGGCAGGGCCAATATTGGCGTGCTTGTTAGTGCTGCCTGTAGCCGTTTGAAGGCCTCCCCTGCCTCGGCGTCCCATAAGAATGCATCTTTGCGAAGTAATTTGGTGAGTGGTGCGACCAGTTGGGCATAATTGGCCACAAACCTTCGATAATACCCAGTGAGTCCGAGGAAGCTTCTCAATTGTTTGGCAGTAGTGGGTTTCGGCCATTGGCACACTGCGTTGATTTTAGACGAGTCAACCTCTACTCCTTCTCGGGACACAACATGACCCAAATATGCAACCCTTGACCTGGCCAATTCACATTTTGAAGGTTTAGCAAAAAAAGAATTAACTTGAAGGATGCTCAGTACCTCTCGTAGATGTTCAATATGCTCGGTCCATGTTTGGCTATAAACGAGAATATCATCGAAAAACACCAGAACGCTTCGCCTGAGCAGCGGCCTGAATAGAGCATTCATCTCGGACTGGAAGGTGGCCGGGGCATTAGCTAACCCAAAAGGCATCACAATAAATTCGTAATGGCCGTCATGGGTCCTAAAAGCCGTCTTGTGGATATCCGGAGGGTGCATGCGCAATTGATGATACCCGGATCGAAGGTCGAGTTTGGAGAAGACACTTGCCCCATGTAACTCGTCGAGTAGCTCATCCACAGTGGGGATAGGGAACTGGTCTCGGACGATAGCAGTATTCAAGGCCCTGTAATCGACACAAAAACGCCAACTCCCATCTTTCTTCTTCACTAGCAACACCGGGGAAGAGAAAGGGCTTGAGCTAACTCTTATAGTACCTTCTCGCAACATCTCTTCGATCAATCTCTCGATTTCCCCCTTTTGAAAGTGAGGGTAGCGGTAGGGCTTGACATTGATGGGTTTCGTTCCCGGAACTAGAGGTATTCGGTGGTCCGAGCTCCGCAGCGGCGGTAATCCATTAGGCTTTGTAAACACAGTCGCAAATTGTTGTAGCAGATTGCGTAGGTCGGTCGCTTGTTTATCACCCAGCACGTCTGGAACTTGTATTGATGTGGCCTCATTGATTGCCCCGTCGCCTTGCTTGGCAATCGTCAGTTGAAATAAGGAGGCTACTGAGTGTGTTTGAGTAGCACGCTGGAACTGACTCAAAGTAATTTGGGCTAGCTGGGCTGGTTCTCGCAGGCCATTGAGCTTCACTTGATTCCCTTTGTACTAAAAGCTTACCCATAAGTTTTTAAAATCGAACAAGGCCGGCCCAATCTCAGCGAGCCATTGGGCTCCCAATACTACATCAGCACCGTATATTGGGAGTAAGTGCAGATCTACAGAAAATATTTGCTCTCCCAAGCACATCTCTACCGCCGGGCACACTCCTTCACACTGCATCTCGTCTCCATTTCCTACGGTGACGTTAAAGTGACGTGCTGGTTCGATTGCAAGGCCGAGGTGTCTTGCCACCCGACTCTGTAAAAAGTTATGGGTTGAGCCGCTGTCCACCAACACTACCACCGCCCTCCCCTTGATGTCCCCTCCCAATCGGAGGGTACTTGGAGCAATTCGACCCTGCAAAGCATGGAGTGATATATTCGGATTATCCATTGTGGAATCAATATTTACCTCATGGTTTTCCATTGCTGGAATTTGGGGATCTGTTTCAACTTCGTCCTCCCTCGCTTCTTCCTCTTCCATCAGGAAGCACTGAAATCGGGGCTTGCATCGGTGTCCGGGATTGAACTTCTCATCGCAATTGTAGCACAACCCCTTTACACGGCGAGCATACATCTCTGCTGCAGTTAATCGGCGTACCGGAAGCGGGCTCCCACCTTTTACTGCCCCCTTGTTGGGTGGGGCAGTGAAGGTTGCTGACGCAGGTCGGTTGTATTGTGTGTTGTGGATGAGGGTTTTAACGGCGTTGATTTTCTGCTCGGCCACTCTCGCCATCCCCATGGCAGCTTGGAGTGTAGCGGGTGTTAACAGGACAATCTCTCGATGTATGTCGTCACGCAACCCGGCAAGGAATCGATTCAATAGGTTGCCGGCAGTAAGCCCTGGAGTCCGTGTCGATAATGCTTCGAACTCGGTGATATAACTCGACACCGTTGTCATTTGTAGAAGTTTGTTGAGCGCAACCTCTGCATTCCAGTAAGCTGAGGGTCCAAATCGGAGCATCATATTCTGTGAAAAGTTCTTCCATGATCCAACCTGCTGAGTCGAGTGCATCCATTGATACCACTTTAGGGCCTCGCCACTCATGTAGAAGGTTGCTATGAGCAGCTTTTGTTCCGGCAGCGTCCCGTGATGTTCAAAGTACCGTTCTATCTGGAACAACCACCCTTCTACTCCTTCTCCGGAGAAAAACGGAATATCCAGTCTGGGCAGCCTGATTTGTGGTGGGGGATGAGTGTGGGAAAGCATGTGTTGTTGATAAGTGGGGCTGTCTGGTGACGATTGTCGTGGTGTGGTTGCTGGGGTTTGTAATAGGGCTGGTGGAGGGTTTGGATGAATCGGCTATTTATCTGGTCGTTGGACTTGCATCTGTTCCAACATCGAGAAGATCTTTTCCAAACTTGCAGCCTGGGTTTGAGCTACCTCCTCCATGTTTTGTGTCCTGGAGCTCAGCTCGGCGAACCCATTGACCAGGGTAGAGAGCGTTTCTGACGTAGTGCTGCGGGTGTCCGGCATAGTTCCGATGATTCAGCTCTCAATGAAAGAGCACCAATTGTTACGAAGAGAATAGGGTAGGAGAGCACAGAAAGCAAGAAGGGAGAAATTAGGATTTTCCAAGTCTACTGTTCTTCATTTCCATACCTGTTTATATAGGACCTTACATGACAATACGTTGTAACAAACTAGCCAGCTGTCCTAACCAATCCTGCAGATCAAATCAAGTAGTATATTCAGCACCTGAATATTTAGTGGAAGGCCTTTTCTGTCTAGCCCCCCTGCCTTCCATTTCCAGCCCTTTTATACTCGTAACACCGATGCTCATAACAAGGATGGGATGGCGCGAAATGTTAACCTGAGATTGTGAGAGCTTCGAAGGGGCGAACGTCGTCCATCGCCGGAAAATGTCCGGCGAATAGAAACTGGCGAGGCAATTTAGACTTAGAGGTTTGTTCTTAGACTCTTATCGTTCTTTGTTGGATTTCAACGCATTTGATTTATGCCGGCCGCCAAAATGCATCATTAGGTCTCAAGCGAAATGCAGTAGTTGTTGCTTTTTTGCAATTGACGAATTTATAGTTATTTGATTATCAAGTTTTATTTTCTGTAGACGTATAAAATTTCTGATTCTCCTGATCCTGATATTATTGATCAATCTTATTATCTGCTTTCAGACTTCTATCCCCATGAGAGAATATTCTATCTCAATTTGAGAACGTTCTCTCCACTTTCAAATACACCGATTGAGAGAAAGAGGAAGAACGATCTCCAAGGCGATCTCCCCGAGCAAGCCGAGTAGATCGATCGCGCTAGGAGAGAGAAGCTGCAGAGGAGAGAGGAAAACACGTGCTTTGCACGTGATGGGCAATCCAACGACCAGATTTTATAACGGGAAAAAGGTCTGATCCAAAATCTAACGGCTCAGATTGATTTCAAATGGAATTTAAGTCAAAAAATATTTTAAAAAATCGAAAAAATAATTTTTTGATTATCTAAAAAATACTATATATATACTACTCTTCTACATCAAAATTCACACAAAACTTCAATTCTTCATTCTTCTCTCATCTTTCAATCCACATATTTCATTTCTTCTCTCAAATTCGGGCAATTGGTCAATGTCCGAAGATGTGCAATTGTGCATTTCATTTTGTCGTCAATCGATGGATCCAATTACCAGCAACAGACAAAGAACCGACAAATTGTGAAAAAAAGTTCACATCGATTTTCAATCAAATTGGGTTATGCGTGACGATGAGGTAATTACTACTGATTCAAGATCTCAAACCACCATTATTTCTAGATTTGCTAAGTTGAAATCAAATTTATCTTATTGGGCATCATGCATTGCATATGCAAGAAGAAATTCGGAATCGGGCGCCAATGCTCAAGATGAGGTAAATTATTTAATTAGCATATTCAACATAATTATTGTTAATTTTATCGTTCGAATGGATAGGTACGAAAAGCTCAAACTATGTACGTCGCAAAAAAAAGAAAAAGAAATTCGTACATTTTGAATGTTGGGAACAAGTTAAGTCACATCCAACATTTGCACTTATGGAGGTGGTGCACCATTGCAAGCAACTCCTCCATCGATGTATAACCATGGTGGTAGTCCGGTTATGGAAGAAGTCTACGAAGAACCGATATTTTCTACACCGATAGTAATCATATGACTTCATTCTAGTCCGGTGAGACCATCCGGAGTGAAGGCGGCGAAAGAGGCAAGGAGAAATGGTAAGAAAATCGCAACTTCATCTAATAATTATAGTGACGCTTTATATGCCATTGCCGAAAATCTGAAAAAAGCATTGGCTATCCAACAAATGCAAGTGGAGCTTCTCAAAAACAAATAGAGCATACTCACCGAATCAAAGAAAAGGCTGAAGAGTTAAGGATTATGGAGATGAACACAGAAATAATGACTCCAAAATTCAAGAAATATTTTTCAAAGAGAAAGGCTAGTATTATGCAACGTTATGAGAAAGAGGATGTCAACAACGACAATGAAAACGATTCGTATTTTTTCAGATTATTACCGTCATCAAAATGATGATTAGATTATGAACTTTATTAGATATTTATTTTAATATAATATCATTTTAATTTTAATTCGACGTTCGAATAACTTAAATTGTCCTTAATTGATGTACTCAAATTGTTTGACATTTAACACTTGATTTACAATTAACAAAATTCATCAATGTTTTTAAAAAAATTAATTTATCAAAATTAAAAACTATTAAAAAATATGAATAGTAATAAAAATATCTCCTCGAGATAGTTATGCATAAAATGTGTAGATTGTTATTACTATTTATTGAATAGTAATAGAAATTGCTTTTCGAGAAGTTCCTCAACGAGATAGAACTCTCAACGGATGCGGATGCTAAGGTTTAAGATGTTTGCTATGTACGGGAGAAAGCATTTACCTCTTTTTCATTGTGTTCCGAATGATCATATTTGATGCAAAATTACTTGTAACTAATTATTGAGAAAATCTTCTTCTTCTTCAATGATGGAATCTGCGAGAGAAGGCCAACGCAATCCACCTACAGGAACTCACTCTGGTCTGCTAACTGCTAAGCAAACATTTTGCTTCCAGTAAGATGTTGCCATCCTCCCGGTCGTCGTTATCATCGATCCATTTGGAGATGATTTAGACTGACCCAGTGTTTCAGATATGCCAAATCTTCACGAAACCAAACAGGAGCATAGAAGCAAGAACATTCTGATCTTGTTAGGCGGGGCCACATCAGCGTTGAGTCATATTTATCGAACAAAAAAAAAAAAAACACGAACTCATTCTTGGTTTTTGGAATGTTTTCGAGATTGATTGCTTAAGAATAACTAAATTTTGAAATGGTGGCATTTGGAGAAATTTTTTCAAAGTGCCCGTACTATATTTTATAGAATAGAAAACGTATGTGCCGTGCGCATTTTACTCAATGCGAACCTAAGCATTGTGAAATGCAGACCAGGGGATTCATCAGCCTGAAACCTCAGAAATCAAGTCAAAATCCCTAGCTGCCTCCAGATTCAACACTAGGGAGGGCACTAGTACTGAGTCTTCAAATACAGCTCAACAGGCGCAGAGCACAAGTTGGTTCTCCTGTTGTTGGCCAGTTCGCCCAAACCCTTGAGCAAAATTCGCATGGAAAAGCCATAATGTGCTATATACCTTCAATGGCTACATCTTGGCAGGCAAGCGTCTCTGTGCCAACATAAGTCCATGGTAGGTCATAATACCACTTTGTAGCTACTACATATCCAACTTCTTTTCTTGTTCATAGATCGAATCTAAAAGACTAAGAAAAGCGTCGGCTAGTGGATTGCACTTATATTGCCAGTTCATTCACATGAAGGTACTCATAATATATTCACAGAAGGAGAGAACAAAAGAATAAAGATTAAAACCTGTTGAAAGTACTTTTTATTAATGACTCGATCCCACCATTTGAGATAATGTCTTAGAAACTAACTAGTCCAACAATTTGATTATATCACTATGAAAACAGTAAAATAGACAGCCATTTAGACAGCCATAGCATCCCCAAAGTTTCGCATGAGGACAATGGAGCCTCCAAACAGCGCAACAGCTTTCATCAGTTTCTGAAGAACATCCACATAGAAAGTTTAGTTAGCATTTGATAAAATATCTCACTAAGTAAGAAATTCTATTGACAGATCCAGAATATTAATATTGAACGAAATTGCTTTACGAATAAGTACAGCAACAGAAAAGCAATCATCCAACAAACAGAGACAAATGATGAAATGGCCTTTGTCAAGCATATCTTCAGACTTGAGCACAAACCTAACTCAATGAATTCAACTACACGATATACACTGACAATGTAGCAAAGAACGCTAAATTGTGGATGCAAGGTCATAAAATTGAATAGTTCCCTTGAAATTTTATTTCCTTAAAACATAATACCAAAGCCTTGACTGCCAATGAGGTACAAGTAACAACATTTGGAGAAACCCATCACTTAAAAATCTACCAGCTCCTCATCGATGACCAAGTCCAAAATAAGATCTCTTTGTCCAGATTTCTCATCTAATATATTGAGAGCAATCATTCAAAAAGCTAGGCTACTTTACATATGTAAAAATGACAAACAAGAACACGGTCTAATCTTGAGAACACTTCTTAAGCTCCTGTCCACTGCCCAAATAATCCTAGAAAACACTATGGAAAACCCAATGCTAACAAGGCTTTGTTTATCTAATGAAGATAGAGCAAATTACAAGATGCGATGGATGGTTCTTCCTACAAATCTGTCAACAACGAATGTTCTTTTTCAAACACCTTACCCGAGATAATCATACGTCAGAATAGTACAAACAACTACTTGAGTTGTCTGAATGCACCACAGAATTGAAATCCTACAAGAAGGAAAAATAGAGAGTACAAATAAACTGAATGAAACTACGGCCTCCATCTTTAACTAAATTACATGTTTTAAAAAACAAATAGACCATATAAAACCCTGGTTTACAATCCATGCTCAAACGCACTGCAATTCAAACAGACTCCGGCAAGCAAAAGCTGCTACCAAAAAACCCTAGCACAATTGAACGAATTATAAAACTCCTAAAGTGTAAATCGTAACTTGTAGAACGGAAGAATTTACCTTGTTATGCTCCCACTTGGCGTTGTCCTGTACCTGAGAGCTCAAGAAGGCCTTCACCTTCTCCAACGACACCACTTTGACCGCCATCGGCTCACAAGTTCGCTTCTCTAGGGTTTTACGGTGATCTCCAAACTCGACCGCGATTGCTCCTAAAACCTAACCTTACAAAATATGCCTGGCTGCGGATTAAAAGAGCCAAAATTTAATACGACTGTTTACCCTCAGTTCTAACAAATATACGTCACCGTTTTAGTCGCATCAAAATTTTCAATTATTGTATTTTCTAAAAATGAAAGTAATAATAGATTATAATTTTTAAAGTGAAACTAAACCGACGATTTGGTTAGATTTTGTCGACTCTCGGTTCGAACCAAATTGTCTAGTGGCCATAATTCCCGGCCAGAGAAAAATAACCAATCAGAGATTGACACGTGTCAGATCTCCCGATTTTGAGATGATGATGCAAATGTGAGATGAGGAGACAGATTGATTTTCAATGGTGCTGGAAACAGGAGCGATGGGTTTCTGCAGCAGCAGCACTTTCACCAGTGGATTGTCATGTATTTCAACCCAAAAGATTGCTGCAGGTTTCTCGCGTTCCTCCACGAAGACTTTCGCTTCTAAAAAGGTTTGTCTAACAATTTAACTCCACACGCTCAGCAATTCACACGGTGTTGTTCACTTAAATCTCGTCGCGCAACAGGGCACAACAATTCCAGTGGGCGAGAAGGCGCCCTTCGAGCCAGCCACGTCCCCGCCAGTGAAGCTGCTGACCAGAGTAGAGCAGCTGAAGCTGCTGACAAGGGCTGAAAAGGCTGGCTTGCTATCAGCAGCTGAGAAGCTCGGACTGTCCTTGTCGTCCATCGAGAGGCTGGGGCTGCTGTCCAAGGCTGAGGAGTTAGGAGTTCTGTCATCAGCGACTGACCCGGGAACTCCATCGGCTCTGCTGAGCTTGAGCCTGGGGCTGCTGCTGGCGGGACCGGCGGTTGTGTACTTTGTCCCCGAGCAGTATCCTTGGGAGGTAGTGGTGCAGGTGTTGGTGGCGGTTGTGTGCGTTGCTGGTGGCTCGGCTGCTTTTGCTGCGTCCAGTTTGGTATCTGACTTGCAGAAACTGAAATGAGTCTTCTATAGCTCGATGAACTATATATATATATATATATATGTATGCATGTTCAATTTTGATGATATTCGATTTCAGAAACACATTTTCTGCCCAACATGTTTCAGGTGAGTTTCTGCAATTGATCTAGTACGTTCATGTGCCTCTTAAAACTAGAGCATTGCCAGTTTTGTGCTTGGATAGGATAGGTTAACTAGTTTAATTGAGACAAGTTACTTTAGAATTCGAGAGCCTTTCTAGCTGATTAGTTCAAGACACTGATTATCAACTTGGATGTGATAATGAGCATGAGAAATGGTGAAAAAAATATACTTGTCCAAGACGACGGCTAGAAGATAATTATAGAAGGATAGAAAAGAAAATTTGTATAGAAAACTATTCATAGAAATCAAAAAAGGAGCTATTGAGAATTAACAGCCCCTGGTGAGGATCGAACTCACGACCTTTCGCTTACGAAGCGAACGCACTACCACTATGCTACAGAGGCTACTTGCTTTTTTAAAGGCATTATTGAAACATGTAATGTAAATCATTTTTACTATTTCATCTTTTACCATTCGGGACTTCTTCCGACTGACTGTACTCTACTCCATCCAGCTTCTTCTTCTTCTTGAGCAATGAGTTTCTGGAGTTTTGCAAATTAAACCCTAGCTAGTATAGGGTTTGGTGAATAATTCTCTGCTTCACAACATGAAATTTTTGAAGGACGACAATCCAATTGTAATGGAGGTTAACGTGGTAGATGAGTTGAACATATTCATTGAAAAGTGACTGAAATACTTTTGTATGAAGAATGTAAAATTTCAGTAGACTTTCTCCTATAGTGACGCTATTTAATCCGAAAGCAAAGAATGGATAGGTTTCGCCGAAGTTGCTAATCTTGGTGTAGGAAATGTTCCGGAAGGAAATAAACTTTCTAATCGTACATCGAGGCTTAAGAAACTATGTGGCTAATGAGTGTTTAAGTATAATATATTTATAAGGATTTGGTTGAGTGTGAGTTTGTGACTCCCCTCCATCCAAGTCCAACAAAAGTTCACAAAAGGCGCTCCATCTAAAATTTTGCAATATCTTCCGCTCATATCCGAGTTTTAACCGGTTTTTTAACTCTTAAGATGCATATAACATGAGATGGCACGTCAAAAAACATGTTGTTCATACAAAAGCAAGACATCTAGCTGACTCGTTACAATTGAATAAAGTAGATTAAACATTTCAACAGTTTGTGTACGAATTAAGAAGTGTACACCTTCACTCATGTACCCATGGTTGAAACCACAAGGAATAATTATTAGTCAACACATTACGTAACCGGTGATATAAGTTATCTATAACCTACCATCTTGGTTAAGCACGAGCAGATCCGGCCCTGAGGGGTGGCAGGTAGAGGCGGATGTCCGGGGCTCACTCGCCTCAGAGGTCCATTTTTTTTTCAGAGGCCCACTTCTTTTTTTTAAAAGGAAAAAGACTTTCATATAAAAGTTGCTTAGTTTAGAAATTCATATTTGTAACTAGTCTCAACAAAATTTAAGACAAACTGGAAACCGATGATGTTGATCGAGACAAACTGAAAAAAATTATTGAAATTATATTTATAGAGTAATATTATGTTGTAAGAGGCTCTACATGTATGTTTTGTCCAGTGACCCATAAAAGGTCAGAAACAGGCCTGAGCATGGATAGTAAATATATGATGCATTTTTGTTAATATTAGATCATTGACAACTTGGAAATGAATTGACGTATATTTAGCCCCATTAACTGATGATTAACTTGATGGAATAATGGTAGTTCTAGGCACAAAGACTTCATCTCACGCTCTCTAGCGCCCTTCATCTTTGTCTGTTTCTTAAGATTAAGAAATGTCATATTGTGTTTCTACGCTCTCCTTATATATTTTTCCAAATGCATCTTGACTTTGGAGTGTCAATTCAGAAGTTTAGCTTCCATGGAATGAAATGTTCAATGAAGGAACTCTTGGAGCTATCTCCGATAAGGAAGGTATGGTTGAACACATATGGCTATGCCTTTTCTAAAACATTTTGCTTCAGTGCAAAGAGTCAAGGAATTCTGCATCAGTGCAAAGAGCCTAAGTAAGCGCGAAAAGTACTCGTTTTATATAACATGATGTATGGAAGGACGACAAATTTTCTACAATGTGTTCTTTAACCAGCTCAATATATTTTTGCATAAAATGCTCTATAGTTTCTTAAACGTAATGCGGCTACTAGAGCTCTTTGATGTTGAGATATCTCATTGAAGAGAAATTTGATTTTCTTATTTTGATGTGGTTTATTAAGTTTGTATGTGTGGTAAATGATATCACTTAAGCAACCACAAGACAATGTTATCTTCTCTAAGTCAGTAAGAAAAACTCAAGAACACATACTCGATGAACTAAATCAAATATAACATTATGTATGCTTTCAAGTGATAAAATTATGATTTGTGTATACCACTGTTTAGTGAGAGTAAAATATGATTTTCTTACATAGTGGAACATGTGGTAGACACATCATAAATGGAGACATACATTATCTCATTTGTTATGTATGTCTTCGGGAGTTGCATACATAATCCGCATGTTGCGTAGATATTTAAGGAATTCATGTTGGAAAATTTTGGATTTTCAAGGTGTGAAGAAAATGAGTTTCTCTTATTTTCATGAGCCAATGTCGGTGTCGTTTATACATCGAATTGAATAGTTAAGATCTTGATAAAAATCCTTGCAAGGTGTACTATAAGATCGACTATTCGAACGCCGAAATTGATCAAATATCGAATGAGATATCGATACTCCAAGTTGCATAGAAAACATGCATAGTTTGAGTTCATTGGGAATGGATGTCAAGGCTTTATGTTTTCACTTGGTTGATATCCCACATTGGTGGGATGAAGCAAAATGTGTAACTTCTTATATAAACATGTTGTTGACATGTATAAGTCGTTAAACAAAGCTATTCTCCAACACCTACGCGGGCGCCCAGGGGGGGGGGGGGAATCACGACCCGATTTCGCCGAAAACGTGAAGGAACTTGTGTGCGCCCGCATGTTACGGACACGAATGTAGCTCCAATCGGGGTGCGAGATGACAGCTTAAGTCACTATGTGATTTATGTAGATGCAAATTTTGTTTAAGAAACAAAACGACGTAGTTTTGTTTTTCGTTGAAGATCAAAAGATTTGGACTCAAAGATCAAGAGAGTTGGTCCAAGTTCCTCTTTTAATCTCCAGCCGTTTCTCTCCATTTATGTTTGGGAGGTTACGAGAAGATGGAATGGAAGGGGCATGAGGGGTTGGCTCTACATCACTATATAAGGAGGGGTGCATTCTCCTTTGAAATCATCCGAAAAACAACAACAATCCTCTCTCATTTGGTTTCGAGTTCTTCGTTTTGAGTTTGCTTTGGTGGTAGTGTGAAGGCTGCAATCCTTTCGCTTCAACTGATTAGTGCAATCAGATTGAGGTTCCGTTGTCGTATCCTGGGAAGCCAATTGCCTAACCACACCCAGCACGTAAGGGAGGCAATTCAGCTTTAAGGAGATTGCCGAGCAAGCTTCAACGTCATTCTGGTTTTGTACCTCTTACTTCAGTAACTTCAGTGTTGTGTACACGATTATTTGCGAACTCTTGTATACTGTGCTTATTTATCGAACAATCTTAAAGCTGAAAATTTCTCACAGACAGGTTCTGAGTTCTACCTTCGAGTTACTGAATTTTCCTTTCTCTGTGTAGAAATGGACACTGAACACCAAACCATGGATGTTGACCAGAACATTCCAGCCAGTGATTCAGTTCTGCAGATGCTGACTGAAGTGGCAATGGGTGTGGACCCGGCTCCGGTTCCTAGTGCTGCCAGAGTGCAGCCTTCTGTGGGAACAAGTGGACTGCAACGGACTCCTGCTGTTGCAGCTGCCCTACCAGTGTTTAACCCACTACTGACTACGGTCGGGAATGGACCCGCGGGTCCTATTCCAAACGGGACTATGGCACGAGTGCCCCCTGCAACTATGCCGGCTGAAAAGCCTGAAAAATTCAATGGCCTGAATTTCAAGAGGTGGCAACAGAAGATGCTGTTCTATTTGACCACTCTGGGCCTGGCTCGGTTCTTAACTGAGGATCCTCCGGTTGTCAGTGAACATGACCCAGATAACCAGAAGCGCATGGCCTGCATGATGTGGCAAGATTCTGATTATTTGTGTAGGAACTATGTCATGAATGGCCTGGCTGACAGTCTGTACAATGTGTACACGTGCATGAAGACAGCCAAGGAGTTGTGGGAGTCGTTGGACCACAAGTACCGTAGGGAGGATGCTGGCTCCAAAAAGTACATTGTGGGTAGGTTTCTTGATTACAAGATGACTGACTCTAAGACTGTTGTGAGTCAAATGCAGGAATTGCAACTCATTTTCCATGAGATTGCTGCTGAGGGAATGCTGCTGAGTGAGTCATTCCAAGTTGCTTCGGTGATTGAGAAGCTGCCTCCAGGCTGGAGAGAGTTCAAAAACTACCTCAAACATAAAAGCAAGGAGATGAGTCTGGAGGACATCTATGTAAAGCTCCGGATTGAGGAGGAGAACCGAGGCTCTGACAAGAGGCTGAAGGTGACAACTGAAAGGGCCAATGTGGTGGAGCATGGTGAAAGCTCAAAGAAGAAAAAATTTTCACACAAACTGGCTCCGAAGGGTATATCCTTCAAGAAGAAGCAGCAGCCTAAGTTCCAGGGGAAGTGCTTCAATTGTGGCAAGACAGGTCACAAAGCTGATGAGTGTTCTAAGCCCAAAAAGAAGAAGAAGGAAGTCAATATTGCTGAGGCTGATGAGGACTACCTTGTAGCTGTCATTTCTGAGCTGAACCTGGTGGACTCAAATGACAGAGACTGGTGGCTGGACACTGGTGCTACCCGCCACATCTGCTCAACTGAAAGTGCTTTCTCCACTCTGAACAAGACTGGAACTGGAGATAAGGTGTACATGGGCAACTCAGCCACTTCTGAAGTGAAAGGGAAGGGCACGGTGATCCTGAAGTTCACCACTGGCAAGAAGCTGCAGTTGAACGATGTCCTGTTCGTGCCGGATATTAAGAAGAACCTGATTTCTGGGACAGTGCTGGATAGCCATGGATTCAAGATGACATTCCAATCTCAGAAGGTAGTACTTGTCAAGAATGACATGTATGTTGGTAGGGGTTATGTGAAAGATGGCTTGTGGAAGCTGAATGCTATTGATATCCAAGCTGATGTAACTGATGTCAAACCAAAAGCTATGAATAAAATTGGTTCTTCTGCTTATTTGATTGAGTCCTCTAATTTATGGCATGAACGTTTAGGACATGTGAATAATGAGTCCATCAGGAAATTAATGAATTTGGAATGTATACCCAAAGTTCAAATTAACTTCGAACATAAATGTGAAACATGTGTTGAAGCTAAATTAACGAGGACATCCTTTCATAGAGTTGAAAGAAATACTGAGCCCCTCGAATTAATACATAGTGATCTATGTGATTTGAAATTCTTGCCAAGTAGAGGTGGAAACAAATATTTTGTGACTTTCATTGATGACAGTACAAAGTATTGCTACATATATTTGCTTAAAAGCAAAGATGAAGCTGTTGAGAAATTTGCCATCTACAAGTTAGAAGTTGAGACTCAACTTGACAAGAAAATAAAAAGAGTGAGAAGTGATCGTGGTGGTGAATATGTTGAACCGTTTGGGGCATTCTGTGCACAACACGGTATTATTCATGAAGTGACGCCACCATATTCACCTCAGTCTAATGGTGTTGCTGAGAGAAAGAACAGAACACTAAAAGAGATGATGAATGCAATGTTGTTAAGTTCTGGACTACCCCAGCCAATGTGGGGGGAAGCCATCTTATCTGCAAATTATCTCTTAAATAGAATACCTCGCAAACGAAATGATAAGTCTCCTTACGAACTATTTTTAGGACGTAAGCCTTCTTATAAACACTTGCGAGTGTGGGGGTGCCTAGCTAAGGTACTGGCACCAGGTCCTAAGAAAATGAGAATAGGACCAAAAACCATTGATTGCATTTTCATTGGTTATGCGCGTAACAGCAATGCATATCGATTCCTGGTTTATAAATCACAGAATCCAAATATTCATAAGAATGATATTTTGGAATCAAAGAATGTGTGGTTTTATGAACGTGAATTTCCATACAAAGGTATGGTGAGTAATTTGGATCCTCCTAACCAGGAATCACCTCCTGAAGAAATTGGAGAATCATCTCAAATTCAGAAAGATGAACCTGAGAATGAGTGTGATTCAGAAGATCTAAGACGCAGCAAGCGAGTGAGAGTCGAAAAGTCTTTTGGTCCTGATTTCTTAACGTATATGCTTGAGGCAGAACCTCGAACATATAAGGAGGCTGTAAACTCTATTGAGGGTCTCTTATGGAAAGAAGCCATAAGAAGCGAAATTGACTCCATTATGCAGAATCATACATGGGAGTTAGTAAATCTTCCTCCTGGAAATAAACCACTGAGTTCTAGGTGGGTATTTACTAGGAAGATGAAGGTGGATGGCACAATAGATAAGTATAAAGCGAGACTTGTAGTCAAAGGGTATAGGCAGAAAGAAGGTCTAGACTACTTTGATACATTTTCTCCAGTGACAAGAATTACTTCCATTAGAATGATAATTGCCCTTGCGGCATTGCGCAATTTGGAAATTCATCAAATGGATGTGAAAACTGCATTTCTCAATGGAGAATTGGAGGAAGAAATATATATGGAACAACCTGAGGGTTGTGTTGTGCCAAGACAAGAGAGTAAAGTTTGCAGACTTGTTAAGTCTCTCTATGGTCTAAAACAAGCGCCAAAAAAGTGGCATGAAAAATTTGACAGTGTGATGATGTCAAATGGTTTTAAAATCAACGAGTGTGACAAATGTGTATACATTAAGAACACTAATCATGGATATGTGATTTTGTGTTTGTACGTTGATGATATGCTTATTGTGGGAAGCAATGAAGGCATGGTGAAATCAACGAAAGCCATATTAAACTCTAAGTTTGATATGAAAGATTTGGGACTGGCTGATGTCATTTTGGGAATCAAAATTACACGAACAACATATGGTCTCAAATTAAGTCAGTCACATTACGTGGACAAAATTCTGGACAAGTTTGGAAAAGAGAGTTCCGGTGTGTCTAGAACTCCAATTGATATTTCAAGACACTTGTCTAAAAATAGGAAAGAAAGTGTCAATCAATTGGAATATGCCAGGGTGATAGGCAGTCTGATGTACTTAATGAATTGTACTAGACCAGACATAGCTTATACCGTAAGCACACTTGCAAGGTATACAAATAACCCAGGATTAGAACACTGGGAAGCAATCGTGAGAGTACTGAAGTATCTACGATTCACTCGGGAGTATGGGTTACACTATACCCGAGATCCTAGAGTCATTGAAGGATTTAGTGATGCCAGTTGGATTTCAGATATAAAAGATTCGAAAGCCACGAGTGGTTATGTATTTACTTTAGCAGGTGCTGCTATATCTTGGAAATCCTCTAAGCAAACTGTGATAACCAGATCCACGATGGAAGCTGAGTTTGTCGCATTAGATAAATGTGGTGAAGAAGCTGAATGGTTAAGAAATTTTGTGGAGGATATTCCAGAGTGGACAAAACCTGTGCCGGCAATATGCTTACACTGCGATAATCAGTCAGCTATTGGACGGGCACAAAATGTCCTGTATAATGGTAAGTCTAGACATATCCGTCGACGACATAATACCATTAGACAGCTGCTCTCTACAGGAGTCATTAGTATTGACTATGTAAGGTCCAAAGAGAATATTGCGGATCCGCTAACCAAAGGGTTAAATCGGGACCTAGTAGAGAAGTCAGCTAAAGGAATGGGATTGAAGCCCTAATGAAATAAGTCAATGTAAAAGGAAAAACCCAACCATGATGACTGGAGATCCCAAGAACTTGGTTCAATGGGACAACCTCTTTGCTGAGACGAAGTGAGATCACTGTGGGGGGTAAAAACCCCAGACCCATTCCTTAATAATCAGTGATTCCTGTATGAGGTTAAGCTTAAAGCTTTTAATGATTCTGTGGAGTTGGAATTGAGAATTCCAAATAGGGTAATGCAGGATTACCATATTAGAAATCACCTATGCGAGAGAGAAGTGTGGCCGCTTCAAAGGAGAATTATGTGGGCTTACTTCTTTAGCAACTCTCGCAGAACCAGGCAGGGGTTTCAGGGCCATAATGAAATCCACCCATGAGAAATGGATGTATGCCAGGACAATATCTGTGAAAGATGTGTACGTCATTTACACAATAAGACGAACAGTTCAAAGACATCGCGTCTACTGAATAGTCAGTAAAGAATGCATATCTTTCAAGGGAAGGTTCAAAGGTTGTGCCCACCTATCCTTTGCAGATATTGGCCGCAGAAACTATCACCACCAGTGTAGAGTCTTGATTTGTTTTCACTTATCGATTTTCTTCATGTGGGGGATTGTTGGAAAATTTTGGATTTTCAAGGTGTGAAGAAAATGAGTTTCTCTTATTTTCATGAGCCAATGTCGGTGTCGTTTATACATCGAATTGAATAGTTAAGATCTTGATAAAAATCCTTGCAAGGTGTACTATAAGATCGACTATTCGAACGCCGAAATTGATCAAATATCGAATGAGATATCGATACTCCAAGTTGCATAGAAAACATGCATAGTTTGAGTTCATTGGGAATGGATGTCAAGGCTTTATGTTTTCACTTGGTTGATATCCCACATTGGTGGGATGAAGCAAAATGTGTAACTTCTTATATAAACATGTTGTTGACATGTATAAGTCGTTAAACAAAGCTATTCTCCAACACCTACGCGGGCGCCCAGGGGGGGGGGGATCACGACCCGATTTCGCCGAAAACGTGAAGGAACTTGTGTGCGCCCGCATGTTACGGACACGAATGTAGCTCCAATCGGGGTGCGAGATGACAGCTTAATTTTGCATTCCGTCTAAGTCACTATGTGATTTATGTAGATGATATCAACTATATAACATGCAAATTGGTTAAGAAACAAAACGACGTAGTTTTGTTTTTCGTTGAAGATCAAAAGATTTGGACTCAAAGATCAAGAGAGTTGGTCCAAGTTCCTCTTTTAATCTCCAGCCGTTTCTCTCCATTTATGTTTGGGAGGTTACGAGAAGATGGAATGGAAGGGGCATGAGGGGTTGGCTCTACATCACTATATAAGGAGGGGTGCATTCTCCTTTGAAATCATCCGAAAAACAACAACAATCCTCTCTCATTTGGTTTCGAGTTCTTCGTTTTGAGTTTGCTTTGGTGGTAGTGTGAAGGCTGCAATCCTTTCGCTTCAACTGATTAGTGCAATCAGATTGAGGTTCCGTTGTCGTATCCTGGGAAGCCAATTGCCTAACCACACCCAGCACGTAAGGGAGGCAATTCAGCTTTAAGGAGATTGCCGAGCAAGCTTCAACGTCATTCTGGTTTTGTACCTCTTACTTCAGTAACTTCAGTGTTGTGTACACGATTATTTGCGAACTCTTGTATACTGTGCTTATTTATCTAACAATTCAATCATGAATTCAAAGTTTGAGAACATATAAGAAAACATGCTCATATGTTGGATTACAGGTCGGTTAGAGATCATTTATGTTCCTGACTCCAACTTGATGCCTACGAGATTGTGATAATCTATTTTGGCTATGACAATATTTACTAGCATGTTATGAGGCATCAATTAAAGATATGGTTAATGTTTGTTGTGACTATGATACTTCCGATTTCATATTATGAAAAATCGTTTAATTATTCTGTGACAAATTTGATGGTACCATATTTTGTTAATAACTAAAAATAGTCAATGTGAGAACCATTGGTATCGGAACCGATACTCATAGACCATATTGTGACAAACTCCCTTATGCATCCCCCTCATACTAGAATATCACCCAAGGTCTTTCGTGAGCATGTATCTCATATGGGTGTTGCCTCATTGGAGGATACTGATTTAGTGAGAATTTATATATGTGTTGCTCAATGTTTCATATAGGCTTTGTCTATTTTTTGAATTATATTCTGCCGAACTCATTTTTACACAATACACTCTTTATAATTTTCTTGATCTCACTTTTCAGAAGACCATTTGGAAATAGATGTATAATTTTCATGTTACGCACCACGGTGAATCCATGTCTTTTAGATGTGTTGCTATACGTGACAAACTCGATTTAGTAACGATTATGATTACGAAGATTGCCTTGATCTTATGTTTGCAAAGTTAATGAATCGGATATTTTTGGATATATCTTTATGATATTGTTAAGGTATGACATCCTTCATAAAACAGCACAAGAAGATGTTACAATACTCCCTGAAGATCGTAGTTGGAGCACAATCTGAAGATTGACAAAATAGCAACAAAGCACAAGAAAGTATTATAGCACTCTGTGGAACACAAAAGCCGAGGCAAGCTAAGCAAAAGATAAATGACAGAAATTGTTATAGCAATCCGTGATGATTTGAAGATAGAGCAGAATAGAAGACCATCTTTAAGCTACATGGAGAAAGTCCGAAGAAGTATTGCAGGTGTCGCGAAAGCTCAAGGAGCATTGCAATCGTCTTCAAGTGATCAGCAAACGTCATCATGTGAGCGGAAGCAATCAAGAAAGATAAAGTTTCCAAATTTCAATTTAGGAAACTAAATTTCAACAACTCCGCAAGAATCTAGGAGAAAATTCAAGAGGTGCTGAGCTGTCCTAGTAATCCGAAGGCAACGAGGATTTGCAAAAGCTGATCATTGATGAAACTATAGAAGAGTGCAGAGGCAGATCAATTGAAACATCGGAGGCAGAGTACACACAACAAAAGACAATCGTAAAAGGCTGAGTTGTCAAATTTTGTTGAACACGGAGAGAGATCAAAACTCGCTGAGTTTGATGGATCATTGATCCACCAAACTCAACTGGAGCATGATTCGTTTAAGGATCAGTCAGCGTCTTCGGAGAACAGCAGCACATAGGTGTTGTTGCATTGATCAAGGAGAAGCAATATCTGAGTTAGAAGAACTCAGTGAGACTCCGACGGCTTGGTAGAGGTTGCTAGAGAAGTGGTTGACAAAAGATAGAACAATTCTGGTACAGAGATTGCTATAGCATTCCGTCTACTACACATAGTAATAGAATAGGTTAAGTCAGTGAGTCAGGTCTGTGGCTATTTGTTATTGGAAGTGTGTAGGTAGTACGAAGCTAGTCCGTGGGATCAGACTGCGAGCTAATTTGGGTGATCAGATTGAGCTGAGTTGGATCTAGGTTAGTAGTCGTGGTTAAACTAGCGTGTGTTAGTTTTGGAATCCATTGTACTCTAACAAATATAGTGAAACCTTGAGGACCATGAGTTGTTCTCCCCAGACTTAGGCAATTGTCGAACTGGGTAAACAAAGTGTCTTGTGTCTGTCAAAGTTCGGCCAGAGAAACAAGTTCTGCAAAAGTGATACAGATAGTGCTACATCAAACGCTGTAACTCTTCATCAGCAGCGTGCAGTAAATTTCAGCGACTATCGCAATTTTTTATGCGTATTTTTATTTCTATATTTATTTAAATACATATGCGGTCTAGTGGGAGATTGTTATATTAATTTAACATTAAACTAAGTGGTTCGAAAGTGATTCAAATATTTGCATATGCTATCATTAAACATGAAGCCAAATAAAGTGATTTGTAATTTTGGTAGGCCTATCAGGCATAATTATAGGTGTGAAATATATTTTGTATATGTTGTAGAGATAATTACGATATTCTTTGATAAATGGAATTCATAAATATCTCCATTATATCCTATCATGTACAAAATATAAATATGGTATGGTCTCGATTTACCATATCGTTCTCCAATTTCTTTAAAGAGTTTGGAGACATACGGATAGATTGGAAGCATCAACTTAAAATTTTACTTTGCATGCTTCTTTTAGATTTGTATCTATTAATTAATGATATCAGCTACGTATCATGCATTTTTAATTTACAGTAATGTGATATGCTTAATTGACTGAAATTGGTATTAACGATCGTGTTGCATATCTTATTTTGTACTAACAAGTTATTTTGTTAATTCTAACATAAAATACTTCACTCTTTTCATTATGAATGAATTTATTTGTACATTTTATTGTAAGTGCTCAAGATGACTGCACAAAGTTTGCTTAAAACTTTTTATCAACAAGGACTCGTATGTATGCATGTTCACAAAACAACTTGTCCCCTATGTATTGGTTGGTGCTCCCCACCAATGCTCAATTATTATGGAAGAGTACATTTTGATGGAAATAAGTAAAATGGAATTTTTTATGTGAAAACGATGTTCACAATGACACTTTTGTTTTGTTTAAATAATTTTATTTAAGTTTTTCATAGTAACACAACATCCAAATGGCTGGTTAGGCATACAGAGCATGAGGCACTTTAAAAAAAATATATATTTTACATCGTCTAATGAAGAGACCCATGATTCAAAATCCAAATGGAGGAAGTGCAATTCAATAGGATATCAAATACCCATGAATCATTTGGATATAGCCAGAAACAATGACGCGAGTTAAGGCACTTGGAAAGGCAAGGGATTAGCTGTGAAGAAGTAAGAATCATTTCTGTAAAGAAACTTTATTGTGTAAGAATCATTTGAAGAGTGGCTCAATTTGTTAGGGTGGAAAGAAGTAATATAAATTGTTTTTGCATCAACATAAATACTCCTGTGGGGATGAAAGATGACAAGTGTATTTCAATACCTATAAATGACAATGCATGTTTGTCTGGAGGACGCAAAATCAATTCTCCACTAAACTTGACAAATTAAATAATTATTTGCATTCTCACTTTTTTTATAACTCCAACCTCATTTCAATAATTTACAACTATTACAAAACAATCTCCAAAGTGCCATATATAATTAGAAGTGGTGACTTACCTTTAAAACCCCAACAATGACACGCTGTGTGGCGGCAGAAAAATAAAAATAGAGAAAAATTATGATTCGAATTAGGATGCCGTTTTGTTCTAATTAGTTGATCGTTTAGAGGACAGTTCATACAAGAAAATGACGCCCAATTGTAAACTGGGGTCCAAATCCATGAACACGTGTCTCCATCTGAACCAATGAACACCCTGATTTCCCGTTGGTTCCTATGCTGACTTAACTTTTGACACTTGTGCATCCAGACGACGTCGTTAAACTGAATTCCGGTACTAGGGCTTCTGAATCTTCTCCATGGTCCCCCAATTATCATATATTTAAGTCTTCGACCACCTTTCACAATAATACCACAATGGTCCCTCTTTTTTCCATCTGAACATTATCACCGCCTAAATTGAAAATTAATTTCAAAATTTGCATTATCTCAGCATCAAACAAAAACCCTTTTTTGTTTTTACATTCTAAATAAAAATTAAATCTTTGTTGTGGGACTGTGATTCGGATATGTTGTTACTTAGGGTACGATTTTGTCATTTTATAAAAGTTGAGGGGTGAAGATAATAAAAACAACATGTTTTGTCGCCTCTCAGCCATTCATGGTCTGACACGTTGTGTAACATTATCTGTGACTTTACACTGTGCTGATTCACTCTGCATAGTTTGCTTTTCTCAGATTGATCATTATCATTTCCCAGCTTAATTAGGGCGCGATAAACCAGTTGGGTTTCAATAATTTAGGGTTTCCTGGTTTCATTTTATTTGAAAGATGTAGTTGGGCACTTGGCAATTCAGCTTGTATATAGTCAGTCGAGTCGCAAATACCTCATGAATATATGTATGTAATGTCACACAAGCCATGTATATACACTACACCAGGCGTATAAAAGATGTGAATGAGGTCACAAAAAAAAAAATGCAACAATGTGAGTTGATGCATGTATGAAGGAAGGAAGAGACACTTTACATTGAGTTGCAGTAACTTATCAGCTTGCTAGTTGCTACTTAACTTGATGTGAAGCTGACGACACATGGGTTAACCTTAAATGTCCACCTTTTTAAGGATACCACAAACATCCACCAGATACTTCAATATCACAGTAATTTTTTGTTGTTATGGCATCAGTGAAAATCTTATAACCAGATTCCTCATAAACAAAAAGATCAACCATTTTCATTCGACCTAAAAGCCAGGTCTTTTTTTTTTCTTCATATAAATATCTTTCTTTTTATCTTACATCTTTCTTGATTTTCTTATCAGGTTTTGGTACCCTAAGAAACACACAAAGGCTCTGAAGAAAGGGCTTGTATCTGTTAACCAAAACAAGTAAAGTTATGGGGAGAGGGAGAGTGGAGTTGAAGAGGATAGAGAACAAAATAAACAGACAGGTTACCTTTGCAAAGAGGAGAAATGGGCTCTTGAAGAAAGCCTATGAGCTTTCTGTTCTTTGTGATGCTGAGGTTGCTCTCATCATCTTCTCCAACCGAGGCAAACTCTATGAGTTTTGCAGCAGCCCTAGGTAAACCACTTCTCCTCTTGATTTCATTACCTCATCAGATTATCACAATATGTATGATGGTTATCTCTCTAGAATACAGCCTGATGTAATTAAATTGCCTTTATACTGTTTTGATTATTGTTGAGTTTCAGTTCTGATCTGGGTTCTTGAGGGTCCTTTGGAAACATCCAGTATATTCAAGCTGTTTCTGTTAATTTGCAAATGAGGGTTTGAGGTTTCATAGTTACAACTCTTTCACGGGTTTTGTTTTTGTAAGTAAACCTCTATACTTTAGGTTTAGATCTGATGCTTATTTCCTTGAATCCAGCCAAGTTATTTGGTTTTCTTGATGATACACTATGTGGGTAAACTTACTTAGTCTTCCTCTTCCATTCCATTCCTGCTCCACTTTTCAGGTATCATCGCTTCTGATTCTGCTGTGTATCTTGTTGTTGAAGTTGGGTGTGGACAAAGTTTATGTTTTGATATTTGAAATGTCATTGAATGGCTTGTTTGCTAGATTCTTTTTATGGTTAATACACTGCTGCTGGGGGTTAAAGAGTGAATCTTGGTGGATAAACAACTGTTACATGATGTTGATGATTAGACTTGTTCAATCTGAGTGTGTGTCGACTCTTATTTCCCAAAGTACTTTTAACCAATAATAAAGAGACTGGTGCACTGTTGAGATTCGAGTCCAGCTAGAGATGTGATGTAGTTGCAGTGATGCTAACCGCATCTTTCTGCTCTTTGTATGAAAATTGTCTCATTCATCAAAAAACAACTTCCAAAGCTGCAGCCATATACCAACTGTTAAGTTCAGAGGCCATCATTTAGATGATGTTTACTACATGACTGCAGTTATATGATATGGACCTTTGAGTATTAGCTTTGCTTAAACTCAAAACCAGTTATTCAACCAATGATGTCTGAACATATCTTTTAATGCTCCAATTAGAGTGCCTGCAGACCCAATATCAGCCTTATTGGTGTGTAACCATTTTTCTTTTTGTTATATGCATTCCCTAAAATGATCTCATATACATGACAAGCATAATCTCAAAGAGATATGCTGGAGGTTGATATTTTGGTTTATTAACCTTCATAACAGTACTCTGCAGATACTATCTCTTTACCTTTTCATCCATACACAATAATGGATGGATGATTTGATCTTAAATAGAACATATTTCGGTTTTGTTGTATGTGTTTTTTCTGTTCAATGTACATCTCCTTTATAACTGGTTCGTTCGGAGAAGATAATGTCATTCTAAGAAATAAACATGCCTATATACACAACTTTTCTGATACTATAGGATAGTTGGAGGAGCTGAGGTAGAAAGGATGTGTAAATGCCTCAACCCTATTTAACAACATATCCTGCTACTTAATTACCTATGTACATTTAAGATGATACTAATTTGTATACATGGCAATATGAGTTATGTACATATTGCATTCAGTCCATACAGCTAGAGAGTAGAATTTATTTATACCCAAATACTTTTGCTATTGTTAGTTATCAGTTTCCCATGATACTAATCTCTACTAGACAGTTCAACAGTATTTCACTGGCTGGTAATGAATAGCCCTCCTTATCAGCATCATGCATTTATGATCTTTAAACTAACAGTCATATCCTAGAAGCCAAGCTGGCTATGGAATATACAAATATCAGTCAGTGAATAATTTATGATGGCACTCATTTCCTAAAAGTATGACTATATTTCTACAGGAATGAATATTGGTAGAGATCTTTTATGCATTGATTTCTATGGTGTATAACTATATAGTTTCTAATGATTGGAATAGGATTCTTTTCACTGAAAAAACAAAATAGGTACGAGTTCAATTGTTTATATGATCATCTGGGCATATTAAGTACATATCAGTTGTGTATCCGCATGAATGCGAGTGTATGTTCCACACGCATTATTATCATACCCCATTTGTTTATTTTTTTTTCTAGCATGGTTAAAACCATTGAAAGGTATCAGCAGTGCAGTTACAGCGCCCTGGAAGCTAGTCGCGCACCCTTTGATTCCCAGCAGGTAAAAATATATATTGCATAAGAAGTAGTTGATCCGAAAACTAAGCATAAGAGTTGGGGTGTGTGGTGCTTCAAATCTTGTACCATAATTAACCTCATAATTATGAGTGTTGCTTGCAGAATAATTACCAGCAGGAATATCTGAAGCTGAAGGGAAGGGTTGAAGCACTGCAGAGAAGCCAAAGGTGAAATTCACATCACATATATTTTACACATTGACTAGTTGCTCCTTATCTTAGTATCATGCTACACAAAAATTGATATAAGTTATTCAGTTTCCATGTCAAGTTCCCTCCAAACTCTCTCATACAAAATTTTATGGACAGAAACCTCCTGGGTGAGGATTTGGCCCCTCTGAACACCAAGGAGCTTGAGCACCTTGAACATCAGTTAGAGATTTCCCTGAAGCAAATTAGATCCACCAAGGTAACAAAGACATGCCCCCCAGTAATATTAGCTATCTACATTTTTACTGGTGGTCGATTTAAGTACTTCCCCAGTAACGATTTGGTGAAGCTACTATTGATGATATGTTGGCATGCACTGCATTCTAAAAGTGTAAAATAGTTCAGTAGCAGTTGCAAGTATAGACAGTGACAAATACATAATTCTATTTACACATAACAAACTGCGATTTTCCTCATGGCTTTTCGTTTCAGACTCAATACATGCTTGACCAGCTTGCAGATCTTCAGTTGAAGGTAAAATTAATCCACAGCCCAACTAGAAACCTGCATCAACTGAACATGTTTTTGACCTGTATTATGCAGGAGCAATCTCTGCTAGAGACGAACAAAGCCCTGAAGAAAAAGGTATGAATTTTAAATAATATGCAAAAACCCTCCTTGGACTTTCTGGCTTGATTTACAATGTTTGTTTCTCTGTGATAGTTGGAAGCAGACAACATGGAGAGAATTCCATTCCCTCAGCCCTGGGAAGATGGAGGTCATAATCATAACATCCCTTACCTTCGCCTTGGAACTCATTCGGAGGCCTTTTATCAGCCTATTGGGATCAGTCCCACCATGCAGCTAGGGTATGTATGTAATTAATCAAAAAAAAAAAACGTCAACATTTCTGGGGTATCCAGAGAAACATTAATGCATCTATAAATTGTTTCTTGATTTATAGATACAACAACCATGCCGGAGCTAATGAAGTAGGTGATGCAAACCACCAGCCTGAGGCCGTTAACAGCTTCATGCCAGGGTGGTTCCTTTGAACTTCTGATCCAAAAATCTCAGGCTTGAGGCATTGGTTTCACATCTTTTGATTTTCAAGATATATGGTTTATGCAACTTATTAGAGTTGTTCCTAAATAAGTCTTTTGAACTCAGATGTGTGTTGTGCTCAATATGATCGCTGGTTGTATTGTAATTATCTGAACCAAAAATATCTTGCATACAGTTGGAACTTTTCAATACATTTTGCTACTACACCATTTGCCGGATTATCTTATTCTATTTAGTTAAAGAATTATGGCATATTATAACTCCAAAATACCAAACAACGTTATTTGATGATCAACTCTATTTTATTGCATTACACTAAATGTGGGATGCAAGTTTTTTCAAAAATACATATTCTGAGACCAAAAGCATCTCCCATGTAAATTACCTTAATGTGTTAAGCTAAGAGATGTACTTAAACTCTTAACTTAATATTTTTGGTTAAAGTGAGCCAGCCTATATAATAGACTTCAAGACTGATGATATTTAATATTTTTCTCTCTGCTATCGTCAATACAAATTTTGAATTAATAGGTTATGGTCAACTTCCGTCCTGGTTATCGTCGAATAGTTAAATTGTTCGACGCCTAAACTGTAAAATAAATACGGTCATATATAGGACCATCGCCGACAGCAATATGATGATATTTACGGCGATAATATGATAGAAAAATACCGTGGTAAATACGCCGTAACAACGTCGGGTACGTGGGGTAGCCACAGAAAAAAATGGAGTGCTCATAAGCCGATTATCAGAGGCAACAGTGCTATGGTTTCAAACGGTAATTTGGAAAATGCGAGTAATTCCTTGACCATCATATCACCGTGATTTTTGCGAGTAATTCTTTGACCATCGTATCACCACCGTATCACCGTGCTATAATCGATGGTTTTTGCAATAGTAACCAACAAAATATTCGACGAGTTTCTGACGGATAACCGTGGGATATCCACGAAAAAAAACTGTGGTGCTTATACGACAGTTATCCAACGAAACGGAACTACGAGTTTTGATGCTAATACTATAAATTCGAGTAATTCTTTAACCATTATATCACCGTCGTAAAATCACGATGGTAATACGACAGTAACCAAAAAAAATATTCGATGGGTTTGCGACGATTAGCCAACATAATTTTGGAAATAAAACATTGTGGCTATGCGATGCTTATTTGACTGTTTTGTATAGTATTCATAAAATTAGTAAAAATATTAATAATTATTTTCTTAAAAATTTAAATTATAAAATACTGGAAATTGCATATTAATAAAACTTTAATTAATGACTAAAACATAAAGAATAAAACCAAATTCGAATGTTTACGACTAGAAATATTATACAAAATAAAATCAACTCTCATCGTTGTCGCCTAGATCATCATCAGGCGTCTTGTCTTGGCGCCACCATCATCGTCTTCTACGAGATGGTGGATGCTTAGGAATACCGTTCCGAGCCCAGTGCAAGGCATTCTAAACCTGCTGCTTCACCACATCTTTCAGGTTGCCTGTGAATTTTTCGAACATTGTAGCCATCTTCACTTCAGAGAGTGTTAGATCTGTGCAGCAACGGGTGGGGATGTGACACTGGGCTAGTTAGCCCCTCCCTCGAATCAGCTTCCCCGAACCATAGTAGGCCCAACACCAATGACCCCGGGGCAACTTATGTATCTGGGAAAGTCTCACTTCAACAACAAACATGTTAAAGTCCTCGCCCTCGCCAATAGGTTCTATAGAGCTTCTGTCCGCGCCATGCGCCTCTCCTTAACTGCTCGGCCCAGCTATATCACTTACCATATTTTGAAACCTGTCATCAATTTAAACTATACTTCTTAACGCACCCAATGTATGTCATTTCTTTTATTGTCTCTCTATGATGTGTCCAATTATAATAGTCCTTAACGAATTCGTAGTTAAACAAATGATTTTCAGCAACTCCAATTTCACGAAATAACTTGTTCTTATACTTACTGCATGAACAACGTATCATATTTTCATCAAATACTTACCCATTCTGAGATATTGCTTCAAAAAACATACTGACACCTTCCATAAACAACATTATTATATGATTCACCGGGATTACGTTGTTTGTACATCCAAAAGTATTTTCGAACCAACTCTTTCAAGGAAAATATGCTAGACATATCTGCAATACCTCTTATTCGACATATAAGCTACTAACGCAACAAATAAACCTACATAATTTATATATACGCGTTCAATAACTAAATGATAGGTTGGGAAGTAGATTACATGATTATAAATTGCTAAATCCGAAATTCGAGAATGTGTGAAGTGAAGAAAAAAAATGTTATGTGGTGTAGGGAGAATGACCAAATATAGAAGACATCCTAAAATAACAGAAAAATATCGATATTATACGTCGGTTATACTGGGGACATTAATCTGTTGCATCACAATATTACAACGAAAACTATCACCGTCGTAAACCGTTTTATATTACGACGAAAACAATCACCATTGTAAAGTCGGTATATTACGACGGTAAAACCCGTCACAAACCTTATCATCGTAAGCACATCGTACAAGCTATCATATTGTGTACTGTGTTTACGGCAAAAGTTTGCTTGCCGTACATCAGTCAAAAGTCCGCCGTATATTATGCGGATGTACGACGAAATATATTGTCGTAATGAACAGTTTTGCAATGTCATCGTAAACACATCGTATAAACCGCCGAAAGAATTAAACAGTTGTTTAATTATGCGACGGTATTAAATCGTCGCATAATTTCACTATAAAAGTAGTGTCTTAACAAAATATTTCATATTCAATAAATTAAGGGCACAATGAATAAATATTTACAATATTGATATTATTATTAAAAAATTCAACATTGAGAGACGTTATAATAAATATAATTTAGCGTAATTAAGCTGACTAATTATTATTCTTTTTGGTACCGACAACTTTGTTGTGGTTCCGAGATGTTATTAAAAATAAATTATCATAATCTGCTAATTATATGTACGGTTGCTGAAAAGAATATCTCTGTAGATGTTTATTATAACAATTGCTCGACTCAATTAATTCTTATATTACACGTGTCACCATCCATATTTTCCGAATCTTTAATCTTCTTCACTACTATTTCACCAACTCATCTAACAATATTTCCACGTAGAACGTTTTCTTTCCCTCTTCCGCTTTACCTGTTGTATTTTAGAAAATAAAATAAATTTTTCGGGAAATTTTTATATTGTGTCCTTTTTTTTTCTGTATCTTATCGAAACATAATTTTCAATTAGCAGATGTTGTAATGGAGAAAATAGCATCTCCATTTACTAGAAGTAACAATTAGAATTTTTGTCATACATTTGGAATTTGAAAGAATCGTTTTTTTTAAAAAAAAAAAAAAAAAAAAGAAAGATTACGAGAGCTGAAAGTAAAACAAGAAAAAGAAAAGACAAGTGTGGGGTTGTAGAAAACCAGGGAGGACCAGTGGAGAGCCAATCAATAATCGACAACGAAAATGACGAAACTAGGCGGTATTCACAAAACCACTCTCTCTTCGGATCTGAATGATGAAGAAGCATAAAAAGCACCATTTCATTCCCTTAATAAGCATTCCTTTCTGGTTTCCAAAATTACACACACACACCTCTTCCCTCTTCCCTCTTCCCTCTTCCCTCTCCACTCCATCCCTCCCCACCATCGCCGATCGTCATGCACATGTGACTCTCAACCTTTTGTTTCATTGTTTTGCGTCGGACGTGGAGAATTTAACAGTGAGTTATGGGGAGAGGACGAGTTCAGTTGAAGCGGATAGAGAACAAGATCAATCGCCAGGTCACCTTCTCCAAGCGGAGGTCTGGTTTGTTGAAGAAGGCGCACGAGATTTCCGTGCTGTGCGAGGCTGATGTTGCCCTTATCGTCTTCTCCACCAAGGGCAAGCTATTCGAGTACGCCACCGACTCCTCGTACGTCCTCTCTACTCTTATTTATCCTCCCTCCTCTGCTTCCATTTTTTCTTCTTCTTGTGTTCGCTTTTTCTCATCCTTACATAAATACATACACGTCTTGACGTGATCGTGAATTTGGTGACGTCAGTCAATCATCTCTTCTATTTCTGTACACGACGACTGTTTTATTTCTCAGTCATATCATTAGGCTTTCCCTTTGCCTACTTTAATGCAACTGCTCGTTCGCTAGCTACTGTTGCCTGTTGGTCAAGTTTTAGTTTCATTGTAGCATTTCATTTTTGGGTTACAATTCGTAGGAAGTCATCGTCATCATCATATGGTTATAAGTTTATCAAACACAAAATAAAACCCGGAGCCCCAGTAGCTAATACACACTTAAATGCTGTTGTTTTGGCTACTTGCACCTATTCCGTACACTAGCATGAATGAGACTTGGGAGTTGGGGCAGATGATATTATAAATATTAGTTACTCGATATTCCCAGCAGCTGAATGATTCTGTTTCTCTAAGCACCTAATTAATCATGTAATCCTCCATTATCTGATACTGTTCACTGTATTTTTATTCTTTCATACACCCTATTATTCTACAGTATTTGAGTTTTCAGAAAATACTTCACATTTCTTGGGATATTTTTTATACACTTGGCATCACTTATGATGTGCTGTAAAGTGAAAGAAAGGTGGATTTGTTACAGACTTGGCTTATTTGTCTTTTGTGAATTGATTTCACTATGGGAGTCTACTTATTATTCAGCAACTGTACTCTTGAAAAGATCAGGTAAAAGATAACCGTATTTCACACACTAGATAATGAACTGTCGAGGCCTAACGTATGATTGAGTATAATTATAAATTATATGCTTTTAGTTGTCTCTGTCTGATACATAGTATTTACTCTGATAAGATTAACAATCTCACACATTATTGGGTTATTGACATAGGAGATTTAGGGACGAGTTTTGAAGAAAATTTGGATCGTGTCCGATCGTCGCGAAAGTCGGGTTTCTCCTAGCGAAACGACGGTCCGGACAGGATTCACGAGCGAAGCTCGTGATGGATGGTGCTTTTGGACCATTCCGAGTCATTTCGGGAACCAAATCTCAATTTTCTTATTCTCAAGAAATTTACCCGATTTGGCAACAATTATTTTTTATTTTATTTTCTCTTTTTGGTAGTTTTCTCTTTTTAGCATTATCTTAGATTACCAAATTTGACTTTTGTTTCCGTATAAATATGGTTTTCGTGTATTAAAGACATATTTTTTAATCAATAAATTTTTAGAGTCTTCTCTAAATTTGTCATGGATTACAGTATTCTATTATGTGAATTTGTAGCTTGCGAATTCACAAACTTCCATTTATCAGTTGGTAATCAGAGCAGGCCTTTTCTTGTTGTTTTATCACTGATTTCTATCCCATGGCAAATCAACCAGCACCCGCTGTTGATTTGAACGCATTGGTCGAGGCGGTGCCTGGATTGGGTGATCAAGTGGCGGCTCTAACCACCACTGTGAACAACCAGCAGATGCAGAGGAGGATTGAACACAACCTCGTCCAATTGTTGCGCGTTAGCAGGAAGGACGTCAACGAATTGGAGTACGATTTGGGCCACCAAGGAGGGTTGATTCTTCTTCAGAAGATGAGTCCGAAGTTAAGGAAGAATTTGACTAGGAGGATAGATACAATCATCACGATTACCGGGTCAAAGCAGATATTCTGTTATTCGCTGGGACGATGGGATTTGAAGAGTACCTGGATTGGTAGATGGAAGTTGATAAGTTTTTCGAAGTAATGGAGGTCCCAGAAAGCAAACAAGTGAAGGTGGTGGCTATCCGATTAAAGAGCATTGCTGCTGTGTGGTGGGACAGACTTGTGGGCTAGCGGCAACTACTACGCAGGGGTTCAGTTCGTACCTGGAGACGCATGAAATAATTAATGGAGCGTTTCCTGCCAGAAGATTACGAGAAAATCCTATACAAGATGTCCATTGAATGCAACCAAGGGAGGAGGAGTGTCATAAAATACACCACGGAGTTCTTGAGGCTTTCTGAACGTAATGAATTGAAGAATAGTGAAGGTTAGAAATGGGCGCGTTACACTAGTGGCATAAAGGGTTCATTGCAGGAGAAGATAGATTACAAAAAGTGTGGACCGTGGAAAAAACATCCAACTTAGCACTAAAGGCAGAACTAATGGAGAAGTCCCCGCGAAACTACCAAACTTTCCAGAGGTTTCAACCACGGGATGCGACGGAGGCTAGTATAGACAAGAAAGATGAGGGAGCCAACCCTAGCACAGAAACCAACCAGCGGTCCAAACGGGTCAGGCGGAGCGCCAAATCAAAGAGGGGCCAATCGGTAAGCTAAACCAACCGAGGACAAGTGTTATCGTTGCGGCGGAGCAGGACATAGATCTGCTGCTCTTCTCCATGATGAAACTGTCGTCGAGAGTAATGAGGATGGACAAGAGGGAAGTGATGAATATTCCGGAGTAGAATTCGCTGAAGAGGAATTTGAAGAAAAGGTGAATATTGTCTTGCAGAGGATCCTACTATCTACCAAAGAGGAGGGGCAACGCAATAATCTTTTTAAGACACATTGCTTTGTGAAGAATAGGGTGTGCAATCTGATAATAGATAATGGGAGCACAGAAAACTTGGTATTTAGGAAGTTGGTGGAATAATTGCAGCTACCTACGGAACCCCACGAGAAGTCTTATTCGCTGGGATGGGTGAATAAAGGTCCTCAGGGACAAGTATCTTTAGAATGTCGTGTGCCTATTTCAATAGGGAAGCATTATCAAGAAGAGGTGCGTTGCGATGTTCTCGACATGGATGCATGTCATGTGATACTTGGTCGTCCCTGACAGTACGACAACAATATAACATACCAAGGAAGGGACAATAAATTGATGTTCACCTAGGGTACACAAAAGGTTGCTATGGCACCAGTCTTGAGTTTTGACAAACTAGCAGAGAGTAAGAAGTCCAATTTCTTGGTGATGACGCAGAGTGAGAAGGAGCTAGATGATGACGTGAAGAGATCAACGCGTTTCTGTCTGGTAGTGATCAAAGGATTATTCAGTGCAATAAACGAGGAAAGCGCGATTCCAGCCAAAGTGGAGGAGATTATGGCTATTGCAGACAAATTGGAAAACGGCCTACCTTCGTTGCGAGATATTCAAACATCATATTGACTTGATCCCAGGAGCGAGCCTCCCCAACCTTCCGCATTATCGTCTCAGCCCTAAGGAGAATGAAATTGTGAGAGAGCAGATTGAGGACTTGTTGAAGAAGGGCTTCATTAGGGAGAGCATGAGTCCTTGTGCAGTACTTGTTCTGCTCGTCCTCAAGAAAGAAAATCAGTGGAGGATGCGCATGGATAGCTAGGCTATTAGCAAGATAGAGTTACGGAGCTGGATGTCAGTGGAGGATGTCTTATCCCTCACTTAGAAGACATGTTGGATGAGCTGTCCGATTCCAGATTGTTTTCGAAGATAGAATTACGAAGCGGCTATCATCAGATCCGAATCAGGCCTGGTGACGAGTGGAAGACGGCATTTAAAAGCAAAGATGGTTTGTATGAGTGGCTAGTCATGCCTTTCGGATTGTCCAACGCGCCCAACACGTTCATTTGCGGCTGATGAAGCAGGTCTTGCGTCCTTTTATTTGCTCTTTTGTCGTTGTCTATTTTGATAATATCCTTATTTATAGCAAGACTCAGGAAGAACATTTGGAGCAATTAAGGCAAGTCTTGCAGGTTCTTCGAGATAATCAGTTATATATCAATTTTAAGAAATGCATATTCTACACCGACAAGTTGCTGTTCTTAGGTTTTAGTTAGGAAGGACGTAATTCAGGTGGATGAAGAAATGGTGGTGCCATTCGGGATTGGCCTGCACCGAAATCAGTTACAGAGGTGCGAAGTTTTCACGGCTTGGCTACCTTCCATAGACATTTTGTGCGCGACTTCAATACTATCAATGAGCCTATTACAGAGTGCATGAAGAAAGGGAAGTTTTAGTGGGTTCCCAAACAGGAGGAGCTTCGAACTAATCAAGGATAAGTTATGAACTTTTGGCGTTACCTGACTTTGATAAAAAAATTCAGGTTGAGTGTGATGCTAGCGGAGTGGGCATCGAGGCTATCTAATCTCAGGGAAAAACCAGTGGTATATTTTGGCAATAAGCTAAGTGAAGCGCGACAGAAGTGGAGTACTTATGATCTGGAATTTTATGCGGTGTTTCCTCTACGACAGTGGGAGCACTACTTGGTGCAGCGTGAATTTATCTTTTTTACTGATCATCAAGCGTTGAAGTTCCTCCATAGTCAGAGGGTCATCAACAAGATGCATGCTTGTTGGGTAAGCTTCCTTCCAAAATTTCCATTCATCATTCAACATAAGTTCAGAGTTCAGAATAAGGTGGTTGATGCGTTAAGTATGAGAGGTTCCTTACTTATTACTCTAACCCAAGAAGTGGTGGGGTTTGAGATCTTGAAGAATTTATATGAGAAGGATCCAGATTTCAAAGACTTAAGAGCTAAATGCTAATTTCAGCACCCATGCGCAGGTTTTTACATTCGAGATGGTTACTTCTTTAAAGGAGATCACTTGTGTATCCCTTGTTCCTCATTGCGCGAGAAGTTGATACGTCACTTACATGGAGGGGGACTTAGTGGTCATTTGGGACGGAACAAGACAATCGCTAGCCTAGAAGAGCGATATTACTGGCCTTACTTGCGACAAGAAGCTGCTGCCACTGTGAAGAAGTGCTATATATGTCAGGTGTCAAAGGGTCAGTCTCAGAATACTGGTTTTGATATGCCTCTACCTATCCCTGATTATATTTGGAAGGATCTCTCTAAGGATTTCGTTTAGAGCTTACCTCGGACGCAACAGGGCGTCGACTCTGTATTTGTCGTGGTGGACATATTCTCGAAGATGACACATATTATTTCCCGTAAGAAGATATCAGATGCTTCCAAATTGTGAATTTGTTCTTCAAAGAAATTATGCGCCGACATGGAGTAACGAAATCTATCAGTTCAGATCGGGACATCAACTTTTTATCTCATTTTCGGATCACGTTATGGAGGATATGCTAGACAGCACTAAACAGGAGTTCAACGGCACATCCACAAACAGATGGGCAGACTGAAGTGAAAGTGTGTGCATTGACAAGCCTAAACAATAGGATCTCGCTTTACCTCAAATCGAGTTTGCATATAACAGCGCAGTACATTCCGCCACCAGACGGTACCATTCTCTATAGTCTATACATCTGTTCCAAACCATGTTGTCAACCTGATGAAGTTGCCCAAAGGTCATGGAGTAAGTGTAGCGGCTGAAAAGATGGACGATGAGATACAAACTATGAAGGAGGAAGTGAAGATCAGGCTCGAAGCTACATGCCAGAAGAATAAGGCTGCTACTGACAAGAAGCGACGGGTGAATTTATTCAGTGTTGGGGATGAGGTGATGGTGTTCTGCGGAAGGAAGGGTTCCCAGTCGGTACTTACAAGAAGTTGCAGCCTAGGAAGTATGGACCAGTTAAGGTTATCAGGAAGATCAATGACAACGCATATGTGGTACCCTGCCAGAGTCAATGAACATCTCCAATACATATAATGTGGCTGATATTTACTGGTACCATGCAGATAAAGCTATTTGTCCTGTCCTGAACTCGGGGTCGAGTTCTTTGGTGGCGGAGGAGAATGACATAAGGGCTTCAGCGACGACTTTCAAAAAAAATTTTGGATTGTGGCTGATAGTCGCGAAAGTTGAATTTCTTGAAACAAAATGGATTCCTAGACAGGAATCGATTGTGCTTTTCGGCCATTCGGAGTCAGTTCAGGGACCAAATCTCTGTTTTCCTGTTCTCAAGATATTTATCCCATTTGGAAACAATTATCTTTTGTCTGTTCTCTTTTTGGTAGTTTTCTCTTTTTAACATTACCTTAGATTACTAAATTTAACTTATGTTTCCGTATAAATATGGTTCTCATGAATTATAAATGTATCTTTTAATCAATAAATTTTCAGAGTCTTCTCTAAATTTCTGGTGGATTCCAGTATTCTATTTTGTAAATTTGTCGCTTGCGAATTCACGGGCTTTCGCTACGTCATTTTTTGAGAATGGACTGAATCAAGATGTTTTTCCTACTACTCGAGTAATCAGTAGACATGGGTTGGACGGTTTTTACTGTTAGTGAACTCTTTGTCAGTATGGGGGCATCATCGCTTCTATATTAAAATATTCTCTGACTAGATATCAGTTTAGAAAGTGTGCTACACTGGAGTTTCTAAGTGTTACCATACTAGCAATACACTTATGAGATGTTAATTATGTGCAGAATCATGCATGTTTGAAGTCTAATTTTAAACAAGAAAGAAAGTATGTGTAATGCAATACAATTTGGTTCTACTATGCTCCACCCTCTCTTTGCATAGGTAGTACCAAGAGCTCCACATTGGTTATGTTAGGATTGTTAGTTTGTGCAAAATTGATGGCATGGTGACTTTAGTAACTTATCGAGGCAATAGAAAATTTAGTCAATGTCACCTACACTGGAGTTGCTCTGAAAATTTTATCAACTCGGGTTATATAAATTCAATATGTTTAAAAAAAGTTAAAAATTAAATTATATCTTTCCATTTAGTAACTAAACCACCAATGAGCTACCGCCTATTGCAAAGCCACTACCTTATGTTAAGGTTATGACATTCTTGATAAAACAAACACAAGAAGCTGCTACAGCATCCCGTTGATAGAAGTTGAAGCAAGTTTCTGAAGCTGATAAAAAGACCGCAAGAAGTTGCTACAATATCTTACGGTGTTAGAAGCTGAAGCAAGTTTCGGAAGCTGGCAACCGAACACAAGAAGTTGCTACAACATCCTGTAAAGATGCAAAGTTGGAGAAACTTAGCCGATCAACATGGAGCATCACGGAGAGCTTCCAAAGCGTTGATGTCGTCGTTCAACAAGTCAGGGAGTCTCCCAGTTAATCACAATTGATCAGAAGTCTTCATCAAGCGATCGGAAGAGATTGGAGAAGATAAGTTTCTAAATTGGTTTTAGGAAATCAAAACTCAACAACTTGCAAGAATCTAGGAGAGGATCCAATATGCAAAGTTGGTTAGAAAGATTTGTGAATCCTAAGGAAATTAGGATTTTTATGTTTGATTAGTGTTGCGGCTATATATGGGAATGCAGCACACACAGAACGTGAGAGAAGTCATTCCTAAACGTAGGGAGTTGCCGAACTAATTAACCAAAGCTGTTGAGTTTTTCAGATTCGGCCGAAGTAAAGAAATTCTGCAAAATGACCCAAAGATTGCTATAGCAACCTGTTTATACAAGTCATCAGCAGCGCGTTGAAATTTCACCCTAAATTTACATTTATTAGTTCAGATTTGTACTGTGTTAAACTTTTGGATGGCACGAATTAGATTCATTACAACTGACACTGGTCTGTTTTAGATCAAATTTGATAATTTGAAGAAATTCAAACAGAGACACTATTGTTTTCAATTTTATTTGATTGATTGCAGAATGCTACGAGGTTTACAAATTTATACATGATGTTGGTCAAAGCTATTCCTAAAATGAAGCAACAAATAAAGGAAAAATAAACATATTACACTAAAAGTATGCACATAAATATTACTCAAAATCAGTAAAGATAATGATATCATGGAGTGAATTAGTGCTGATTTTGGTCAGAAATTCCTTCACTCCCCCTCAAGTTGGCACGTGAAGGTTTCAAATGCCTAGCTTGCCAACGAGAAAATGGAAGCGTGCTGCTCCAAGAGCCTTCGTAAAAAGATCAGCAACTTGATTCTCTGTTGAAATTTTGCATGGGAGAATGTTTTTAGATTCAACACATTCTCGAACAACGTTACAGTCCATCTCAACATGTTTTGTTCTTTCATGAAATACGGGATTGTTGGCAATGTGGATAGCTGCTTGATTGTCGCACAAGAGAGGAGTGGGTGATGTTTGAGTAGCCTCAATGTCTTGTAATAACCATCGAAGCCAAAGCATTTCACTAACAGTGGTCGCCATCGCTCTATATTTCGCCTCAGCCAAAGAGCGAGATACGACATATTGTTTCTTAGTACGCCATGAGATTGGAGCTCTACCTAATGTGATGAAATATCCAGTACAAGAATGTCTAGTCATATTGCCCCCACCCTAGTCAGCATCACAATAGGCTTTAAGTTAAAAATCATTATTTGTAGGAAGACCCAGTCCTTGGCCTGCTGTGGAATTGAGGTATCGAAGTATGCGTATGGCTGCCTCCATATGTATGTGGCGGGAAACTGTAATGAATTGGCTTAGAAAATTTACTGCGAACCGAATGTCCGGACGAGTAACAGTTAAATAAAGAAGTCATCCAATTAACCTTCGGTAGCGGAGGACATCAACAAGAGGGTTGTCAACATCATTACTTAGTTTCAGATTTGCTACATCGGGAACTCACTTGGCCGGCCTCCTTGAAGACCACTTTCTTCCAAAATATCAAGCGTATATTTTCTTTGGCGGAGGACTATACCATCTCTGGAGATGGCAACCTCAATACCAAGAAAATATTTCAACGGGCCTAAGTCCTTGATGCTAAAAGTTTTGTTCAAATATTCTTTTACATCGGTAATCTTACCATCTTCATTTCCCACCAAAATAACGTCGTTAACATAGATGAGAGCTTCTATGTAAATATTCCTCCCCCTGATGATGAATAAGGAGTGGTCCAAAATGTGTCCATGTTTTCTCTCAACCACCCCATTTTGTTGAGGTCTGTATATACAAGATGTCCCCAGTGAAATTTCATTTTCATGATATTAATTTATAATGCCCTTGGACTGAAATTGAGTTTCGTTGTCGGTTCATATTCTCTTAACTGTTTTTGTAAATTGATTGCGAACCATGTTGCAAAATGCTACCAAAAAATCCTGCACTTCGGGTAAATGATAGAAAATAATGTGCACGGGTAAATGATAGAGTCTGATATCCATCCCAAATATCACAATGAATGAGTTCAAAATAAGAAATAGTTTGTATGCTGCTTCTGAAAAATGGTAGTCTTGTCACGTTAGCCCTCAAACAAGGATCACAATGCTCTTTATTCTTTTTGAAATAGTGAACCGAATTATCAAGTTATTGTGACTTTAAATTCGATGCATGCCCTAATCTTTTATGTCAAGTCTTTGAATCCACGATCAAAGCTGCTGCTCCTTTTGACCATGGCTCCAAATAATAAAGACCATCGCAATGCCTACCCATTCCAATCAGGTTCCTCGAAGGCAAGTCTTGTAATATATAAAAGTCCGGAAAGAAAGTGAGTGCACAGTTCAAGTCCTTTGTTATGCGACTGACCGAAAGTAAATTACACTTAAACTCGGGAATATTTAACAAAGGTAAGCTTAAACCCATTCGGTAAATTTGTGTCGCCAATGCTTTGAATTGATACCACATCACCATTGGCTATTTTCACAGGTATCTCAGCTCTTGCCCCTGTTTCAATTTTTTAGCACCCTACTAACAAATGTAATATGCTCGGTAGCCCCGGAATCATGATCCAAGATTTAACTTATTTTTCTTAACAGCAAAGTTGACGTTGGGTTTATACCAGTAGTAAGTTCTGAAACCTCTGTACCACTAGAGAAAAATTTAGAAAGACTCGCATACTCTTCTCGCGTCATGCCTGGAATGGGAATGTCATCAGCAACAATATACGTAGCTTTCGTCGCCTTTTGCTTACTCCATATACATTTCTTTGTTTTTCTTTGTTCTCTTAATTTTGGATAGCCTTTCAACTCATAACATTCGTCAACAATGTGATATAACTTGTGACAATGGCTGCATTGTTTCACTGGGCGGTTGTCTTCTTTGATATTTTTAACCGAACTTCGAAATATTTGAGCTTGAAACGCTCTTGTTTCAACACATGTCTTTGCGCTGGACGTAATTTGCTTTTGTCGCTCGTCATAAAACATATGAAAAGAAGCTCCAAGTGACATCATTGGTCTACTGCTTAGGATTTAAGTTTTGACGACGATAAAGTTCTCGTTTAAACCCATAAGGAATTCATAAATCATAGAGACGCTTCTTATCCCTCATCGCAATCAATTGCTTATGGACATCGCATGTACATCCGCTACACTTGCACTTGGGGATTGGAGAGATGGACTGATATTCATCCCACAAACTCTTGAGTTTTGTGTAGTAAGCAGCGACCGACAATCTTTCTTGACTTGTGAGGGTTATCTCACACTTTAATTCGTAAACTCTAGGCGCACTTTAACTACCAAAACGCTCTTCAAGGTCTTCCCATACTTCGCGAGCTGTTTTGGCGTGTTTGACGCTAGAACGAATTTCTTTCTCCATCGAACTATAAAGCCATCCTCGAATCATGGCATCACACCTTCTCCATAAAGATAATTCCGTCGATCCTTCAATAGGAATGGGAATTGATCCATCAATAAAACCAAATTTATTTTTTTGCATAGAGGGCGTTGGTCATCTCATCTGCCCAATCCGCATAATTGCTGTCAGAAAAGAGATTGCTCGTGAACACATGGTTGGGATTATCGGATCCGGAAATAAAGTATGGTGACATTGTGTCTACATTATGATTCGGCCGGCCTTGTTTCAGACGCTTCATTATCCTTCTTTGACGTATTATGTTTTATGGAGATGATTGTATATGAAGAATGGGAAATTATGCAGAAGCTTTTGGATCATGAACCTGCTCCGTTGCCATGAAGAAATGCAAACAGAGACACTATTGTTTTTGTTTTTATTTGATTGATTGCAGAATGCTACGAGGTTTACAAATTTATACATGGTGTTGGTCAAAGCTATTCCTAAAGTGAAGCGACAAATAAAAGAAAAATAAACATATTACATGGATAAATAAATGCACATAAATGTTACTCAAAATCAGTAAAGATAATAATATCATGGAGTGTAGTGCTGATTTTGGTCAGAGATTCAGTTTAGTGTAATTCTAATAAAAGTAGCAAATAAGATTAATTATTAGTTGACAATTTGTTCATTGAAGCTACATTCTTTTTTAGTCATGGCGGGTTGTTAACATTAACTAACTGTTGGTCTGATTTCTTGTCTTATAGCATGGAACGAATACTCGAGCGATATGAGAAATACTCCAGTTCAGACAAACAGCTAGTTTCAACAAACCTCAATTCAAATGTGTGCAGCCAATTGATGCTGAACTACGCATTTATTACACCTGTTTTAATTTGTGTTCATTGGTTGGACTGATGGGCTTTATATTACGCTCTGCAGGGAAGCTGGACCCATGAACATGCAAAGCTTCAGAATAGAATTGAGGTTTTACAAAGAAACCAAAGGTAACATATATTTCACTCATTTATATCCATGCACTCTCAATCATAGTTGAATGTGTAAACGTGATGAATTTTTTTTTGAAATGTATCATACACTTAAATGAAGGTTTGGAAGAAATTAATACAATACTTGTTACTCGACCCATGCTGCAGCTTATAATGCCATTGCTATGGCACCAATGCTTATATGCAGTTTTAATGTCTCCAGAGTAGCTATAAATAGAGTTGGAGAGGCTCGGTAAATACACACCATACTCTATATTCATAACGCAAAAGAGACATTGATTAATGGAAGAAGATTATAAGTTATTTTTGTTGCCATTCAGTTATCAGATAATACATTTTGGATTCATATATACACAAAGACTGCAACACATGATGGATGCTAAGGCATTTAATCAAACAGCATGTGAGCAGCTTAAATAATATCAGTTGTATGTCCAATAATATGACATGTGTTAGACTGCTAGTTGCAGAAACTATCCAAAAATAGTGTACACAATGTTTCAAGCAAGGTGCCTTTATTTTACTTATTATAGAATTTTCTTTTGGAAACCATAACAGGTGTTATGTCAATATGTCATCCCTTTCTTTTCATCTTATAAATGTTATACTTCAATCTATCTAGAACTTCTTTTAATAACATCTTTAAAAAGTTGCATGCATGAAGCATATTCTAGCATGATAATGGGTGTCCATCTTGTAGGAATCTTATGGGGGAGGACCTTGATCCCTTGAGTCTCAGGGAGCTACAGACTCTGGAACACCAGCTTGAAAATGCTCTTAAACATATAAGACTGAAGAAGGTGAAACAGTTAATTCACTGTCTGGGTAATCAGTTGATCTTATCATGTGAATTCTATCCCTTACTGAATACAACCTCTTCAATCACAGAATCAACTCATGAATCAGTCCATTGCGGAGCTTCATAAGAAGGTACATATTAGGAGCAGTAGTTATAATTAGTTTTCACATTGTTATTTATGTTGGAACAAATTGAATGACTGCAAATATTTAATTTGAACAGGATAAAGCAATGCTAGAGCAAAATAATTTACTGGGAAAGAAGGTAATAACAATAACCATTTGTAGGCAGTTATGTATGCATGTCCTCTTCAATAAATTGAAATTGACTTCCTACAGATAAAAGAGAGGGAGAAAGCATTAGCTGAGCAAGGACAAGTGGATCGTCAAAGTCATGATGCAAGTCCTCCATCCATTCAAATATCACAACCCATGATGCAGTCAGTTGACATCAATAGGTAGGCCATTTCTTGTTATGGAAGTGGTTTTATTTGATCCTGCCAAACATAAACAAGCAGGGGAAAGTGGCATGACACAAGCTGTAGATATGTTGATTTGGGTGTATATACTGGTTTCAGGGAAAACAACAAAGAGGATGCACATATCCAGACAAATCAGTCGAGCACAGTCCTGCTGCCATGGATGCTCGCGGCTCCAAGCAGATAGATCATCATTAAGGAAGGCTAAAGGGTAGTGTGCCTGACTGGAATAGGAAGGAGGAAGACATACATACATATTGATTCAGCAAGGCTAGGATTGGGTTAGAGAGACCCGCTTTGGTATCACTTAACTGCGTCCTTCCTGTCACAGTCACAGTCTCTGTTCTTTGTTTGTTTTGTTTTTTTGTTCCAAGTCTCTTTTTAATTTCTCTACAAACGAGAAACACACAGGAGACTGAGTGACTGCACTGCACATATATGTAAAATATGCTTGCCTTTCCATAAAATGTCATCTGCTCTCCCTCCTGTAACCAACAACAGCCTGCACATATTTTGTAGAGGTCACCTAATTACTTCATTATTTAACTTCAATATTTAATGTACCATTATCATATTCATTTTCACACCTGCTCAATCAACTTATTTATTGAAATTTTAAATTTAAAAAATATGTCCTAAAACAGTTTTTTAGTCTTTATAAATTCATTTATCCTTGAACGGACTACATAATTCTTTGCTCGATAAATGACATTTACTTTCGTCACATTGGTACTCATATCACCATCAAATTAATTTGTAACTTCAAAGTCATTTATTTTGAAACACACATCACAGTTATTCGAGAATCTGTTGCCTCGCAATATTTTTTAAATTGACTTTTAAAATTCATTAATTTTGATTTTTTTTCTCTTAAAATTTGCAATCGTGTTCATCGGTCTATAGTTCTTTTTTTTTTATGTCTGTATGAATTAAACATGTCACGGGCCTTATGATTATTTACATGTGTGTCTGAATCAAAGTAGAGTAATTTTTATTCTTTTTTTACTGACAAAAAAGCACAAAGTTTCACAACAACTCATGTAGAAGTGGATCTGTATCAGAGTATTCATAACCTACAAATGTCATGCACCTGACCTGACCTGAGATATACTTTTCATTGGGTTTACAGGGCGCAGTTTCAAGAGATGAGTGTGAAGCGCATTGTGAGATTTCAGAACATTCATAAAGAATGGTGATTGATTTCCTCTGTACCTTCTTGTATTCTCTTCTCTTTCTACATTTATTCTATAGAGAGAGAGAGAATAAGTGCATGCATGAATCTCCGTTATTCATTCACGATCTTAAATAAGCCACATTTTATGATAGATTTCAAATCGGGAAGCTCAACGTTCTCCTCTCCATTATGACTTTGCTATATTTGAATTTCAAAACACCCACTTGTTTCCGCGGAGGCCGAAATGAGTCAGTGCAGGTTGCCAGAGGAGATGGGCAGGTACATAAGCTTTCGAATCAGGAAGGACTTGGACATCGAACCAGAAACAATACCTGCTAAGGTTGGTTGAGTAGTATTATGTGTTCTTCAAGGCTGGCTCTGCTCTGCTTATTGTTGAATGTGATTTTCAGGGTGGCTCGCAGTCGCATGAAATACGGCACTGTGTTTGTGGCTGTGGAGAGGATGATGATGAAACAATGACAGCAGAAAAGGAGTCTGAGGAGGAATTTTTATCAGCATATGAAGTTGAAAATTGGGAGGATTCAAGCGAGTCAGAAAAGAAGAGCTCTGCTAGTTCTTTCGCATTCCCCGTGTAAGTCAGACTCTATATCTCTCAATTTTATCCTTTGGGTAGCTTTTATGAATTTGGTGGTGCAGGTTGGATGCGAGGTGGAGTGGCAGTCCAGTACAGATGCCCAAGCCCAACAAAAAACTCGCAGCATTCCTAAAGAAGCCTAAGCGCATTGTCTGCCGCTGGTGCACATCATTCTAGTCTCTCCTTTCAAACGTGTTTATTCAACAGAACATGACGTCATCATGCTTTAAATATAATTTCTCTTCTCCATACATTTTCGTGTCATATGTTTGTTTGTTGTCAAATCCAAATGATGGGACACGGAGATAAGCAACTAACAACGGTTGCGTCCTCACCGTACAACCCTGTACATCCTCGTACTGGAAAATTTCAATTCAACTGTAAAGAAGATTCGGAACTGAGGGTTTCAGTTGGAACCAACCTGATGGATATATGGCAGAGAGCAAGAAGCTTCGCCGAGGAGGCAGCCAAGCGGTCGCAGGAGCTGACACTGGAGGCAGCCAAGCGATCTCAGGAATTCACCATCGGGGGATCCAAGTTCGCCGACATCGTCTCCGAGACTGCCAAAATGTCTAAGGAGATTGCCGCTCAGGCCACAAAGCGATCGCAGGAACTCACCATTGGGGGATCTAAGTTTTCCGACATTGTTTCTGAGACTGCCAAGGAGATAGCCGCCGAAGCGTCGAAGCGGGCGGATCAGATCAAGACCGAGGCGTTGAAGGGAGCCGATAAGATTAAATCGCTTGCCGAAGGAATTGCGCCCGCGCCCGCGCTTTCCAAGGGTGAGAGTTCGTCGTCGGAAGCTGCGAGTGATGATCTGGATCCGGAGAGGTTTGGTGTGACTGAAGATTTGAGAGAGTTTGTTAAGGAAATCACTGTCAATACTTTTCTGGAATTTCCACTGGAAGGTACTTTTACAATTTTTCTTGTGTGCAGCTCACAAACACATTCTTTGTTTCATTTTAGAGACCAAACTAAATGCATTTCTTCCTTAAAGCATGTTCGTCAGATTAGTTTCCATAAAGCTTCTCATGAGAGCTGCTAAATTGATGCATGATGGAGACAGATTTTGCTGCTCACTTCTATGTAATTGGCTGACTCCATGTTTGGATTCTTTGTGATGTTGCTCTATGAACAATTAAGTTGTGTTTCCTCCGAAATGATGCAACCGGGGTCTGAGTTTTACCAAAGGCACCTTGAAAATGCTTCCCCTCCAATACATTACTGGTAAAATTTGGAGGTCAAGTTTCAAATATGTGCTTCATGTTTAACAGTTTGGAAATGAAACCAAATTAAAGTAGGCTTGGGAATTGTTCGTCTAATCTCTTGGGTGTATAAGCCGTTGCATCAGGCGGTTGTACATTTGTGGTTGTTACATAAGTGATCATAAGATGACAAATGTTTATTTAAGGTGGGAACTATTTAGCATTGTAAATTAAAAACATTCCAAGGGTACTTTTAAAAGGATGTATGGGACATCATCAAACTGCAAAAAATGGAACAGTTTCATAATATCGCTAACATGATGCTAAATTTCACTTTAGATGACTCGGAGATCTCTGATGTTCCTACTGTCTCTAACGTTCGCCAGGATCTTACACAGTGGCAAGAGAAGCATGCTAAACTTGTTCTCTCTTCAGTCAAGGTATCATCCTAATAATACATAGATATACATACTTATGATCAATGGTCATGCAGGGCTACCAAATTAAGTCATTGCCAGAAATATTTACTCTCTGGATAATGAAACTTGAGAATAGACAGAAATTTTCGCGTCAAGACAGTTGAGGATAATCTTCTTTCCCACCTTAAAGCCATTTTGACCTTATGTTGTAGTGTATTATAGTTGAAAATTGAGGTCAAGGAGGGTGTATATAATCTCAAACATTTTCCAAGGGAAGCAAAGCCTGAAAATGTAATAGAAAAAGAAACCGAAACATGGAAATGTATGAAAATTAGATGCATGGAGTGCACTTTTAACACAGCGTCCATGTTCATTTGTACAGTCTGGCGATGCAACCTGTTAAAGTAGTTTTCGAGCATTAGAGTTAAATTCCCTTTAATTGTGTAACTCGGAAATGAGCTATCTTCCTATAAACCAGAAGGTTTTGTTTAAGAGAAAATGCCTTGCTAGGCTGCTGGCTCATACTGATATTTTAAGATCCTGATTTTTTTTATATGATGGTAATCTTATTTCGATTAATAGAGTTATAACATAATCAAGTAAAGCTGAACTTATTACTAAATTATGTCTAGCTTAAAAAAAATCATTAAAGATAGATGAGCATGAAAAGAATTTAAACATATCTAGAAAGCACATAGCTTGCCACTAACCCTTACTACATTATTCTTGATTAATTAGATTTATTGAAGCAGATTAGTGAATTATATCTTCATTATCAAAGAGATACATAGAAGGCTAAGAAAAAAACTTTCTACAAAAAACAAAACTGGACAGCCAAGCTTTTAGCAAGAGATACATTGATGTTTTATGTTCAATTGTGTTATGTACAACTGTTGGCTGTTTCTTTGTGGGTACTTGGGTAGTTTTAGGCTATGCTTCAAGCCTTGAGCATGGTTTTGTATGCTGTCCACATGGAGAACTAAATTTATAAGACTCTAGAATATTAAAAACATAGTTTGGATGCTTAGAAAATCCATGGGCAGATTTGGAGTACTAAGGTTAGTTGCCCATAGCTTCACCTATTCAAGTAAAGGTTTACAAGTGTTCAAAAGTGGAATTTATACACTACAATGTTATATTCAACTTCTAGAAAGGAAAACCAAGTTGGAAATATGTATATATAATGAAGAAAATAGTGTTAAATTTACTGAATTCTTTGGTTAAGAATCTGAAATTTCTATTTGATGGTTAAAAGTTTATTTCAAGCTTTGATGCTTTGTTTGATGTGCTGTCCATATAAAGGAACTAAGTTAATTGAACTCTACAATATGAAAACATTGTTTTCATGAGCTTGGGCGGATTATTGAGTGACGAGATATGTTACTGTCCATGCCTTTACCTACTTAAGTAATAAACTAGAAATGCATCAATGGTTGAATAAGTTAATATGTAGAGTTGTCTACTTATGCTCCCTTATATAGCAATGGGGCTAAAACAATTGTAGTTGAGAACTTATGCTTAAAATTACTATGATCTTTTGATGAATCTTTTCTTATATGACATAGCTTCTAATATTTGACATTTTAAGATAAAGTAGTTAATAAGAGTGGACTTAAGAAATAATAAGAGTGATAGTTGAATGATAATCTATTTATTTAAAATGGATGTTTATCTTGTTGTTTGTTTTTATATTGGTGTATCATTGTCGGGAAAGGTTGTGTTCATCATTTAATTAAGTATGATGTTAGCTTTATTGCTATGTTGTGAGGTCTTATTTTTGTTGCTAGTCAGTAATTGTGCATATGCATTGCACATGTCATGATCATTTACACTTGCATTCATATATTTGGAAAGAAAGATGTCAAGGAATGTAAATTGTGAATTATTGGATCGGGATACGAGTTATTCTTGGGTTAAAGTCCCTAAACCCTCGAGAAAGATCCCATGAAAGGGATGATGGTTGGAGACAGGCTGGTGGGAAACGTGGCCGGTAGCTTTCCGAGTCGGAAATTCTATCAGTTGATGGTTGGGGCCAGGCCAGTGAGAAACATGGTCGGTGGCTTTCTGAATTGGAAATGCCACCATTTACTTAGCAACATTGTTTTTTAAAAAAAGGGGCTTCATGCATATCATGAGCATTCCACATGCATACTTTTGTGGATATAAAACTTTAAAACTAAAGGTTGAAAAATCCACCCCTATTTCTTTACAAGGAATTCCGAGAAGTAGGCTGAAGCTCCCATAAAAAGAAAGAAAGTGACATGTAGTTACATTTTGGATAGTTAGAACATCAATTTGTGTTGTTTTCTAATATGATGTTTAGCTTTAATCGTTAGTGATTTATAATTTCTTATGTAATCCTTTTGTGTATTATAATAGGAAGCTTAAGATTGGTTGTAAAGAATAATGTAAATCTTTATTAGCAATGAAATGAAGAAAAAAAATATTTTACTCACGCTTTAGAGTTTTCGGGGCGTGACAGATATACTGTTTTCTGATGAGTTTTACACTGTGTTGTTTAGAAAATCTCAAAGCTGAGGTACGAGATATGTCCACGGTTCATGAAAGAAAGGAAGTTTTGGAGGATATACTTTCTTATAGTGAACACCCATGTGGCAACGTAAGTTTCTTCTTTATTTTATTTCCTCTACTTTTTTGAGTTGTCAGATGATTTTGGGTTCCGTCACAAGGAACTTCCTGTGCCCAAATACCATTCAGAGTTACCAACATCTGTACTGATTACTCAGTTTATCAGTCAGTATTCACATTCCCTAAGTTTTATGATGGTTCTTCATATATACTTTAGTTTTAGTTGTGTATTCATCTTATCATCTAGATAATAACGTGATTTTGCTTTTCCAAATGGCGATTCCTTTAAGTTTTTTTTTTTTTTTTTTTTGAATCTTGTTGCCATTATTAGATATGAGCAACAGTACATGGAAGATTTACGGAAAGAAAAAGAAGTGAAAACTGATAGTGTTAGTAATACGACTTCAAAATATGAGGTCAACAGTCAAATCAAGAGCACAACTTCAGCTTCTGAACAAGATCTAGATGTGTTTCTGCTAGGAGGTCTCGGAGATAGTGATGATGGAGGACCAGGTAAACCGATTTCTGGCTAACTGTCGACGTGAACTTTAAACATTATCAAACGAATTACTGGCTTCATATTGGGCCAATGTACATATGTGATACTCTGTCATATGAAACTAGATTGATTTGCATTATGAAAGAATGTGAATATGTTGATCGTGTATGTAACAGTTCTGTATTACTTAAGTCCCTTGATCGTTTGCCAACTACCTTTCTTTATAGTTGATCTTCATCATTGATCATGTTGATTAATATCTTAAGTTTTTGGGATTTTGTTGATTATATATTCAGCTGGGATCCTCTAGAAGTGAATAACATCAATTCTTAGAAACTTTCGGAATTTGCCTTTTTTCTATTCTGCAAGATTTTTTTCTCTCGGCAACCAAAAGGGCTTAACATTGATAATACATGCATTTTCAGATGATGGCGATGATGGACTTGATGATGATTTTGATAAGATGGCAGACAGTTCGGTAAGCTCGCACATTTACCCTATCTGGTTTGGACTTATAAACTGTTTGATTTATAAATTACGGGTGTTGCCCCATGGTAAATATATGAAGTGAATTTCATTAACTAACTTAACTACAAAGTGTGAAGAGATCCTGGAAAAAGGTTGTTGATGAGGCATGATAACATATGACTAGGGACTTTGTGAAGAGATCCTTGACATTACATGTTTCTACGATTCATCATCCGGTATTAATCAGCTTTTAGAGTCTGGCTGACAATGACATGCATTAACTAACTATTTGACAAACCAAATTACTGTGTAGGAGGACGAGAAGGAGAAGCATAAGTGAAACAAAAGTCTCACATGGAAGAATCAGAGGTGGAAGTGAAACTCGGAATCATGGTATCATGCAAGTAGACAATTGTTTTCATTCAAGTTTGAAACCTTATTTCTGAATTATATATATATAGCCAGTTATTGTTGGTCGGAATCAGAATATTTGTACATAGCTATAGCTGATCCAACACAAACGGTGACAGGTTGTGGGTTAAATGGAAGATGCTCCCAACCAAAAGTTGGATGATAAAAATGGTGATTCTCTTTGTTTTTTGATTCAGGCTGTAGAAATGGTCCTCCTCTTCTACAGCCCAAGTCATGAATGAATCAGTACTCTCTCTAATGTAATGTTGCCTGCCTGCTGGCCGGCATGGCTTTTAAAGCTCAACCACCCACACGTATCTTCATATTCTTGCACTGCTCCTCTAATTATTTACTCCTTTCACAACTCCAGTCCATCCTTGTCGGCTTTGCTAATAAACCCTTGACGCATATTATTATTGTCTTTAAACCCAATCCGATGATGGCTTCATTATACATACATATTATTTGTAAATGCATAATTATGGAATGTCAAATGCATGATTATCCCTCCCACCACTAACATGCAACCTATGCCAATACATCATACATGTGCCCGTATTATTAATTAAACATCATATATACACACCCATGTCATTCAAACACCCAGCTGCTGCATGCTGACCGCTTCACCCCAAAATAATTGGAGCCATTAAATTATACGCACCCAAATGTACTTCAATTCACAATTACTATAAACTGCCACATCCATCTTAATAATAATGTAACATTATACATGTGTGTTTCTCAATGAACCAGATTCAAGTCAATGGTGATGGATCGTTTTGTGTTATGAGTTTAGAATAAATTTATACCGTTTGATGTATTTGATTTGGTTGCACTGTATATTTTATAATTCAGGCATGAAATATATTAAATGATACATGCATGTATCATTTATACTTTCATATATGTTTATGATACATGCATCACTAAGAATATGCATGAATTTAGTTATTATAGTTGTAGTGTATTTTAATTAATGACAAAGATTATGTTGAACCACAAATCATCCTAATACGACGAAATCAATATCGTAATAACATTTTACTTGGAAAGTTATATTCAAATTTTATTTTTCTAAAAAACTAAATTTCCTACAAAGCATGAGCCATGAGATGACATAATCCGGAATCCTGACACGTGTCCTTTACGACCACTCACGGCCACCGGTAAAAAGAAAAACGGGCCCCATAAGAGTTCGTCACGGGCGCGTTTTACACGACACCGTTTCTCGCTCACTTAATTAACGCCGTTACAACGCCATAACCGACGCACCCCAACACGGCTCGTTTTCTCAATCAAATACTCGCGATAAATTGTCGGCGGATCACCACAATCACGCCTTCATACACTCACCCCCTGGATAATATTCCCTTCGACCCATCACGAGATCTCGCCACGTGTTCGGTTCAGCTCCTGATGAGTGACACGTCATCGAGCGGCTGGCATCGCCGGGTCTGTCGACGAGTCTAATTTTAGTCTAACGAGGGTCAAGCTGGAGAGAGAAAGTACGATCCAGAGGTTCGTTCGTTCATTCGTTTTCAATCACGTATTTTCTGCGCTGTCAATTCTTTGCTTTCTTCTCCTTCTTCATCCTCGTCGTTGCTCGGTTCCTCATCCGCCTCCGCATTCGGCCCTCTCCCCTATCCGACAGAGAGAGAGAGAGAAAGCGAGTCATCGATACCGACGTACTTGCCATCTCTCCGGCGCGGATTCGGTGGGTGGATTCAGGAATCGTCATTTCTCTCCCTCTCTCTCTCTCTATCTCAATTGATACTGCTAGTTCGTTTTGATATCATCTGTGCAACACGAAAGCGTTACCGTTGGGGTTGGTTTCGTATATCTGTCGATCGGTTTCTGATTTCTGATCTCGTCTCTTCTTGTTTCGGGAAGTTATCCGACGCGCGAGAGATCTCGGATTTCGTTTACGGATTCCGTGTTTCTGTAGTTGATTGTTTCGAAGAAAATTTGTTGTGTTTTATGAAATTGAGGGATGCGAAGAAATGTGTAGAATAGAGCGGAGTGACAAGAACAGATTTAGTTTTGGAGAGGAAGGAAAGAGAGCGAGGAATTGGGTGATGGGGTTGAAGAGTGGGGTTATGATGGGGGACAAGATTAAAGGGGGGAGGAATAATATGAAGATGTGGTTGATTAGGGCTACATCCACCATCTTGCTCTGGACTTGTGTGGTTCAGCTAACAGCGTTGGGTGAGAACTGGGGGCCTAGAGTCTTGAAGGGCTGGCCTTCTTGTTTCTCTCAGGATTCTGCAATGGTCGAGGCTTTCGATTATAAAGCTTCTTATGTGCCAGCGCCTCCACCCAAGAGTGAGTTTCTTTGTCTTTAGTTTCCTTCAGATTAATTTTTTTTATATACTTGTATCGTGTTGTTGTTTAAGAGGATTGCCATGTATTTTTGTATTGTTGTTGTATGACGTGATTTTATACTTATTAAAGTTTGCTTTTTGTCACTAGGAGTATACAAGAACAACGGGTATTTAATGATTTCTTGTAATGGGGGGCTGAACCAAATGCGGGCAGCAGTGAGTGACTTTATATACATCCACCTCAGATTAATATTCTTCCAGGAAGACATAAGTTGTTATTGGAACTCATTTTATTTCTGCTTCAAACAGATTTGTGATATGGTGGCTATTGCGAGATCCTTAAATGTCACACTCATAGTTCCTGAATTGGATAAGACCTCTTTCTGGGCTGATCCTAGGTTCGTCTTCTTACATTTGATGATTTGGGTCTTTTGGTGGCTGTTCATATTAATTTTCTTGCCATGGTGAAGGATGCATATTTGCTATTTATTATTCTGTTATTTTTGTTTCATTCTCAAAGGTTGATTGTTTGACATTTTCCAGTGAATTCCAAGACATATTTGATGTCAACCATTTCATTACATCATTGCGAGATGAGGTTCGGATATTAAAAGAGCTACCTCCCAGGGTCAAGAGGAGAGTGGAGCTGGGAATGTACCATTCAATGCCTCCAATAAGTTGGTCTGACATTTCTTATTATCACGATCAAGTAATGCTCGTGTTCTTCTTATCTCATTTTCCCATTCTAGCTTGCTTGTTATAGAACTAATAGCATTTAGATGACGTCTACAGATTCTACCCCTGATAAAGAAGCACAAAATAGTGCATTTAAATAAAACTGATGCCCGCCTCGCCAACAATAATCAGCCCTTGGAAATTCAAAAGCTACGATGTCGGGTAAATTTTAAGGCTCTGAGGTTCACACCTCAGATAGAGGATTTGGGTAAAAGGGTCGTCAGGCTTCTCAGGCAAAATGGTCCATTCCTGGTGCTTCATCTCCGATATGAGATGGACATGTTGGCATTTTCTGGTTGCAATCAAGGGTGCAGCGTTGAGGAGGTGGATGAACTGACTAAATTGAGGTAGGCAGTCGACTTAAACTTTGCTGGGAACCGACGGTAGCAGCATTTTTCATCCTTTGGATCTTGTTTGATTTTGTTGTGTGGCAGATATGCTTATCCATGGTGGAAAGAGAAAATCATAGATTCTGATATGAAAAGAAAAGATGGTCTGTGTCCATTGACTCCCGAAGAGACTGCCCTTACCCTAAGAGCACTGGATATAGATCCTAATATCCAAATTTACATTGCTGCTGGAGAGATCTATGGTGGTCATAAAAGAATGGAAAGTCTAGCGGCATCCTACCCTAAACTGGTAATTAACGAAGCTTTACTTCATTATTGATAAATGACATACTCATGAATCTTTGAGATGCTCACTCTGGATGTTGTGAACCAGGTTAGGAAGGAGACACTGCTGGAACCTTCTGATCTTGGGTTTTTTCAGAACCATTCATCCCAGATGGCTGCACTTGATTATCTCGTCTCCTTGGAGAGTGATATCTTTGTTCCTACATATGATGGGAATATGGCGAAAGTAGTTGAAGGCCACCGCAGGTACTTAAAGCTGCATTTAAATAAAAGACTGAAAAACTCAGCATCATTTGAATTAGGCTTTTGTTCTGAATTTTATTTTGTTTTTACCAGATACCTTGGCTACAAGAAGACCATCCTATTAGACCGGAAAATTCTAGTCCAACTGATAGACCAGTACAACAATGGATCAATGAGCTGGGCCGAGTTCTCATCCTCAGTAAAGGAATATCATTCGAGCCGCATGGGAAACCCAACCAAAAGGCTGGTACTTCCAGACCGACCAAAAGAAGAGGATTATTTTTATGCTAATCCAGAAGAGTGCTTGGAGGAGTCTACTCATGAGTTAACCAGTAGCATATAACAGTCAACTGTCAGTTGAGACATTACAGTTCCCACCTCAGATGTTGCAGGTCTACCTATCCTAAACACATGAAAAAGACTTTGTTTCAAGTGAAAAGACTCCTGCATGAAGAAATGAAGTGGGAAAATATTTTGAAGAGATGGATGGATGGAGGTGGCAGATACATATATTCATTCATAGGGTCCCTGAGGGTGTATTAAAAGTTGAAATAATGTCTCATTCAAAATATGTACAGAAAAAGTTGCTACCCTGCAATTACAGGGTGTTTTACATTTCTAAAACTGAGAGATGCAAATAGTTGCGATGTCTGCGCTTTCAAAACTACTTATAACTGTAAGCAAATACTATACATATACAAGACACTGCAATATAGAGGACATACCACAAGTCTGTGTCAAGCCGTCAACAATAATACCAGCATCCCACGCTATAATGGAAAGCATTCTTCAAAATGATGGGATCATCACCTGACAACAGCAGATGCAGATTCCAACAAGGTAACAACTAAATTCCTATACTTACAATCCCCAAAAGGTACTGTAATAGTAATACATAACATAAACTAAAATAAATGGAATAAATGATTTTGAATCAATGAGGATATGTATTACTTATAATTTAGACTCTGCGCTACAAGTGATTGCCTGTCTTTAACCTCTTTGCAGCTTGATCAAAGTATTCGCTTGAGCGGGGCAGTGACGAGTTTGCCTTTACTTGCCTTGTTGAGTTCAACTCTTCAACCTGGGGTGGGGGTAAGTAATTGCTAAATCAGTGTGCACTCTTATTCACTTCTATAAGAAACAAAACTTAGACAAATCTATACCTTCATCATGGTCGCTGTGCTACCCAGTTTTATTTTGTTCTGCTTCCCCAGATCTATTTGAACTGATATTTTTGACTTTGATAAATCCACTCCCATACTCTGCAGCGCTTGCGTAAGTGTATTCAAAAACCTGTTCAACATAAGATTCCTTTTTAATTTAGCTAAAGGTACGTACCGCTTAAATAATTGCCTGAAGCAAGAATATAATTACCGATACTAATTTCATAGACCAGTAGTGAATTGTATCTCTGATGATGTAAAAATAGCATGATCCCAGGGCAGGCACTCACCCATGAGAGTATGTGCTTGAAATGTTGATATGTCCACCCTCAATAGACAACTCATGTTCCTTTACCTCGCCATTAGGAATAACACATTTGATTTTGCATGGCCCAACATCTCCTTGTTGGGGATGTTGAGATGTGGCAGTCTCCATATCAGATACCAGTTTAGGTGCACAATGATTTATACCACCACTTTCATGAAATATTTTGGGTTGTGAAGGAATAGGACGAACAACAATCTTGTTTGCCGGCACAACATGTTGATCATTCATTTGCAAAGCGATGGGATTAATCATATCTGAGTCCCCTTGCTTTTGTACAACTCGGGAAATAGTTGATGAAGCCACAATATTTTTATCAGAAATCTTCTTTGAAAAGACAGGTGTTGCACCAGACTCTCCATGAAAAAGTCCACGACGATCAACGAAACCTTCTTTAGGATTGTTTCTCTGTTGCAGGAAAGAGTGTTACTCAGTGAATCAAAAGGTATTAAAATAAAGTTGGATTTTTGACGTAAAGTAAGATAATTTTGACTCTCCAGCCAGTGAACCAAATATTTCTCCAACTTAATATGGACAATATCTGAAAAGCATTTAGCAGATTAATCAAGTTTCTAACACAAATAAATTATTTACCAGATGCATCGGGTTTGCAGATTCATGATTCCACCCAGGGAACGATCCTTCATATCTGTGCACTTTCTCCTGCAAATACTGGATGTACTCGATTGCCTGCATATACATATAGTCAACAAGCTACCAATTTTCAGTGAACTGTTACCATTTATATTTAGCAGGAAAGCAGAAAAAGCCATAAGATTAACATACTTCCAATAGAAACGAAGCTTTATCTCTCTTTTGATCACTATGAGGAATAATCTCCCTCAGCATCTGGAACCTGGACAACAGTTTGCTATGTGACTCATGACTTCATAACCAGAAACACTTGGTCCTTTAATATAACAAATTAAGTTCCTAATATGGTCATTACTGCAACAAATTTCTACTTCAGGGCTAAGTTAATTTTACCTGTCGTTTATCTTGCTCCTCCTGCGCTGCTCTGTTGCAGAATGTTTTGATCTTGGTGTATTAGCTTTCCTCTCACCACTTTTTCCTTCAGTTCTCATTGTAAAATCCTCTGTGTGAATACCAATGCTTTAGTTACATCTCACAAAACAGCCATCTTACAATTTCCAAAACTAATATTTACCAAAATTAAGAATTCTTTCTATCACAACAAAAAACAGTTGATTTAAAAATAAGAATAATAATTATTTTATATTGATGATTACTTTAGCCTCCTAAATCCTTACATATCATAAACTTTCAACATTAAGAAAAACTTTAGGGGGCTGGAGATACCTCTATCGGAAGGCGACCCCTCTTTCTTAATAAGAAAATCTACTTCACAATCTTCATTATCATCCTTTGTGCTCTTTGTAGGTACCATCAAGTCCATGAAACTGCGTTTCGTTTGAGCTTCTACCCTGAAATATTGTTCCAGCATCCAGGGATTAATAACATAAAGAAGTACATGCATGAACAAATTGGGATTTCATAAGAATTAAATGTTTGTCACTGACTGAGATGATGAAGCAGAAGTAAAACTGCTGCGCTTGTTGAATGATGATTGTGATGGCTTCTCAGCCGTCCATTGCCCTAATTTCGAGGACCGCTCTGTGCATGTAATATAGGTGTCAGCAAGTTGAAGATTGGTTATGCCCAGGGTCTTTAAGGTTCCACAAATAGATATATAAAATGCTTTAATCCGAATGATGAGTACAATAGAGTACCCATAATCATGTACAGTTTGGTTTGCTTCCAATCCTAATGAATTATTGAGTCATCCCTTTTTTATGAGTGTTTAAAACTTAGTAAAATGCTTTCCATTTGATTTTTTCATTTTCAAATTTCAATGACTCACCATGCACTGCCCAAGAGAGATTTTCTATGGTCATTGTGTTCCCTGCAAGAAACTTAACCTAGGTGATGGAATGTACCTCTTACTAAAGATCCTCTGTCTTTAACATTCTCCTTCCCTGTCTTTCCCTTATTAACCGCACACTCTTCCCAGAGAGTGAAGCCGCTTCCAGTTTGTGAACTACTGTTGGAGTTATCATCATTTCTCTCATTGCTACTTGCTTGAGCAGCAGTAAATATGGAGACCTCAGGTTTTGAGACCTGATTGATATAGGAAATGTGGCTTATAGTGTAGGTCCCAATGCCGCCTGGTAGTATGTGCTCAGCAGAACTAGGAGTCAAGTGAGAGGAAGCTGGTTGCTGAGTCTTATCTTTCACAGATACCTCAGCTGGGTTGCCTTCTTTAGTGCCAGCCATTTCTACTCGTTCAAGGGGTTGCAGAAAATTCTGAGTTTTAAGGAAACTTCCTGTTCAATCACGCAGGGATAGTTAAACATATGTATATATGCATGGAAGACATAGGAGACATTGTAATTAAATTTTGTCTCAGACCATTAACAAAGATACATACAGTAATAGATGTTTAAGGTCAGAAATCATAAATAGATCAGTCAATACAAATTGACCAATGGGTGACTACCATAACAAAGTGGCAATTTCAATCAACTTCGATCGGATATATCCGCATTTGGGTATATAGAATCAACTGAAGAGAAAAGATACTTGCACATTTGCAGGTAAACTCAGTTTTGATTTTTAGAAACAGTATCTTGAAATGAATTTTATTTATCTAGGCAAATCTCAAGTTCGCAGAGATGTTTTTTTTTTTTTTTTTTTGAGGTCAACTGAAAGTCTTACCCAAGTTGGCACAGTGCAAGCAAGCTCTACTTAAAATAGGGTTTGCAAAAACTGGCATCAATTCAAAGTTATCCCTCCTATTTTGTTGGGTACATTTCTTTTGTTGGGAAAAACCACACTCTATCCTATCCCCACCATGTTGAAATGGCCCACTGTTATTGAAATGGCCCAGATCTGCTATTCGTGTGCAATTAAACAACCACATTTATCGTTCTGTCGTTTTCCCACAATCAATAAGCCCTTTATTTTTTGTCTCTACAGTACTACAAGTATATTAACTCAATAAATAATTTCAATTACGGTTCATCATTCTTCTTTACATCAAAAACAAAAAAGAGGAAGGAATAAATGAAACTGTTAGAGAGAAGAGGATGAGAACCTGGAGAAGGTCGTGGATCTTGTGAATGACTAGATGTAGCGTACAGAGAGAGGAAGTCATGCGTGGGTTTCCTACCTGCAGTTGCTGCGTTGCCATCATCAAAAAGTAAAGCAGAGAATTGTAATTATAATTTTTTGGTATAACAAGGATTCTACCTTCTGGTCCAAAGGAACGGGCAGGCGGTGGAAGCTCCATCAACGCCCTTCTTTTCTCCAGAGCAAATTGAATGATCACTGAATTCCGCTTCAGGTTAGACAACTATACATGAAAGTTTAATTTGAACAAAAATCAAACCTCCAACTGCAATTGAATTGAGACTACTACTGAGAATCACAATTGACAAGCCAGCACACGATAACTGAAAATTCAGCAGAAAATATTTGCAGGTCAACCGATCAATACATACCTTGACGATGACACTTGCTGAATTCAATTCCAATACACACTGCTAGCTTCGAATACTCTCTCTCTCTCTCCGTACAAAAACGTAAATCCAGAGATCAGTAACCAACAGCAACAACGTGTGATCCGATCCGATCCAATCCAATCCAATTCACTTCCGCCCTATATCTCTGTATTACAATAATAACACTCGATCCGATCCTGCAAATTCTCACAAATGCTGGATTCCTGGCCGGCGCTCAGTATATCCATATCATAATACGACCGCTTCCTACTCCGCGCCGCGCCACCAACCACAACTTCCTCCTCGATCAGCACGTTCCTCCACGACGCTGCTGCTGCTACCTTTCCTTTCCTTTCCAATCTCCAACCACCGCTGAATCTGAATCTTCTCTCTCTTTCTCAACCTTCTTATACACAAGACCTTCACAGATTTCCCGTGGGCTGTTATTGATAACGCTGTTAATTTTTCCTCTTATCCACCCACTATTCAATAAGCAACATCACGCCACTTGCTAACGGCGTTATATATATTTATAAATTTATTTATCCGGGAACACCTTTTTGGTGATCCCAAGCAACTAAAATTCAATTACTTTATTGAAAATAAAATAATTACGCATTAATAGTGAATCGGGTGTTGTGTGTCACGTGACCTTAAATTGTAGGGGACTAATTTTAGCTGACGGCCTCCATGTGCAAATCCAGATCCCATTTTGAATAGTTTTTTAATGAAAACAAAGCTCTAAAGTATAGAAATAGTTAGCTTAATCGGATCCTGAGTTGTTATGATTAGGGCACAGATCCCAATTTCTTACCTACAAAATAATGACACGCACAGTGCAGTAAACAGCAGCTGCCGCTGAATTTAAGGAAGAGGATGTTCGTGGCGAGGGTGGGATGTCACGTGCGCATCACGTGTCAGTCGTATAGGAGGGGTGGGGGAGGTGAGCGGAAATTCCGGGACTTTTGTCACGTGGTTCTTCGCTGGGTGCTTTTGAGATGAATTTTCATATTCGACAGGAAAGAGTGGTGTGTTGTCAACTTTTTAACCAGGCTGAAATTTGAGGAGTGAATAAGACCCATCAACTCACGTGCATTTTTAATACCTAACCTAAGTACCTAACCTACTTCCCCACAACAGATACACGTGGTCCACTACGCACTACATACAATTCTGCACCACTGCGCACATAGAAAAATAAAATTAATAATCATCGCATGAAGACAGCAGAGACAGGTTCATGCATGCTTTTGTCTTCATTATAAAATAAACTAAACACCGACTGTGGAAAGTTAAAAAATATGTTTAATGTGGGGACATTCTCTGAACTTATTGTATCCGTTTAGGGATCAGTTAACAACTAATTCTCTTTAATCCATTCTTAAATATATGCCCAGAACACTGCTCTGACACGTGTCGCTCATCCCGCTGAATCCGCAACTCGTCACGTGCTGTTTGAATACTACTTACTGCTATGCTACCCTCTACGCCTCCCGCCTTCACGTGGCCAGCTCACCCCACCTCGTTCTGGTCTGGTCGGCCCCAATAACTTTAATTTGCTTATTAAAGTGACAAGCTGTGGCGCGATGTTTTAACCTCCTACTCATTTCTCGACCTTTTATTATTATTTATTTAAGATAATCAGGATTTTTTGCTCTTTTTTTTGACGTGGGATTTACGGTGGTCTGGTTGGCGTGAGATGTCAACGTCGTGTCATACGTGTGCACGTGAGTGCAGAAGAAGGGTCTCACGTGCGGTGGCCCCAGCCAACCCCGTCCAGTCACTTCGGTTGTTCGGCTCGGCCCGGCTCTATGTTGCTTAACGGACGTTTAGCACCATCCAAACAAAGAATCCGTCAAGACGGCATCGAAACAGACATTCCGAAACTACCCTTGGGTAAAATTGGAATGATAGTAGAGCATGAAGAAGAAGCTTGGCACGTGCTAGGAGTCTAGACAGACAGTGCGTCGCTTAATGGTGATGGTGATGGGCCTTGAAATTTAAGGGACAATGAAGTCGTCATAAATTAGATTAATGAAATAAATGCGGTACATTTTAGTTAAACTATGGTTATGGGGTGTGAGATGGTAGGTAGGTCACGTGCTGGTTTACTTTCGTTTTGTGGTTTGTACACGTTGTGAAACACGTGACCGACTCAAGGTGTGTGCAAACACGCGAAGCCTGTTCTCAATTATTTATTTCTGTTCCATATAATAAATCACCGTGTTTTCAAATAAAACAGTTTATGATTGATATATTGTGGTGATAATTTAAATATATTTATTGGGATTTCGTTGATTATTTTGCACTTGGTTGGAAAATGTCATGGAACATGCTCCAAGGAGATGATCAGCATAAGGAGGTAGTTCTGATTTTCTCTTGATTTTTGTAGGGAAATAATTTTCTAAAAAATCAGTTGAATTTTCTAACCAGGTTTCTCATTAATTTTCCTCGTAATCAAACAAACTTATTCAATTTTTCATCATAAAAACTTCTTTATTTTCCATGAACCAAGTAGGGGTTTGCGTTTTATTTTCTTTCGAATTATGTCTTGAAAAAACTGTACTGTTCAACTGGAAGTTTAGTTTGGATAACATACTGGATTTTGTCTATATTCAATTTCTTATACCTTTCTCTTGGGCCCCATTTTCTAACTTGTTCCATTTCATTTTCTTTATATTAAAACTTTTTAAGATCCAAACATAGCCTTAAAATTTGAAGAAAATTTGATGCATGAAAGCTTATTTAAGAAAACTTATGGGAAAAGTTTGTATTGTTAGTGCCTCTTATTTAGATTTTAAATTTTCAGCACTTAAGTTAAGTTATTTTAAGTTAAATTCAGTTAAGTTAAATTAAATTCAATTGAGTTAATGTAAGTTAAGTTAAGTTAAACTAAGTTAAGTTAAATTAAATTAAGTACTGAAAAAGTAAACCACCACATCACTTCAACCCAGCACACCATCACCCCAACCCACCACCACCATCACCCCAACCACACCACCATCATCACCACCACCACCAACATTACCACCAACCCACCACCCCAACCACACCACACACCACCACCACCACCACCACCACAACCCCAACAGCACCACCACACCACCACCATCCCAACCAACCACCACCAACACCCCTACCACCACAACCCCAACCCACCACCCTAACCACACCACCACCATAAAAATATGTTTGTAAAAGTACTTGAGTTAAGTTAAGTTAAGTGCAGTTAAGTGAAGTTCAGTTCAGTTAAATTAAACATAAGTTAAGGTCTAAAGAACAGACCCTTTATTTTCATTTTTCATGTTTAACGAAATGTAAAATTTTATTTTCCATCAACAAAATTTCATTCGTTATGTTTTAGAAGATTTAAGTATATGTGAAAGTTGAAATAGAAACTATTTAAAAAAAGATTCAGATTTACAACGATATCAAAATAATATAATTTCGATTTTTAAACAAGATGACTTTTTCATGAAAAAATAAAAAAATACGTTGAATTATAAACATAAAATCCAAGCAGCATATTTGACTGCTTATGACGTCCGTTTTTAATAGTTCATTAGTGATAATAATTATAAAATGATATGGCGAGCAGCGAGAGGGCATAAATGGTGCATCTGAATCGATACAAGGAGGAAGAAAGGCCGTGGCTCCCAACAACACGCCGCAGGTGACAAGCAGTCCAGCCATGTTGGGGCATTTCTTGCAAACAAAGCTGGCAACAAATATACACGCGAAAGCATTCGAGATGGCCAACGTAAGCAGCTGGAAACCCGCTCGGAAGAGTGAGGCAGAATTGTCTGAGCAACTGATCTTATTTTATTTAGAAAATTGGAATCATATGAAGAAGGGCATGCTTGCGATGAAAGTTAGCGGTTTTTGTGTGTTCGGTGTCACATGGATCATTATAATATTTTTTCCAAGCAGCACGGGCTGGCGGTCGAAACTCACGAGTTTCGCTAGTAATGTATGAGTTTTTTAGGCCATCTGATGTTGTTTCCTATTTTATTTCGAAATTTTATGCTTTTAGGATTTTCTCGTTTTCGTTTTGCTTATTTAAGAATGCTTTGTTACGCTTTGTGAAGACAATTGGATTTTATTTAATAAACATCAGTGGATTTTTGTTCAATCACTGTTAATTATCGGTATTTTGTGAAATGAGGGCATCCGCACCCGTTGAGAAAGTTCTATCTCGTTGAGGAATTTCTCAAGAAGTAATTTCTGTTACTATTCAACAAACAGTAATATCAATCTGCACATTTTATACACCCATAACTATCTCGAGGAGATATATCTATTACTATTCACAATTTTAAATAATTTTTAATTTTAATAAATTAATTTTTTTACAAATATTGATGAATTATAGCTCGGATTTCCGATAGATTTTCTACGAATCATAAGAGGACACGTATATTTAAGGATAAACTTCAAACTTGTATAAAATGAGGTTCATGCATCATTATATATTCACACATTCATTCATCTTCTCCTCATCTAGATTTTTGTGGTATTCTATAATCTCGTATTTGGGTAATGAATCCTTTCAATTTTAATGAGAGCTTTCACTTGCTCAACCAAAGAATGAACAAAATGATTGAGATGGGAAACTCATTTGTTATGGATGCCGTTGCGATTACAACAATGACTGCTCAAGAGGAGGAAGAGCCGTGGCCTCGTCGACAACCAAATCGACAGAGATAGGCGATCGAGGGGGGAAAATATTTTACAAGACTACTTCATTGAGCGTCCAATTTTTCTTGAAACAGACTTTCGCCGAAGGTATCGTATGAGTAGCTGTCTTTTTAATCGTATAAAGACTATGCTTTGTAACAATGATACGTATTGGCACCAACGAAGTGATGCCGCTGGAGTGCTAGGCCTCCTTCCAGAACATAAGATGACCGGTGTTATACGGATGCTAGCATACGGATCATGCGCAGATCAATGTGCCGAGATCACACGCATGGGCGAATCTATAACCCTCAAATGTTTGAAAAAGTTCTGTGCTCAAGTAGTTGCACATTATAAAGATCGTTATCTACGATCTCCAAATGAAGCACACTTAACTCGCCTACTAAGAAGGGCAGAGCAACTAGGATTTCCAGGTATGATCGGAAGCATAGATTGTATGCACTGGGAATGAAATAACTGTCCAACGGCGTGGCAAGGGGCCTACTCAGGTCGTAAGGGCCGTCCAACTATTATTTTAGAGGCTGTCGCGTCCTACGATACCTGGATATGACATAGTTTCATTGGCGTGCCTGGAGAACAAAATGATGTTAATGTTTTGTATCAGTCAGATATATTTGATTCATATCTCGAAGGAGTCACCCCTCAAGTGACGTTCAAAGTGAATGAGAGCACATATGAACAAAGCTACTATTTGGCTGACGGAATTTATCCAAGGTACTCCTCGTTTGTCAAAACAATTCGTAACCCTCAAGGTGATGCAGAAAAACTATTTGCGAAAAAACAAGAATCATATCACAAAGATGTGGAACGGACATTTAGGATCTTACAATCCCGATGGTCAATAGTGCGCCATGCAGGTATGTATCACACAAAAAGTGTTTTGACCACTATTATGCTAGCATGCATCATAATCCATAATATGATTATTGAGGAAGAATTTGACGAGGAGGAATTTAGTGAAGTCGAAGAAGAAGATCCCGTCAATCCAATTAGTGCTTTTACTGTGTACAATGGACCAAGTGATCAAAATGGTAATCGAATCCCTCATGACTCAGTGCAAAGAGCTCAACAATCTCATGCATTTGGTGAACGTCTTATGAACCTTCAATCTGCATATCTTCACGCACAACTTCAAAGTGATTTGGTGAAGCACAATTGGTTCATTGAAACTGACGAACAAATATGAATTCGCATTATGTGTTTCAATTTTATTTTCCGTTTTTAATTGTCGTGTGTTGGTTTTTTTCTTATGTATTGTATTGTATTGTATTTTAATTATATTTTAATCAAAATTATGTTTCTTATTTGTTTTTTCTTATTTTTTCTCTCCTCCGTTCATTTCTTCTCCTGGATTGATCGTTCTCCTCGGTGAGCTCGGTGAGATCGTGTGGGAGATCGTTCTATCTCTTCCGGATCTTCCTCTTTCCCGGTGCGTGTGAAAGTGAGGAGAACGTTCTCAAATTGAGGTAGAACGTTCTCAATTTGAGAACCGGTGCAGATGCCCTAAAAGAGGTTTGATTTATCGTTCTCGTGCATTAGCCATGCACGCCGCATCATATTGTTATCAGTTTCCAGCCGATCTTGTGTTATACCGCCTCGAAGACAAAGGAAAGCAGACGCTGACACAGCCATGGATGATGCTGATCTGCGAAGACATGTCGATTATCTGATCAGTCGACTCGACGCGATCGCGCCGTCGCGTGAAGATGTTGATGTCGCGGATGATAATCCTTTTGGGATTGATCGACATCCTCCAAGAGATCGGTATTGGGAATTTGGCTTCAATGTGGATAGAATTCGATGGCAGCCTTCAACCTGATAACTTCATTGATTGGCTTTCTCAAGTTTAGGAGATTTTGGACTTCAAGGAGGTTTCAGATGATCTTTGTGTTCATTTGGTTGCAATCAGTTTGCATTGTCGTGCGCAAGCTTGGTGGCAATGATTGAAGTAGACTAGCGTTCGTGCTGGTAAGGAGAAGATTTCCAGTTGGGAGAAATTTTAGAAATTCATTTGGACTGCGTTTTTACCTTGACAATTGTATCATCGCTTTCAGAACCTCCACCGGGTGCTTGTTCGGTGGTTGAGTACACCACCAACTTCTACCGGTTGCTTGCTCGTACTAATCTTAACGAGTCGCCTCTTCGATTGATTTCTAGTTACATTCGTAGTTTGCGTCTGGAGGATGCATCATATGTCCGGAGCAGCGGCCATGCAGAATAAGATGACCATCTTTGGCCAGGTCGATATCATTATTGACCGAGGCAACGAGCAGACGCAGCTTGGTAAACAGCGATGAGGTTTCGGGCGGTGGGAGTGTCGTTGTCGGCAATGGCAGCTCGGGCAGGGCTGGCAGGTTTGGGAAGAGTGTGAACACGCTGTCGAAGTAAAGCTTCTTAATCTTCATCATAGTATTATTGTTTATTGATTGATCGATAGGAGAAACCTAGGAGCGAGAGATGGCAGAGATTTATAGTGTCCATGCATGAGCAAGTGTGGTTAGATTTCCTCAGCATGTTCTTAGTTTATAATTAGTTAAATGAGATCAAACCGTTGTTGGGGCCATATAGAATATTTGGACACTAGCAGTGGAAGTTAATCCTGCATGACATTTGGTTATCATATGATACGAATACATTTAATCAGCCGATTTGGCTTCCTGCGATTTGAGTCGGGGAAAGACAAGGACTGAAGCCTAATCCTTAAATGTGCACGCACAAGCTGGTTGCAGTTGATGAGGTACCTTGCCCATTCTTTTCTTCTCCAGGCATCATCACAGCAATATTATCTTCAACATCTGCAATCACCCACTCATCTTTGCTACAGTCTTGGTGTGAATCTACTCTCAACTGCAAACATGCTAAGACAAAATGAGCTACCCATAACAAGCCTAAAACGATGGCAAGTCCTGCAAACACAAGTCATTTTTTGAAAACCGATTTGTTTTCATGAAATTGTGCCGAGTAATGCGCATTTTACGAAGAATAGCAAACCGTTCTTTTGAAGAACGACTTGTTGTTCAACAAGTCCATCAAAATGTTGCCATTCTTTTGAAGAACGGTTTGTTAAAAAGATCGTTTTTTTAAAAACAACTTGTCACGAAAATTTTAAACTGCACGCCTTTTTGAAAACAATTTGTCAAAAAGTGACAAATTCGAAACAAAAGATGGCAGTCTTGAAAAAAAAAAACTCATAAAAGATAGGAATCACAATAATTTTTGAATGAGGTGGGAGAATTCCAGTGCAAACAAATACCATTGGAAATCACAGTTTAGTTTCCCATCACAGGCCAATTTTTTTTTAATGCCATGAAACTTTATTTTCGATCTGCCATTTTTTCGAAATTTGCTTCCGAAATGCCACAATTTTGACAAACCGTTACTTTCAGTAGTAGAGTAGCGGTTTGTGAATAATTTTAATTTTCGTAGGATACATCAGCGCTGACATGATGCTGATGTGTCAAGTCTCCCGACAAACCTCAAACCGCTGCTCCCAATACCGATTTCTGACTTTGCAAAATTTGATTTTTCCCACAAACCGCTGATGTCGACAACGTAATTTAAAATGAGGCACAAACCGCTACTGGAGTAGCAGTGTAACCCGACCGGAGGACCCGATCCGAGCCGTTATAAGCATAGTCTGTCCCAACTGTCTCTTGTCACAACCATCTCCTAGGTCACCACAATCTAGGGTTCATCTCAAAAACCATGATATGACGGTGACAATAGACAGTTGGGACAGACTATACTTATAACGGCTCGGATCAGGTCCTCCGGTCGGGTCGTTACAAACAGTTTGTTAAAATTGTGACATTTCGCAAATAAACTTGAGAAAGATGACAGATTTGAAACAAAGTTTCAAAAAAATGGCATTCAAACAAAAATTTCTCACAGGCCTCATTATCAGCTTCAATTGTGACATTTGGCTGCTGAATTTGATAAGTAATATGTGTAAATCAATTCTATCCTCCAACGGCTCAATTTTAGGACTCACCTTTCACCCTTAGTTGTTTTAGGACTCACCTTTCACCCTTAGTTTAATTACAAAATAACTGATCAAGAACCAAAAATCAGAGAGGGTAGAATCAACAACAACAAGCAAGAACACCACAAATTGTTCACACAGTTCAGGTTACAATGTAACCCTATATCTGCAGAGCCTCAAAACGGAAGCTCACCCCAAACAATCCACTCCGTACGAAAGAGTTTAGGCAGCAGTTGATCAAGATCACAAGTGCTAACAAACTACAAACTAGGACTCAAGCAAAATGCAGCCGACTCTAGTGACAAAATAACAAGGTTTCAGCTCCTGGAAGATGCTCGCAAAACGCCGACTTCGATCTTCCTCCTACTCGACAGAGGAGTCAATCCGATCTTCAATCAACCTCCGACACGCCTCAAAAACATGCCAAAAGTATAGCACCAGCCGGTCGTTGTTTGAACTCGAAAACCCTAGAAATTGCTTAGCCTCTTTTAGTTGAAAGTTTTTTACAATTGACACATTGGGATTTCGAATTTCAGATCTGTCCTATTTTTATGAGACCGATTTCTTTTTAATCAGATCGGACTTAACAAGCCTGTTCTGTTTGTATTTTCTAATCTCTGCTTTCAACACAGACAATGATTCTTACAAGTCCACATTGATTGTTTTTAAGCAGACCGGGCTTGTGAAGCCCGTTCTAATTAGAAAACAAGTCCGATCTAATTAAAAAATACTGGAGACGATCTCATAAAAAATAGAACAGATCTGAAATATTATTTTCAGATAGAGCATTTCTTAAAACGAACTTTGACCATTGGGCAATTTTAAAAAAATTTCCTTTTAGTTCTGTTATCTCTCACTCGTGCGAAAACTTAAAAGCACCAGCCCTTGGTTGCGCTCCTGGTCAACAATTAACTTCCTTTCTTTGACCAGGGCTTGAGCTGATTTCCACTTGGGCGGGAGCCCTTATTCGGCCCAAAGCAGGACAGCCTACAGCTTGAAGACCAGCAAGCTAACTCATTTTCATCTGAATCAATCAGTGAGCTCAATAATATGAGTTCTTACCTTGTTTGAAGTTGTCTGAGGATTTATGAGGCAAATGGTCCATGTCGACGCAGTGTGGTGGGATGTTAGGTCACAGAATGAGAATCCTCACACTGACCATCCATGATATGTCAAAATCCCAGTGACTAATAGACGATCTATATTAGTTGTCTTATGTGATGTTCCTAACGTGACACATGGTAATGGGACAACCAAACCTGAAACTTTCAATTTGCCCTAAAAAAATTATTCTGCAGAACCTTTTTATTTAGAGAATCTGTTTAAGCTTTAGGAATTAAATATTAAGGTTGCTTCAAATAAGGACAGCTGAGGGAACTGTTTTATAGGGGATTGGGAGGAATCAAAACAAATGAGTTTGACCTAGAGCATCCTGATCCAACATATGTTGCTACTATATATTTATCAAGTCGGGGTCGGCCGACCGATATGAAGTCAAGTCACTATGTCGACTGTATGCTACATCCTCATCCTGAAATGAGTCATTTTGGAAAAGTATTAAGATTTATAGTCAAAACGGTATACTTTAAAATACAGAGCAACTGAGTTCAGGTAAATTGAGTGAAGCAGTAATGAATGTGCTAAAAGGTACATTTTTCTGTACTTTGCCTTGTATAGTAGTAGCAGACTATATTGTCCAAGTTTTCATGTCAAGAACAGGTACAACAAAAGATGATGTGAAAACACTTCATAGAAAGATGATGGCAGCATAGCTAGCAAAGTATGTATCACTGACCAAACTTGGCAATCAGTTTGTCTACATGGGGGATGATGTCGTCGATTCTAGGACGGACCGCGGCATGGGGTTGAAGCATCCACGTGATAAATTGGTGGAGAGCTTCGGGATAGGGAGGACTAGGCCCAGATGGCCATTTCTTGATCTGTGCATTTATGACAGCCAACTCTAGGTTGCCATCCGGCTCTTCAAGAACATGCTCAAATGGAGAGGTATGGTACCTGTGAAATGGCAAACATCAGCCAACCATATTATTCACTAAGCTAGACTTGGTGGTCATTTGTAGAGTATAATGGTAATATATTTATCTCTCTTTTTTTCTTCTTTTTTTGAAAAAAGAAAAAGAAGAGATTCCTGAAGAAAGTACCCAGTTTCTCATGCAACAGGCGAAAACAAGCAGAATACTTGGATGTACATAGAAAATTATTACTCACATTATTGCAAATAAGGTGCATCCTAGAGACCAAATATCAGTTCTTTCATCAATGTTTGCATGGTTTGGGCAATTCCATAACTCAGGAGCCCTGAATTGTTCTGAGCAGTGTTTAGATGCCCATTCCTGCATATCAGATCACTAGTGAGCAAACTGTAGTGTTGCTTGAGTTGACATCATCATGCACAATAATGAAATCAGGTACGCCAAGAACAAAAGTTGAAATAGCGAATGCTGATGATGAAAGATGCTCTTTAACATCCAAAACGCCATTCCGAAGTCTCAGTCTTTCATTTGAGACATGAGTTATATGATAAAGAACTTTTCAGTGAGACCAAGCACACATAATGCAAACAAGAAAGCCTGCCCACAGTTATATGGTCTAGTCACAGTTGTATTACCATAATGATTAACAGTCTACAAAATTTCACCAAGACACGGGGGAAAGTAAAAGTAAAGGAAGTATTTGAAAAAGCAATAAATAAAGTGGTATAAAATAATAAACTGGTGAGAAGAACCTGTAACTGTTGCGCCTCTTGCTGGGAACTTATTTGCTTCCTCCCAGGTCTAGCTGTTTCGAAATCCATCAATCTGGCAAGAGGAACTTGTCCCTTTTTTCTTGTTATGATAATGTTTCCAGAATGAACATCATTATGTGCATAAGGTGGATCAAAACTGTGCATGTGCTTGAGCCCTGCACACAGCTGAAACACCAGTACTTAATAACATAAAAACTCATGCCAGACCTATAGGCTATATATACAACATCAAATCAACACTTACATGTGAAACACAAAAGGTGCATGTGCTCAATTGTAAATCATGTAAATGCATATACCTGGTAAAATATTTGTAAAACATCTGATGTAGAAAAGAAATCCCCGTTTCCTTTCATGGTTTTAGACTTTTCAAGTAAAGTTCCACCGGCTGGGACAGGAAACAACAAGTATGCTTCATGAGTCCACGATGCTTCTTTTGCACCCTACACAAGGAAAGATAAACCTTAAACAATGTTGATAATATTAGATTGCAATATCTCAAGATTCCAGATATCTCACATGACTTTTAGTTAACACCAGATGAAGAGAACATCAGATCTTAAAAAAGTCAAACCTTGACTTCAATGACAGTATGATCAAGCAGCGGAAGCAGATTTGGATGACTGAACAAAGATGAAATGCGAATCTCTTCCTTCACTGTCTCCAGTTCTTCTTTATTATGGATTAGGACTTTCTTCATTGCATATGTACCATCATCTGTGTAGACAAATTGGATTTCAATCAACAGATCAGAAATAAAACTCTGTATCTTCCACATTTAACCATTCAATCCTTAATCCAATTATACCAAATTAAAAGTGAAATCACATAACCAAAGTATTTTGATCTGGCCTGTATTGTATACGCAATCTTACACAAAGCTTCATCAGATCAAACACCATTCCCAGATTTGTTCTCAGCTTCCCAATTCCTCGAAAACCAGTACACCAATCTCAAAGATAAATACTGGAAAGGAGATGGCATACCGGATACGTTGGCCTGATCCTTGATTTTCTTAGCGAGGCCAGTATCGGCGGAGGAGGAATTGTCGAGGATCTCTTTGACGAGTAAGAGTGATGGGGAGGAGGCGTCGGCGCTTCCAGCGAGCAGCTTGACGATCCTGAAACGGTTCTCGTTGATCCATACATCGCCACCGCCGCTTGCGTTGTCGTACAGAGCGTTAAGCCCCGAAAACGTGCACCCCATCTGTAGCTCAGATTGCCCGATGACTGCTGGTTCTCTCTTCTTATGGATCTTCAAACCATTTTCATTTACATAACGTTTTAATTATTGTTATAATATAAATAATTATTACGTCATAAATTTATTATTACTAATTAATTTAAAGAAAATTATCAAAGCTGGAATTTAATACACATTTCCTGCCACAGGAAAAAAATGCTTGTTCTCAAAAGGTTACATTAGATTCTGCGGACACAGCTACTAGAAGAGGGATGAGGTGAGCTCCTTCACATCGGCCACGACTTGGGTGTAATCAGATTTTAGCTTGTCCTGCTCTTCCTGGCCGATTTCACCCTTGGTTGGCTTTGTCAGCACCAGAACGCAGCAGGTGGGCCGCTTGGTGGCACCCGCATTTGCTAGGTCCTGAAATCAGCAAGCAACAACACACACATGATAGTTAGTGATTCCAGATAAGCTTTCAAAAAATTAGCGGTCTTCTGAATCATCACTTGTCCATACAGGCAGTGTAAAACTTATGCATATGGTCATGTTTTCTGATCTGCCTGATTCCTTATTAGTACAACTTAATAACAGCAACCAGCGAAAAGCTTTACTAGAATAAGACACGGCTTACTTCTTTCGAAGGGACATAGACGTAAGATATGTCAGATTCCTCGCACAAAATTGGAACATGAGTGATAACATCGATGGGTGATATGTTCCCAGCAATCACGCATAACCTGCAGGGATGTTGAATTGTCAAGAATTATCCCAAACACAAAATTTGTAGAACAAATGGCAACAGTAAGCATACACTTTGGTAGCATTCAGAAAGAAACGGTAACATTTATAATTCATACATAGCAAAGACAGCTATGAAGAAGGACATGGATATATATTTCCCTACGGCCACTAAAAAGAGTTTATTCATTAGTTGTATTGGAATCGATAGAGAAAGACTAATACTATGTGTGTACAATGGCATATGGCATATGAGCAATTACCCTTTGTTGCCGCGACGTATGCTTTTCACTACCTCCTTGACTCCTCTTTTCAGACACTTCTGTTCAGCAGCTGTAATAACAAAGCCTAACAAGTAAAAATAAACCCTACAGTGGTACAGTAACCTTAAGAAGTGAACTGAAGAAGCCAAAAATCAAATTAAATGGGTACCAGAAGAGACAGAGAGAAACTACTTTAAGCTTGCATTTTCAACAACCCAATATCAGCTTGAAAAAATATCTTCCATTCAGAAAAATGAATCATATGCAGGACTCAACAACCATATGATATAAAGCTCAATCAAATCACATTTTTCACATTGAGAGAATCGCATTCTACTAACACCTACAAAAAGAAAACGAATTTTTTCAACGAGAAAGAATTACGAAGGAAGAGCGTGGGTACCCCTGCGGACGAGCTTAAGGGTTTTCTTGCAGAGCTTTTTGCCGGCAAGCGGCTTGGCGATTGGAGCCAAAGCTATTACAACCTTCTTCTTGACAGCAGATGGCTTCTGTGTTTCGCTGTCGCTCCCCATCTTCTTTGATTTCGCTTCTTCGTGACTTGCTATTCACCTTTAATGGCGGAAGAGATGGAAAAGGCTAGGGTTTTAGAGATCCAAGTTTGGGTTCAGTTTTGTTGACTGGGAGGGGTTTTGGTCCGGAGGCGTTGACCGATGAATGTGACGCGAGACAAGATGGGCTTCTAGTATGAGGCCCAACTCAGTGCTGGGCTGACACTAATCGATACCCAACAATTGGGCCCAAATCAGTAATGTCATTATGATACACTTGTTTAGAGCTTTAAATTGGGAGGGACCCAATCCATAATTCACTCTTACAATTAAGATTTTGAATGTGACAATTGCAGGGATAAATGTCCAGCCAGCCACCTTTTTGCTGGCTGGCTGGCCGGACATTTATATTTTCCAACCACAAACAAAACTAGCGCGACTTTTCAACGCTCTAGAAAAGTTGGGTTCAGCCGTTGAGGTGATAAAAGTTGTGCGGAGCGGAGTATTTGCAGAGAAAAAATGAAAGTGGTTGTGGGTGTGCTGTTCATTTTTGCAAGCTTCATAGCATCATCAGCAACAGCAAGGGTGGTTTCCATGGCGAAGCCCAACTGTAACGAAACATGTGGAACTGTGAGCATACCTTACCCATTTGGTATGGGAGATTCTCGGTGTTTTATGAATCCATGGTTTCAGATCACTTGCAACCACTCTATTTCTCGACCCTTTCTTCGTAAGTTCAACTGGGAGGTATTGGGCATTTCGTTGGGTGATCAGATGGTGCGGGTCAACAACCCAATTTATTCGACGTGTAGAGATGGGAGTTCATGGAACAGCACTGATCTAAGTGGCACCCCTTTCTGGTACTCAGACAACAACTACTTGTATGTGGGTGGTTGCGAGAGTAATGTCGTGATGAGAGGTGAAAGAAATGAAGTGTTGGCAGGTTGCACGTCGTTTTGTGGAGGGTTGAGATCCCCTACTTCTAATGGCTGCTATGGAATCAACTGCTGCACCACCTCAGTTCCTGACTTATATAGTCAATTTTACAGTCTCACAACATCTTCACTAAATACATCAGCTTGCAATTACGCTTCCTTGGCCAGTGGGTACGAGCCAACAAATTTCACATCGAATCCATTTGTGATTAAAAATATGGATCACATGCCTGTTAACCTTCGTTGGACTATACAAAGGAGTGACTATCCAGGACCCCATGACACCGATCCTGCGATCTACTGCTACAACAGCACAGATTATTATATCCGGTGTCAATGTACATACTACCATTACGAAGGAAATCCTTACATTGAAAATGGATGCCGAGGTAACCCTAAACCCTTTTTTATGATGCATGCATCAAAATGTCTCACGCCAAACAAACTGAACGTTTTTGCTTCCTCCTCCTCAGTTGTGGAAGCATGCGCCAAATGCATTGGAAGATGTGGACAGGACGGGGCTAGTCGAGCTTTCTACTGCTTCCCTGAATTCCGTAGTAGAAAAACAGAGTTCATCATTGGTAACTACTTTCTGAAAGTAGTTAATATCACTTCAATTTTCAAATACCTGAATAGCTTATTTGCAATATGCGTGCAGCTGGAACCTTCGGCGGAGGAGCTGCGATGCTCATATTATTCATCTTCTGCATTGGGATGTATAAGATCATCAAAAGGAGGAGGAAACTAAAGCTCAAAAAGAAATTTTATAAAAGAAACGGTGGATTGTTGTTGCACCAGAAATTATCCACCAATCACGATTCCTTGGATACTATAAGAATCTTCAGTATCAAAGAGCTGGAGAAAGCAACTGACAATTTCAATATTAGTAGAGTTCTCGGACAGGGCGGGCAAGGCACTGTTTACAAAGCCATGCTTGCGGATGGACAGATTGTCGCAGTTAAGAAGTCGAGATTGGTTGATGAGGGTCAAGTGGAACAGTTCATCAACGAAGTAGTTATCCTCTCACAAATCAACCATAGAAATATTGTTAAGCTGTTGGGATGTTGTTTGGAGACTGAGGTTCCATTACTCGTCTACGAATTTATCTCCAACGGCACCCTTTCTCAACTCATCCATAATCAGGAGGATTTCCCGCTTTCATGGGAAATGAGATTGCGAATTGCCACAGAGGTCTCAGGGGCTCTAACATATCTTCACTCGGCTACTTCCGCACCCATTTACCATAGAGACATCAAATCCAGCAACATATTACTAGATGATAAATACAGAGCAAAGGTTGCTGATTTTGGAACATCAAGATCGGTGGCCATTGATCAAACCCACTTGACAACCATTGTGCAAGGAACCTTTGGGTACTTGGATCCTGAATTTTTTCGGTCCAGCCAATTTACCGATAAGAGCGATGTGTACAGCTTTGGCGTTGTTTTAGTTGAGCTTTTAACCGGAGAAAGACCAATAACTTCACGAGGACAAGAGGAAAAGAACTTAGCAGCACTTTTCTTATCTTCATTGGAGGAAGATTCCTTGTTCGACATTATTGATGAAAGAGTGGCAAGGGAGGGAGACAAGGATGGAATAATGGCACTTGTTTTTCTCGCAAGTAGTTGCTTGAACATGAATGGAAAGCAAAGACCTGCAATGAAACAAGTCATGTTTGAGATAGAAAGGATAAAATTGTGTCACATGCCTTCCAATGTTCCAGAGAATATACAACATGCTCACTCCATCAGTAAGACCAACAAGAAGCAGGAGGATAATTTGAGCACATACTCATTCTCGAATTACACTGAAAGCCCTCCCAGCAATTCTTACCCTCTACTGTATGATGAAGAAAGTAAAAAGAAAAAAAACAGGTTGAGCTAGTTTCTTGTGGTAAGTAAGAGAAAACATGATGCGGAGCAAATGACACCATCTTATTTGGAAAATTAGGACCATCCGAAGAAGGGCGCATGTCGCCGGTGCGAGTTAGCAGGTTTTGTGCATCCAGCGTTAGATGAGCTATTATGATATATTTTTTTAAGCGGAACGGGTCTGCGGCCCAAAA